>CM065804.1:100477772-101077772 GCA_033398695.1 Orobanche coerulescens | reverse complement strand
TTCAATTTATTTTGGGCTTCTATCTTCACACATAATCCACATAAAGTATCGAAATCTTCACATGGGTATAACTCCACCATGTTGGCTACGTTTTTATTTAAGCCATGCAAAAAACGTGACATCTTTTGCTCTTCGTTTTCTTCTAGCTCTCCCATCAAGACCAAACTTTCGAACTCTTCAATATATTCAACGACACTTAGTTTGCCTTGCATGAAGTCGGCAATCTTCCGGTATAAGGTTAACCGGTGTGATGTTGGCACATACCTCTTACGAAGTTTTCTTTTTAAAGAATCTCAGGAATGGATTTTTGCTTTTCCCGCCCGAGCTCTTCGTGTCTTCACTCTTTCGAACCAAAGAGAAGCACCCTTCCCTAACTTGAGAATTGCATATTTGCAACATTTCTCGTCGTTAAGGTCTTTGAATTCGAACATGCGCTCAATCTTCCGTTCCCACTCCAAATAAGCTTTGGGATCGGTACCTCCAACAAACTCCGGAAGTTCCTTTACTTTAAACTCGTCCGCATGGTGCATTTAACGTGTGTCATCCCCGCGTCTTGCTTGCATACGTGGCTCTGTAGACCACTTAGTGCATCACGGAGTTTCATCAAGAACGGGATCGGAGAAATCCATAACAAGATTCAAGAGATAGTTTTGAACAAGAAATCTTCAATAAAATCTCCAAGGAAATAGCCTTGGGATCCGATGCCACTAATGATACGAATTCGCCCGGAAAGATGAATATGTATCGGTCGGAGTATGTATATGAATATCGTAGCAGAAGTCTTTTTATGAGTAGTGTATTTCGTATGTAGTTTTATGGATGTAATATCGGACAAAGTAAGAATATCGATCAAGGAGGCTTGAACGATCAAGAACAAGGATTTATCGAATTAGACCTATAATTCGATAAGTGATTTCTTCTCAAGACCTAATGAAAATCGATCGGATTAATACTCGAAAACGCGTCGAATAAAAATCAAGAGTTTGATAAAAATCATTTATCAAGGATAGAAACACAAGGTGTATTCTTATTTCAACATTCAATATCTTACAATGCTTATACAAGACTCATTTATAGGAAAAACTAAGTCTCCCTATCAAATAAAGAAAACAATTCAAAGATTACAAAATCTTTGAATAATCAAAACAAATCAAAATAAAATATAAAGGAAACACAAAATCATAATTTAGGGAAACACAATCCCTAAAATAAGTAAAAGAAGAAAAGAGAAGACAAACACACAAAAAGGCTATAAAATAAAGTATCCTGCCGGCAGGACACGGGCCGTGTCGCTTGACACGGCCGCGGCGCGACAGGGACGTTCGACAGGACTCGACCATGTCAAGTGGTAGAAAATAAGAGCTTTGTCCCTAATTTAGCCCACAGAGTTTTCCAAAAGTAACTAAGGAACTTAGCATCCCTATCTGAGACTATAGTTCTAGGTACCCCATCCAAGCGAATAATTTCTTTAAAGAAAAGATTTGCAACGTGTGAGGCATCATCAGATTTATGACAAGGGATGAAATGTGCCATTTTGGAAAATCGATCAACAACAACAAATATAGAGTCACGGCCATACTTGTTTCTAGGCAACCCCAACACAAAATCCATAGAGATATCAGTCCATGGCGTTTCAGGTATAGGCAAAGGCATGTATAATCCATGGGGCTGGGCTCGACTTTTAGCTAACTTACAGGTTACACATCTTTCACAAATGCGAGTTACATCACGTTTCATATTGGGCCAATAAAGATGTTCTTGTAAGACAACAAGAGTTTTAGCAATGCCAAAATGACCCATTAAACCTTCTCCGTGCGCCTCTAACAATAACAACTCTCGGATAGAACTGGCAGGAATACATAATTTGTTTTCTCTAAACAAGAATCCATCATGTCTATAAAATTTACCCACTCCTACACGTTCACATGCAGCATATACCTCACAAAAATCAGAATCATGCTCATATTGATTTTTAATCATCTCAAAACCAAGTAATTTAGAATCTAGTGTAGATAATAAGGTGTACCTCCGAGATAGTGCATCAGCCACAACGTTCTCTTTACCTTGTTTATATCGAATTACATAGGGAAATGTCTCAATGAATGCCATCCAGCGGGCGTGCCTCTTATTTAACTTATGTTGGCCCTTCAGGTGCTTTAGTGACTCGTGGTCTGTGTGTATTACGAACTCTTTAGGCCATAGGTAGTGCTGCCAAGTTTCAAGTGCTCGAACCAAGGCGTGCAACTCCTTATCATAAGTTGGATAATTTAGCATGTGATACGAATTCTCACTGGTTATGCGAATTCGCTATCGATACAGCGGAAGGCTTCTTTGACGAGCGGAAGCTGTCAGCAAGAAACTGTCAGGAACTGGTGACAACCGCTCGCTACAGCAACAATACTGATAATTGATGAAGACGGTAATTCGATACAGCAACAGGATAGGAATTTGGCCAACTAGCAAATGACTCGAAACAGTCCACCTCCAAACAGCGACACTAAACAAAGACGTTGGACGGAAACAAAGTTAAAACAGGAAATAAGTTCGAAGGATCGAACGACACTATATGCGGAATATCGGACAAGTATACAACTGTATCGAAAAATAAACAGAATATCGAAACAAGATATAAACAGATGTTTTATCAAATTAGACCTATAATTTTTTTTTTATTTTTGGGAAAAGTCAATTGCATAAATAAAATAAGAGTGGCCAAGAAAGGCTGGCCAATACCCGACAACCATATAGAATGGTGCACCAAACAACGTAACAAAGAGCAAAAGTAGGAAAACAAAGCCTACGAACAAATGGCTACCAAAGCTACAAAGCCTAGAAAGATACAAACAAGAGAGGAACTACCAAGCTATCCTCCAAATACGACGAAGAGCCACAGTAGATAGAGAACGAGCGGGCCATCTATGAGAGATAATATCACGAACAAGACCTATCCCCTGGAAAGTAACCGAATGAGGATCTCGACGGCTCTGGCCAAACCTCCTCTCGTTCCTCTCCTGCCAAATCAAATAGACCAACGCAGCAAGAAGAATTCGGTAAGCCACGTTGACCACGTGCTTACCTCTCCACCTCCTAGCAGCCCACAAAACCCCCGAGCTCCACACAGAGAGAGGCCAACGAAAGCGGACGGCCCTCCTAGCAATAGAAATACACCTCCTAGAATAAGGGCACTGAAAGAATAGGTGGGAGTGCGTCTCTACCGCCATACCACAAAGGACACAAATCCCATCAATATGCTGAAGCCAAGGCTTATCCATAGTCGATAACCGCTCCTGAATAGCCAACCAGAGGATGAAAGAGTGTCTCGGGATCTTTCCCGGTCCATGCAAGAGCGGAGCCCAAGGAACAGGGGGAGAATAACCTCTGAGGAACCGAAGAGCAGAAGAGGATGAAAAAATTCCCGAACTAAGTGGTCTCCATAAAACGCGATCCTGACCCCCATTAATATGTGGCAAAGCAGAAGTAATCTGCAAAAGCTCGGGCCTATCCACCACCGGCCACTCCCAAGAACCCTCAAAAATAACCGAATCAAGCCTAGCACCCACGTCGATGCCGGACCACAGAGGAGCTCTAGGAACGGAATGCCTAATCACACCCATAGAATGCCAGGGGTCCGACCACAAGAAGAAGGATGAGCCATCTCCAATGGAATACTGAAATGCTCCCATAACAAGGGGACGCAGTTTCAGAAGCTGACGCCAATACCAAGCTGAAGTTGGAGAAACACTAAGGTCCTAGAAAGAACACTGCTGCAACCTAAAAGTCCGAACCCAATTAACCCAGACAGAACGATTAGAGCCCGAGATAAGAGCCCAGATATGACGAGCCATCAGCGCCTCATTCTGGAGCCTCAACGGAATGATGCCACGGCCCCCACAATCCACATCCAAGCAAACCTTAGCCCAGGCCACCTTGGCCAGGCCCGAATCATGAGAACCTCGCCACAGGAACCGCCTGATACGTTTCTCAATCAAAGAGAGAACGCCCTTAGGCAAAATAAAACTACCAGCCCAATAAATATGCAAAGAAGATAAGACAGAGCGAATAAGCTGGCACCGACCTGCCATGGAAAGAGCAGTACTAGCCCACGAACTCAGATGACCATCAATCGAATCAATCAAAGGGGAACACATAGCAATTGTCAGCTTTGAAGTAATCAAGGGAACTCCCAAATACCTCACAGGAAGCTGACCTAGCTGAAACCCTAACAACTGCTGGAACTGGGCCCCGTGCACCTGAGCACTAGGTGAAAGAAAGATATTACTCTTACTCGGGTTGGCCCGAAGCCCAGAAAGGGAAGCAAAGATCTCAATACTTTTCTTAAGAACACCGACAGAGACAACATCAGGGTTACAGAAAAGGAGGAGGTCATCGGCAAAAGCAAGCATGAAGGTGCGAGTAGCCAAACACTTCCAGTGGAATCTGAACCCCGGAGTCTGAGCGATCTCATGGGCGATAATACCATGGAGGACCTCCATAACAATAACAAACAGATACGGAGAGATAGGGTCACCCTGCCTCAGCCCCCTCCGGCCCCTAAAGATACCCTCAGCATCCCCATTCAAGGAGATCGAGTAAGCCGGAGTGGTGATACACTCCCTGACCCAAGCAATAAACGACTGGTGGAACCCCATACATTGCAGAGCAATCAAAACAAAATCCCATTCAACAGTGTCGTAAGCTTTCATAAGATCAACCTTAAAGACACACCGACTCGGCATCCCTCTTTGCCCATAACCATGAAGAAGCTCCTGGGCGAGAAGGATATTATCACTAATCCTTCTCCCAGGAATAAAAGCAGTCTGAGCAGGATCAATCAAGGAATAAAGGCTATCACGCATACGATGGACCATAATCTTAGAAATAGCCTTATATAAAAGGTTACAACAAGAAATCGGTCTAAAATCAGACATGCTCCTCGGCAAAGCAACTTTAGGAACAAGAGATATAAGGGTAGTATTGATCTGCTTGACGAAAAGACCTGAGGAGAAAAAATGTTTAATAGCGTAAGTAATCTCACCCCCAACAATCGGCCAGGCTCGTCGATAAAAAGCGGCATTAAACCTATCAGGGCCTGGGGCCGAATTCATATCGAACCCAAAGAAAACAGAACGAACCTCCTCATCAGAAACCGGTCTGATCATATGTAACGCAACATCAGGAGGAAGGGAAGAAGAGACAAAGGGTCTCACCTGATTGTACGAGATAGGCTGAACCCGATCCGAAGAACCCAATAACCTCTCATAGAACCCAACTACCTCATCCCGAATGAGAACAGGATCTCGATACCAATGCCACCTCGAAAACCACCTAAAAATCGCGAACGAGCCCTCCTAGAGGCAACCCTCCCAAGAAGAAAGCGTAACACCGGTCCCCATCCTTGAGCCACGCTAGCTTGGCCCGTTACTGAGCGAGGATCGCTCCCGGGAAGCAGCGGAAGAGAAACCCACCGCAACACCCTTCTAATCAAAGCGTAGTCGACAAAGGAAACTCTCTAAGGATAGATGGGCGTGAAAGGAAAGCTGACGCTGAAGCCACATTAATAGCCAAGTCCCCTTTCCTCTTCCTCATAGCGCGAAAAACATGCTTAAGGGCATCTAACTTCCGGCAAATAGCATAGAAGGGGCTCCCACAATAAGATGATGCCAAATACCAAAGACAGCAGGCAGAAAGTCACGAATCGCCAGAAAGATATCAAACCTGAACATCTTACCCCTACGACGTGACTATCTAACAATACCAAAGATAAGCGGGCTATGGTCAGAGGTCCGAGGCAAATCGCAAGTATAGGAGTAGTCAGAATGAGAAATAAACCACTGCGGATTACCCAGGACTCTATCTAACCGTTTCCACAAGGATCTAGGAGAAGGGCTCTTATTATGCCACGAGAACCAGGAGCCCAACATCGGAAGTGTCTAGATCAGCACGCTGACAGAACTCCCTGAACTCCAACATAGGGAACTCATCATCATGATGAGTCACCTCTCCACCTAAGATCTCACTACAATCCAAAACAGCATTAAAGTCGCCCATAATCACCCAAGGCTCGCTAACATGCAGAACAGAAAAATCAGTCAAGTACTGCCAAAGAAGTCTCCTCTGGATAGCATCATTAGAACCATAAGCAAAAGTAACTAGGAAACTGGACGAGTCAATAAGCGAAATAATCCGACAGTGAATAAGCTGAGGGTCAATAGCAATAATATCAACAGAGACCACGCCGGAATCCCAGCCCAGCCAAATCCGCTTACCCGGCCCATTTCCATAATCAAAAAACCACTGCCACGAAGCATTAACCAGAGAAGCAATATGCCTCGAGTTACCAACCGAGACTTTCGTCTCCAGTAAGGCAACACAACAAAGACTAAAAGAAGAAATGACCTCCCGGACCGAGTTCTGATGGTCCGGACAGTTCAGGCCACGGACGTTCCACACTGTGAGCGGAATCATCTAACACCCTCGAGAAGGGCTGCATCAGATATAAGGCCCATAGAAGAAGAACTAGAACAAAGCGACGTGCCGACAAACTCAGGAATATCAACCTCAATATCATCGGTGAGACCAGAAAGAGCCGCAAACCTGTTGTGAGACGGCTCAAACATACCAGCAGACGTCCTCCTAGGCGACACGATAGGAGAGCTGGTAGTAACCAAGGAGAAAGTAGAGACACTACTCAACGGGCTCAAACCAGCCCCACGACCTCCAGAGCCCCCAGCTAACACCACATCCCAGGCCCCTGAATGCATGCGAGGCCAACCCCACTGAGCGACCCCCAACCGAACTGCACTCCAACGAGGACCCCAGACCATGAGCGCTTGAGGGAGCAGGCTTAGCCACATAAATACGAGCCTGCTTAACCTGCTTCTGAACCGGAGGCTTAGAAGTGCTTGGGCAAACCTGATCACGATGCCCGAAAACTCTACAAACACCACACCGATGAGGTAACCATTCATACTCAACATGGATCCTCCTAACAGCAGGACAATCACCATCAGATGGAATAACCATAAGGAACGAGCGAATCGGGCTAGTATCAGCGTCTAACATGACGCACACTCTAGCATAATCCACTTTCAGACAGTTCCTGGTGAAAACATCAGCAAAAAGTGTCTCCCCTAAAGCACTAGCAGTAATACTAAGCCCCTCGTCAGTCCAGTACTCGAGGGGCACATCACGAAGTTTCACCCAAACAGGGACATGTTTAGGTTGAACCTTCATAAGGGACATACCAAGCTTCCACCGGGTAAGGAAAATAGACTGGCCCTGAATCAGCCACGGCCCACCCTCTAACGCCTCGGACAAAACTCGCTCACTATCAAACTTGAAGAAAAAGAATCCCCCCTCAGAGGAGAACACCTCCTTAAGCCCCTTCCACGCCGACATAAAGTAATTCTTGACCAAGCTAA
Organism: Orobanche coerulescens; assembly: GCA_033398695.1. Lineage (NCBI taxonomy): Eukaryota > Viridiplantae > Streptophyta > Magnoliopsida > Lamiales > Orobanchaceae > Orobanche > Orobanche coerulescens. The sequence goes on along the minus strand of CM065804.1, from coordinate 101,070,351 downwards.
GAGGAGGGGCTTTCCCCAAAAAATAACCAACTAATGTGAAAAGCCACTTTTTAGAACCTTCAAGACCAACACTAACATCCGGTTTCACAATAAGCTCGCCATTTTGGGTTTCAGGTTGCACATACCGAAGGCCCCTTTTCTTTTTAATATTTCCTAAAACAACAGGAGGGATAAGCAAGGCCTTCGGAATCGTTACCGAATTAGCCAAAGAAACAGGGGTAGCGATAGAGCCAAAGTTCATAGAAACCGTAGCATTTCCATAATCAACATCAATATCATCAATTATACTATGCATTATATTACTTTCCCCAATACAACAAGAATCGCCAAGAGAAGATACAACAGTCTCACAATAATCCAATGGGGACACAATAGAATTACAAGAATTCTTAGCTGTAGAGCAAATAGGTATTTCCACAGGAGCAACGAGAATAGGCCCAGCCAAAGAGCCGACACCAGAAACCAGCCCCGGAGCACCAGGGAGAGGAACCGGGTCACGGACAGGGCCTGCCAAAAAACCACCCGGGATGAGAAATGGGGCTGTAACCCGGTCCAGCCTAGGGTCACGCCTGGCCCGTGACAAAGGCCCGATCGGCAACAGACGAGGAGCACCACCGCCAGAAGCCATAACCGCCGCCGCCAGAGAAGAAGCCGGAGGAGGTTCCGCACTAGGACCACCAAAAATCCCGTCGATGTTAAGCTTGAGCAGGTCGGAGTCGGAGGAACCAAGCACCTTCTTCCCTAACTCACAGAGACCTTGGGCATCAAAACCCTGAGAAATGGAGCTTCCAACCGTCCGGGAAGAAGAAGAGAACAAGCCGCAAGCTGAAGACGTTGTCATACCAGACAACGAAAACCCCGACAAATCGCGACCACAAATTCGCGAACGAAAAATACAGAAGAAGACCGCACGCCCCGAATGGCTAAGGCGGCGCAAAATCACAGCTAAGAAACTCGCGACAAAGCCGACCCCCAAATCGGATTCCAGCCACGAAATCGAGAGGAACACCAAACCCAGAAAGGCCGACGAGCTCAAATCGCGCAGGACAAAAATAATTCACAAATTCACCAAAAAATATTGCTGGAAAGATAATAGAGAACCGAACCACAATTGAAAAGGCTAAATCTCTGGAAAAAATCACAAGATTAAGAACAGAAAGGAAGAAACGACCGAGAAAAGGGAAAAAAAGATGCCCTCATTTCGCACCTACTGAGTGTGTAAATCCCCCTATAATTTGATAAAGTGATTTCTCCTCAAGACCTATTGAGAATCAATCAGATTAGTATTCGAAACGCATCGAATAAAAACTAAGTTTTGATGAAAAGCATTCACCAGAAAAACACAAAGTGTTCTCAATTCTTCAACATTCAATAATTATTCATTACAACTCTACTGCCACTATTTATAGGCAAAAGCAGCCTGACACGATAACTTAAACTAATACAAGCTGAGCTTAGAATAATAAAAGATAATAAAAAGGTTCCTCATGTCACTTGTGGACAAAAGTAAAAGCTGGGTCTTAGCCTCCAAGTTGTTTGTTGACAGCCGCCCTTTTGCCAAGAATCCTGCTTTTTGTAAGAGAAAGTCGAACATCTTTTATTTGTTTAGTTGCCACTTGATCCCTTTTCCTCCCCAAGATGCTATTTGTCTTTTGTTTAAGTTACTCCAATTTCGACTATCAAGGTAACTCCGTGCCTTGTTTCTCGTTTTCGCCTAAGTAGGTTGTAGCGATCGAGGTGTTTTACGTCAATTCTTACTTCATCTTCTTCGCTTGAGTATTCGGCCGTATCATCCCCTCCCCTTTAAGAGGAATTGTCCTCACCCCGCAATCCCGTCATCATCAAGATAAGGAGAAAGATCACCTATGTTGAAATTAGCATGCACTCCATAGTCGCCTAAGTTCTAATTTGTAAGCATTGTCGTTCACCTTCGCAACTATTTTAAATGGCCCCTCGGCTCGTGGCATTAACTTATTCTTACGCTTACTCGGGAATCGTTCCTTCCTCAAATGTAACCAAACTAAATCTCCAACCTCGAATAGTCTCGGCTTTCTTTGCTTGTTCGACTTCCTTTTATACGCCTCGTTTATTTCCTTGATTCGATCCCGCACCTGTTCGTGTAATTTTATCATTGATTTTAGTTTTGACTCCGCATCCTTATGCACCAATTCGTCACTTGGTAGTGGAATTAGATCTAGCGGCATGTAAGGATTCACCAGAACTACTTCAAATGGAGAGTGTGCAGTGGCATGAGTAGGAGATCGATTATAAGCAAACTCCGCATGTGCCAGTTTCAGATCCCAGTCCTTTTGTGTTTTGCTTACCAAGCCTCGCAACAGCGTTCCCAGTGTTCGATTCGTTACTTCAGTTTGTCCGTCGGTTTGAGGATGATGTGAAGTACTAAACAAAAGCTTGGTTCCCACCTTCCTCCATAATGTGTTCCAAAAGTAGCTTAGAAACTTTGAGTCCCGGTCCGAAACAATAGTTTTCGGAACTCCATGTAATCGCACCACCTCTCGAAAATACAAGTCAGCAACATTACTCGCATCATCGGTTTTGTGACAAGGAACAAAATGAGCCATCTTTGAAAAACGATCGACAACAACCATAATCGCATCCTTACCTCGTTGGGTTCGAGGCAAAGCCACAATGAAATCCATTGAGACATCTTCCCACGGCCTCTCCGGAATCGGTAAAGGTGTGTAGACTCCTGATTTGAACGAACTTTTCGCAATATGGCACGTCACACATTTACTGATTATATTATTAACATCCCCCTGCATCCTCGGCCAGTAAAAATGTTCCTTAAGCACTTCTAATGTCTTGGCCGAACCGAAGTGGCCAGCCAAACCTCCCCCATGAGCCTCTCGAATCAGCAATTCGCGAATCGTGTGCCTGGGTAGACAAAGACGATTTCCCTTAAAAAGAAAGCCCTCCTGTATCGAAAATTCTCCCACCGGGCCAGGTTTGCACAGGGCGAAGGTTTCGCCAAAATCCGCATCACCTTCGTAATACTCCTTTACTGTATCGAACCCTAGCAAACGAACATCAAGAGTGGCGAGTAAGGCATAACGCCTAGACAATGCATCTGCCACAATATTGCTCTTGCCATCCTTATACTTCGATGAGAAGTGAAATGATTGTAAGAATTCCACCCACTTCGCATGCCTGGGACTTAACTTGTGTTGTCCGTTAATATACTTCAAAGATTCATGGTCCGAGTGTATGATAAAATGCTTTGGTCGAAGATAGTGACTCCAATGATCTAGAGCCCTCACAATAGCATAAAACTCCTTGTCGTACGTACAATAATTCAGACGAGCACCATTTAACTTCTCGGAAAAATAAGCAATAGGTCGCCTTCCCTGAATGAGAACCGCTCCAATGCCCACTCCGCTAGCATCACATTCCACCTCAAACGGTTGCGAAAAATCGGGTAATGCTAAGATTGGTGCTTCGCACAACTTCGCCTTCAAATTTGCAAATGACTCCTGAGCAGCTCTGCTCCAATTAAACGTGCCCTTCTTCAAACATTCGGTTATTGGGCTTGCAATGGTACTAAAGTCTCGAATGAATCTTCGGTAAAATGAAGCTAGTCCATGGAACGATCTAACCTCCGTCACTGTAGTGGGAACCGGCCAGGACTTAATTGCTTCGATCTTCGCTTGATCGACCGACACTCCATCCTTTGAAACAATATAGCCAAGAAAGACTATACTTTCGACCAAAAATGAGCACTTCTCCTTTTTCCATACACTGGTCTCTAAGGGTTTCAAGACTTGCCTCAAGTGTTCGAAATGTTCTTGCATGATCGGTGTAGATCAAAATATCATCTAAGTATACAACCACAAATTTCCCTAAAAATGGCTTAAGTACCTCATTCATCAAGCGCATGAAAGTACTCGGTGCATTTGTAAGACCGAACGGCATAACGGTCCATTCATACACCCGTGTTTAGTTTTGAAGGCTGTCTTCCACTCATCACCTTCTCGCATTCGAATCTGGTGATAACCACTTCGTAGATCAACTTTTGAAAAGATCACTGATCCGTGTAATTCGTCCAACATGTCATCAAGCCTCGGAATCGGAAATCGATACTTGATGGTTATGTTGTTCACCGCCCGACTGTCAATACACATCCTCCAGGATCCATCTTTCTTTGGAACCAGTAATACCGGAACCGCACAAGGACTTAGGCTTTCTCGAACGTATCCACGATCCATCAGTTCTTCGATTTGGTTTTGTAATTCCTTTGTTTCCTCGGGATTACATCTATAGGCAGATTTGTTAGGCAACGACACACCCGGTATGAGGTCGATCTGATGTTCAATCCCGCAAATTGGTGGTAAACCCGACGGTAATTCTTCGGGAAAAACATCCGCAAATTCGCGTAATAAGACATCCATCCTTTCGTTCCGTACAACTATGTTACCATTCTGTGCCTCCTTTAGAACCAACAAGTACACACACTTGCCATCATTAATAGCATGTTCCACCTCCCGTTAGCTCGCAAACATGGCCAGTTTTGGTTTTTCACTCCTACTAGAACTCATAGAGTGAATAGCTTGAGGTGACATTGGTTTAAGCACAATCTTCTTGCCTTTATCTCGTAACTCGTACTCATTGCTTCTTCCTCGATGTAAAACGTCCCTATCAAACATCCACGGTCTTCCCAACAGTACATGGCATGCATCCATCGGGAGTACATCACATAATACGTTGTCTTCATATGAACCCAAGGCTAGTCCAATCCTCACTTGTTTAGTCACCCTTATTTTGCTCCCATCATCGAGCCAATGCAAAGTGTAAGGTTTCGGGTGAACCGTAGTGGTCAGCCCGAGTTTAGTCACCATGTCGCTGGAAGCTACGTTGGTGCAACTCCCTCCATCCACGATCAAACTACACCATTTATTTCCCACTCGACACTTTGTGTGAAATATTTGATTCCGCTGTTCCGAATCATTCGATAGAGCTTTGGCTTGTAGCGTTCGCAGAACTAAAGCCGTGTCATAGCTCGGAGCATCGTAAGTCTCGCATTCTTCTCCTTCTTCATCCTTCAAGTCGAAATTAAATACGTCACCCAGTCTTTCTTCCGCAACCAACAACTCGTCTCGGATCGTGACAGCTTCCCTGAGTGTCACCACTCATTTGTTTGGACAAGCATTTTGATAATGCCCGAACCCTTGACATTTGAAACATCTCACTTTAGCCAAACTTGTCTCCTTCGGTACGTAGGGTACAGTCGCCTTAGCCGGATTCGCAACAGGAACTGGAGTCGGTACAGTTGCCTTAACCGCTGAACTAGATCCGACGCTTGGGTTTCCAAACTTGACTGGAAACTCAGGTTTGTACAGCTTCATCCTGTTCTGAGCTTCTAACTTCACACATAACCCACATAATGTATCGAAGTCCTCGTATGGATACAGTTCCACCGAGTTAGCTATGCTTCGGTTTAAGCCACGCAAGAATCGCGACATCTTCTGTTCCTCATTCTCCTCTATTTCTCCCATTAAGGTTAGATTCTCAAACTCCTCAATGTACTCGCTGACATTTAACTTTCCTTGCATGAGATCTGCTATCTTCCTGTACAAGGATAACCGGTGTGATGCTGGTACATATCTTTTGCGAAGTTTTCTTTTTAACGAATCCCACGAACGGATCTTTTCTTTCCCGTCATTTGAGCTCTTCGTGTTTTCACTCCTTCGTACCAAAGTGAAGCTCCTTTCCCCAACTTGAGAATTGCATACTTACACCTTTTCTCATCGTCAAGGTCTTTAAATTCGAACATACGATCAATTTTTCGTTCCCATTCCGTAAACTTCGTGGTCGGTCCCTCCAATGAACTCGAAGCTCGTTCACCTTGAACTCTTCGACATGGCGTGAGGGTCGTTCATAGTCACCACGCCTAGGTTGCCAACGCGCGTTGCAGTGCGTCACGCAATGCGTCACGAAGTTTTGCCAAGAAATCAGCGTCGTTGAGATCCATAATGCCAAAGATCAAGAACTTGGGCTCTGATACCACTTATGATACGAATTCTCACTGGTTATGCGAATTCGCTATCGATACAAATTGAAGGCTTCTTTGACGAGCTAAGTCGCAAGAAACTGTCGGGAACTAGTGACAACCGCTCGCTACAGCAACAATACTGATAATTGATGAAGACGGTAATTCGATACAGCAATAGGATAGGAATTTGGCCAACTAGCAAATGACTCGAAACAGTCCACCTCCAAACAGCGACACTCGAAACAGCACGTTTTGGACGGAAACAAAGTTAAAACAGGAAATAAGTTCGAAGGATCGAACGACACTATATGCGGAATATCGGACAAGTATACAACTGTATCGAAAAATAAACAGAATATCGAAACAAGATATAAACAGATGTTTTATCAAATTAGACCTATAATTTGATAAAGTGATTTCTCCTCAAGACCTATTGAGAATCAATCAGATTAGTATTCGAAACGCGTCGAATAAAAACCAAGTTTTGATGAAAAGCATTCACCAGAAAAACACAAAGTGTTCTCAATTCTTCAACATTCAATAATTATTCATTACAACTCTACTGCCACTATTTATAGGCAAAAGCAGCCTGACACGATAACTTAAACTAATACAAGCTGAGCTTAGAATAATAAAAGATAATAAAAAGGTTCCTCATGTCACATGTGGACAAAAGTAAAAGCTGGGTCTTAGCCTCCAAGTTGTTTGTTGTGTAGCCCTTTTTGCCAAGAATCCTGCTGCTTTTGTAAGAGAAAGCTGAACATCTTTTTATTTGTTTAGTTGCCACTTGATCCCTTTTCCCTCCCCAAGATGCTATTTGTCTTTTGTTTAAGTTACTCCAATTTCGACTATCAAGGTAACTTCGTGCCTTGTTTCTGTTTTCTCGCCTAAGTAGGTTGTAGCGCGATCGAGGTGTTTTACGTCAATTCTTACTTCATCTTCTTCGCTTGGAGTATTCGGCTTCGTATCAGCATGGCACCTCCCAACTTCTCACTGAAGTAGGCAATCGGCCTCCCTTCTTGCATCAAGACTGCGCCAATACCAGTTCCAGATGCATCACATTGAATCTCGAATGATTTTGCAAAGTTCGGTAGGGATAACAATGGTGCATTCGTGAGTTTCTCTTTCAATAGTCTAAAGGCGGCTTCCTGTTCCTTCTCCCATTTAAAGCCAACATTTTTCTTGATCACCTCGGTTAAGGGAGCTGCCAAGGTGCTGAAATTGGGTACAAAACGTCGGTAGAAGCTCGCCAAGCCATGAAAGCTTCGAACTTCACGGACTGATTTAGGACTTTCCCAATCTTTGATTGCCTTGATCTTTTCTTTATCTACCTGTATTCCCTGTGAACTCACAACAAAACCAAGAAAAACAAGCTTCTCCGTGCCAAAAATGCATTTTTGAAGGTTAGCGAACAAATGCTCTTTTCTAAGCACAGTTAACACTTCTTTTACATGACTGACATGCTCTTGTAAACTTTTACTATAGATAAGTATGTCATCAAAGTATACGACTACAAATTTACCTATAAAAGCACGTAAAACATGATTCATAAGTCGCATGAAAGTGCTAGGTGCATTGGTCAGACCAAACGGCATAACTAACCATTCATAAAGACCATGTTTAGTTTTAAAGGCTGTTTTCCATTCATATCCTTCTTTCATTCTTATTTGGTGATACCCACTTTTTAAATCAATTTTGGAGAAAATGGCAGAACCATATAACTCATCTAGCATATCATCTAGTCTCGGAATGGGATGTCTATACTTAATTGTGATATTATTGATGGCTCGACAGTCCACGCACATTCTCCATGATCCATCTTTCTTTGGTACCAACAAAACTGGAACAGAACACGGACTCATGCTTTCTCGCACATGCCCTTTGGCTAGTAGCTCGTCTACTTGCTTCCTCATTTCTTTTGTTTCCTCCGGATTGCTTCTATATGCAGGTCGGTTTGGAATTGAAGCTCCAGGAACAAAATCGATTTGATGCTCAATGCCTCTTATTGGCGGCAAACCAGGAGGTATCTCTTCTGGGAACACATCTTCAAATTCCTGTAAGAGTGTAACAATCAAAGGATCAGTAGTTTCAGGAACAGATGCAAGATTAAGTAAGGCTTCACGAAACATTAATAGAACCACGGGTTGTGATACGATATCTAATATTCCAGTCGAAGAAACTCCGATAAAAATCGACATCCATGATGATGCAAATTCGCATGGCCATGCATCGTTATACTTAGGAGAAAATGTTAAACGGATTGGAGTTACGTTGTTAATCGGAATCGGAGTAACGTAGAATTCGACGACGGATCAGCCCGAAAGCATGAAGATCGGCCAAAACATGCTTGAAAGGGACACTTTGTCTTCATATCTTTCACAAAATAAATGAAGATCACCTCCTTCCCCACCATGACACAAACGGCCGAAGATTATAGATGGAGTGAAGACTTTCTTCTTCATGTCACCATCAAGATATCTTCATCAAATCAACACCAAATCCTCCTAAAGTTCGGCCGATTGGAAGCAAGTGCAAGGGAGGATATTTTGTTCTACTTCATGTCACCATCAAGACCAAAGTTTGCCTCATGTCTCTTTCACCTAATAACACCAAGATTGCTTGGTATCTACTTGGAGATTTCGAAATAGGAAGTTGCTAGGAAGTTCGTTTTCTCGTTTGTTGTATTTTCTTACGGTTGGAAACTACTATATATAGTAGTGTTCGTTGTATTTGTAAATCATCGAGAATCATAATAAACATTGTATTTCCTTTGAAATATACGTTGAACGAGTTCGACAAACTTTAGTTATTATTTCGACGAGTCTCGAGATTTTAACTTGATCAATTCTCAAAAGGTCTTGGGAAGAGATTACCCTTTTATCGAGTTATAGGTCTAGTTCGATAAAAACACACCAAACTCCGTACATCATACTATATCACGGCGAATCCCATTAAATTCGTCCATCACCTTTGTAATTTTTGATCCATATTGTAAACTTGTTAATCTTCCGTTGTGTTTATACGCATTACTTACGTAATTGTATCATAAGTGGTATCGAGAGACATTTGTCTCACGCTTCTCGACATCATCAAGAAGATGGCATTCACCGATGAAGAAGTAGCACAACTACGTGACGTTCTTCGTGGCTTGCCGAGCCCGAATCCATGCACGACGAGGACATGACACCATGCACGCACCACGACATGCGGATGAATACAAGACCGGCGAACTTCCGGAGTTCGTAGGCGGCACCGATCCCGAGGTTTATTTGGAGTGGGAAAGAAAAATTGAACGAATGTTTGAGTTCAAGGAGCTCAATGACGAGGTACGTTGCAAGTACGCGATTCTCAAACTTGGAAAGGGAGCTTCCCTTTGGTTTGAGCGAATGAAGACGCAAAGAAGTCGTGCCGGAAAAGAGAAGATACGTTCGTGGGATTCCCTAAAAGGAAACTACGAAAAGATATGTCCCGGCTACACACAAGCTAAGTCTCAGAAAAATTTCGACCTCACGCAAGGAAAGCTAAGTGTCGAGGAGTACATCGAGGAGTTTGAAAACTTATCCTTGATGGGAGAACTTGAAGAAAGCGAAGAATTGCGCATGTCCCGTTTCCTACGAGGTTTGAACAAAAATATTGCTAATTCCGTGGAACTCTACCCCTATTCCGACTTCGATACTTTATGCGGGCTTTGCATAAAGTTGGAAAATCAAAACAAAACAAAACTCTCTAAACCCGAATTCCCACCTAAATACGGAAATACCAACTTTGGCGCGAGTTCTAGCTCGTTTCCAAAACTGTCACCACAAGCCACCCGTTACTACCCTTCCAAAACTCCTATCACACCAAAAGAAACAAGCCTATCTAAAGTCCGTGTTTCAAATGTCAAGGATTTGGACACTATCAACGTGCATGTCCAAATCGGAGGCTTGTAACGTTGCGAGAAGCCATCGCCGCCCGAGAGGAATTATTAGCCAAGAAGAAAGAGTTGGAGACGTTTTTAACTTAGAAGGCGACGAAGAAGAAGAAGAATGCGAGGCATACGATGCCCCGAACTATGACACGAACCTTGTCCTTCGCATGTTACAAACGAAGGCCGCCCCAAGTGACGAAGAACAACGGGACCAAATCTTCCACACGAAGTGTCGTGTCGGAGATAAATGGTGTAGCTTGATCATTGACGGTGGAAGTTGTACAAACGTGGCATCAAGCGAGATGGTTTCAAAACTCGGTTTGATCACCACGGCCCATCCTAAGCCGTATGCACTCCATTGGCTCGATGATGGGAACAAAGTGAAGGTATCAAGACAAGTGAAGGTCGGACTCACCATGGGTTCGTATGGCGATGACATTACATGCGATGTACTACCGATGGACGCATGTCACGTGTTATTAGGAAGACCTTGGTTATTTGATCGGGACGTACTACATCGAGGGAGGAGTAATGAGTATGAGTTACGTGACAAAGGTAATAAAATTGTTCTTAAACCTATGTCACCTCAAGCTATCCGACGATGAGTTCGATAAAAGTCGAAGGACCGAAACTTACGATGTTTGCAAACGAGAAAGAAGTCGAACACGCCATTGACGATGGCGAACGTGTTTATTTGATGATGATCAAAGAGGTCCGAAATCTTGCCACCAAATCGCAACATGAGGAAGAGATAGACGCACTATTACACGAGTTTTCGGACGTATTTCCTGAAGACTTGCCGGTAGGATTACCACCTATCCGCGGGATTGAACACCAGATTGATCTTATACCGGGAGCTCCATTACCGAACAAAGCGGCGTATCGTTGTAATCCCGAAGAAACCAAAGAACTACAACGTCAAATTGACGAACTCATGAATCACGGATATGTCCGAGAAAGTTTAAGTCCGTGTGCGGTTCCAGTTCTACTTGTACCAAAAAAGACGGAACATGGCGAATGTGTATTGATGAGAGCCGTGAATAACATCACCGTCAAGTATCGGTTTCCCATCCCGAGACTAGACGACATCTTTGGACGAGTTACATGGCTCGGTTATATTTTCCAAAGTTGATTTACGGAGCGGATACCATCAAATCCGCATGCGAGAGGGAGACGAATGGAAAACGGCGTTTAAAACGAAGAATGGACTTTACGAATGGGTTGTGATGCCATTCGGCCTCACCAACGCCCCGAGCACCTTTATGAGGTTGATGAACGAGGTTCTTAAACCTTTCTTGGGAAAGTTTGTTGTCGTGTACTTAGACGACATTTTGATCTACAGTCGGTCCGTGGAAGAACATCTCGAACATTTGCGGTACGTGTTTGAGACGCTAAGGGAACAAAAACTTTATGGAAAACGGGAGAAGTGTACTTTCCTAGTCGAGAGTCTTGTCTTTCTCGGCTATGTTGTTTCGAAATACGGAGTTTCGGTCGACCAAGAGAAGATCGCGGCAATCAAGTTGTGGCCGACCCCAAAGACAATCACGGAGGTACGGTCATTTCATGGCCTCGCTTCTTTTTACCGACGATTCATACGGACTTCAAAGACTATCTCCATCCGATCACGGAGTGTCCGAAAAAGGGAACCTTTGCATGGAACGAGGCAGCCCAAAAGGCTTTTGAAAATTTAAAAGGAAAATTATGTGAAGCGCCGATTTTGACGTTACCCGATTTTTCACAACCGTTTGAGGTAGAATGCGACGCTAGCGGAGTTGGAATCGGGCGGTGCTTATTCAAAGAGGCCGTCCCATCGCCTATTTTTCGGAGAAGTTAAGTGGCGCCCGAGTGAATTATTGTACTTACGACAAGGAGTTCTATGCTATCGTAAGAGCACTCGATCATTGGAGTCATTATCTGCGTTCGAAACATTTCGTGCCGCATTCGGATCACGAGTCGTTGAAATACATCAACGGACAGAGTAAGCTAAGCCGAGACATGCAAAATGGGTGGAATTTTTACAATCTTTTCACTTTTCATCCAAGTACAAAGACGGGAAGAGTAATGTAGTGGCGGATGCACTATCGAGACGATATGCCTTCATCGATGCTAGATGTTCGTTTGTTGGGGTTCGAGACTTTGAAAGATCATTACAACGACGATTTGGACTTGGGAAATTTTTAACCGTTGTAAAACGGCCCCATACGAGGAATTTATTTTACAGGATGGCTTTCTTTTCAAGGGAAATAAATTGTGTGCCGAGGCATACAATGGAATTGTTGGTTCGGGAGGCGCACGGAGGAGGACTAGCCGGTCACTTCGGTTCGACCAAAACTGTAGAGGTGCTAAAAGAACATTTCTTTTGGCCGAAGATGTATGGTGACGTCAGCACAATCGTGAGCAAATGCGTAACTTGTCACATGATGAAAAGTTCGTTCAAGACGAGTACATACATGCCGTTGCCGATACCGTTACGACCGTGGGAGGATGTCTCGATGGATTTTATTGTGGCTTTACCTCGTACTCAACGAGGCAAAGACTCGATCATGGTGGTTGTCGACCGTTTTTCGAAAATGGCTCACTTTATCGCGTGCCACAAAACCGATGATGCAAGCAATGTGGCGGACTTGTACTTAGGAAGTAGTTCGTTTACACGGAGTTCCAAAACTATCGTGTCGGATCGAGATTCCAAATTTCGAGTTACTACGGAATACTTTATGGAGGAAAGTTGGTACTAAACTCCTATTCAAGATTTCACATCACCCGCAAACCGACGGACAGACCGAGGTGACTAATCGAACCTTGGGAGCATTATTGCGAGGGTTGGTAAATAAAACACAGAAGGATTGGGACGTTAAACTTGCTCATGCGGAATTCGCATACAACCGATCACCCGGTTATGCCACGGCCCATTCACCTTTTGAAGTGGTATACGGATTAAATCCGCACTTGCCATTGGACTTGATTCCCTTACCGAGCAACGAGTTGGTTCACAAAGACGCCGAAGCAAAACTCAAATCAATGGTGAAGTTACATGAAAAGATACGGGAACGGATTAAAGAAGTAAATGAAATATACAAACGGAAGTCGAACAAAAATAAAAAGGCGAGATTATTTGATGTTGGCGACTTGGTTTGGATACATTTGAGAAAAGAAAGATTCCCAAGCAAACGGAAGAACAAATTGATGCCGAGAGCCGAGGGTCCGTACAAAATTGTGGAAAAGGTGAACGACAACGCATACAAAGTCGAACTTCCGGGCGAATACGGAGTACACGCGACATTCAACGTAGGTGATCTCTCACCTTATCTTGACGACGATGGCATTGCGGAATTGAGGTCAATTCCTTTCAAAGACGGAGGGAATGATACGATATCTAATATTCCAGTCGAAGAAACTCCGATAAAAATCGACATCCATGATGATGCAAATTCGCATGGCCATGCATCGTTATACTTAGGAGAAAATGTTAAACGGATTGGAGTTACGTTGTTAATCGGAATCGGAGTAACGTAGAATTCGACGACGGATCAGCCCGAAAGCATGAAGATCGGCCAAAACATGCTTGAAAGGGACACTTTGTCTTCATATCTTTCACAAAATAAATGAAGATCACCTCCTTCCCCACCATGACACAAACGGCCGAAGATTATAGATGGAGTGAAGACTTTCTTCTTCATGTCACCATCAAGATATCTTCATCAAATCAACACCAAATCCTCCTAAAGTTCCGATTGGAAGCAAGTGCAAGGGAGGATATTTTGTTCTACTTCATGTCACCATCAAGACCAAAGTTTGCCTCATGTCTCTTTCACCTAATAACACCAAGATTGCTTGGTATCTACTTGGAGATTTCGGCCGAAATAGGAAGTTGCTAGGAAGTTCGTTTTCTCGTTTTGTTGTATTTTCTTACGGTTGGAAACTACTATATATAGTAGTGTTCGTTGTATTTGTAAATCATCGAGAATCATAATAAACATTGTATTTCCTTTGAAATATACGTTGAACGAGTTCGACAAACTTTAGTTATTATTTCGACGAGTCTCGAGATTTTAACTTGATCAATTCTCAAAAGGTCTTGGGAAGAGATTACCCTTTTATCGAGTTATAGGTCTAGTTCGATAAAAACACACCAAACTCCGTACATCATACTATATCACGGCCGAATCCCATTAAATTCGTCCATCACCTTTGTAATTTTTGATCCATATTGTAAACTTGTTAATCTTCCGTTGTGTTTATACGCATTACTTACGTAATTCGTATCAGGCTGTTGGGATAGCATAGCTCTTTTAACTGCACTGGCCCTTATTAGACCGACGGTTTTGCCTCCTTTAGAAGTAGAAGGTTCGGTCTTTTCTTTCTCCTTTTCCTTTGTTGCTTGTTGCAACAACATTTGATCTTCGTGAACCTGCTTAGGAGTCATGGGTGTTAGGGTGAATTTCTTTTTCTCAAAGGTGAATGAGTACTTGTTTGTAAAACCATTATGAAGAACTTGGCGATCATACTGCCATGGTCTTTCTAGAAGAAGCTGAGTAGCGTGCATAGGTACGACATCGCAGACCACTTCATCTATATACCTGCCAATCCTAAAGGATACCTTAGCTTGATTAGTAACCCTCAAATCTCCGGTATTATTTAACCATAGTAATCTATATGGTTTAGGATGTTTTTCCACAGGTAAGCATAACTTTTTTACTAAGGCTGCACTAACCACGTTCACACAACTTCCACCATCTATAATCAAACTACAGAGGTTGTCCTTAATGAAACATCTAGTTTGAAATAGATTCTCTCTTTGACCTTCCTCTTCTTCACCTATTTGAGTAGATAGGGACAATCTAGTCACTACTGCGTTTATTTTACCCTCATCAACTCCTTCTTCAAACTCCTCATATTCTTCCTCACACTCTTCTTCTCCCTCACTGGCTGATTCTACCTGTTCGGGTCTAGCTATGATCACTCTTTGGTTGGGACAATTTGATGCTATGTGACCAAGACCTTGACACTTAAAACATCTCACATCTCGGGACCTAGTTGGACCACTAGACGATGATCCTGGTTGAGGTGTGAACAATGGCTTTTGGGTAGGTTGAGACTTTGAAGATTTGAACTCACCCCCTATGTTGCTAGGTTGCCTCGGCTTCCAAGGTGTACTAGGGGTATTTACTCTCTTAGTTTGTCTTCTCTTTACTTGTTGCTCTATCTTCCTCGCCGTGTGAACCATGCCCTCTAGGTCGAAACAAGTCATTAATTCTAGTTGATCTCTAATTTCAACATTAAGGCCTAAAAGGAACCTAGTCATCAACCTATCTTGGTCTTCATCTAGACGACACCTAATCAATACTGTTTCCATTTCTATATAGTAGTCATCTACGGATTTTGACTGATACGATATCTAATACTCCAATCGAAGAAGCTCCAATAAAAATCGACATCCACGACGATACAAATTCGCATGGCCATGCATCATTATACTTGGGAGAAAAGAACACGCGGATTGGAGTTATGTTGTTAATCGGAACCGGAGTAACGTAAAACTTGACGACGGGATCGGTCCAAAAGCATGGAAATTCGGCCAAATCATGCTTGAAAGAGACCCTTATTTGTCTTCATATCTTTCACAAGATAATGAAGATATCCTCCTTCCCCACCTTCTTTAAAAATCGGCCAAGACATCAAATAAAGTCCCCACCTTCATACCTTATCTAGTACAAGATCCATGAGGATATCATGTCCTAAATAAATCATCAAAGTCTCCCCACAAATCGGCCGAAATTTCCCCATTGATGAAGACTTTCATCAAGTCTTTTTCTACATGTCAAAGTCATATACTATAGTCCAAGATACTTGAAGATTGTCCAAAATCTTTCCTTCCCCACACCACATCTCGGCCGAACATGAGGAAGCTTGGTAGTTCGTTTTTTTCTTGTTGTTTTTGTATCCTTATCCTTTGTACACTACTATATATATAGTAGTTCATTTGGTGTTTGTAATCATCTTGAATATTAATAAACCTTGTATTTCTTTGAAATATACGTTGAACGAGTTCAACAAAACTTTAGTTATTATTTCGACGCGTCTCGAATTTTAACTTGATCAATTCTCAATAGGTCTTGAGGAGAGATTACCTTTATCGAGTTACAGGTCTAATTCGATAAAACACATCCAAATCCATATCATACTACTTCACGACCGAAATCCACTCAAATTCGGGCACCCCTTGTAATTTTCGAGTGATACTTTGATACTTGTCAAGACATAATAATCTTCCGTTGTATTTTATACGCATTACGTACGTAATTCGTATCATAAGTGGTATCAGAGACATTTGTCTCACGGTTCTCGACGTTACTCAAGAAGATGGCATTCACCGATGAAGAAGTAGCACAACTACGTGACGTTCTTCGCGGCTTACCGGAGCCCAGAATCCATGCACGACGAGGATACGACACCATGCATGCACCACGACATGCTGATGAATACAAGAAAGCGAACTTCCGGAGTTCGTAGGCGGCACCGATCCCGAGGTTTATTTGGAGTGGGAAAGGAAAATTGAACGAATGTTTGAGTTCAGGGATCTCAATGACGAGGTACGTTGCAAGTATGCGATTCTCAAACTTGGAAAGGGAGCTTCCCTTTGGTTTGAGCGAATGAAGACACAAAGAGTTCGTGCCGGAAAGGAGAAGATACGTTCGTGGGATTCTCTAAAAAAGAAACTACGAAAAAGATATGTCCCGGCTACACACAAGTTAAGCTTGTATCGAAAAATTTCTGACCTCACGCAAGGAAAGCTAAGTGTCGAGGAGTACATCGAGGAGTTTGGAAACTTATCCTTGATGGGAGAACTTGAAGAAAGCGAAGAATTACGGATGTCCCGTTTCCTACGAGGTTTGAATAAAAATATTGCTAATTCCGTGGAACTCTACCCCTATTCCGACTTTGATACTTTATGCGGACTTTGCATAAAGTTGGAAAATCAAAACAAGACAAAAATTTCTAAACCCGAATTCCCATCTAAATACGGAAATACCAACTTTGGCGCGAGTTCTAGCTCGTTTCCAAAAACTGTCACCACAAGTCCACCCGTTACTACCATTCCAAAAACTCCTATCACACCAAAAGAAACAAGCCTATCTAAAGTCCGGTGTTTCAAATGCCAAGGATTTGGACACTATCAAAGTGCTTGTCCAAATCGGAGAATAGTGACGTTACGAGAAGCCATAGCCGCCCGAGAAGAATTACTAGCCGAAGAAGAAAGAATTGGAGACGTCTTTAACTTGGAAGCCGACGACGAAGAAGAAGATTGCGAGGAATACGATGCCCCGAACTATGACACGAACCTCGTCCTTCGCATGTTACAAACAAAGGCGGCCCCGAGTGACATAGAACAACGAGACCAAATCTTTCACACGAAGTGTCGTGTCGGAGAGAAATGGTGTAGCTTGATCATTGACGGCGGAAGTTGTACAGACGTGGCATCGAGCGAGATGGTCTCAAAGCTCGGATTAATCACCACGGCTCATCCAAAGCTGTATGCACTCCATTGGCTCGATGATGGAAATAAGGTGAAAGTATCAAGACAAGTGAAGGTCGGACTCACCATGGGTTCGTATGGTGATGATATTACATGCGATGTACTACCGATGGACGCATGTCACGTATTATTGGGAAGACCTTGGTTATTTGATCGGGACGTACTACATCGAGGGAGGAGTAACGAGTATGAGTTACGTGACAAAGGTAAAAAAAATTGTTCTTAAACCTATGTCACCTCAAGCTATCCGGACAATGAGTTCAAAAAAAATCGAAGGGCCGAAACTAACGATGCTTGCAAACGAGAAAGAAGTCGAACACGCCATTGACGATGGCGAACGTGTTTATTTGAAGATGATCAAAGAATTCCGAAACCTTGCTACCAAATCACACCACGAAGGAGAGATAGATACACTGTTACACGAGTTCGCGGATGTATTTCCCGAAGACTTGCCGGTGGGATTACCACCTATCCGCGGAATCGAACACCAAATTGATCTTGTACGAGGAGCTCCATTACCGAACAAAGCGGCGTATCATTGTAATCCCGAAGAAACCAAAGAACTACAACGTCAAATTGATGAGCTCATGAGTCACGGATATGTCCGAGAAAGTTTAAGTCCGTGTGCGGTTCCAGTCCTACTTGTACCAAAAAAGGACGGATCATGGCGAATGTGTATCGACAGTAGAGCCGTGAATAACATCACCGTCAAGTATCGGTACCCCATCCCGAGACTAGACGACATGTTAGACGAGTTGCATGGCTCGGTTATATTTTCAAAAGTTGATTTACGGAGCGGATACCATCAAATTCGCATGCGAGAGGGAGACGAATGGAAGACAGCATTTAAAACAAAAAATGGACTTTACGAATGGGTTGTGATGCCATTCGGCCTCACTAATGCCCCGAGCACTTTTATGAGGTTGATGAACGAGGTTCTCAAACCTTTCTTGGGAAAGTTTGTTGTCGTATACTTAGACGACATTTTGATCTACAGTCGATCCTTAGAGGAGCATCTCGAACATTTGCGGCACGTGTTTGAAACTCTAAGGAGCGAAACTTTATGGAAAGCGGGAGAAGTGTACTTTCCTAGTCGAGAGTCTTGTCTTTCTCGGCTATGTCGTTTCTAAAGAAGGAGTGTCGGTGGACCAAGAGAAGATCGCGGCCATCAAGTCTTGGCCTATACCAAAAACAATCACGGAGGTACGATCATTTCATGGCCTAGCTTCTTTTTACCGACGATTCATCCGGGATTTTAGCACATCTCCAGTCCGATCACGGAGTGTCTTAAAAAAGGAACCTTTGCATGGAACGAGGCGGCCCAAAAGGCTTTTGAAAAATTAAAGGGAAAGTTATGTGAAGCACCGATTTTGACGTTACCCGATTTTTCACAACCATTTGAGGTGGAATGCGACGCTAGCGGAGTTGGAATCGGGGCAGTACTTATTCAAATAGGCCGCCCCATCGCCTATTTTTCGGAGAAATTAAGTGGCGCCCGAGTTAATTATTGTACTTACAACAAGGAGTTCTATGCTATCGTGAGAGCACTCGATCATTGGAGTCACTATTTACGTTCGAAACATTTCGTGTTGCATTCGGATCACGAATCGTTGAAATACATCAACGGACAAAGCAAGCTAAGTCCGAGGCATGCAAAATGGGTGGAATTTTTACAATCTTTTCACTTTTCATCCAAGTACAAAGACGGTAAAAGTAATATAGTGGTGGATGCACTATCAAGACGGTATGCCTTACTGTCGATTCTAGATGTTCGTTTGTTGGGGTTCGATACTTTGAAAGATCATTACAGTGACGATTTGGACTTCGTAGAAACTTTCACCCGTTGTAAAACGGGCCCGTACGAAGAATTTGTTTTACAAGATGGCTTTCTTTTCGAAGGAAATAAATTATGTGTGCCGAGGCACACAATTCGGGAATTACTAGTTCGGGAGGCGCACGGAGGAGGACTAGCCGGTCATTTCGGCTCGGCTAAGACCGTAGAGGTGCTAAAAGAGCATTTCTTTTGGCCAAAGATGTATGGTGACGTGAGCACAATCGTGAGTAAATGCGTCACTTGTCACATGATGAAAAGTTCGTTCAAGCCAAGTACATACATGCCGTTGCCAATACCTTTACGACCATGGGAGGATGTCTCGATGGATTTTATTGTTGCTTTACCTCGTACTCAACGGGGCAAAGACTCGATCATGGTAGTCGTCGACCGTTTTTCGAAAATGGCTCACTTTATAGCATGCCACAAAACCGATGATGCAAGCAATGTGGCGGACTTATACTTCCGGGAAGTAGTTCGTTTACACGGAGTTCCAAAAACTATCGTGTCGGATCGAGATTCTAAATTTCTGAGTTACTTCTGGAATACTTTATGGAGAAAAGTGGGTACTAAACTCCTGTTCAGCACTTCGCATCACCCACAAACCGATGGACAAACCGAAGTGACTAATCGAACCTTGGGAGCATTATTGCGAGGGTTGGTCAATAAAACACAAAAGGATTGGGACGTTAAACTTGCACATGCGGAATTTGCATACAACCGCTCACCCGGCTTCGCCACGGCCCATTCACCTTTTGAAGTAGTATACGGAATAAATCCGCACATGCCATTGGATTTGATTCCGTTGCCGAGCGATGAATTGGTTCACAAAGACGCAGAATCAAAACTCAAGTCAATGATGAAGTTACATGAAAAGGTACGAGAACGGATTAAAGAAGTGAACGAAATTTACAAACGGAAGTCGAGCAAAAATAAAAAAGCGAGATTATTTGATGTTGGTGACTTAGTTTGGATACATTTGAGAAAAGAACGATTCCCAAACAAACGCAAGAACAAATTAATGCCGAGAGCCGAAGGTCCGTACAAAATTGTGGGAAAAGTGAACGACAACGCCTACAAAGTAGAACTTCCGGGCGATTACGGAGTACACGCGACTTTCAACGTAGGTGATCTCTCGCCTTACCTTGACGACGATGGCATTACGGAATTGAGGTCAATTCCTTTCAAAGAAGGAGGGAATGATACGATATCTAATATTCCAATCGAAGAAGCTCCAATAAAAATCGACATCCACGACGATACAAATTCGCATGGCCATGCATCATTATACTTGGGAGAAAAGAACACGCGGATTGGAGTTACGTTGTTAATCGGAACCGGAGTAACGTAAAACTTGACGACGGGATCGGTCCAAAAGCATGGAAATTCGGCCAAATCATGCTTGAAAGAGACCCTTATTTGTCTTCATATCTTTCACAAGATAATGAAGATATCCTCCTTCCCCACCTTCTTTAAAAATCGGCCAAGACATCAAATAAAGTCCCCACCTTCATACCTTATCTAGTACAAGATCCATGAGGATATCATGTCCTAAATAAATCATCAAAGTCTCCCCACAAATCGGCCGAAATTTCCCCATTGATGAAGACTTTCATCAAGTCTTTTTCTACATGTCAAAGTCATATGCTATAGTCCAAGATACTTGAAGATTGTCCAAAATCTTTCCTTCCCCACACCACATCTCGGCCGAACATGAGGAAGCTTGGTAGTTCGTTTTTTTCTTGTTGTTTTTGTATCCTTATCCTTTGTATACTACTATATATATAGTAGTTCATTTGGTGTTTGTAATCATCTTGAATATTAATAAACCTTGTATTTCTTTGAAATATACGTTGAACGAGTTCAATAAAACTTTAGTTATATTTCGACGCGTCTCGAATTTTAACTTGATCAATTCTCAATAGGTCTTGAGGAGAGATTATCTTTATCGAGTTATAGGTCTAATTCGATAAAACACATCCAAATCCATATCATACTACTTCACGGCCGAAATCCACTCAAATTCGGGCACCCCTTGTAATTTTCGAGTGATACTTTGATACTTGTCAAGACATAATAATCTTCCGTTGTATTTTATACGCATTACGTACATAATTCGTATCATTGACCCTTGTTTTAAAGTTTGAAGGTTGTATAGTAGGTCTCTCATGTAATAACTAGGAACAAACCTATCGGTCATGACTCTTTTAAGGGCATTCCAAGTCGTGATAGGTGGCTCGGCTTTCCGTTCTCTAGAATGAACTACATGATCCCACCAAATAAGAGCATATCCTACAAACTCTACCGTGGCTAATTTGACTTTCTTAAGTTCAGAAAAGTTTCTACACTCAAATTGGCCTTCAACTCTCCTAACCCACTCAAAGAACAATTCGGGGTCGGTTTTACCTTCAAATGGGAGAATGTGGAATTTAACACTGTTAAGATTATCATCCATCCTGTCCCGATTATTTCTAGGTTCTCGATTTGTCCTAGAATGTCTATCTTCTTCAAATTCATATTCAAATTCGTCTTCAAGTTCATTTAAAGGTGGTGGAGGTGGTCGATTATTCCTACCCCGTCTTACATTAGTATCTCGTGTCTGGTTTGTCTTAACCGACTTGACATCCCTAGGTGGATAATCTCAGCTCAACATTTATTTCTGCAACAATCACTGATTATCCGTGTTCCGCCCCTCAAGGCACGAAACCCAATACGCCCCGTCAGACCGTATGTGGATAACCTCACGTTCGCAATCCGCCCCTTAAGGTACGAATACCCATACGCCCCGTCCGACATCCCTGGGTGAACATTACAAGCTTTCTCACTCATATGTACGATCCGACAGGCATATAGGGTTTCGTACCTTGAGGGGTAGAACACGGATAATCATCGATCGCAGTGAAACTATTTTTGGGTTGGTGAACCCTAACGATTTATGGACTGATATGGAAGTTATTTTGGAATACTAATTTGTTTTGAAGTCAAGTGTTTCGAAAGGTTGTTTTCCGGAAAATGGCTTAGAACAGGGACGCACGAGCAAGCCACACCAGCAAGTGCTCGTGCATGCTGCTCGTGCATGTTGTTTGATGTTGGACAGTGGCCTAATGCACGACCAGATGCATGAGCATTTGGTCGTACGTCCCTGTTGGTATAAAACGGGACAGACGGGTTTTCTCACCTCATTTCACCCATTTCTTCACTTCTTCCCGCGGCGGGCGATCTCGTGAACTAGGGTTCGAGGTATTGGTCGATTCTACTCCATCATATTGTGTTTTGGAAATGCTTTAGGTGATACGAATTCTCCGGGGAGAGGCGGATACGTATCGGTCGGAGTGTTTGTAAGTGTATGATAGCGGAAGGCTTTTATGAATATGGTAATTCGAGTGTATGAATATGGATGAAATATCGGATAACAATAAAAATATCGAACAAGAAGACTTGAACGATCAAGAACAAGGGTTTATCGAATTAGACCTATAACTCGATAAGGTGATTTCTTCCCAAGACCTATTGAGAATCAATCGGATTAATACTCAAAAATGCGTCGAATAAAAATCAAGTTTCGATGAAAAGCATTCACCAAGAATAGAAAACACAATGTGTGTTCTTATACTTCAACATTCATCATACTCTCTTTATTACAATACTTATACAAGCTATATATAGCAACCCTCAAGTCTACCTAAAAGTTAAAGAAAATAATTCAAAGATTACAAAATCTTTGAATAATCAAAACAAATCAAATAAAATAAGAAAAAGAAACATACATCACAAAACATGGGAACACAATCCCTAAAATAAGTAAAGAAAGGAAAAGAGAAGACAAAACACACAAAAATCAGCAATTAAAAAAAGTAGGCTGGCTGCCGGACACGGGCCGTGTCGCTTGACACGGCCGCGGCGCGCATCTGGCCGGCAGTGACTCGACCGTGTCCGACTGACACGGTCGCGGCGCGACAGGGACGTCCGACAGCGACTCGTCCGACAGTGACTCGGCACGGGCGCGGCGCGACAGGGACGTTTGGCAGGACTCGGCACGGGCGCGACGCGACAAGGACCGGCAGCGACTCGACCGTACGGCGTGACAATGACGTTTGGCAAGACTCGATCGTGTCCTGGAACATGGTCGGGCGTCAGGGCAGTGGGTTCCGGTAGTTGTGGGCGAGTAGGACTCGACCGTGTCTCCTGGCACGGTCGGGTTCGGCCGGCAATGACCTTGTCATTCGGACGAGCAAGACTCGACTGATTCGGACGACACGGTCGAGTCCGGCCGCGGTGCTCGGCATTTTCTGGCAGGAGTGACTTTTTCCAGTGGATATTTTCCGGCCGGGTGGACATTTTCCGGCAGGTTGTGTCCTTTTCCGGCTTGTGTCCGTTTTCTCGCCTAAAAATGTCGCCGTACGTGCATGACGCGTTGTAAGGCCGTTTATTTTGATCCTTGCTCCGTCTTCTTCATTTTGAGTGGTTAATTTCGTATCATCCCCTCCCCCTTTAAAGGGAATTGTCCTCAATTCCAAACTTCCGTCGTTTCCAGATAAAATAGCTAAAACCTCTACGTACTTGATTTCGAAAATATCCGCAGTGCGTACATGGCCCAAAATCTTGAGACGGTAGGTAATAGGGGATCTCAGGGAATCACCAAATAAATAACTATCATTATTAATGAAATAATAATAATTTATTCTGCGAGGTAATACTAATATCACGATATGAATCATCTTCTAACCGGGCATCCGAAATGGGAAGCATGGATAATTTCACATCGGGTTCATCATCCAAAATTGGAAACACTGATAATTCCACATCGGGTTCACCATCAAAAATGGAAAACACAGAATTTATTGCGGAGTCCTCTTCATCAACTGGTTCCTCATCAAATGTTGGCGGTCCGTCGCAATCTGACCAACTCTCCGTTTTAAAATTATTGGGCTCCCCCAATAATGGCCCATCACAAAATAATTTACTAACCTCAATTTGGTAATCATCCAAGACCATAAGTCCATCACCAGAAACTGAGTCGATATAAAAATTGGGCTCAAAATTGTCGTTTTCTTTCAACCAACCAATTTTAGTACCAAGCTCCATTTTGTCTTCCACATCTTTAAAAGGTCCGACTTGTGTGAATAATTCATTCAGCCCATCAATTCCGTTTTCGTCAATTTGACCAACACAACTGATTGGTTCATGCTCATAATAGCAAGATCCAAGTTCATCAATTAGGGAAGCACTAACCAAATCGTCTTCTTTGTTGTATTGCGTCATCTCCTTTCCCTCCTCTACTTCATTAAAAATGGTTGTAGGGGCATCGTCTTCATAGGAAAAAGGTTATGCTGGAAATTCGTCATTGTGCCGCTCAGTGATGTGAAAAAACCTTAGATCGAAGGTTGGTGGCGGGGTGGCGTTGAACTTCTGCAATTTCCGGTGTGATATCGTTGGTGGATCGTGGTGGTGAGAATTTGTGGGGATGAATTTCCGAGTAAAGTGTTTTATGAATTTGTTCCAGTCTCTTAGTTTGGGTTTACCTTGGTGTAAGCAACGGTTTTCAATTTACGCCACCAGACGAGGCGCGACCACGAAGGCGTTTTGTCGCCAACGAGACTCGGCGGTCTACTGGAATTGAATTGTGGTTGAAAAACTCCTCACAAACTTGGAGCCAATCAACACCTGCTTCTGGATCGGAATGTCCCATGAACTCCGGTACGCTGTGTAATGCGTCGCGTAATATCGCCAAGAGATAAATATCGTTGAACTCCATTTGGTTGAAAGATCAAGAACCTTAACTGAATTAATAAATTCAGGTGTGGTTTCCGATGACAAGAATCAAGAGATATTTTCTTCGACAAAAAAAAAAATCTTTGAAGAAATCGCCCAAGGAGATGACCCTGGGCTCCGATACCACTTATGATACGAATTCTCCGGGGAGAGGCGGATACGTATCGGTCGAAGTGTTTGTAAGTGTATGATAGCGGAAGGCTTTTATGAATATGGTAATTCGAGTGTATGAATATGGATGAAATATCGGATAACAATAAAAATATCGAACAAGAAGACTTGAATGATCAAGAACAAGGGTTTATCGAATTAGACCTATAACTCGATAAGGTGATTTCTTCCCAAGACCTATTGAGAATCAATCGGATTAATACTCGAAAACGCATCGAATAAAAATCAAGTTTCGATGAAAAGCATTCACCAAGAATAGAAAACACAATGTGTATTCTTATACTTCAACATTCATCATACTCTCTTTATTACAATACTTATACAAGCTATATATAGCAACCCTCAAGTCTACCTAAAAGTTAAAGAAAATAATTCAAAGATTACAAAATCTTTGAATAATCAAAACAAATCAAATAAAATAAGAAAAAGAAACATACATCACAAAACATGGGAACACAATCCCTAAAATAAGTAAAGAAAGGAAAAGAGAAGACAAAACACACAAAAAATCAGCAATTAAAAAAAGTAGGCTGGCTGCCGGACACGGGCCGTGTCGCTTAACACGGTCGCGGCGCGCATCTGGCCGGCAGTGACTCGACCGTGTCCGACTGACACGGTCGCGGCGCGACAGGGACGTCCGACAGCGACTCGTCCGACAGTGACTCGGCACGGGCGCGGCGCGACAGGGACGTTTGGCAGGACTCGGCACGGGCGCGGCGCGACAAGGACCGGCAGCGACTCGACCGTGCGGCGTGACAAGGACGTTTGGCAGGACTCGATCGTGTCCTGGAACACGGTCGGGCGTCAGGGCAGTGGGTTCCGGTAGTTGTGGGCGAGTAGGACTCGACCGTGTCTCCTGGCACGGTCGGGTTCGGCTGACAGCGACCTTGGCTGTTCCGGACGAGCAAGACTCGACCGTTCCGGACGACACGGTCGAGTCCGGCCGGCAGTGCTCGGCATTTTCCGGCAGGAGTGACTTTTTCCGGCAGGCTGGATATTTTCCGGCCGGGTGGACATTTTCCGGCAGGTTGTGTCCTTTTCCGGCTTGTGTCCGTTTTCTCGCCTAAAAATGTCGCCGTACGTGCATGACGCGTTGTAAGGCCGTTTATTTTGATCCTTGCTCCGTCTTCTTCATTTTGACTGGTTAATTTCGTATCATCCCCTCCCCCTTTAAAGGGAATTGTCCTCAATTCCAAACTTCCGTCGTTTCCAGATAAAATAGCTAAAACCTCTACGTACTTGATTTCGAAAATATCCGCAATGCGTATATGGCCCAAAATCTTGAGACGGTAGGTAATAGGGGATCTCAAAGAATCACCAAACAAATAACTATCATTATTAATGAAATAATAATAATTTATTCTGCGAGGTAATACTAATATCACGATATGAATCATCTTCTAACCGGGCATCCGAAATGGGAAGCATGGATAATTTCACATCGGGTTCATCATCCAGAATTGGAAACACTGATAATTCCACATCGGGTTCACCATCAAAAATGGAAAACACAGAATTTATTGCGGAGTCCTCTTCATCAACTGGTTCCTCATCAAATGTTGGCGGTCCGTCGCAATCTGACCAACTCTCCGTTTCAAAATTATTGGGCTCCCCCAATAATGGCCCATCACAAAATAATTTACTAACCTCAATTTGGTAATCATCCAAGACCATAAGTCCATCACCGGCGAGTCGATATAAAAATTGGGCTCAAAATTGTCGTTTTCTTTCAACCAACCAATTTTAGTACCAAGCTCCATTTCGTCTTCCACATCTTTAAAAGGTCCGACTTGTGTGAATAATTCATTCGGCCCATCAATTCCGTTTTCGTCAATTTGACCAACACAACTGATTGGTTCATGCTCATAATAGCAAGATCCAAGTTCATCAATTAGGGAAGCACTAACCAAATCGTCTTCTTTGTTGTATTGCGTCGTCTCCTTTGCCTCCTCTACTTCATTAAAAATGGTTGTAGGGGCATCGTCTTCATAGGAAAAAGGTTATGCTGGAAATTCGTCATTGTGCCGCTCAGTGATGTGAAAAAACCTTAGATCGAAGGTTGGTGGCGGGGTGGCGTTGAACTTCTGCAATTTCCGGTGTGATATCGTTGGTGGATCGTGGCGGTGAGAATTTGTGGGGATGAATTTCCGAGTAAAGTGTTTTATGAATTTGTTCCAGTCTCTTAGTTTGGGTTTACCTTGGTGTAAACGGCTGGTTTTCAATTTCTGCCACCAGGACGAGGCGCGACCACGAAGGCGTTTTGTCGCCAACGAGACTCGGCGGTCTACTGGAATTGAATTGTGGTTGAAAAACTCCTCACAAACTTGGAGCCAATCAACACCTGCTTCTGGATCGGAATGTCCCATGAACTCCGGTACGCTGTGTAATGCGTCGCGTAATATCGCCAAGAGATAAATATCGTTGAACTCCATTTGGTTGAAAGATCAAGAACCTTAATTGAATTAAGAAATTCAGGTGTGGTTTCCGATGACAAGAATCAAGAGATATTTTCTTCGACAAAAAAAAAATCTTTGAAGAAATCGCCCAAGGAGATGACCCTGGGCTCCGATACCACTTATGATACGAATTCTCCGGGGAGAGGCGGATACGTATCGGTCGGAGTGTTTGTAAGTGTATGATAGCGGAAGGCTTTTATGAATATGGTAATTCGAGTGTATGAATATGGATGAAATATCGGATAACAATAAAAATATCGAACAAGAAGACTTGAACGATCAAGAACAAGGGTTTATCGAATTAGACCTATAACTCGATAAGGTGATTTCTTCCCAAGACCTACTGAGAATCAATCGGATTAATACTCGAAAACGCGTCGAATAAAAATCAAGTTTCGATGAAAAGCATTCACCAAGAATAGAAAACACAATGTGTATTCTTATACTTCAACATTCATCATACTCTCTTTATTACAATACTTATACAAGCTATATATAGCAACCCTCAAGTCTACCTAAAAGTTAAAGAAAATAATTCAAAGATTACAAAATCTTTGAATAATCAAAACAAATCAAATAAAATAAGAAAAAGAAACATACATCACAAAACATGGGAACACAATCCCTAAAATAAGTAAAGAAAGGAAAAGAGAAGACAAAACACACAAAAAATCAACAATTAAAAAAAGTAGTGTCGCCGGACACGGCCGTGTCGCTTGACACGGCCATGGCGCGCGTGATCTGGCAGCGGTGACTCGACCGTGTCCGATCGACACGGCCGCGCGCCGACAGGACGTCCGACAAGCGACTCGTCCCGAAGGACTTCGGCACGGGCGCGGCGCGACAGGGACGTTTGGCAGGACTCGGCATGGGCGCGGCGCGACAAGGACCGGCAGCGACTCGACCGTGCGGCGTGACAAGGACGTTTGGCAGGACTCGATCGTGTCCTGGAATATGGTCGGGCGTCAGGGCAGTGTGTTCCGGTAGTTGTGGGCGAGTAGGACTCGACTGTGCTCCTGGCACGGTCGGGTTCGGCTGACAGCGACCTTGGCTGTTCCGGACGAGCAAGACTCGACCGTTCCGGACGACACGGTCGAGTCCGGCCGGCAGTGCTCGGCATTTTCCGGCAGGAGTGACTTTTTCCGGCAGGCTGGATATTTTCCGGCCGGGTGGACATTTTCCGGCAGGTTGTGTCCTTTTCCGGCTTGTGTCCGTTTTCTCGCCTAAAAATGTCGCCGTACGTGCATGACGCGTTGTAAGGCCGTTTATTTTGATCCTTGCTCCGTCTTCTTCATTTTGACTGGTTAATTTCGTATCATCCCCTCCCCCTTTAAAGGGAATTGTCCTCAATTCCGAACTTCCGTCGTTTCCAGATAAAATAGCTAAAACCTCTACGTACTTGATTTCGAAAATATCCGCAGTGCGTATATGGCCCAAAATCTTGAGACGGTAGGTAATAGGGGATCTCAGGGAATCACCAAACAAATAACTATCATTATTAATGAAATAATAATAATTATTCTGCGAGGTAATACTAATATCACGATATGAATCATCTTCTAACCGGGCATCCGAAATGGGAAGCATGGATAATTTCACATCGGGTTCATCATCCAGAATTGGAAACACTGATAATTCCACATCGGGTTCACCATCAAAAATGGAAAACACAGAATTTATTGCGGAGTCCTCTTCATCAACTGGTTCCTCATCAAATGTTGGCGGTCCGTCGCAATCTGACCAACTCTCCGTTTCAAAATTATTGGGCTCCCCCAATAATGGCCCATCACAAAATAATTTACTAACCTCAATTTGGTAATCATCCAAGACCATAAGTCCATCACCAGAAACTGAGTCGATATAAAAATTGGGCTCAAAATTGTCGTTTTCTTTCAACCAACCAATTTTAGTACCAAGCTCCATTTCGTCTTCCACATCTTTAAAAGGTCCGACTTGTGTGAATAATTCATTCGGCCCATCAATTCCGTTTTCGTCAATTTGACCAACACAACTGATTGGTTCATGCTCATAATAGCAAGATCCAAGTTCATCAATTAGGGAAGCACTAACCAAATCGTCTTCTTTGTTGTATTGCGTCGTCTCCTTTGCCTCCTCTACTTCATTAAAAATGGTTGTAGGGGCATCGTCTTCATAGGAAAAAGGTTCTGCTGGAAATTCGTCATTGTGCCGCTCAGTGATGTGAAAAAACCTTAGATCGAAGGTTGGTGGCGGGGTGGCGTTAAACTTCTGCAATTTCCGGTGTGATATCGTTGGTGGATCGTGGCGGTGAGAATTTGTGGGGATGAATTTCCGAGTAAAGTGTTTTATGAATTTGTTCCAGTCTCTTAGTTTGGGTTTACCTTGGTGTAAACGGCTGGTTTTCAATTTCTGCCACCAGGACGAGGCGCGACCACGAAGGCGTTTTGTCGCCAACGAGACTCGGCGGTCTACTGGAATTGAATTGTGGTTGAAAAACTCCTCACAAACTTGGTGATACGATATCTAATATTCCAATCGAAGAAGCTCCAATAAAAATCGACGTCCACGACGATACGCATGGTCATGCATTATTATACTTGGGAGAAAAGAATATGCGGATTGGAGTTACGTTATTAATCGGAATCGGAGTAACGTAAAACTCGACGACGGAATCGGTCCGAAAGCATGAAAAATCGGCCAAGGCATGCTTGAAAGGGACCTCACTTGACTTCATATCTTTAACAAGATAATGAAGTTATTCTCCTTCCCCACCATGATGACAAACGGCCAAAGACACAAGATTTGAAGAAAGACTTTCATGATTCATGTCATTTTCCCTCAAGTCATAATCACCTATATAATTCCAAAGAGATTGATATCATACAAAATCCTCTTAATCTCTTGGTATCTTCGGCCGATTGGAAGCTTGCAAGAAGGGATGATTTGTGAAGACTTTCATCAAGGATCTTTCATGTCACCATCATGAAATAAAGACCAAGATTTCTTCATGTCTCAATCAAACAATAAAATCCAAGATTGCTTGGTATCTCCTTGATATTTTCGGCCGATTAGGATGTTGCTAGGAAGTTTCGTTTTCTCGTTTTGTTGTATTTTCTTTCGGTTGGAAACTACTATATATAGTAGTGCTCGTTGTATTTGTAAGATACCTTGAAAGTAATAAACCTTGTATTTCCTTTGAAATATACGTTGAACGAGTTCAACAAAACTTTAGTTATTGTTTCGACGCGTCTCGAGATTTTAACTTGATCAATTCTCAATAGGTCTTGGGAAGAGATTACCTTTTATCGAGTTATAGGTCTAGTTCGATAAAACACATCAAAATCCGTACATCACACTACCTCACGTCCGAACACCATCAAATTTCGGCCACCCTTAGTAAAATTCAAGTGATACTTTGATACTTGTTAATCTTCCGTTGCATTTTATACGTATTACTTACGTAATTCGTATCATAAGTGGTATCGGAGACATTTGTCTCACAGTTCTCGACGTTACTCAAGAAGATGGCATTCACCGATGAAGAAGTAGCACAACTACGTGACGTTCTTCGTGGCTTACCGGAGCCCAGAATCCAAGCACGACGAGGATATGACACCATGCATGCACCAAGACATGCTGATGAATACAAGACAAGCGAACTCCCGGAGTTCGTAGGCGGCACCGATCCCGAGGTTTATTTGGAGTGGGAAAGAAAAATTGAACGAATGTTTGAGTTCAAGGATCTCAATGACGAGGTACGTTGCAAGTATGCGATCCTCAAACTTGGAAAGGGAGCTTCCCTTTGGTTTGAGCGAATGAAGACACAAAGAGTTCGTCTTAGGAAAAGAGAAGATACGTTCGTAGGATTCTCTAAAAAGAAACTACGAAAGAGATATGTCCCGACTACACACAAGTTAAGCTTGTATCGAAAAATTTCTGAACTCACGCAAGGAAAGCTAAGTGTCGAGGAGTACATCGAGGAGTTTGAAAACTTATCCTTGATGGGAGAACTTGAAGAAAGCGAAGAATTGCGGATGTCCCGTTTCCTACGAGGTTTGAACAAAAATATTGCTAATTCCGTGGAACTCTACCCTTATTCCGACTTTGATACTTTATGCGGACTTTGCATAAAGTTGGAAAATCAAAACAAAACAAAACTCTCTAAACCCGAATTCCCACCTAAATACGGAAATACCAACTTTGGCGCGAGTTCTAGCTCGTTTCCAAAAGCTGTCACCACAAACCAACCCGTTACTACCATTCCAATAACTCCGTTCCCTCCAACAGAAACATGCCTATCTTATGTCCGGTGTTTCTAATGTCAAGGATTTGGACACTAGCAAAGTGCTTGTCCAAATCGGAGGATTGTGACGTTACGAGAAGCCATAGCCGCCCGAGAGGAATTGCTAGCCAAGAAGAAAGAGTTGGAGACGTTTTAACTTAGAAGGCGACGAAGAAGAAGAAGAATGTGAGGCATACGATGCCCCGAACTATGACACGAACCTCGTCCTTCGCATGTTACAAACGAAGGCCGCCCCAAGTGACGAAGAACAACGAGACCAAATCTTCCACACGAAGTGTCGTGTCGGAGATAAATGGTGTAGCTTGATCATTGACGGTGGAAGTTATACAAACGTGGCATCAAGCGAGATGGTCTCAAAACTCGGTTTGATCACCACGGCCCATCCTAAGCCGTATGCACTCCATTGGCTCGATGATGGAAACAAGGTGAAAGTATCAAGGCAAGTGAAGGTCGGACTCACCATGGGTTCGTATGGCGATGATATTACATGCGATGTACTACCGATGGACGCATGTCACGTGTTATTAGGAAGACCTTGGTTATTTGATCGGGACGTACTACATCGAGGGAGGAGTAACGAGTATGAGTTACGTGACAAAGGTAAAAAAATCGTTCTTAAACCTATGTCACCTCAAGCTATCCGGACGATGAGTTCGAAAAAAGTCGAAGGACCGAAACTTACGATGTTTGCAAACGAGAAAGAAGTCGAACACGCCATTGACGATGGCGAACGTGTTTATTTGATGATGATCAAAGAGGTCCGAAATCTTGCCACCAAATCGCACCATGAGGAAGAGATAGATGCTCTATTACACGAGTTTTCGGACGTATTCCCCGAAGACTTGCCGGTAGGATTACCACCTATCCGCGGAATTGAACACCAGATTGATCTTATACCGGGAGCTCCATTACCGAACAAAGCGGCGTATCGTTGTAATCCTGAAGAAACCAAAGAACTACAACGCCAAATTGATGAACTCATGAATCACGGATATGTCCGAGAAAGTTTAAGTCCGTGTGCGGTTCCAGTTCTACTTGTACCAAAAAAAGACGGAACTTGGCGAATGTGTATTGACACTAGAGCCGTGAATAACATCACCGTCAAGTATCGGTTCCCCATCCCGAGACTAGACGACATGCTGGACGAGTTACATGGCTCGGTTATATTTTCCAAAGTTGATTTACGGAGCGGATACCATCAAATCCGCATGCGAGAGGGAGACGAATGGAAGACGGCGTTTAAAACAAAGAATGGACTTTACGAATGGGTTGTGATGCCATTCGGCCTCACGAACGCCCCGAGCACTTTTATGAGGTTAATGAACGAGATTCTTAAACCTTTCTTGGGAAAGTTTGTTGTCGTATACTTAGACGACATTTTGATCTACAGTCGATCCGTAGAGGAGCATCTCAAACATTTGCGGTACGTATTTGAGACGCTAAGGGAACAAAAACTTTATGGATGTAACACCCCCAATCCACTCAGGGATATTACACGCCGTAGACCCTCTCCTCGAGGATCTACCAGGCTGGTAACAACATTTAACATCTCGACAATGCCTTCAAGGCTACAATGACTCAGTAGACCGATTTGGTCTTTCCACAAATACATACAACTCAAATACAACTCATGCCCACGCAGGGGACAAAATACAACTACACCTGCATAACGGAACAATACAAAGACGGAAAATAAAGTACAAGCCGAACCAACACACGATGTACGGTTCCTCATGTGATTAGTATCGATCATCTTTCATCATCCTTCGTGCCGACCCTGTGTTATGCTCCAAAACCCGAATGCAAAAACAGACATCCACCCCCGAATACTCGGGGGTTAGCAAACTCCACCGTTTTGCTAGTGCAAGAACAAAGTGCAAATACGAGCCATACAATTCACATTCCACGAATAACAATAACCAGAATCCTCAAAGATCCAAACAAAGCGAAGAGTACTTCCCGAGGCAAGAATTTGAGAAAACCTTTCAAAATCGAAATATCATAAATCAATGGAAATAATTTATAAAACAGTTTAGAATGCCATCGAGAGTTTTAATAGAAAACAATTTAGGATTATCAAATCCTACTTTTCACAATCCACAAGACAAAAGGGGTCATCGCCCAAAGTTTACTTTCCGTAAAATAACCTTTACCAAACCGTTGGGATTTTAGCCCCAAACCCATTAAATGACCTTTACAAAACCATTGGGATTTTAGCCCCAAAACTCATCAACTCACAAGACACAAGAACGACCACAAGGTTCGTATCCCAACATCAAAATCCACAAATAAAGGATTTAAAACAAACAACAAAATACTCTAGAGCCATCCTAGCCAAGTAGGCCAAACGAACAACTTACCTCTTACACACTTAGTCAATGCATGCAATCATGAACACCGTTCAAAAGCACTCATTTCCTAAATGCCAATGATCAAACCACATTTGTAAAAATGCACCACAATTAACCGCGGACCCACAGCTTCGTGGATCCCTGCCGAGACCCCGTCGGATCTAACCCACAGTGGTTAAAAGCAAGCTCGCGGTCCCACAGCTTCGTGGAGCCCTACCGAGACCCCGTCGGATCTAACCCGCAGTGAGCATACACACACACACGTTACTCATGCAATACTAACATGCTAAGAATGTAAGTTCATTAAGAATACTCACTAGAGATGGCCATTAACTCGACACCATTACCAAACTCTTCAAAAATACAATAACAGGATTAAATACGGAATACACGATTCCATAACTTAAACAATAGGAGCATCATCATAAAATCCTTCAACGTTCAAAACAATCAAATCATAATCAATTCTCAAAACACCGTTCACAAATCACACTCGTTTTGAAAGAAAGCCTTTAACGAGGCCAAACCGAAATCCTTTGAAACTTCATTTCAAATAACCAAACAAACACATTAAGACGACCACCGATCATCATATCCCTAAAACGAGAAAAGTATGGGCAAGGTACTTGCCTCGAATAAGAACAACGCGGAGAATCGACCGGAGTAGGTTGGCCCGAACCGACTACGAACCCGCCGACTCCACCGAACGCCAACTCACGTTCATAAACTACGAAGGACAAATAATAACAATGAAATGAATTTCATAACACGACTCAAAGCCGTTGAATTCAAAGAACGAATGACAAAAGTTCACGGATTTCCCCCAAAACGGCCAAGAACACGATTCGTTCCGTCAAAACCCAAAAACGAAATTCCAAGTTGAAATATGGATATACAATCCATAGAATATGTTTAACAACATCATTTAACCATAATCGATCCATCGAAAACGGATGAAAAACGAGATCGGGGACAAATCCCCCAAAAAGTCAACTCGAAGGAAATCAAGAAATATACTTCGATTCGACGAAGAACAATGGATTAAATGATGTTAAACATAAGAATACTATCAAGATTAATCACACCCATCATGAATTAATCAACAACACGGAACGAATCGGACGAAATTGCAAAAATCCCCAAATTCACGAAATTAGGGTTCTAAGGAAGATTACCTTGATTCGCTGGATCAAAGGTTGATAACAGACGATCGATTGATGTTATGAACTCAAGGACTTCATGGATTTGTTGTTAAACAACATGGCTTCGTCGCCCATGAATCGCCACTCGCGGATGGAGAAGGAAGGAAATGAAAAACGAAGTGAAATGTGACTGCTCAGCCATATTTATACTGGGCCGGCCTAGCGTGCGCTAGCCTTCCCGGACTAGCGTGCGCTATCGGCCGGTATCGGCCGAGTACCCTCGGCCAGGGCCCACACGACCCGGCATCACCGACCAACCCTGCCGACCGAACCTGTCGACCCAACTCCCGCTAGCGTGCGCTACGGCCGGATGCCTGCGCGCGCTAGCCGACCTGTCCAGTAGCCACTGGACTGAACTGCCCGGCCAGGTAACGTACGCTAGCCGGCCGACAGCGTGCGCTACGCCTGCCGACTAGCGTGCGCTACCTGCCGATCCTGACCGAGTCCAGAACCTCAGAAACCCCACTGCCCAGGCCCGATAGCGTACGCTAGGCCACCCGGCAGCGTGCGCTACACCTGCCGGTTAGCGCGCGCAGCCTTCCGGCCGTAGCGTGCGCTACGCCGGTTCCTGCCGCACCCGTCCGGCCGGTGCCCGCAATCGTCCGGCCAGTCCCGCCATCGTCCGGCCAGTCCCGCCACCGCCAGGGCTCGACGACCCGATTTCCAAGCGTGCGGAGCGAACACGGCGAAAAGTTCGCGGACATCATAACCGACTCGAAATGAAATCGTTATACCATAATTAGTCATACTCGAGGAAGAAACGGGTCGAGACAACAATTACAGATACGGATACCCGTAACTTTCAAGAAATTATAAAATGGCCCAAAACGCCCGGAAATCACGATACGTGATCGAATAACCAAACCGAAGTTCACAACACGTCTAACAAAGTTAAACGGACTTGCGGGAAACTCGAAACAACAGATTTGGACGAGATTCGCAAGAATCGAACTCAAGTGCGGAAAAGTCGCTAAAAGCACAACTCAACGAAACGACACCGAAACGAACTCGGATGTCAAAAGTGTAGAATTAATCATTCTCGGAATGACGAAGCGGTCATGAGCGAGTCGTCAAAACGGACTCCGACCGAAAAAGAAATTTACCGAAAATCGAAAATTGCGGATATTACATTCTACCCTCCTTAAAAGAAGTTTCGTCCGAAACTTAAAACAAGTAGGGAGAAGAAATATTCCGCCAGGAAAAACTCAACGAGACACACAAGAATGCGTGACTAACGCCCAACGGCGAAATGTCACAAACAACGCAAAGGAATATACGGCGTGAAAACACGCTCCACGGCGACCAACACAACGTCGCCGTTAGGGATATAATAAAACCAACAAGTGACAAGCGTCATCAAACGGATAATATATCCAAGTCAATTATCCGACAATCACAAAACACAACGAACGAAAACCAATATGATTGACCAACCCAACGGTACATCAATCAAAACGCGAGTCAACCGCTCAACAAACACGGAATCCCATCGCCTAAGGGCTGGAAGATCGAAAACGAAACTAATTTCCCGAATTGAAGGGAATTACGAAGGAGCCTGAATGTTCACCAATCACGGAACGAGATAAATAAAAACCGAACAATCAAACGGTCGAACCACAACGATCGAGACAACAAAATTGAAGAATCATGTTCGAATCACGAAGGATAATAAAATTCAAACAACGACTCCAAGGTTCACATCTCGACTCGAGACAATATATGATCTGGTGAAAACAACAGGATGTGCATTCCCATAAGATCCACAGGAAAGGGAATAGCAATTAAAAAGTCACAACGACAAACGAGTTATTAGAAACAATACCACACTCGTTCGATAAACAAAAGCAAGGGGCGGGACAAGCTCGAAATGTCAACGAACATAAATGAGTCGGCCAGTCGAAAACACAAGAGTTCCAAAGCCGATCCACTTCGAATAAAAGAACTAGTAGAACCAGATGATGTCACTCCCAAACAAGGTTCACAAGAATCGAATCAACCCGAAAAGTAACATCGATAACCGGATCGACCCATAACAAGATCACAGCTCGTTCGGACGATGAACCTGAAAGACCGAACCAGTTCTTACAGGACCAACGATCATGAGCGAATCGATAGTCTCGGGAAAGAGAAAATACGAAGTCAAAATAGTACGGGCATTACCTCGACCTCGTCACGAAATTCACAAAAGCGAAGCAAGGTAACAAGACTTTAAACAATCGACACATAACGGAACCATCACCGATGCACACGGTCATACCAAACCAAGCTCTAACGGCTCGCACATGCGCGACAACGCAGAATCACTACGAGGCGATAATATTCAACACCAACATCCCGCCTCTCACGGGGCTAACACAACAAATGTGTGGAAAGCGACTCAACGCTCACACCGCCAATTCGGTCATACTCGGGAGAAAGTATCAAAATGACAACGCGAACATCACACATACATACCCGGCCCTCAAACGGGAATGGATAGGTTTTAAAAATGAAAACCTCATTTTGAAAATAATTTAGAAGAATCTTGGTTGATCTTGAGTATCACCTTTCAAAAAGTATAAACGTGAAACATCGTTATCGAGACATTGGAAAAAAACATTTCGCATTTGATAAAAATGAGGACACTTTCTCTTAGTGAAAACTTTCAGAATATTCGACCCTCGGGTCTAAATAAAAATGTTTCTAAGACATTGAAAATATCTCAAAGCATTTTGGTCCTCGAAGTAGAAAATTTTTGAAATATATTGCGGCACCTTGGATGTACCACAAGAAAATGACTCATTTGAAAAGTATGTCTCGAAATTTATTTTTTCTAAGATACTCAAGGTTTTCAAAAATCCAATAGGCCAGAATGCCCAAAACTCACACATACCGACGTTCACTAAAACAACTCCTAGCACACGCATCAAAAAGTTTAAAATCAAGACAATATATGTCTTTAAACGGAAATAAACGATAAAATACCACATTCAAAACACAACCACTGATAAAATACTCTCCCGCACTGGCTAGTGAACAAGTCGAACGCGTATAAGCACAAAGCTTCCACAAGAGACTTGTAAAACGTGCAAATCGATTCGAAAATCATCAACAACGGAGAAAAACAACAATAAAAAGACATCATAAACGACGACACTCCTCGTATAAATCAAATACGAGAGTCGACTAAATACATATCGTGAAATCAAAATTCACATAAGGATTCCATCACTTAACAAATAATCATAAAAATAGCTCGTGTCACACGAGGCACAACACAAAGAAGGGAGACTTACTTCCACAGTTAGCAAGAAGATGATGATCTCCCCACTATACAAATAACGACCTACAAACTCAAGCGACCAGCGTCGCGACACGACTCGGTCGGATAAAATCCGGCGGAACAAGACTCAAACAACACGACTTGACCCGGCCTAGGTTTTCCTCAACCTAAGCTCGATACCATTTATGTAACACCCCGATCCACTCGGGGATATTACACGCCGTAGACCCTCTCCTCGAGGATCTACCAGTGGTAACAACATTTACCATCTCGACAATGCCTTCAAGGCTACAATGACTCGATGGACCGATTTGGTCTTTCCACAAATACATACAACTCAAATACAACTCATGCCCACGCGGGACAAAATACAACTACACCCGTCTACAACGGGAACAATACAAGAATGAAAATAAAGTACAATCGAACCAACACACGATGTACGGTTCCTCATGTGATTAGTATCGATCATCTTTCATCATCCTTCGTGCCGACCACGTGTTATGCTCCAAACACGAATGCAAAAGCAGACATCCACCCCGAATACTCGGGGTTAGCAAACTCCTTTGTTTTGCTAGTGCAAGAACAAAGTGCAAATACGAGCCATACAATTCACATTCCACGAATAACAATAACCGGGAATCCTCAAAGATCCAAACAAAGCGAAGAGTACTTCCCGAGGCAAGAATTTGAGAAAACCTTTCAAAATCGAAATATCATAAATCAATGGAAATAATTTATAAAACGGTTTAGAATGCCATCGAGAGTTTTAATAGAAAACAATTTAGGATTATCAAATCCTACTTTTCACAATCCACAAGACAAAAGGGGTCATCGCCCCAAAGTTTACTTTCCGTAAAATAACCTTTACCAAACCGTTGGGATTTTAGCCCCAAACCCATTAAATGACCTTTACAAAACCATTGGGATTTTAGCCCCAAAACTCATCAACTCACAAGACACAAGAACGACCACAAGGTTCGTATCCCAACATCAAAATCCACAAATAAAGGATTTAAAACAAACAACAAAATACTCTAGAGCCATCTAGCCAAGTAGGCCAAACGAACAACTTACCTCTTACACACTTAGTCAATGCATGCAATCATGAAAACCTTTCAAAAGCACTCATTTAGAAATGCCAATGATCAAACCACATTTGTAAAAATGCACCACAATTAACCGCGGACCCACGGCTTCGTGGATCCTGCCGAGACCGTCGGATCTAACCCACAGTGGTTAAAAGCAAGCTCGCGGTCCCACGGCTTCGTGGAACCCTACCGAGACCCGTCGGATCTAACCCGCGGTGAGCATACACACACACACGTTACTCATGCAATACTAACATGCTAAGAATGTAAGTTCATTAAGAATACTCACTAGAGATGGCCATTAACTCGACACCATTACCAAACTCTTCAAAAATACAATAACGATTAAATACGGAATACACGATTCCATAACTTAAACAATAGGAGCATCATCATAAAATCCTTCAACGTTCAAAACAATCAAATCATAATCAATTCTCAAAACACCGTTCACAAATCACACTCGTTTTGAAAGAAAGCCTTTAACGAGGCAACCGAAATCCTTTGAAACTTCATTTCAAATAACCAAACAAACACATTAAGGCGACCACCGATCATCATATCCTAAAGCGAGAAAAGTATGGGCAAGGTACTTGCCTCGAATAAGAACAACGCGGAGAATCGGCCGAGTAGGTTGGCCCGAACCGACTACGAACCCGCCGACTCCACCGACGCCAACTCACGTTCATAAACTACGAAGGACAAATAATAACAATGAAATGAATTCCATAACACGACTCAAAGCCGTTGAATTCAAAGAACGAATGACGAAAGTTCACGGATTTCCCAAGCGGCCAAGAACACGATTCGTTCCGTCAAAACCCAAAACGAAATTCCAAGTTGAAATATGGATATACAATCCATAGAATATGTTTAACAACATCATTTAACCATAATCGATCCATCGAAAGCGGATGAAAAAGCGAGATCGGGGACAAATCCCCCGAAAAAGTCAACTCGAAGGAAATCAAGAAATATACTTGATTCGATGAAGAACAATGGATTAAATGATGTTAAACACAAGAATACTATCAAGATTAATCACACCCATCATGAATTAATCAACAACACGGAGCGAATCGGACGAAATTGCAAAAATCCCCAAATTCACGAAATTAGGGTTCTAAGGAAGATTACCTTGATTATTTGGATCAAAGGTTGATAGCAGACGATCGATTGATGTTATGAACTCAAGGACTTCATGGATTTGTTGTTAAACAACATGGCTTCGTCGCCCATGAATCGCCACTCGCGGATGGAGAAGGAAGGAAATGAAAAGCGAAGTGAAATGTATTTGCTCGGCCATATTTATCTTGGGCGGCCTAGCGTGCGCTAGCCTTCCGGACTAGCGTGCGCTTATCGGCCCGTATCGGCCGAGTACCCTCGGCCGGGGCCCTACGACCGGCATCACCGACCAACCTGCCGACCGAACACAGCCGACCCAACTCCGCTAGCGTGCGCTACGGCCGGATGCCTGCGCGCTAGCCGACACATCCGGTAGCCACTGGATCAATGCCCGGCAGTAACGTCGCTAGCCGGGCCGACGGCGTGCGCTTCGCTGACTAAGCGCTACGCTCGGCGTAGCGTGCGCTACTCGCCGATCTGGCCGAGTCGAGAACCTCGAAACCCAGCTGCCCGGGCGATGGCGTCGCTAGGCCACCGGCGGCGTGCGCTACACTGCCCGGTTAGCGCGCGCGACCTTCCGGCCGTAAGCGTGCGCTCTGGCCAGTTCTGCCGCACCCGTCCGGCGGTGCGCAATCGTCCGGCGATCCGCCATCGTCCGGCGATCCATACCGCCAGAGCTCGGCGACCCGATTTAAGCGTCACGGGCGAACACGGCGAAAAGTTCGCGGACAACATAAGCGACTCGAAATGAAAGCGTAATACCATAATTAGTCATACGCGGCGAAGAAGCGGGTCGAGACAACAATTACGAATACGGATACGTAACTTTCAAGAAATTACAAAATGGCCCAAACGCGGAAATCACGATACGTGATCGAATAACCAAACCGAAGTTCACAACACGTCTAACAAAGTTAAACGGACTTGCGGGAAACTCGAAACAACAGTTTCGGACGAGATTCGCAAGAATCGAACTCAAGTGCGGAAAAGTCGCTAAAAGCACGAGAACTCAACGAAGCGACACGAAGCGAACTCGGATGTCAAAAGTGTAGAATTAATCATTCTC
This sequence comes from Orobanche coerulescens, assembly GCA_033398695.1. Classification (NCBI taxonomy): domain Eukaryota; kingdom Viridiplantae; phylum Streptophyta; class Magnoliopsida; order Lamiales; family Orobanchaceae; genus Orobanche; species Orobanche coerulescens. The sequence continues at coordinate 101,028,291 of CM065804.1, read as the reverse complement.
GGAATGACGAAGCGGTCATGAGCGAGTCGTCAAAGCGGACTCCGACCGAAAAGAAATTTACCGAAAATCGAAAGTGCGGATATTACATTCTACCCTCCTTAAAAGAAGTTTCGTCCCGAAACTTAAAACAAGTAGGGAGAAGAAATATTCCGCCAGGAAAAACTCAACGAGACACACAAGAATGCGTGACTAACGCCCAACGGCGAAATGTCACAAACAACGCAAAGGAATATACGGCGTGAAAACACGCTCCACGGCGACCAACACAACGTCGCCGTTAGGGATATAATAAAACCAACAAGTGACAAGCGTCATCAAACGGATAATATATCCAAGTCAATTATCCGACAATCACAAAACACAACGAACGAAAACCAATATGATTGACCAACCCAACGGTACATCAATCAAAACGCGAGTCAACCGCTGAACAAACACGGAATCCCATCGCCTAAGGGCTGGAAGATCGAAAACGAAACTAATTTCCCGAACTGAAGGGAATTACGAAGGAGCCTGAATGTTCGCCAATCACAGAACGAGATCAATAAAAACCGAACAATCAAACGGTCGAACCACAACGATCGAGACAACAAAATCGAAGAATCATGTTCGAATCACGAAGGATAATAAAATTCAAACAACGACTCCAAGGTTCACATCTCAACTCGAGACAATATATGATCTGGTGAAAACAACAGGATGTGCATTCCCATAAGATCCACAGGAAAGGGAATAGCAATTAAAAAGTCACAACGACAAACGAGTTATTAGAAACAATACCACACTCGTTCGATAAACAAAAGCAAGGCGGACAAGCTCGAAATGTCAACGAACATAAATGAGTCGGCAGTCGAAAACACAAGAGTTCAAAGCCGATCCACTTGAATAAAAGAACTAGTAGAACCGAGATGATGTCACTCCCAAACAAGGTTAACAAGAATAGAAACAAACCAGAAAAAGTAACATCAATAACCGGATCGACCCATAACAAGATCACGGCTCGTTCGGACGATGAAACCGAAATATAGAACAAGTTCATAAAGTACCAACGATCATGAGCGAATCGATAGGCGGGAAAGAGAAAATACGAAGTCAAAATAGTACGGGCATTACCTCGGCCTCGTCGACGAAATTCACAAAAACGGGAGCATTGTAAGAAGTCTTTAAAAAACCTACAAATACCGGATCAATCACAGATGCAGACTGTCATACCTAACCAAGCTCTAACGGCTCGCACATGCGCGACAACGCAGGAATCACTACGAGGCGATAATATTCAACACCAACATCCCGCCTCTCACAGGGGGCTAACACAACAAATGTGTGGAAAGCGACTCAACGCTCACACCGCCAATTCGGTCATACTCGGGAGAAAGTATCAAAATGACAACGCGAACATCACACATACATACCCAGCCCTCAAACGGGAATGGATAGGTTTTAAAAACGAAAACCTCATTTTGAAAATAATTTAGAAGAATACTGGTTGATCTTGAGTATCACCTTTCAAAAAGTATAAACGTGAAACATCGTTATCGAGACATTGGAAAAAAAACATTTCGCATTTGATAAAAATGAGGACACTTTCTCTTAGTGAAAACTTTCAGAATATTCGACCCTCGGGTCTAAATAAAAATGTTTCTAAGACATTGAAAATATCTCAAAGCATTTTGGTCCTCGAAGTAGAAAATTTTTAACCGTTGTAAAACAGCCCCGTACGAGGAATTTGTGTTACAGGATGGCTTTCTCTTCAAGGGGAATAAATTATGTGTGCCGAGACATACAATTCGGGAATTGCTAGTTCGGGAGGCGCACGGAGGAGGGCTAGCCGGTCACTTCGGCTCGACCAAGACTGTAGAAGTGCTAAAAGAACACTTCTTTTGGCCAAAGATGTATGGTGACGTAAGCACAATCGTGAGTAAATGCGTCACTTGTCACATGATGAAAAGTTCGTTCAAGTCGAGTACATACATGCCGTTGCGATCACGTTACGGCGTGGGAGGATGTCTCGATGGATTTTATTGTGGCTTTACCTCGTACTCAGCGAGGCAAAGACTTCGATCATGGTGGTCGTCGACCGTTTTTGAAAATGGCTCACTTTATCGCATGCCACAAAACCGATGATGCAAGCAATGTGGCGGACTTGTACTTAGGAAGTAGTTCGTTTACACGGAGTTCCAAAACTATCGTGTCGGATCGAGATTCCAAATTTACGAGTTATACGGAATACTTTATGGAGGAAAGTCGGTACTAAACTCCTATTCAAGACTTCACATCACCCACAAACCGACGGATGCCGAGGTAACTAATCGAACCTTAGGAGCATTATTGCGAGGGTTGGTAAATAAAACACAGAAGGATTGGGACGTTAAACTTGCTCATGCGGAATTCGCATACAACCGATCACCCGGTTATGCCACGGCCCATTCGCCTTTTGAAGTAGTATACGGATTAAATCCGCACTTGCCATTGGACTTGATTCCCTTGCCGAGCAACGAATTGGTTCACAAAGACGCCGAAGCAAAACTCAAGTCAATGATGAAGTTACATGAAAAGATACGGGAACGGATTAAAGAAGTGAATGAAATTTACAAACGGAAGTCGAACAAAAATAAAAAAGCGAGATTATTTGATGTTGGCGACTTAGTTTGGATACATTTGAGAAAAGAAAGATTCCCAAGCAAACGGAAGAACAAATTGATGCCGAGAGCCGAGGGTCCGTACAAAATTGTGGAAAAAGTGAACGACAACGCATACAAGGTCGAACTTCCGGGCGAATACGGAGTACACGCGACTTTCAACGTAGGTGATCTCTCGCCTTACCTTGACGACGATGGCATTACGGAATTGAGGTCAATTCCTTTCAAAGGAGGGAATGATACGATATCTAATATTCCAATCGAAGAAGCTCCAATAAAAATCGACGTCCACGACGATACGCATGGTCATGCATTATTATACTTGGGAGAAAAGAATATGCGGATTGGAGTTACGTTATTAATCGGAATCGGAGTAACGTAAAATTCGACGACGGAATCGGTCCGAAAGCATGAAAAATCGGCCAAGGCATGCTTGAAAGGGACCTCACTTGACTTCATATCTTTAACAAGATAATGAAGTTATTCTCCTTCCCCACCATGATGACAAACGGCCAAAGACACAAGATTTGAAGAAAGACTTTCATGATTCATGTCATTTTCCCTCAAGTCATAATCACCTATATAATTCCAAAGAGATTGATATCATACAAAATCCTCCTAATCTCTTGGTATCTGGCCGATTGGAAGCTTGCAAGAAGGGATGATTTGTGAAGACTTTCATCAAGGATCTTTCATGTCACCATCATGAAATAAAGACCAAGATTTCTTCATGTCTCAATCAAACAATAAAATCCAAGATTGCTTGGTATCTCCTTGATATTTTCGGCCGATTAGGATGTTGCTAGGAAGTTTCGTTTTCTCGTTTTGTTGTATTTTCTTTCGGTTGGAAACTACTATATATAGTAGTGCTCGTTGTATTTGTAAGATACCTTGAAAGTAATAAACCTTGTATTTCCTTTGAAATATACGTTGAACGAGTTCAACAAAACTTTAGTTATTGTTTCGACGCGTCTCGAGATTTTAACTTGATCAATTCTCAATAGGTCTTGGGAAGAGATTACCTTTTATCGAGTTATAGGTCTAGTTCGATAAAACACATCAAAATCCGTACATCACACTACCTCACGGCCGAACACCATCAAATTTCGGCCACCCTTAGTAAAATTCAAGTGATACTTTGATACTTGTTAATCTTCCGTTGCATTTTATACGTATTACTTACGTAATTCGTATCATAAGTGGTATCGGAGACATTTGTCTCACAGTTCTCGACGTTACTCAAGAAGATGGCATTCACCGATGAAGAAGTAGCACAACTACGTGACGTTCTTCGTGGCTTACCGGAGCCCAGAATCCAAGCACGAGGAGGATACGACACCATGCATGCACCACGACATGCTGATGAATACAAGACAAGCGAACTCCCGGAGTTCGTAGGCGGCACCGATCCCGAGGTTTATTTGGAGTGGGAAAGAAAAATTGAACAAATGTTTGAGTTCAAGGATCTCAATGACGAGGTACGTTGCAAGTATGCGATCCTCAAACTTGGAAAGTGAGCTTCCCTTTGGTTTGAGCGAATGAAGACACAAAGAGTTCGTGCCGGAAAAGAGAAGATACGTTCGTGGGATTCTCTAAAAAAGAAACTACGAAAGAGATATGTCCCGACTACACACAAGTTAAGCTTGTATCGAAAAATTTCTGAACTCACGCAAGGAAAGCTAAGTGTCGAGGAGTACATCGAGGAGTTTGAAAACTTATCCTTGATGGGAGAACTTGAAGAAAGCGAAGAATTGCGGATGTCCGTTTCTACGAGGTTTGAACAAAAATATTGCTAATTCCGTGGAACTCTACCCCTATTCCGACTTTGATACTTTATGCGGACTTTGCATAAAGTTGGAAAATCAAAACAAAACAAAACTCTCTAAACCCGAATTCCCACCTAAATACGGAAATACCAACTTTGGCGCGAGTTCTAGCTCGTTTCCAAAAACTGTCACCACAAACCAACCCGTTACTACCATTCCAAAAACTCCTATCACACCAAAAGAAACAAGCCTATCTAAAGTCCGGTGTTTCAAATGTCAAGGATTTGGACACTATCAAAGTGCTTGTCCAAATCGGAGGATTGTGACGTTACGAGAAGCCATAGCCGCCCGAGAGGAATTGCTAGCCGAAGAAGAAAGAGTTGGAGACGTTTTTAACTTAGAAGCTGACGAAGAAGAAGAAGAATGTGAGGCATACGATGCCCCGAACTATGACACGAACCTCGTCCTTCGCATGTTACAAACGAAGGCCGCCCCAAGTGACGAAGAACAACGAGACCAAATCTTCCACACGAAGTGTCGTGTCGGAGATAAATGGTGTAGCTTGATCATTGACGGTGGAAGTTGTACAAACGTGGCATCAAGCGAGATGGTCTCAAAACTCGGTTTGATCACCACGGCCCATCCTAAGACGTATGCACTCCATTGGCTCGATGATGGAAACAAGGTGAAAGTATCAAGGCAAGTGAAGGTCGGACTCACCATGGGTTCGTATGGCGATGATATTACATGCGATGTACTACTGATGGACGCATGTCACGTGTTATTGGGAAGACCTTGGTTATTTGATCGGGACGTACTACATCGAGGGAGGAGTAACGAGTATGAGTTACGTGACAAAGGTAAAAAAAAATCGTTCTTAAACCTATGTCACCTCAAGCTATCTGGACGATGAGTTCGAAAAAAGTCGAAGGACCGAAACTTACGATGTTTGCAAACGAGAAAGAAGTCGAACACGCCATTGACGATGGCGAACGTGTTTATTTGATGATGATCAAAGAGGTCCGAAATATTGCCACCAAATCGCACCATGAGGAAGAGATAGATGCTCTATTACACGAGTTTTCGGACGTATTCCCCGAAGACTTGCCGGTAGGATTACCACCTATCCGCGGAATTGAACACCAGATTGATCTTATACCGGGAGCTCCATTACCGAACAAAGCGGCGTATCGTTGTAATCCTGAAGAAACCAAAGAACTACAACGCCAAATTGATGAACTCATGAATCACGGATATGTCCGAGAAAGTTTAAGTCCGTGTGCGGTTCCAGTTCTACTTGTACCAAAAAAAGACGGAACTTGGCGAATGTGTATTGATAGTAGAGCCGTGAATAACATCACCGTCAAGTATCGGTTCCCCATCCGAGACTAGACGACATCTTTGGACGAGTTACCTGGCTCGGCTAGATTTTCCAAAGGTGATATACGCAGCGGATCCCATCAAAACCGCAGGCGAGAGGAGACGAATGGAAGACGGCGTTTAAAACAAAGAATGGACTTTACGAATGGGTTGTGATGCCATTCGGCCTCACGAACGCCCGAGCACTTTTATGAGGTTAATGAACGAGATTCTTAAACCTTTCTTGGGAAAGTTTGTTGTCGTATACTTAGACGACATTTTGATCTACAGTCGATCCGTAGAGGAGCATCTCAAACATTTGCGGTACGTATTTGAGACGCTAAGGGAACAAAAACTTTATGGAAAACGGGAGAAGTGTACTTTCCTAGTCGAGAGTCTTGTCTTTCTCGGCTATGTTGTTTCGAAAGACGGAGTTTCGGTCGACCAAGAAAAGATCGCGGCAATCAAGTCGTGGCCGACCCCAAAGACAATCACGGAGGTACGATCATTTCATGGCCTCGCTTCTTTTTACCGGCGCTTCATACGGGACTTTAGCCCCATCTCGAGTCCGATCACGGAGTGTCTAAAACAAGGAACCTTTGCATGGAACGAGGCGGCCCAAAAGGCTTTTGAAAATTTAAAGGGAAATTATGTGAAGCGCCGATTTTGACGTTACCCGATTTTTACAACCGTTTGAGGTGGAATGCGACGCTAGCGGAGTTGGAATCGGGCGGTGCTTATCCAAAGAGGCCGTCCCATTGCCTATTTTCGGAGAAACTAAGTGGCGCCCGAGTGAATTATTGTACTTACGACAAGGAGTTCTATGCTATCGTGAGCACTCGATCATTGGAGTCATTATCTACGTTCAAACATTTCGTCTTGCACTCGGATCACGAGTCGTTAAAATACATCAACGGACAAAGTAAGCTAAGCCCGAGGCATGCAAAATGGGTGGAATTTTTACAATCTTTTCACGTTTCATCCAAGTACAAAGGCGGGAAGAGTAATATAGTGGCGGATGCACTATCGAGACGGTATGCCTTCTTTGTCGATGCTAGATGTTCGTTTGTTGGGGTTCGAGACTTTGAAAGATCATTACAATGACGATTTGGACTTCGGGAAATTTTTAACCGTTGTAAAACAGCCCGTCTGAGGAATTTGTGTTACAGGATGGCTTTCTCTTCAAGGGGAATAAATTATGTGTCGAGACATACAATTCGGGAATTGCTAGTTCGGGAGGCGCACGGAGGAGGCTAGCCGGTCACTTGGCTCGACCAAGGCTGTAGAAGTGCTAAAAGAACACTTCTTTTGGCCAAAGATGTATGGTGACGTAAGCACAATCGTGAGTAAATGCGTCACTTGTCACATGATGAAAAGTTCGTTCAAGTCGAGTACATACATGCCGTTGCGATGCTACGACCGTGGGAGGATGTCTCGATGGATTTTATTGTGGCTTTACCTCGTACTCAACGAGGCAAAGACTCGATCATGGTGGTCGTCGACCGTTTTTCGAAAATGGCTCACTTTATCGCATGCCACAAACCGATGATGCAAGCAATGTGGCGGACTTGTACTTCCAGGAAGTAGTTCGTTTACACGGAGTTCCAAAAACTATCGTGTCGGATCGAGATTCCAAATTTCTGAGTTACTTCTGGAATACTTTATGGAGGAAAGTCGGTACTAAACTCCTATTCAGTACTTCACATCACCCACAAACCGACGGACAGACCGAGGTAACTAATCGAACCTTAGGAGCATTATTGCGAGGGTTGGTAAATAAAACACAGAAGGATTGGGACGTTAAACTTGCTCATGCGGAATTCGCATACAACCGATCACCCGGTTATGCCACGGCCCATTCGCCTTTTGAAGTAGTATACGGATTAAATCCGCACTTGCCATTGGACTTGATTCCCTTGCCGAGCAACGAATTGGTTCACAAAGACGCCGAAGCAAAACTCAAGTCAATGATGAAGTTACATGAAAAGATACGGGAACGGATTAAAGAAGTGAATGAAATTTACAAACGGAAGTCGAACAAAAATAAAAAAGCGAGATTATTTGATGTTGGCGACTTAGTTTGGATACATTTGAGAAAAGAAAGATTCCCAAGCAAACGGAAGAACAAATTGATGCCGAGAGCCGAGGGTCCGTACAAAATTGTGGAAAAAGTGAACGACAACCCATACAAGGTCGAACTTCCGGGCGAATACGGAGTACACGCGACTTTCAACGTAGGTGATCTCTCGCCTTACCTTGACGACGATGGCATTACGGAATTGAGGTCAGTTCCTTTCAAAGAAGGAGGGAATGATACGATATCTAATATTCCAATCGAAGAAGCTCCAATAAAAATCGACGTCCACGACGATACGCATGGTCATGCATTATTATACTTGGGAGAAAAGAATATGCGGATTGGAGTTACGTTATTAATCGGAATCGGAGTAACGTAAAATTCGGCAGCGGAATCGGTCAAAGCATGAAAAATCGGCCAAGGCATGCTTGAAAGGGACCTCACTTGACTTCATATCTTTAACAAGATAATGAAGTTATTCTCCTTCCCCACCATGATGACAAACGGCCAAAGACACAAGATTTGAAGAAAGACTTTCATGATTCATGTCATTTTCCCTCAAGTCATAATCACCTATATAATTCCAAAGAGATTGATATCATACAAAATCCTCCTAATCTCTTGGTATCTTCGGCCGATTGGAAGCTTGCAAGAAGGGATGATTTGTGAAGACTTTCATCAAGGATCTTTCATGTCACCATCATGAAATAAAGACCAAGATTTCTTCATGTCTCAATCAAACAATAAAATCCAAGATTGCTTGGTATCTCCTTGATATTTTCGGCCGATTAGGATGTTGCTAGGAAGTTTCGTTTTCTCGTTTTGTTGTATTTTCTTTCGGTTGGAAACTACTATATATAGTAGTGCTCGTTGTATTTGTAAGATACCTTGAAAGTAATAAACCTTGTATTTCCTTTGAAATATACGTTGAACGAGTTCAACAAAACTTTAGTTATTGTTTCGCGCGTCTCGAGATTTTAACTTGATCAATTCTCAATAGGTCTTGGGAAGAGATTACCTTTTATCGAGTTATAGGTCTAGTTCGATAAAACACATCAAAATCCGTACATCACACTACCTCACGGCCGAACACCATCAAATTTCGGCCACCCTTAGTAAAATTCAAGTGATACTTTGATACTTGTTAATCTTCCGTTGCATTTTATACGTATTACTTACGTAATTCGTATCATAAGTGGTATCGGAGACATTTGTCTCACAGTTCTCGACGTTACTCAAGAAGATGGCATTCACCGATGAAGAAGTAGCACAACTACGTGACGTTCTTCGTGGCTTACCGGAGCCCAGAATCCAAGCACGACGAGGATACGACACCATGCATGCACCACGACATGCTGATGAATACAAGACAAGCGAACTCCCGGAGTTCGTAGGCGGCACCGATCCCGAGGTTTATTTGGAGTGGGAAAGAAAAATTGAACGAATGTTTGAGTTCAAGGATCTCAATGACGAGGTACGTTGCAAGTATGCGATCCTCAAACTTGGAAAGGGAGCTTCCCTTTGGTTTGAGCGAATGAAGACACAAAGAGTTCGTGCCGGAAAAGAGAAGATACGTTCATGGGATTCTCTAAAAAAGAAACTACGAAAGAGATATGTCCCGACTACACACAAGTTAAGCTTGTATCGAAAAATTTCTGAACTCACGCAAGGAAAGCTAAGTGTCGAGGAGTACATCGAGGAGTTTGAAAACTTATCCTTGATGGGAGAACTTGAAGAAAGCGAAGAATTGCGGATGTCCCGTTTCCTACGAGGTTTGAACAAAAATATTGCTAATTCCGTGGAACTCTACCCCTATTCCGACTTTGATACAAGCTATATATAGCAACCCTCAAGTCTACCTAAAAGTTAAAGAAAATAATTCAAAGATTACAAAATCTTTGAATAATCAAAACAAATCAAATAAAATAAGAAAAAGAAACATACATCACAAAACATGGGAACACAATCCCTAAAATAAGTAAAGAAAGGAAAAGAGAAGACAAAACACACAAAAAATCAGCAATTAAAAAAAGTAGGCTGGCTGCCGGACACGGGCCGTGTCGCTTGACACGGCCGCGGTGCATCTGGCCGGCAGTGACTCGACCGTGTCCGACTGACACGGTCGCGGCGCTGAGGACGTCCGGCCGACTTCGTCCGGCTGACTTCGGCATGGGCGCGGCGCGACAGGGACGTTTGGCAGGACTCGGCACGGGCGCGGCGTGACAAGGACCGGCAGCGACTCGACCGTGCGGCGTGACAAGGACGTTTGGCAGGACTCGATCGTGTCCTGGAACACGGTCGGGCGTCAGGGCAGTGGGTTTCGGTAGTTGTGGGCGAGTAGGACTCGACCGTGTCTCCTGGCACGGTCGGGTTCGACTGACAGCGACCTTGGCTGTTCCGGACGAGCAAGACTCGACCGTTCCGGACGACACGGTCGAGTCCGGCCGGCAGTGCTCGGCATTTTCCGGCAGGAGTGACTTTTTCCGGCAGGCTGGATATTTTCCGGCCGGGTGGACATTTTCCGGCAGGTTGTGTCCTTTTCCGGCTTGTATCGGTTTTCTCGACTAAAAATGTCGCCGTACGTGCATGACGCGTTGTAAGGCCGTTTATTTTGATCCTTGCTCCGTCTTCTTCATTTAGACTGGTTAATTTCGTATCACTAGGTGATCATATCAACGTCTAATCCTTCATCTTCGTTGAATCGAGGTAAATTCTTGATTTTTCTTAGGGTTGACTTTTTGGAGATTTGTTCTTGATTTCGATCCTAGTCCGACTTTGATGAATCAGTTGGTGTAGTATGATATTATAAATCGTGTTCTATGAATTGTATATCCATATATCGAGTTTGTTTAACTCAATTGACGATTCGAGTGTTATTGGGAATTATTGAACATTTAATGTTCAATTAAATGTTCCAATGAGCTTTCCTCGATAGTTTGGCATGATTTCAGTTGTTGTTGGTCTTGAACCTCGTTGTGATCATGTTTATGTTGTGTCTTGTGGAGGCTGTAGGTTTCGGGGCTGTTTCGGGTGAGCCGTGTTCATCGGAGTTTCGTTAACGATTATCAAGGCAAGTGTTCTTGTCTCGATACAGCAATCCTGTATCGAAACCCTACACGCCTCGTTAACGATCATCACCTCGTCTTCTTCCCTTGGACTTGTCAACCCCGTATCACCCCCTCCCCCTTTAAAAGAAATTGTCCTCAATTCTGCAATCCGATCGTCATCAAGATAAGGAGAGAGATCTCCTACATTAAAAGTAGCATGCACCCCATAATCCCCCGGAAGTTCTACCTTGTATGCATTGTCGTTCACCTTCGCAACTACTTTAAATGGTCCCTCAGCTCGCGGCATCAACTTGTTCTTACGCTTACTCGGAAATCGCTCCTTTCTCAAATGCACCCAAACCAAATCGCCAACTTCGAATAATTTCGGTTTTCTATGCTTGCTCGACTTTCTTTTGTAAGTTTCATTTATCTCCTTTATTCGGTTACGTACTTGCTCATGTAATTTTGTCATTGACTTCAGCTTCGACTTCGTATCCTTATGCACCAACTCATCACTCGGTAATGGAATTAGATCTAACGGCATATAAGGATTCAGCCCGTAAACTACTTCAAATGGAGAGTGTGCCGTGGCATGCGTAGGAGAGCGATTATACGCAAACTCCACATGTGCGAGCTTCAAATCCTTATGCGATTACGGCATCTCCAAACGAAGTAAGCGAAGTAAGAATCGACGTAGGAGACAATACCAAGTTGCATGCACATGCACCTACGTACTTTGGTGAGAAAACATCCGCGGAAATTGGAACGATCTTAATAATCGGAACCGGGATAACTTAGACGTATCAAAACATGCATTACGTATGCATGTCCATGCATACAAAATCGGCCACATTAGGGGGAAGATTTCGGCCGATTCTTTGAAGGATCCATGAAGGATCTTTGTCCCCACTACTTTCAAAGTTTGTTTTATTTTTGTTCAAAGTCCACCATATCAAGATTGATGAAGATTTAGCTCATGTCACCATCTAGCAAATCGGCCGAAATCAAGGAGGAAGAAGACACCAAGATGTTGATCTCATTTTCTATCCTTATCAAAGACTTGCAAGAAGATATCACATGAGAAATATCTTGTCCACTACTTCAAGAACCCCACGGCTGAAATGCTAATGAAGGAGCCAAGCTTGTGTCATTTTTCTATCTTTGTCAAAAGTCTTGATAGCTTAGTTTATTACTTGCTTGTATTTTAGCTAGATTTTTGTGATCTTGTTTGAACTCATTAGTAAGTTGTAAAGGCTATATAATAGCCTCATCCTCAACCTTGAATAAACCATCTTGAAGCTTGCAAAAACGAAATACATGTTATGTATTCTAGTTGAATGATTTTCAGCACACTTCGATTATAATTCGACGTTTTGAGTTATAATTTAATCAATTCTCAATAGGTCTTGAGGAGAGATTGCCTTATCAAACTATAGGTCTAGTTTGATAATCTACTTTCATTTTATTCGTATTTTCGCAAAGCCGAATTGCCCTACTTTCGGTTGAATATTACGAGTGTTACACAAAAACGAGTGTTGTGAGGAAATAAATATAACCGCTGCAATTTCCGGCGAATTTACGTACATCTTAATACGTAATTCGTATCATAAGTGGCATCGGAGCCCAAGGTTACTTCCTTGGCGAAATTCTCGTGGCGATTTTCCTTATCAAAACTACCTTATCATGGATTTTTCCGACGATTTCATGGAGAAACTACGTGAAGCACTACACACCATGCAAGAACCACGTTTTCAAGCAAGAAGAGGAGTATATGACGCACATTCACCGCGTCATGTGGACGAATTTAAAGTTAATGAACTTCCGGAATTTGTCGGAGGTACTAATCCCGAAGTTTACTTGGAGTGGGAGAGGAAGATTGAACGTATGTTCGACTTCAAACACCTTAACGATGAGAAACGTTGCAAATATGCAATTTTCAAGTTAGGGAAGGGCGCTTCCTTATGGTTCGAGGGTCTGAAAGCACAACGAGCTCGTGCGGGAAAAGAGAAAATCCGTTCTTGGGATTCTTTGAAGAAAAAACTACGTAAAAGGTATGTCCCGACATCACATCGGTTAACCTTATACCGAAAAATTGCGGAGTTCGTACAAGGGAAACTAAGTGTGGAAGAATACATCGATGAATTTGAAGGCTTGGCCTTAATGGGAGAACTTGAAGAAAATCAAGAACAAAGAATGTCACGTTTCTTACGTGGCCTAAACCGAAACATTTCAAATACGGTGGAATTATACCCATACGGAGATTTTGACACTTTATGCGGACTATGCATAAAAATTGAAGCTCAAAACAAGTTGAAGTTTACCAAACCCGAATTCCCATACAAATTCGGAAATACAAGTGCCGGCTCAAGTTCTACTCTGAAACGACCGCACCTTTTCAAGTCCCTACCCGGCACCAAAGGTTCCTCACGTTTCCAAGGAAACGAGCTTGGCTAAAGTACGATGCTTTAAATGTCAAGGATTTGGTCTCTATCAAAATGCATGTCCAAATAAACGGGTGGTCACTTTGAGAGAAGCTCTTGCGGTCGAGACGAACTTTTAGTCGAGGACGAGAAGGAAGGCCTTGGTGACGTACTTAACGTGGAGGCCGAGGAAGAAAATGAAGATTGCGAGACTTATGACGCTCCGGAATATGATACTACTTTAGTGCTTGAGCATTACATACCAAAATTATTCCAAGTGACACGGAACAAAGAGACCAGATTTTTCATTCCAAATGCAAAGTCGGAGAAAAATGGTGTAGCTTGATAATAGACGGAGGGAGTTGCACGAATGTGGCATCAAACGAGATGGTCACCAAGCTCGGGCTAACTACTATGGCTCACCCGAGACCATATGCTTTACATTGGCTCGATGATGGAAGCAAGGTGAAGGTGACGAGACAAGTACGGGTCAACTTAACTATGGGATCATACGGAGACGATGTGTTATGTGACGTACTCCCGATGGACGCATGCCACGTGCTTTTGGGACGACCGTGGATGTTCAACCGAGATGTTTTACATCGAGGTCGGAGTAATGAATATGAATTACAAGACAAAGGAAAGAAGATTGTACTCAAACCGATGTCCCCGCAAGCCATCCGTTCGATGAGTTCTAGTCGAGTGGAGAAACCGAAACTTACCATGCTTGCTAGTGAAAGAGAAATGGAACATGCCATTAATGACGGGGAGCGAGTATACTTGGTGATGTTTAAAGAGACACGGGACGAGAACATAGGAGTACAAAATGACGGAGAGCTAGATGTGTTGTTACGTGAATTTGAGGATGTTTTTCCCGAAGAATTACCGTCGGGTTTACCACCTATTCGCGGTATCGAACACCAAATTGATCTTATACCGGGAGCACCACTTCCTAATAAAGCCGCATATAGATGTAATCCCGAGGAGACGAAGGAGTTACAATGACAAGTCGAAGAGCTTTTGGACCGCGGATATGTCCGGGAGAGTTTGAGTCCGTGTGCGGTTCCGGTCTTACTTGTCCCTAAGAAAGACGGTTCTTGGCGGATGTGTGTGGATAGTCGGGCCGTGAATAATATCACCGTCAAGTATCGGTTCCCTATCCCGAGACTTGATGATATGTTAGACGAACTACATGGTTCGGTGATCTTTTCCAAAGTTGATTCTGAAGCGGATATCATCAAATCCGAATGCGAGAAGGTGACGAATGGAAGACGGCTTTCAAAACGAAAAATGGACTATATGAATGGACCGTTATGCCTTTCGGTCTTACAAATGCGCCTAGTACCTTCATGAGGTTGATGAACGAGGTACTTAAACCATTTCTGGGGAAGTTCATGGTTGTGTATTTGGATGACATTCTAATCTATAGTCAATCACTACAAGAACATTTCGGGCACTTAAGGCTAATCTTTGAAACCTTGAGGGACCGAAAATTGTATGGAAAAAGGAGAAGTGTTCGTTCCTAGTCGAAAGTATAGTCTTTCTCGGCTATGTCGTTTCAAGGACGGAGTGGCGGTTGATCAAACAAAAATCGAAGCAATTAAATCTTGGCGACCCCTACGACCGTGACGGAAGTGAGATCATTTCACGGACTTGCTTCTTTTTTACCGGAGGTTTATTCGAGACTTCAGCACCATCTCAAGTCCGATAACGGAGTGTTTAAAAAAGGACCATTTGTATGGAACGGGCTGCCCAAGGAGCTTTCGAGAAGTTAAAGGCCAAGTTATGCGAAGCACCGATTCTAACACTACCCGATTTTTCTCAACCATTCGAAGTTGAGTGTGACGCTAGCGGAGTTGGAATTGGGCGATTCTTATTCAAGGTAAACGACCTATCGCTTACTTTTTGGAGAAGTTGAACGGAGCTCGGTTGAATTATTGTACTTACGATAAAGAATTCTATGCTATCGTACGGGCCCTTGATCATTGGAGTCATTACTTACGGACGAAGCATTTTATCCTACACTCGGATCACGAATCATTAAAGTACATTAACGGGCAACATAAACTGAGTCCGAGGCATGCCAGGTGGGTGGAATTCCTACAATCATTTCACTTTTCATCCAAGTACAAAGACGGTAAAAGCAATGTCGTTGCGGATGCGTTATCTAGGAGGTATGCCTTACTTTCTACTCTGGAGGTTCGGTTACTTGGTTTCGAAATATTGAAGGAATGCTATGAAAATGATGAGGATTTCGGAGAAATTTTTACTCGTTGCAAATCTGGTCCGTTCGGGAGTTCATGTTACAAGATGATTTCCTATTTAAAGGAAATAGGCTTTGTGTTCCAAAACAGCGGTTCGGGAATTATTGGTCAGGAAGCTCACGGAGGTGGTTTAGCAGACATTTTGGCACGGCTAAAAGCGTTGGAAGTACTAAAAGAACATTTCTTTTGGCCTAAAATGCTAAAAAGACGTTTACAATGTTTTAAGTAAATGTGTAACATGTCACATCTCGAAGAGTTCATTCAAACCGGGATCATATATGCCTCTACCGGTTCCGTAAAGACCGTGGGAAGATGTATCCATGGATTTTATCGTCGCTTTACCCCGTACTCAACGAGGTAAAGATGCTATTATGGTGGTTGTTGATCGGTTCTCAAAGATGGCTCATTTCGTGGCTTGCCACAAAACCGACGACGCAAGCAACGTGGCCGACTTATATTTCCGAGAGGTGGTTCGTTTACATGGAGTTCCGAATACTATTGTGTCGGATCGAGATTCAAAATTCCTTAGCTATTTTTGGAATACTTTATGGAGGAAAGTGGGAACGAAGCTCGTATTTAGCACTTCGCACCATCCGCAAACCGATGGTCAAACCGAGGTCACAAATCGAACATTAGGAACGTTGTTGCGAGGACTTGTGAATAAAACGCAAAAGGATTGGGACGTGAAGCTTGCTCATGCGGAATTTGCCTATAACCGATCCCCTACACATGCTACGGCACATTCTCCTTTCGAAATCGTTTGCTGATTAAATCCTTATATACCCTTGGATTTGATTCCATTGCCGAAAGACGAGTTGGTACACAAAGATGCGGAGTCGAAACTTAAGTCGATGATCAAATTGCACGGACAAATACATGATCGAATCAAAGAGGTGAATGATGAATACAAACGGAAATCCAACAATCACAGAAAACCGAGACTATTCGAAGTAGGCGACTTGGTTTGGGTACACTTAAGAAAAGAGAGATTTCCGAGCAAACGCAAGAACAAACTTATGCCGAGGGCCGAGGACCTTACAAAATCGTGGGAAAAGTGAACGACAACGCGTATAAAGTAGAACTTCCGGCGACTATGGGGTGCACGCCACTTTTAACGTGGGCGATCTATCTTCTTACCTTGACGACGAGGGAATCACTGAATTGAGGTCAATTCCTTTCAAAGGGGGAGGGGATGATGCGATTACGGCATCTCCAAACGAAGTAAGCGAAGTAAGAATCGACGTAGGAGACAATACCAAGTTGCATGCACATGCACCTACGTACTTTGGTGAGAAAACATCCGCGGAAATTGGAACGATCTTAATAATCGGAACCGGGATAACTTAGACGTATCAAAACATGCATTACGTATGCATGTCCATGCATACAAAATCGGCCACATTAGGGGAAGATTTCGCCGATTCTTTGAAGGATCCATGAAGGATCTTTGTCCCCACTACTTTCAAAGTTTGTTTTATTTTTGTTCAAAGACCACCATATCAAGATTGATGAAGATTTAGCTCATGTCACCATCTAGCAAATCGGCCGAAATCAAGGAGGAAGAAGACACCAAGATGTTGATCTCATTTTCTATCCTTATCAAAGACTTGCAAGAAGATATCACATGAGAAATATCTTGTCCACTACTTCAAGAACCCCACGGCCGAAATGCTAAGGAAGGAGCCAAGCTTGTGTCATTTTTCTATCTTTGTCAAAAGTCTTGATAGCTTAGTTTATTACTTGCTTGTATTTTAGCTAGATTTTTGTGATCTTGTTTGAACTCATTAGTAAGTTGTAAAGGCTATATAATAGCCTCATCCTCAACCTTGAATAAACCATCTTGAAGCTTGCAAAAACGAAATACATGTTATGTATTCTAGTTGAATGATTTTCAGCACACTTCGATTATAATTCGACGTTTTGAGTTATAATTTAATCAATTCTCAATAGGTCTTGAGGAGAGATTGCCTTATCAAACTATAGGTCTAGTTTGATAATCTACTTTCATTTTATTCGTATTTTCGCAAAGCCGAATTGCCCTACTTTCGGTTGAATATTACGAGTGTTACACAAAAACGAGTGTTGTGAGGAAATAAATATAACCGCTGCAATTTCCGGCGAATTTACGTACATCTTAATACGTAATTCGTATCAAATCCCAATCCTTTTGTGTCTTGCTCACAATACCACGTAATAAAGTGCCCAAAGTTCGATTGGTTACTTCTGTTTGGCCGTCAGTTTGAGGATGATGCGAAGTACTAAACAAAAGCTTGGTTCCCACCTTTCTCCACAATGTGTTCCAAAAGTAGCTCAGAAACTTCGAGTCCCGGTCCGAAACAATAGTATTCGGAACTCCATGTAAACGTACCACCTCTCGGAAATACAAGTTAGCAACATTACTCGCATCATCGGTGTAATACCCGGTTGTAATTCAGTTATTATCATTCAGTATTTATCATTCAGTAATTGTCATTCAGTAATTTCACTCATTTATGATCATTTGTCACTCATATTCAATCATGGTATTCATCATTCAGAGTAATTGTATCGTGTATCAATCGTCATTCATCACTAATCTAATTGGAGTTTCGTGCCGTGTTTATCATCATTGTCATTTTCGTTGTGGGCTGTACATGAGGAGTAGCGCACGCTACGTACTCTTTTTAGCGCACGCTAATTGAGTACAGGTAGCGCACGCTACCACTCAGCATTAGCGCACGCTAGTGTTACCACATTGCGCATCCGTAAGGTCTTGGACCGCAGTGAGTTGTTAGTAGCGCACGCCTACGAGTGGTAAGTAGCGCGCGCTAGTGGGTTGTAGTAGCGCACGCTAATAATTCTTGTGGGGCGCGCTACCGGATCGAGTCGATTAATTCATAGCGCACGCTATGAGTGATATTTAGCGTCATAAGCGGTGTAGTAGCGTCGCTACTTGTTGGTTGTAGCGCCACGCTACGAAGTCGAATCGGAAGGGCGACGGTTTACGGATTCCGATCTTGGGCATCACATAATTCGTTAGCGCACGCTAACAATGGGTTTTAACGCACGCTAGTGGTATGACCGTAGTGCACGCTACAAAAAGGTACGTAGCGCGCGCTACTGTGTTCGGACAATGGATACTGGACTACCCAAATTACCCGTTAGTGCACGCTACGCATAAGGGCTAGCGCACGCTAACCTGGATTGGCTATATATTGGACAGTTAGCCTGAGTTCGTCATTTTATCATCCTTTCTCATTCCCTCATCGGTTTCGGGCGATTTCGGGCATTTTGGAGAGTTCTCTTCGAGCTTCTATCATCCATCATCATCTTCAAGTCTTTGAGTTGGATTATCATCACTTCATCATCTCCTTAACATCGAATCAAAGGTATTAATCTCTTGGATCTAGAATTTCGGATTTTTGGGTTTTCCTTCCGATTTCTTCGTGGAGCTATTATATCAAATCCTTGCTACAACAAGACTTACTCAAGAAGTAAAAGATTAAATCGGAGCTGTTATATCCTATTCTGAGTATAGAAGGCTCAAATCTAACCAATAAACCCGAATTTTCACAGAGTTCCGACTCGAATACATGTAATGTGGTCTTATCTCCTATTAACAAGACCTAATCAAGAAGTCAAGGTTTAATCAGAGCTATTATAGCGAATCCTTGCTACAACAATACTTAATCAAGAAAGAAATTTTTAATCGAAGCTATTATAGCTCACTCTGAGTACAAAAGGCTCGAATCTAATCAATAAACTCGAGTTTTGATAGAGTTCCAACTCTAATGCATGTAACGTGGTCTTATATCCTATTGAGAAGATTAATCAAGAAGCAATGGTTTAATCGGAGCTATTATAGTGAATCCTTACTACAACAAATTAATCAACAGAGAAAGATTAATCGGAGCCGTTATAGCCCATTCTGAGTAAAAAAGGCTCGGATCTATTAAATAGACCCAAGTTTTCATATAGTTCTCACTCGAATGCATGTAACGTGGTCTGATCTCCTATTAACAAGACTTAATCAAGAAGTAACGGCTTAATAGGAGCTATTATATCCAATCCTTGTTACAACAAGATTTAATCAAGAAGTAAAAAATCAATTGGAGCTGTTATAGCCAATTTTGAGTACAAGAGGCTCGGGTCTAACCAATAAACCCGAGTTTTCATAGAGTTCCGACTCGAATGCATGTAACATGGTCTTATCTCCTATTAACAAGACTTAATCAAGAAGTAAATATTTAACAGAGCTATTATGATGCGAAATCTTTATCCGTACAACGGAAGGCTGTTTCAAGAGCGGAAGCAAACAACACTTAGCCAAAAGGAATCGAACAGCATAGTTAGGAACTGACTGGAACTGATAGCAATAGTTTGATACAGCAATAATAATGGATAGCGGTACGCGCACAAGACAGGAACTGATAACAACAGTTCGATACAACAACAAGGCAGCACGCGTCTAGACAGGAACTGGCCAAGTGGAAACTACTCCGAACAGGCAACTCCAAATAGCAGCACTCGAAAACAGCAGGTTTCGGTCGGATGTAATGGAAACAGGAAGCAAGTTTCAGACAATCGAAAAGCAATTGATGCGATCACTTTATAAGGTACACCCTGTATCGAAAGCAGGTGGAATGTCTTTTGCAAACATGGAACATGTGTTTATCGAACTAGACCTATAATTCGATAAGGTGATTTCTTCTCAAGACCTATTGAGAATTGATCAGATTAAAATTCGAAAATGCGTCGAATAATAACAAATTATTGGAAGGAAACTCGTCCAACACTTTAAACAATACACAATGTATTTTTTTGATGATTCAATAATCCATTTGATTACAACCCAAATATGACTACTTATAGGTAAGAGTAGCCTGACAAGATTATAAGATCACATGAACTTAAAATAAAGGAAAAGACAATAAAAAGGGTATTCCACGCCACTTGCAAACAAAAGGAATAAAGGATGGGTTTCATCTCCAAGGTGATTTTCTTCTTCACATGCAGGCTGTGAATAAAAAAATAGGATGAAATTTTTATTATCTTATCTTCACCAGCTTGGGCTCAATATGATGCATGTTGCCACGTTTAAGTTATTCCAAGTCCGATCACCAAGGTTACTACGGATATCGTATCCATTTTCTCGCCTAAGTATGTAGGAGTATGTTCAAGGTGTTTTACGTCAATCCTCACTTCGTCTTCTTCGCTTTGAGTAGTCGGTTTCGTATCATTTCCTCCTTCTTTAAAAGGAATTGTCCTCAATTCCGCAATTCCATCGTCATCGAGATATGGAGATAGATCACCTATGTTAAAAGTAGCATGCACTCCATAATCACCGGGGAGTTCTACCTTGCATGTATTATCATTTATTTTAGCAACTACCTTGAAAGGACCCTCGGCTCGTGGCATAATTTTATTTTTGCGTTTACCCAGAAATCGTTCTTTTCTCAAATGTACTCAAACCAAGTAGCCAATTTCAAATTGTCTCGCTCTTCTTTGTTTGTTAGACTTTCGTTTGTAGGCATCATTAACCTCCCTGATCCGATTACGCACTTGCTCGTGTAGCTTCATCATGGACTTAAGTTTCGACTCTGCATCCTTGTGAACTAACTCATCGCTCGGGAAGGGAATTAAATCTAATGGCATATATGGATTCAAACCATAGACGATTTCAAAAGGTGAGTGAGCCGTGGCATGCGTAGGGGATCGGTTGTATGAAAACTCCGCATGTGCAAGTTTTAAATCCCAGTCCTTTTGTGTCTTGCTTACAAGACCACGCAACAATGTTCCCAAAGTTCGATTAGTCACTTCGGTTTGCCCGTCGGTTTGAGGATGGTGCGAAGTGCTAAACAAGAGTTTGGTTCCCACCTTCCATCATAAGGTGTTCCAAAAGTAGCTAAGGAACTTTGAATCTCGATCCAAAATAATAGTTTTTGGAATTCTGTGTAAACATACCACCTCTCGGAAATATAAGTCGGCCACATTGCTTGCATCGTCTGTTTTGTGGCACGCTACAAAATGAGCCATTTTCGGAAAACGATCTATGACCACCATAATAGCATGTTTACCCCATTGAGCACGAGGCAACGCAACAATGAAATCCATTGAAACATCCTCCCATGGTCTATCCGGAACCGGTAGAGGCATATACATGCCCGGTTTGAACGAGCTCTTCGCCATATGACATGTTACGCATTTACTCACGATATCATTTATGTCTCCTTGCATTTTTGCCCAATAAAAATGTTCCCTAAGTACCTCCATGGTCTTAGTCGTGCCAAAGTGGCCAGCCAAGCCTCCTCCATGAGCTTCACGAATCAATAGCTCCCGAACCGTATGCTTGGGCAAGCAAAGTCGATTCCCCTTAAAGAGAAACCCGTCTTGTATCATAAATTCCTCGAACGGACCAGATTTGCATTGGGCAAAAATCTCCCCGAGATCAGCATCGTTAACATAATACTCTTTCGACATCTCGAACCCAAGTAAACGAACCTCAAGAGTAGATAGGAGAGCATACCGCCTAGATAACGCGTCCGCAACAACATTGCTTTTACCGTCCTTAACTTGTGTTGCCCGTTAATATACTTCAATGATTCATGGTCCGAATGTAGGATGAAATGCTTCGGCCGAAGATAGTGACTCCAATGATCTAGAGCCCTCACAATAGCATAGAACTCTTTGTCGTACGTACAATAATTGAGATGAGCACCGTTTAACTTTTCTAAAAAATAAGCAATAGGACGCTTTCCTTGAATGAGAACCGTTCCAATGCCAACTCCACTAGCATCACACTCTACTTCGAACAGTTGTGAAAAATCAGGTAATGCCAAGATTGGTGCTTCACACAACATTGTTTTCAAATTTTCGAACGACTCTTGGGCAGTCTGCTCCAATTAAACGTACCTTTCCTTAAACATTCCGTTACCGGGCTTATAATGGTGCTGAAATCTCGAATAAATATTTGATAGAATGAAGCAAGTCCGTGGAACGACCTAACTTCCGTCACTGTAGTAGGAATCGACCATGACTTAATTGCTTCGATCTTGGTTTGATCAACCGACACTCCGTCCTTCGAAATGATATAGCCAAGAAAGACTATACTTTCGACTAAGAATGAGCACTTCTCTTGTTTTCCATACAGCCTTTGATCCCTAAGAGTCTCAAAGACTTGCCTTAAGTGTCCGAAATGTTCTTGCAACGATCGGCTATAAATCAAAATGTCATCCAAGTACACAATCACAAATTTCCCCAAAAACGGCTTACGTATCTCATTCATCAAACGCATGAAACTACTCGGTGCATTTGTAAGGCCGAACGACATAACGGTCCATTCATACAGTCCGTGTTTAGTTTTGAAAGCCGTCTTCCACTCATCTCCTTCTCGCATACGAATCTGGTGATAACCACTCCGTAAATCGACTTTTGAAAAGATCACGGATCCGTGTAGTTCGTCCAACATGTCATCAAGTTTCGGAATCAGGAATCGATACTTGATTGTTATGTTATTCACGGCTCGACTGTCAATACACATTCGCCAAAGATCCGTCCTTCTTAGGAAACAGTAAAACTGGAACCGCACAAGGGCTTAGACTTTCTCAAACATACCCGCGGTTCATTAGTTCTTTGATTTGTTTTTGTAATTCCTTCGTCTCCTCGGGATTACATCTATAAGCAGTTTTGTTAGGGAGCGATGCACCCGATATGAGATCGATTTGATGTTCAATCCCACAAATAGGTGGCAAACCCGACGGCAACTCTTCCGGAAAAACATCCACAAATTCGTGTAATAACGCATCCATCTTTCCGTCGTCCCGCACAACCATGTCATCATTCCGTTTCTCCTTCAATATTAACAATTACACACGCTCACCATCATCAATAGCATGTTACTCCCGCTCGCTGGCAAACATGGTAAGTTTTGGTTTTTCAACCCGATTAGTGCTCATAGAATGAATAGTTTGAGGTGACATCGGTTTAAGCACAATTTTTTGCCCTTATCCCGTAACTCATACTCATTGCTTCTTCCTCGATGTAAAGCATCCAAATCAAACATCCATGAACGTCCCAAAAGTACATGACATGCGTCCATTGGGAGAACATCACATATTACGTCGTCATCGTACGAACCCATGGTTAATCCGATCCTCACTTGTTTTGTCACCTTTATTTTGCTCCCATCATCGAGCCAATGTAAAGTGTAAGGTTTCAGATGAGTCGTAGTGGTCAGCCCGAGTTTAGCCACCATCTCACTCGAAGCTACGTTGGTGCAACTTTTGATCAAACTACACCATATATTCCCAACTTGACACTTCGTGTGAAATATTTGATCCCGCTGTTCCGAATCATTCGAAACATATTTGGCTTGTAAAGTACGAAGAACTAAAGCAATGTCATATTTTGGAGCATCGTAAGTTCACATTCTTCTCCTTCTCCATCCTCCACGTTGAAATCAAACACATCACCCAGTCTTTCCTTTTCGTCCTAGACCAACAACTCGTCTCGGACCATGACAGCTTCTCTTAGTGTCACCACTCGTTTGTTCGGACAAACATTTTGATAATGACCGAACCCTTGACATTTGAAACATCATACTTTAGTTAAACTCGTCTCCTTCGGCACGTAGGGGGCTTTAGGAACCGCAATAGGGGTAGGAGTCGCTACAGTGGTTTTAGTAGCTGAACTGGAACTGATACTTGGGTTCCCAAATTTGGATGGAAACTCGGGTTTATAAAACTTCAGCTTGTTTTGAGTTTCCAACTTCACACATAGTCCACACAATGTATCGAACTCTTTGTATGGGTATAATTCCATCGAGTTAGCTATGCTTTGGTTCAAGCCACGCAAGAAACGCGACATCTTCTGCTCCTCATTCTCCTCTATTTCTCCCATTAAGTTCAAATTTTCAAACTCCTCAATTTATTCACTGACACTTAACTTTCCTTGCATGAGGTCAGCAATCTTCCGGTATAAGGACAACCGATGTGATGTCAGTACATATCTTTTATGAAGTTTTCTTTTTAATGAATCCCACGAACCGATCTTTTCTTTTCCGCACGAGCTTTTCGTGTTTTAACTCCTTTGAACCAAAGTTAAGCGCCTTTCCCCAACTTGAGAATTGCATACTTGCACCGTTTCTCATCGTCGAGGTCTTTAAACTCGAACATGCAATCAATTTTACATTCCCATTCCAAGTAAACTTCAGGGTCTGTCCCGCTAACGAACTCCGGGAGCTCATTAACTTTGAATTCTTCGAAATGGCGTGAGGGTCGTTCGTAGTCACCACGCCTAGGTTGCCAACGCTGGTCGCGTTGTTCTGGTATGTCACGCAATGCGTCGTGAAGTTTTATCAAGAAATCAGCATCGTTGAGATCCATAATGCCAAAGATCGAGAACCTGGCTCCGATACCACTTATGATGCGAAATCTCTATCGATGCAATGGTCAAGCTTTCAAGAGTCAAGAAAATAAGCTTAGCTAAAAGGAATCGAATAAAGACAGCTTAGGAATCGATCGAATCGATAGCAATTCGATACAAAGAATAATAATGGATAGCGGTACGCAGACAAGACAGAATCGAGTAATAACAGCTTCGACATAAAGAATAAGGCAAAGACGCATCAAGACAGGAACTGGCCGAGTGGAAATGACTCGGAACAGGCAACTCCAAATAGCGGCACTCGAAAACAGCAGGTTTCGGTCGGATGTAATGGAAACAGGAAGGAAGTTTCAGACAATCGAACAGCAATTGTTGCGATCACTTTATAAGGTACACCCTGTATCGAAAGCAGGTGGAATGTCTTTTGCGAACAGGGAACATGTGTTTATCGAACTAGACCTATAATTCGATGAGGTGATTTCTTCTCAAGACCTATTGAGAATTGATCAGATTAAAATTCGAAAACGCCTCGAATAATAACCAAATTTTTGGAAGGAAACTCGTCCAGCACTTTAAACAATACACAATGTATTTTGTTGGTGATTTAATAATCCATTTGATTACAACCCAAACATGACTACTTATAGGTAAGAGTAGCCTGACAAGATTACTTAAAATATTAAAAGATAAGATCACATGATCTTAAAATAAAGGAAAAGATTATAAAAAGGGTACTCCACGCCACTTGCAAATAAAAGGAATAAAGGATGGGTTTCATCTCCAAGGTGATTTTCTTCTTCACATGCAGGCTGTGAATAAAGAAATGGGATGAAATTTTTATTATCTTATCTTCACCAACTTGGACTCAACATGATACATGTTGCCACGTTTAAGTTATTCCCAGTCCGATCACCAAGGTTACTCCGGATCTCATATCCGTTTTCTCGCCTAGGTATGTAGGAGTATGTTCAAGGTGTTTTACGTCAATCCTCACTTCGTCTTCTTTGCTTGGAGTACTCGGTTTCGTATCATTTTATATCCAATCCTTGCTACAACAAGACTTAATCAAGAAGTAAATAATTAATCGGAGCTGTTAGAGCCAATTCTGTGTATAAAAGGGTCGAATCTAATTAATAAACTCGAGTTTTCATAGATTCGGACTCGAATGCATGTAATGTGGTCTTATCTCATATTAACATGACTTAATCAAGAAGTAAAGGCTTAATCATAGCTATTATAATGAATACTTGCTACAACAAGGTTTAATCAAGAAAGAAAAGATTAATTAGAGTTGTTATAGCCAATTCTGAGTTCAAAAGGCTCGAATCTAATCAATAAACCTGAGTTTCATAGATTTCCGACTCGAATGAATGTAATATGGTCTTATCTCATATTAACAAGACTTAATCAAGAAGTAAAGGCTTAATCGGAGCTATTATATCCTTTCCTTGCTACAACAAGTATTATAGCTAATTTTGAGTACAGAAGGCCCAAATCTAATCACTTAACCCGAGTTTTCATAGACTTTCGACTCGATTGCATGTAACATGGTCTTATCTCATATTAACAGGATTTAATCAAGAAGTAAACGCTTAGTTCGAGCTATTATGGCGAATCCTTGCCACAACAAGACTTAATCAAGGAAGAAAAGATTAATCGGAGCTGTTATAGCCAATTCTGAGTACAAAACGCTCGAATCTAATCAATAAACCCGAGTTTCATAAAGTTCCGACTCGAATGCAGGTAACGTGGTCTTACTTATATTAACAAGACTTAATCAATAAGTAAATGCTTAATCGGAGCTATTATATCCAATCTTTTCTACAACAAGACTTAGTCAAGAAGTAAAAGATTACATAGCCAATTCTGAGTACAGAAGGCTCGAATCTAATCAATAAACCCAAGTTTTCACAGAGTTCCGACTCGAATACATGTAATGTGGTCTTATCTCCTATTAACAAGACTTAATCAAGAAGTAAAGGTTTAATCGGAGCTATTATAACAAATTCGTGCAACAACAAGACTTAATCAAGAAAGAAATGATTAATCGAAGCTATTATAGCCCATTCTGAGTACAAAAAGGCTCGAATCTGATCAACAAACCCGAGTTTTCATAGAGTTTCAACTCGAATGCATGTAACGTGGTCTTATCTCCTATTAAGAAGACTTAATCAAGAGCAAAGGTTTAATCGGAGCTATTATAGCGAATCCTTACTACAAAAAATTAATCAAGAAAGAAAAGATTAATCGGAGCTCTTATAGCCAATTCTGAGTACAAAAGGCTCGAATCTAATCAATAATCCCAAGTTTCATAGAGTTCCGACTCGAATGCATGTAATGTGGTCTTACTTATCTTAATAGAATTAATCAAGAAGTAAATGCTTAATCAGAGCTACTACATCTAATCCTTGTTACAACAAGACTTAATCAAGAAGTAAAAAATTAATCGGAGCTGTTATAGCTAATTCTGAGTACAAAAGGCTCTAATCTAATCAATAAACCCGAGTTTTCATTGAGTTCTGACTCGAATGCATGTAATGTGGTCTTATCTCCAATTAACAAGACTTAATCGAGAAGTAAAGGTTTAATCGAAGCTATTATAATGAATCCTTGCTGCAACAAGACTTTATCAAGAAAGAAAAGATTTATCGGAGTTGTTATAGCAAATTCTGACTACAAAGGCTCGAATATAATGAATAAACCCAAGTTTTTATAGAGTTCCGACTTGAATGCATGTAATGTGGTCTTATCTCCTATTAACAAGACTTAATCAAGAAGTAAAAGCTTAATCATAGCTATTATAATGAATCCTTGCTACAAAAAGGCTTAATCAAGAAAGAAAAGATTATTGGAGTTGTTATAGCCAATTCTGAGTACAAAAGGCTCGAATCTAATCAATAAACCCGTGTTTCATTGAGTTCCGACTCGAATGCGTGTAACGTGGTCTTATCTCCTATTAACAAGACTTAACCAAGAAGTAAAGGCTTAATTGGAGCTATTATATCCAATCCTTGCTACAACAAGACTTAACCAAGAAGTAAAAGATTGATCGGAGCTGTTATAACCAATTTTGAGTACAGAAATCTAATCAATAAACCCGAGTTTTCATAGACTTCTCACTCGAATGCATGTAACATGGTCTAATCTCCTATTAACAAGACTTATTCAAGTAGTAAAGGCTTAATCGGGGATATTATAGCTTTGTTACAACAAGACTTAATCAAGAAATAAAAGATTAATCGAAGCTGTTATAACCAATTCTGAGTAAAAAAGGCTCGGATCTAATCAATAAACCCGAGTTTTCATAAAATTCCGACTCAAATACATGTAACGTGGTCTTATCTCCTATTAGCAAGACTTAATCAATAAGTAAATGCTTATTCGGAGCTATTATATCCAATTCTTGCTACAACAAGACATAACCAAGAAGTAAAAGATTAAATCGGAGTTATTATAGCCAATTATGAGTATAGAAGGCTCAAATCTAATCAATAAACCCGTGTTTTCACAGAGTTCCGACTCGAATACATGTAATGTATCTTATCTCCTATTAACAAGACCTAAGCAAGAAGTCAAGGTTTAATCGGAGCTATTATAGCGAATCCTTGCTACAACAAGACTTAATCAAGAAAGAAATGATTAATCGAAGCTATTATAGCTCATTCTGAGTACAAAAGGCTCAAATCTAATCAATAAACTCGAGTTTTCATAGAGTTCCAACTCTAATGTATGTAACGTGGTCTTATCTCCTATTGAGAAGACTTAATCAAGAAGCAAAGGTTTAATAAGAGCTATTATAGTGAATCCTTACTACAATAAATTAATCAAGAAAGAAAAGATTAATTGGAATTGTTATAGCCAATTCTGAATAAAAAAGGCTCGGATCTAATGTAACACCCCAAACTAGGCGGATATTACAGTGCCGTGAATCCCCGACTGGGACCCACCAGGCAAATGAAAATGATGAATTAAATAATATAATTGTAGTACCGAACCACATTATATTACCAAGTACTCCGATGAGGAGTTTAAGTACATTACACCAGGACAAAACAGAATACTAGTATATTTTATATGGAGATAAAATACACCACCCTGAATAAATAAGCATCTCAAACGGAATTTGCAGCGGAAAATACAAATGACGGAAATGATCAAATGATCAAATAAACGGAATGACTGGGGCCCCTACTAGTATCATCAGGACTCGTCGCCGTCAACATGCTCTTCCCGTGCCTTTGCCTTGCCGTGACTAAAACAAAATCCCCAACGGGCCGCCATACGTAACAACAATCCTCAAGAGTTGAAATTACACAATCATGAATTAACCAAGTTATGAAATATTCTTAATTATGAATTACGCTGAAGAGGAGTATCATAGTACGCCCGTAGTGTTCGTGCAAGTGTACAAGACGGATGACCGGACACACCCGTCCTTGTACCTAATTAGTCTCACGGAGGTAATCGCTACTGTGTGCACACCCAATGTATCACTCCCAATACATGGCCATCACGTGCCCGACTAAAAATTCCACACATCCGCACCCGCCACGCAATATGAACCTTAAGGTCATATGAACAAGAATGACCATAATGAATATCAATGAATAATAATAATCCGTCAAAGTCAAGAATGACTCACCGATACGAAAGTGATAATGAAGTGATTGATAGTTTTCAATGAAATGATTGGAACCGCCGTTCCTCGCTAATGAAATGATTATCCGACAATTACAAGTCTCAAAATGATTAATACAATGATGAATGAGTTATGATTATGAATGATCAACAACAAAAGGAATGAATATCCTTTTAACCGAGTAAGAATCAACTTACACAACACTGACAATTATCCTTCCACGAACAACGTCCTAATTGAGATATCGGTCGCTCGAACAACCTTAAATAATACAATTACCAACAATCCGTTCAATATACGAATCAAACACGAATATAACGAACTCAAAACGTCGATACGAGTAAACCAAGTCCATTGAGGTATTAAATCAAACACGTTGCGTCAAACTCCGATTGTTTACAATCAAACTTCAAAACCAATATCAAATCCCGAAGAAGTGTTTCAAACCAACAAAACATCTTCCAAATGATCAATAATCCGAAATGAATATCCGAAAACGTGATTATAACGACAATTAATCGAAAACCCCCAATTTCAACTCGATATTCAAAGTGTTCTTGAATAATCCCTCAATAATCCAATGAATCCTTATACAAACTCATAATCATATACATATCCCTTTATATAACATGATTATAACGTCCAAAACATCATATCTCAACATAAAATCGAAGTCCAAGGTGTCAAGAAATTACCTCTTGAATATCCAACCAATTCGATCCGATGAAAACGTGTAAAATCGACTATCCAAGCTTCCCAAATGATTGAAGGTGATGAAAATACACACTCAAATGATAATTGATGAAGAAATCTCTCCCTCAAGTTATTCTCTCTCGGTTGCGGTGAAGAAGATGGAAAAATGAGCCGAAATGCTCAAAACCAATTTATAGGGGTTGACTCGGCCAACAGGCTCGACCGTGCCCGCCTGACACGGTCGTGGCGCGCAGCTGGCCGGCAGGGACTCGACCGTGTCCCCGCTGACACGGCCGAGGCGCGAAGGGGCCTACCGACATGACCCGCCCGCGGCGCCGACAATGACTCGACCGTGTCCCGAACACGGCCGGGCCTCCGCGATCGCTACAGCTAATCCGGAAGAGCTCGACTGCCGCGCTGCACGACACGGCCGGGTCCCGAGGCGACGCTCGCACTTTCCGGACGAGTACGGCACGGCCGTGTCGGACGACACGGCCGAGTTCGTTCGGCAATGATCGCCAATACCGAAAAATGAGCGGTTGAGCTAAACGACCATAACTCTCTCGTCCGACTCATTGACTCACCGTTTGAACCATTGGAAAGCTAACTCGATGCTCTATAATATTACAAAGATTTAGAATTTTTGGAATTACCAAAAATTAATGGGGATCTAACAAAGTCGAACTCATATGAGGAAAGTTGGAACAATGAACAATAACGATACACAACTCAAGTTTTTCCGAACGGTGAACACGGTGAAAGAACATGATTGATGAATGATTATAATTGAGTGAAAATACACTGAGTGACAATTACAGATCGATAATTACCGAATGATAATGATGAATTACAACCGGTATTACATACACCCTTAAAAGAGTTTCGTCCCGAAACTAAGGGTCAAACAACTCGGGATAACTCTCCCGCATACTATCCTCGGTTTCCCAAGTAGCCTCTTCGACTCCGTGTCTAGACCACCGAATTTTAACCAAAGGAATCGTCTTATTCCTCAACTGCTTGATTCGCCGCTCTAAAACTCGCACAGACGCTCCTCATATGAATGATCGTCGGCGATCTCGATCTCATCGAATCAAGTATGTGACTGGTCGGCAACATACTTCCGCAATCGAGAGACATGAAACACATTATGAATTCGGCTCAACGCCGGAGGTAAAGCCAAACGATAAGCTAACTCGCCCACTCGATCCAAAATCTCAAACGGTCCAATGAATCTCGGACTCAACTTCCCCTCTTCCCGAAACGGAAGATACCACGACTGGGATACCTTGACCAACACGTGGTCACCGTCTCGAACTCTAATGGTCGATTTACGGTTATCTCGCATATGATTTCGCCGACTCGAGCGGTCGAAAATGATTCCGATCAAAGTTACCTTCTCACGGGCGGCTATAAGCATATCGGGCTCGGTGATTGATTCTGATAAGTCGTCCCAACACAACGGAGATCGACAACGACGACCATACAAGGCCTCGTAAGGTGCCATCTTGATCGAAGCATGCCAGCTATTATTATATGTGAACTCGATCAAAGGTAGCTGGGCTTCCCAATTGTCTTTCCAATCGAGGACGCATGCCCTCAACATGTCCTCTAATGTCTGAATGGTCCTCTCTGATTGTCCGTCGGACTGAGGATGAAAAGCGGTACTGAGATTAAGCTGGGTTCCCATAGCACGATGAACTGATTTCCAAAATGCGACACAAACCGTCCGTCACGATCGAAACGATACTCTTAGGAGTACCGCGGCCTCACTATCTCTTTGATGAAAAGTTGGGCAAGTCTCTCGGGACCCCACGTATCCTTGATCTCAAGGAAATGAGCTGATTTAGTTAAGCGGTCCACGATCACCCAGATCGTATTCATGCCACGACGACTCGTCGGCAAACTCGTGATGAAATCCATAGAAATGTCTTCCCACTTCCATTCGGGAATAGGAAGAGGTTTCAGCATACCCGCCGGTCGCTGATGTTCAATCTTAACTTGTTGACAGGTTAAGCATCTCGAAACAAATTCTGCGACTTCTCGCTTCATATTACTCCACCAGTAATTTTGTTTCAAGTCCTTATACATCTTGCTAGACCCCGGATGAACAGAATAAGGGGTAGCATGAGCTTCTCTCAAAATCGAGTTTTTCAACTCGTCATTCGCCGGCACGCACAACCGGTTCTTAAACCTCAAAAGTCCATCCTCGTGGACCACAAATCCAGGGGCTTTCCCCTGAGCCACATCCTCACGGATGCGTAACAATGATGGGTCCGAACCCTGATTCTCTCGAATTGTCTCCTCTAGTGACGATGAAATCTCTAACATACAAAGCTGCCCGAACTCGCCGGCTGGACCTCGATCTCGGGTCTAAGGAATTCTCGCCAAGCTCCTTCGAATGTTAAACGGGCAAGCATCTGCTCCTGAACGGACTTACGACTCAAGGCGTCGGCGACGACGTCGCCTTGCCCGGTGATAGAGGATCTCGATATCATAATCTTTGATTAATTCCAACCACTGCGTCTCGACGCATATTTAACTCCTTCGAGTAAATATATACTTTAAACTCTTATGATCGGTGAATATCGGATGGTGACGCCATAAAGGTAATGACGCCAAATCTTCAAAGCGAACACCACTACGCTAGCTCCGTGTCGTGGGTCGGATAATTAACCTCGTAAGGTCTCAATTGCCGTGAAGCATAGGCAATAACTTTCCTGCTCGCATGAGTACACATCCGAGACCCCGTCCGACGCATCACTATAAACCACAAATCCTTCCGTTCCCTGCGGCAAGGAAAGTACAGGTGCTGACATTAACCGGCTCTTGAGTTCCTCAAAACTCCGCTGACACGCGTCGGACCACGTGTATTTCTTATCCTTCCTCAATAAGTTCGTCAAGGGTTGAGCGATTTTAGAAAATCCTTCCACAAATCGCCGATAATAACCCGCTAATTCGAGAAAACTTCGGATTTCCTTAACGCTTTTCGGAGGTAGCCAATCTCGAATAGCCTCCGTCTTCTGAGGATCGACACGAACTCCGTCTGATGAAATTACGTGTCCGAGAAACGTCACTGGACATCCGTAACTCACATTTGGAGAACTTCCCATAAAGTTGTTCTCGTCTCAACACGTCGAGCACTCGATGAAGGTGAGACTCGTGTTCCTCCCGGTCACGAGAATAAATCAAAATGTCATCGATGAAGACAACAACAAACCGATCCAAAAAGTCGATGAAAACCCGATTCATTAACTCCATGAATACCGCAGGTGCATTAGTCAATCCGAACGGCATAACCACAAACTCATAATGACCATAGCGTGTTCGAAACGCTGTCCTCGCGATGTCCCACTCTCGGATCCGCAACTGATGATATCCAGACCTTAAGTCGATCTTGGAAAATACTGAAGCTCCCTGCAGTTGATCTAAGAGATCATCAATACGGGGTAAGGGATACTTATTCTTGATTGTCACCCTGTTCAACTCCCGATAATCAATACATAAGCGAAATGAACCATCCTTCTTCTTGACAAACAATACTGGTGCTCCCCACGGGGACGCACTCGGTCGGATGTAACCTTTCTCGAACAACTCCTCAAGTTGGTTCTTTAACTCCTGCATTTCGGTCGGGGCCATCCGTTACGGTGCCTTCGATATCGGGACGTACTGTGCTCCAACTCAATCGTGAATTCCACATCCTCTGTGGAGGCAAACTAGGTAACTCGTCTGGAAAAACATCGGCATATTCCTCACCACCGAATATCCGTCAACATTATCACGACTTCTCGGTTTTGGCCATATAGCACCAATAACCGACACATCCTGATTGAGTAATCTTCTTGCTTTCATCAAATTAATGACCTTACGAGCAGTAGGATTACCTCCCTGAAACACACATTCAACCCCATCGTCTGAAATGATAGTGACCATACGCTTACGGACACTAATGATGGCATCATGACGATCCATCCAATCAATACCCAAGATGACGTCGTCTCTCGGCAAATCTACCACGATTAGGTCCGCCGCCATACACGACCATGAAACCAATCGACAATTTCGAATCTCACGTTTGCCGTTAATTTGTCTTCCATCAGGTATTCAAATGACATAATTCTAACAACTAGTAGCACTACCCAGACGTAGTCTACTCAAACATGACTCGGAAATGAATGATGCGATGCACCAGTATCAAAAAGGGTACACACAGGTTGAGATAGAATATCGAGTATACCTGAGATCATTCGGGCCTCGGGATCATCGGTCTTCTTCATCTCATAAATCCGGGGCTTGCTAGTCCCGGCACCGACGCTCCGTCGATGGCTAAAAGCTCCACCTTTAGTCGCTCCCGCTGCTTTAAACGACGCCGATTGAAGTGGTCTCGATTCGAACGGCCGATTGCTTAGGTGCACGAGATGACGCCCGAGTAGGTTTGGAGTCCCTACGGCAAAACGGGCCTTATGTCCCACAATTCCACGCTTATGACACGTGATGCATCGTCTCGGACACTTGGTGCCGACATGACCAAGATCCCCACCAGTAACAGTGATGGCCGAATCGCCGTGGATCGAGATTCCATGGGTTTAGACGACACCGAGGTCGCTCGAAAAGCAGAGCCCGCACGGGGTTTCTTGAAGGTTGTATGACCGCCTTCGATCGATTACGATTCTTCGATTTCTTGCTAGCGAGACGAAGGTTGCCGCTTAGCAATTTCCTTAGCAAGAAGCTCGTAGGTGAGAGCTTTCTCAATGAATTCGGCCAACGTGGTGCAATTATGATTAAGTAACTGAAGTCTCATACGAGGTTTCAGCCTCTTGCTGAAATACTTGATCTTATCCGCCTCCGAATGAATGATGGATGAGGCGAAAGGAAGAAGTTCCTGAAATTTCTCGGCAATGGCGAGAACATCCTCGTCTGCTGAGGGGTCGGGGGTGAGCAATTCCGACAGCTTGGCCTCTCTGAGTGGGGCCGGATAATACCTCTCCATCATGAGAGTCTTGAACTGATCCCAAGTACAAAATCCTTCGGTGGGCTTCAACGATAACCACCAAGAATGTGCGCTCTTACCCAGGTAGTAAGCCGCAACAGAAACTTTGTGTCCTTCGGGACACTCTACCATAGCAAACAACTTCTCGAAATGCTCGAGCCAATGAATGATATCTGCCGGCTCAGACGAGCCCTCAAAAGTAGGTGGCCTCTGGCGAGAGATATCTCCGATGATATTACTCACATTCCTCTCTTGCCTCTGAGGTGGCGGCGGAGGAGCCTGCTGATTTTGATTGACGGAGTTATGCATTGTCTCCATCAACTGAGCCATCTGGGTCATTTGGGCCATCATGCCCTGCATAAAAGCGAGTGGGTCAACCCGACACCCTCCGATCGAGCCGTGTCCGGTGCGACTCCTGATAGTGAATGATCGCGTCTGTGTGAATGAGTGGGCGTCGCTGCTCGATGAATTAGCATTATTCCTCACGTTTGCACGTGTATTCACATGAGCTCTCGGGATTCGGCCCGCTCCACGGCCTCGTCCTCCACGTCCTCTTCTTGCCCTCTCCATACTGAAGTAGGAAAGTCACATGATGATTATATTCACCGCATGAAATATACGTTATGATTATGACATGAGATTATGAAAATGAGCATACGCGCTCTAACACGGTGATTACATGAATGATTAACTGAGGTGACATGATTATCTGATGAAATTATTGAAATGATTATCTTGAATGAGTTAACAAGATTAATGATTCGATCTCCCTGATCAACAACTGAACAATGAAAGGAATTGGTGATTAATGAGTTAACTCGACCGTCTGGTCAAAATGACAATGATGATTGAGGATTGTTAATCGATGAATTATGAATGAATGACTATTGCCGAAATTATACCATGGCATTAGAAATCTTACGCTTCTTGGTCCGATTGGCTCGGCATTTGCACAGTCACACGTGACGCGAAAGTCCAATGATACTAGTCCGATGACGATGATTTCAAATGAGACATGACTTGGAGGGTAGTATTCAAAACCACGCTCCGATACCAACTCGTAACACCCCAAACTAGGCGGATATTACGGTCGTGAATCCCCGATCGGGACCCACCAGCAAATGAAAATGATGAATTAAATAATATAATTGTAGTACCGAACCACATTATATTACCAAGTACTCCGATGAGGAGTTTAAGTACATTACACCAGACAAAGCAGAATACTAGTATATTTTATATGGAGATAAAATACACCACCCGAATAAATAAGCATCTCAAACGGAATTTGCAAATGAAAATACAAATGACGGAAATGACCGAAATGATCGAAATAAACGGAATGACCGGGCCCCTACTAGTATCACTGGGACTCGCCGCCAACATGCTCTTCCCGTGCCTTTGCCTTGCCGTGACTGAAAACAAAATCCCCAACGGGCCGGGCCATACGTAACAACAATCCTCAAGAGTTGAAATTACACAATCATGAATTAATCAAGTTATGAAATATTCTTAATTATGAATTACGCCAAGAGGAGTATCATAGTACGCCCGTAGTGTTCTCGTGCAAGTGTACAAGACGGATGACCGACACACCCGTCCTTGTACCTAATTAGTCTCACGGAGGTAATCGTTACCGTGTGCACACCCAATGTATCACTCCCAATACATGGCCATCACGTGCCCGACTAAAAATTCCACACATCCGCACCCGCCACGCAATATGAACCTTAAGGTCATATGAACAAGAATGACCATAATGAATATCAATGAATAATAATAATCCGTCAAAGTCAAGAATGACTCACCGATACGAAAGTGATAATGAAGTGATTGATAGTTTTCAATGAAATGATTGGAACCGCCGTTCCTCGCTAATGAAATGATTATCCGACAATTACAAGTCTCAAAATGATTAATACAATGATGAATGAGTTATGATTATGAATGATCAACAACAAAAGGAATGAATATCCTTTTAACCGAGTAAGAATCAACTTACACAACACCGGCGACAATTATCCTTCCACGAACAACGTCCTAATTGAGATATCGGTCGCTCGAACAACCTTAAATAATACAATTACCAACAATCCGTTCAATATACGAATCAAACACGAATATAACGAACTCAAAACGTCGATACGATTAAACCAAGTCCATTGAGGTATTAAATCAAACACGTTGCGTCCAAACTCCGATTGTTTACAATCAAACTTCAAAAACCAATATCAAATCCCCGAAGAAGTGTTTCAAACCAACAAAACATCTTCCAAATGATCAATAATCCGAAATGAATATCCGAAAACGTGATTATAACGACAATTAATCGAAAACCCCCAATTTCAACTCGATATTCAAAGTGTTCTTGAATAATCCCTCAATAATCCAATGAATCCTTATACAAACTCATAATCATATACATATCCCTTTATATAACATGATTATAACGTCCAAAACATCATATCTCAACATAAAATCGAAGTCCAAGGTGTCAAGAAATTACCTCTTGAATATCCAACCAATTCGATCCGATGAAAACGTGTAAAATCGACTATCCAAGCTTCCCAAATGATTGAAGGTGATGAAAATACACACTCAAATGATAATTGATGAAGAAATCTCTCCCTCAAGTTATTCTCTCTCGGTTGCGGTGAAGAAGATGGAAAAAATGAGTGAAATGCTCAAAAACCAATTTATAGGGGTTGACTCGACCGTGCCTCGCCCGACACGGCCGTGGCGCGCGCACTGCCGGCAGGACTCGGCCGTGTCCCGCTTGACACGGCCGAGGCGCGAAGGGGCCTACCGACAGTGACCCGTCCGCGGCGCTCGACAATGACTCGACCGTGTCCCGAACACGGTCGGGCCTCTCGCGTCGCTACAGGCTAATCCGGAAGAGCTCGACTCGGCCGTGCTGCAGCGACACGGTCGGGTCCTCGAGGCGACGCTTCGCACTTTCCGGACGAGTGCACGGCAGGCCGTGTCGGACGACACGGCCGAGTTCGTTCGGCGATGATCGGCCAATCTTGAAAAATGAGCGGTTGAGCTAAAACGACCATAACTCTCTCGTCCGGACTCCGATTGACTCACCGTTTGAACCATTGGAAAGCTAACTCGATGCTCTATAATATTACAGAGATTTAGAATTTTTGGAATTACCAAAAATTAATGGGGATCTAACAAAGTCGAACTCATATGAGGAAAGTTGGAACAATGAACAATAACGATACACAACTCGAAGTTTTTCCGAACGGTGAACACGGTGAAAGAACATGATTGATGAATGATTATAATTGAGTGAAAATACACTGAGTGACAATTACAGACTGATAATTACTGAATGATAATGACTGAATTACAACCGGGTATTACATCTAATCAATAGACCCGAGTTTTCATAGAGTTCCGACTCGAATACATGTAACGTGGTCTTATCTCCTATTAACAAGACTTAATCAAGAAGTAAAGGCTTTGTTGGGAAAAACAATGTTGTTTTGATAATTACCAAACAACAAGCTTCATAAAGCAAGTGGTTCCAAACAGCAAGCCATCATACAGCAAGTAGCTGTTACGAAGCTGCTCATATCATTGTACAATTTATCCTGCATCCTGTGTTGCTTCATCATTTCTAGGACCAACAATTGGTATCAGAGCGAGGTCGTGGGTTCGAGTCTTCTGGCGTACGCTGGGGGGGGGGGGGATTGTTGGGAATGCTTTGCATCCAGCGTCCTCACCTTCAACTCGGGAGAACGTAACTGGCTGGGCTTAACATCCCGACCCGTGGCACCCTAGTGGTGCAGCCCCTTATGTCCGCCTGTCGCTCAGTACGGGGCTCTACGCTGTCACTAAAAAGTGGTTAAATGAATTGATTTGGACTACTCATACCAACAAGATGCATCTTCTTTTCTGGTAGCCATCTCATAGAAACTCCAAAGTTAAGCGTGCTTGGCCTGGAGTAGTTATGGGATGGGTGACCCCCTGGAAAGTTTCTCAGAGTGCGCGTGAGTGAGGACAAAGCGCGCTAGAAAAGACTCGTGTTGGTACAATGAGGATCTCACAGTGAAAGTAAGACAAATAATTTTGTTCTACTCCAAGATAAAATAAAAACTCCTGAAAAACGAGAAGGAGAACTCGAGACCATCTTGAAATCTTTCAAGAAACCATCTAAAAGGATGGAAGAAATTCTAAGCACCGGGCAACATGCTCGTGATAAAAGTGGCTTAGGATACAGCTCATGTTCCAATAAAAGGAAAACTAGTACTGTGTTCGTCAGGGGTGTGGAACCCATTCCTGTATCGGAAGAAATCCCGAGTCCTGTGAAGGCACCTGTTGCACCGCAAACAGCAAAGGCTGCCATTCCGCCACCACAGTCACATTTCAGACAGCGGAATCCTCAACCATTCAGACCTGTAAGGCTTAACCAACAAGCATGCTCCCCGAGCATATCAAAAGTGCCAGCAGCCGTTCAGAAAGAAGGATGTACCCAAATATCAAAGGCCCGCACAACAGTACTTCCAACAGTACAGCGCGTCTAGATATTGGATACAGGAGCCTCATTATCCATCGCGAAAGTAGGTCGCCACACAGTATCAGCAACAGCTTTGGGAATCCAACTAGAGACCCAGAAGGCAAGTTGTTAGGCCGAAGAAAATGGCTCCACCTCCAAGACGGCAATAATAATAACCCTGAATTTTTCATGCATAATCATTATAATGGTTACAGCGACTACGTGGCTGCCCCACGCAGACATCGCAACTACGGACCTAAAGCATCCTACAGTAAACCCATTGCTGTCAGGAAAATCTGGGTACCGAAAGGCACTAACCCCCATGGACCCAACATTCAAAGGGGACCTAAATATACTTAATTTATTTGCATACTGGACATCTTGGAAAAGGACATCTGGTACTTCGATAGCAGATGTTCTCGGCATATGACAGAGAGACAAAATCAAGCTGTAAAATTTTGTAGAAGGTCGCGGTCCAAAAGTGCGCTTCGGTGACAAATACAAAGGTCGAACAAGAGGGAAATGAACCCTCATTATTGGAAAATTCAAAATCTCCTATGTAGCTTATGTTGAAGGCTTACAGTACAATCTACTTAGTATTAGCCAATTTTGTGACAAACAGTTCTCGGTGAAATTCTATATAGATCACTGTACAGTCAAGAACATCTAAATAAAGAAGTTGTGCTCATAGGAAGCAGATCAGGTAATATATATATTGCTGACTGGATGCCTACAAGCTCTACAATTCCTTGTTTTGTTGCCAAAGGCACTGCGGATCTAAGCTGGTTATGGCACAATAGGTTGTCTCACGTCAACTTCAAGACGATCAACAAGCTCTCCAGACAGGGAATGGTTAGAGGATTGACTAATGTGTCATTCCAGAAAGACAGCGTCTGTGGACCCTGTCAGAAAGGCAAGCAAATGAAGACCACCCTGAAGAGCAAATCCTACCTTTCCACTCACAGAATTCTAGAAATGCTACACATGGATCTCTACGGTCCTGTAGACCCGGTAAGTTTAGGAGGTAAGAAATACTGTGTCGTTATTGTTGATGACTATTCCAGGTATGCTTGGACAATCTTCCTAAGCAAGAAGAAGAAAACAACATCAAAGCTGCCCGAGCACCTGAAAAAGCTTCAAAATTAGAAAGGGTTGAGTATCGTGTCCATTCATTCCGACAGAGGTACTGAATTTACTAACCGCTTTATAGAGCAATACTGTTCGAAAAATGGAATACAACACGAATACTCAGCTTCCCGCACACCTCAACAAAACGGCATTGCCGAGCGAAAGAACAGGACGCTCAAAGAAGCAACAAGGACCATGATTGCCGCAAGCAAGTTGCCATAGCGTTTCTGGAGTGAAGCCACCAATACAGCATGCTACACACAAAATCGTTGTATCATCAACAAACACCACAACAAAATAGCTTACGAGGTATGGAACAACAAAACTCCATTAGTTTCGTACTTTCACATTTTTGGATGCAAGTGTTATGTTTTGAACAATGGAAAGGATCAACTTAGAACCTTCGATGAGAAGTTGGATGAAGGAATATTTGTTGGATATTCCTCTTTCAGCAAAGCTTACCGGATATTTAATAAAAGGAAGCTGACAATTGAGGAATCAGTACAGGAGTAGAGGATCTCACTCAGAATATCCAACAACTGTAAGAATAGTTGTAAGAACAGAAGTAGATGTAGCCGATGCTGTACAAGCTGAAGCTGAAACTACAACAACTCAAGATACAGTACGGGATGCCGAATTAGAACTCTACAGAAAATGGTTGAGAGATCCCACATGAGTTGATTATAGTAAATATTGATGCTGGTGTATCTACTCGTAGGAGAATACAGAGTACACAAGGAAATGTACTATGTGTGCTAGAAAAACCCGAGTCTGAGATATCTTCATTTCCTGTATGGAAGTCTCTATCTGAGCTTAGAAGACTTAACATGATACGAAATTGAGTAGTCCAAATAAATAAAACGAAGCACGAATTGACGTAAATGGTCTTACAACGCGTCATGCACGTACGACGACATTTTTTGGCGGGAAAACGGACACAATACGTAAAAGGACCAAGCTGCCGAGCTCGACCGTGTCCAACCTGCCGGAAAATGTCCGACCTGCAGGAAAATGTCACCACCTGCCGGAAAATGCCGAGCACTGCCGACCGAACTCGGTCGTGTCGTCCTGCGCGGCCCGTGCCGTACTCGTCCGGAAATGCCAAAGTCACTGTCGGACGAACCCGACCGTGCCAGGCGACACGGTCGAGTCCAACTCGCCCACAACTGCCGGAACTGACTGTCCCGACGCCCGACCGTGTTCCAAGACACGGTTGAGTCAATGCCGAACGTCCTTGTCGTGCCACGCGGTCGAGTCACTGTCGGACGTCCTTATCGCGCCGCGACCATGTCAAGCGGACTCGGTCGAGTCACTGCCGAGCGTCCTTGTCGCGCCGCGCCCGTGCCGAGCGTCCTTGTCGCGCCGCGCCCGTGCCGAGCGTCCTTGTCGCGCCGCGCCCGTGCCGAGCGTCCTTATCGCGCCGCGCCCGTGCCGAGCGTCCTTGTCGCGCCGCGGCCGTGTCTCGGGGTACGGCCGAGTCCCTTCCAGCAGCACCCTTATTTTATACACTTTTGTGTTTTATTTTGTCTTCTCTTTTCCTTTTTACTTATTTTAGGGATTATGTTTCCCCAATTATGGGATTTATATTTCTTGTTTGTATTTTATGTTGATTTGTTTTGATTATTCAAAGATTTTATAATCTTTGAATTGTTTTTTTTATTGTTATAGGTAGACTTAGTTTTTTCCTATAAATAGGCTTTGATAAGTCTTGTAATAGAAAATGAATTTGAATGTTGTGAAAGAATACACTTTGTATTTCTATCCTTGGTAAATGATTTTTACCGAAACTTGATTTTTATTCGACGCGTTTTCGAGTATTAATCCGATTGATTCTCAATAGGTCTTGAGAAGAAATCTTCTTATCGAATTATAGGTCTAATTCGATAAATCCTTATCCTTGTTATTGATCGTTCAAGTCTTCTTGATCGATGTTCTTACTTTATCCGATATTATTCCCATAAAATACACCCAAAAACACTCGACTCGTAAAAAGCCTTCCCCTATCATACACTTACATATACTCCGACCGATACGTATCCACTCTTCCGGGCGAATTCGTATCAT
The DNA here is from genome assembly GCA_033398695.1 of Orobanche coerulescens. Lineage (NCBI taxonomy): Eukaryota > Viridiplantae > Streptophyta > Magnoliopsida > Lamiales > Orobanchaceae > Orobanche > Orobanche coerulescens. The sequence goes on along the minus strand of CM065804.1, from coordinate 100,985,338 downwards.
AAGTGGTATCGGAGCCCAAGGTCATCTCCTTGGGCGATTTATTCAATGATTTCTTGTCAAAGAAATATCTCTCGACTCTAGCCATACCGATTCTGGAACTGAAATGGAGGGATTTGATTTCTTCTGGTCTCACTTGGCTACCGCCATTGATGGAGTTTTTGACAGTTCTTGTCAATTGGATGACGACAACTTACCTGTTCCACCACCGCCATCTTCCCCAGTTTTGGCAGCCCTGATTGTTGCTATAACAGCGGTACCGGAGCGGGATCCAGCTTCCCATGTCTCACAACCACCATGCCACACGACCGCCACCACGATGGACCACTAGTCATCCACCATAATCCACAGCCCCACGACCATGCTTCATGAGATCCATGATTATGATGGGCCACCTATTTTTGATAAAGATAAAGAGCAGTGCTATATTTACCCAGTGGTTCCTGTTTATGATACCGAGCCTAAAGACGAGCCTTCCCAATATTTTGATGTGAAAGGCGATTCCGAGGCAATTTTCTTGGTTCTTGAAATTGCATCCGATGACTTCAACCACGATGATAAAGGTTTTGCCTCACCGAATAATTATTATTATTTTATTAATAATGATAGTTATTTTGTTGGTAATTCTCTGGGACCCCCTACTACCTACCGTCTCAAGATTTTGAACCAGATACACACCGCAGATATTTTTGAGGTAAAGATATTAATTATTTCATCTGGAAACGAGGGGATTACGGAATTGAGGACAATTCCCTTTAAAGGGGGAGGGAATGATACGAAATTGAGTAGTCCAAATAAAGAAAACGAAGCACGGATCGACGTAAATGGTCTTACAACGCGTCATGCACGTACGGCGACATTTTTTGGTGAGAAAACAGACACAATACGTAAAAGGACCAAGCTGCCGAGCTCGACCGTGTCCAACCTGCCGGAAAATGTCCGACATGCCGGAAAATGTCACCACCTGTCGGAAAATTCCGAGCACTGCCGACCGAACTCGGTCGTCTCGTCCTGCGCGGCCCGTGCCGTACTCGTCCGGAAATGCCAAAGTCACTGTCGGCCGAACCCGACCGTGCCAGGCGACACGGTCGAGTCCAACTCGCCCACAACTGCCGGAACTGACTGTCCCGACGCCCGACCGTGTTCCAAGACACGGTCGAGTCAATGCCGAACGTCCTTGTCGTGCCACGCGATCGAGTCACTGTCGGACGTCCTTATCGCGCCGCGACCGTGTCAAGCGGACACAGTCGAGTCACTGCCGAACGTCCTTGTCGCGCCGCGCCCATGCGAGCGTCCTTGTCGAGCCGCGGCCGTGTCTCGGGACACGGCCGTGTCTCGGGACACGGCCGAGTCCCTGCCGGCAGCACCCTTATATTATACACTTTTGTGTTTTTTTGTCTTATCTTTTCCTTTTTACTTATTTTAGGGATTATGTTTCCCCAATTATGTGATTTATGTTTCTTGTTTGTATTTTATGTTGATTTGTTTTGATTATTCAAAGATTTCATAATCTTTGAATTGTTTTTTTTATTGTTATAGGTAGACTTAGTTTTTTCCTATAAATAGGCTTTGATAAGTCTTGTAATAGAAAATGAATTTGAATGTTGTGAAAGAATACACTTTGTATTTCTATCCTTGGTAAATGATTTTTACTGAAACTTGATTTTTATTCGACGCGTTTTCGAGTATTAATCCGATTGATTCTCAATAGGTCTTGAGAAGAAATCTTCTTATCGAATTATAGATCTAATTCGATAAATCCTTATCCTTGTTATTGATCGTTCAAGTCTTCTTGATCGATGTTCTTACTTTATCCGATATTATTCCCATAAAATACACCCAAAAACACCCGACTCGTAAAAAGCCTTCCGCTATCATACACTTACATATACTCCGACCGATACGTATCCACTCTTCTGGGCAAATTCGTATCATAAGTGGTATCGGAGCCCAAGGTCATCTCCTTGGGCGATTTATTCAACGATTTCTTGTCAAAGAAATATCTCTCGACTATAGCAATACCGATTCTGGAATTGAAATGGAGGGATTTGATTTCTTCTGGTCTCACTTGGCTACCGCCATTGATGGAGTTTTTGACGGTTCTTGTCAATGGGATGACGACAACTTACCTGTTCCACCACCGCCATCTTCCCCAGTTTTGGCAGCCCTGATTGTTGCTATAACAGCGGTACCGGAGCGGGATCCAGCTTCCCATGTCTCACAACCACCATGCCACACGACCGCCGCCACGATGGACCACCAGTCATCCACCATAATCTACAGCCCCATGACCATGATTCATGATGTAACACCCCAAACCATGCGGATATTACAGTGCCGTGGACCCCCGACTGGGACCCACCAGGCGAATGAAAACTTATGAATTAAATAATATAATTGTAGTACCGAACCACATTATATTACCAAATACTCCGATGAGTAGCCTAAGTACAAGAATACTAGTATATTTTATATGAAGATAAAATACACCACTCTGAATAAATAAACATCTCAAACGGAATTTGCAGCGGAGAATACAAATGACGGAAATGACTGAAATAACCGGAATGACTGGGGCCCCCTACTAGTATCACTGGGACTCCTCGCCGTCAACATGCTCTTCCCGTGCCTTTGCCTTGCCGTGACCTGAAAACAAAATCCCCCAACGGGGTCAGTTACACAGAACAACAATCCTCAAGGGTTGAAAATACACAATCATGATTTAACTGAAGTTATGAAATATCCTTAGTTATGAATTACGCTGAAGAGGAGTATCATAGTACGCCCGTAATGTTCTGTGCAAGTGTACAAGACGAATGACCGGACACACCCGTCCTTGTACCTAATTAGTCTCACGGAGTTAAGCTTTACCGTGTGCACGGTCCAATGTATCGGTGAACCCAATACATGACCATCGTGTGCCCGACTAAAAATTCCACACAGCCACACCCGGCCACACAATATGAACCCAGAAGGTCATATGAACGAGAATGACCACACTGAATATCAATGAATAATAATTCGACAAGGCCAAGAATGACTCACCGGGATGAAAATAATAGTGACGTGATTGATAACCCAATGAAATGATTTGGAACCGTCATTCCTCGTGAATGAAATGATTATTCGACAATTACAAGTCTCAATATGATTAATACCATGATGAATGAGTTATGATTATGAATAATCAACAACAAAAGGTGATACGAATTCACACTTGGGAGGCGAATTCGCTCTCGATACAGCGGAAGGCTTTTTGATGAACGAAAGCTATCGACAAGAAACTGTCGGGAACTGGTGACAACAGCTCGCTACAGCAACAATACTGACGAGTGATGAAGGCGGTAATTCGATACAGCCACAAGACAGGAATTTGGTCCAAATGAAAAGACTCGAAACAGGCCACCCCCAAACAGTGACACTCGAAACAGCACGTTTCGTTTGGAAGCGACTTTAAGACAGGAAACACGTTCGAAGGATCGAACAATATTTTGTACGAAATATTGAACAAGTATAAAACTGTATCGAAAAATAAACAGAATATCGAAACAAGGTATAAACAGATGTTTTATCAAATTAGACCTATAATTTGATAAAGTGATTTCTCCTCAAGACCTATTGAGAATCAATCAGATTAGTATTCGAAACGCGTCGAATAAAAACCAAGTTTTGATGAAAAGCATTCACCAGGGAAAAACACAAAGTGTTCTCAATTCTTCAACATTCAATTATAATCCATTACAACTCTACTGCCACTATTTATAGGCAAAAGCAGCCTGACAAGATAATTTAAACTAATACAAGCTGAGCTTAGAATAATAAAAGATAATAAAAAGGTTCCTCATGTCACTTGTGGACAAAAGTAAAAGCTGGGTCTTAGCCTCCAAGTTGTTTGTTGACAGCCGCCCTTTTTGCCAAGAATCCTGCTGCTTTTGTAAGAGAAAGCTGAATATTCTTTTATTTGTTTAGTTGCCACTTGATCCTTTTCCCCTCCCCAAGGTGCTGCTTGTCTTTTGTTTAAGTTACTCCAATCCCGACTATCAAGGTAACTCCGTGCCTCGTTTCTGTTTTCTCACCTAAGTAGGTTGTAGTGATCGAGGTGTTTTACGTCAATTCTTACTTCATCTTCTTCGCTTGGAGTATTCGGTTTCGTATCATCCCCTCCCCCTTTAAGAGGAATTGTCCTCAATTCTGCAATCCCGTCATCATCAAGATAAGGAGAAAGATCACCTATGTTGAAAGTAGCATGCACTCCATAGTCGCCCGGAAGTTCTAATTTGTAAGCATTGTCGTTTACCTTCGCAACTATCTTAAATGGCCCCTCGGCTCGTGGCATTAACTTATTCTTACGCTTACTCGGGAATCGTTCCTTCCTCAAATGTAACCAAACTAAATCTCCAACCTCGAATAGTCTCGGCTTTCTTTGCTTGTTCGACTTCCTTTTGTACGCCTCGTTTATTTCTTTGATTCGCTCCACTTTGTTCGTAATTTCATCATTGATTTTAGTTTTGACTCCGCATCCTTATGCACCAATTCGTCACTTGGTAGTGGAATTAGATCTAACGGCATGTAAGGATTCGATCAGTAAACTACTTCAAATGGAGAGTGTGCGATGGCATGAGTAGGAGATCGATTATAAGCAAACTCCGCATGTGCGATTTGAGATCCCGATCCTTTTGTGTTTTGCTCACCAAGCCTCGCAACAGCGTCCCCAGTGTTCGATTCGTTACTTCAGTTTGTCCGTCGGTTTGAGGATGATGTGAAGTACTAAACAAAAGCTTGGTTCCCATCTTCCTCCATAATGTGTTCCAAAAGTAGCTTAGAAACTTTGAGTCTCGGTCCGAAACAATAGTTTTTGGAACTCCATGTAATCGCACCACCTCTCGAAAATACAAGTCAGCAACATTACTCGCATCATCGGTTTTGTGACAAGGAACAAAATGAGCCATCTTTGAAAAACGATCGACAACAACCATGATCGCATCCTTACCTCTTTGGGTTCGAGGCAAAGCCACAATGAAATCCATGGATACATCTTCCCATGGCCTCTCCGGAATCGGTAAAGGTGTGTAGACTCCTGGTTTGAACGAACTCTTCGCAACATGGCACGTCACACATTTACTAATTATATTATTAACATCCCCCTGCATCCTTGGCCAGTAAAAATGTTCCTTAAGCACTTCTAATGTCTTGGCCGAACCGAAGTGGCCAGCCAAACCTCCCCCATGAGCCTCTCGAATCAGCAATTCGCGAATCGTGTGCCTGGGTAGACAAAGACGATTTCCTTTAAAAAGAAAGCCCTCCTGTATCGAAAATTCTCCCACCGGGCCTGGTTTGCAAGGCGAAGGTTTCGCCAAAGTCCGCATCACCTTCGTAATACTCCTTTACTGTATCGAACCCTAGCAAACGAACATCAAGAGTGGCGAGTAAGGCATAACGCCTAGACAATGCATCTGCCACAATATTGCTCTTGCCATCCTTATACTTCGATGAGAAGTGAAATGATTGTAAGAATTCCACCCACTTCGCATGCACAGGACTTAACTTGTGTTGCCGTTAATATATTTCAAGGATTCATGGTCCGAATGTATGATGAAATGCTTTGGCGAAGATAGTGACTCAATGATCTAGGGCCCTCACAATCGCATAAAACTCCTTGTCGTAGGTACAATAATTGAACGAGCACCGTTTAACTTCTCGGAAAAATAAGCAATAGGTCGTTTTCCCGAATGAGAACCGCTCCAATGCCCACTCCGCTAGCATCACACTCCACCTCAAGCGGTTGCGAAAAATCGGGTAATGCTAAGATTGGTGCTTCGCACAACTTCGCCTTCAAATTTGCAAATGGCTCTGGCAGCACTGCTCAATTAAATGTGCCCTTCTTCAAACATTCGGTTATTGGGCTTGCAATGGTACTGAAGTCTCGAATGAATCTTCGGTAAAATGAAGCTAGTCCATGGAACGATCTAACCTCCGTCACTGTAGTGGGAACTGGCCAGGACTTAATTGCTTCGATCTTAGCTTGATCGACCGACACTCCATTCTTTGAAACAATATAGCCAAGAAAGACTATACTTTCGACCAAAAATGAGCACTTCTCCCTTTTTCCATACAGCTTCTGATCTCTAAGGGTTTCGAAGACTTGCCTCAAGTGTTCGAAATGTTCTTGCAACGATCGGCTGTAGATCAAAATATCATCTAAGTATACAACCACAAATTTTCTTAAAAATGGCTTAAGTACCTCATTCATCAAGCGCATGAAAGTACTCGGCGCATTTGTAAGGCCGAATGGCATAACGGTCCATTCATACAGTCCGTGTTTAGTTTTGAAGGCTGTCTTCCACTCATCTCCTTCCCGCATCCGAATTTGGTGATAACCACTTCGTAGATCAACCTTTGAAAAGATCACTGATCCGTGCAATTCATCCAACATGTCATCAAGACTTGGAATCGGAAACCGATACTTGATGGTTATATTGTTCACAGCTCGACTGTCAATACACATCCTCCAAGATCCGTCTTTCTTCGGAATCAGTAATACCGGAACCGCACAAGGGCTTAGGCTTTCTCGAACATATCCACGATCCATCAGTTCTTCAATTTGGTTTTGTAATTCCTTTGTCTCCTCGGGATTACATCTATAGGCAGCTTTGTTAGGGAGCGACACTCCCGGTATGAGGTCGATCTGATGTTCAATCCCACGAATAGGTGGCAAACCCGACGGTAATTCCTCGGGAAAAACATCCGCAAATTCGTGCAATAAGGCATCCATCCTTTCATTTTGTACAACCATGTTACCATCCCGTGCCTCCTTCAAAACCAATAAGTACACGCATTTGCCATCATTAATAGCATGTTCCACCTCCCGTTCGCTAGCAAACATGGCCAGTTTTGGTTTGTCATTCCTACTAGAACTCATAGAGTGAATAGCTTGAAGTGACATTGGTTTAAGCACAATCTTCTTGCCCTTATCCCGTAACTCGTACTCATTGCTTCTTCCTCGGTGTAAAACGTCCCTGTCAAACATCCACGGTCTCCCCAACAGTACATGGCATGCATCCATCGGGAGTACATCACATAATACGTTGTCTTCATATGAACCCATGGCTAGTCCAATCCTCGCTTGTTTAGTTACCCTTATTTTGCTCCCATCATCGAGCCAATGCAAAGTGTAAGGTTTCGGGTGAGCCGTAGTGGTCAGCCCGAGTTTAGTCACCATCTCGTTGGAAGCGACGTTGGTGCAACTCCCTCCATCAACGATCAAACTACACCATTTATTTCCAACTTGACACTTCGTGTGAAATATTTGATTCCCATTGTTCGAATCATTCGATCTGACTTTGGCTTGTAGCGTTCGCGAACTAAAGCCGTGTCATTGCTTCCGGCATCGTAAGTCTAGCATACCTCTCCTTCATCGACCTTCATGTCCAAATCAAATACGTCACCGATCTTTCTTCCTCGACCAACAACTCATCTCGGATCGTGTGACTTCCCGAGTGTCACCACTCGTTTGTTTGGACAAGCATTTTGATAATGCCCGAACCCTTAACATTTGAAACATCTCACTTTAGCCAAACTCGTCTCCTTCGGTACGTAGGGTACAGTCGCCTTAGCCGGATTCGCAACAGGAACTGGAGTCGGTACAGTTGCCTTAACAGCTGAACTAGACCCGACGCTTGGGTTTCCAAATTTGACTGGAAACTCGGGTTTGTACAGCTTCATCCTGTTCTGAGCTTCTAACTTCACACATAACCCGCATAATGTATCGAAGTCCTTGTATGGGTACAGTTCCACCGAGTTAGCTATGCTTCGGTTTAAGCCACGCAAAAATCGCGACATCTTCTGCTCCTCATTCTCCTCTATCTCTCCCATTAAGGTTAGGTTCTCAAACTCCTCAATGTACTCACTGACATTTAACTTGCCTTGCATGAGATCCGCAATCTTCCTGTATAAGGATAACCGGTGTGATGTTGGCACATATCTCTTACGAAGTTTTCCTTTTAACGAATCCCACGAACGGATCTTTTCCTTCCCCGCACGAGCTCTTCGTCTTTTAATTCCTTCGTACCAAAGTGAAGCTCCTTTCCCCAACTTGAGAATTGCATACTTACACCTTTTCTCATCGTCAAGGTCTTTAAATTCGAACATACGATCAATGTTTCGTTCCCATTCCAGGTAAACTTCAGGGTCGGTCCCTCCAACGAACTCTGGAAGCTCGTTCACCTTGAACTCTTCGACATGGCGTGAGGGTCGTTCATAGTCACCACGCCTAGGTTGCCAATGCTGGTCGCGTTGTTCTGGTACGTCACGCAATGCGTCACGAAGTTTTGCCAAGAAATCAGCGTCGTTGAGATCCATAGTGTCAAAGATCAAGAACTTGGGTGTTTCTCCGATACCACTTATGATACGAATTCACACTTGGGAGGCGAATTCGCTCTCGATACAGCGGAAGGCTTTTTGATGAACGGAAGCTATCGACAAGAAACTGTCGGGAACTGGTGACAACAGCTCGCTACAGCAACAATACTGACGAGTGATGAAGGCGGTAATTCGATACAGTCACAAGACAGGAATTTGGTCCAAATGAAAAGACTCGAAACAGGCCACCCCCAAACAGTGACACTCGAAACAGCACGTTTCATTTGGAAGCGACTTTAAGACAGGAAACACGTTCGAAGGATCGAACAATATTTTGTACGAAATATTGAACAAGTATAAAACTGTATCGAAAAATAAACAGAATATCGAAACAAGGTATAAACAGATGTTTTATCAAATTAGACCTATAATTTGATAAAGTGATTTCTCCTCAAGACCTATTGAGAATCAATCAGATTAGTATTCGAAACGCGTCGAATAAAAACCAAGTTTTGATGAAAAGCATTCACCAGGGAAAAACACAAAGTGTTCTCAATTCTTCAACATTCAATTATAATCCATTACAACTCTACTGCCACTATTTATAGGCAAAAGCAGCCTGACAAGATAATTTAAACTAATACAAGCTGAGCTTAGAATAATAAAAGATAATAAAAAGGTTCCTCATGTCACTTGTGGACAAAAGTAAAAGGTGGGTCTTAGCCTCAAAGTTGTTTGTTGACAGCCGCCCTTTTTGCCAAGAATCCTGCTGCTTTTGTAAGAGAAAGCTGAATATTCTTTTATTTGTTTAGTTGCCACTTGATCCTTTTCCCCTCCCCAAGGTGCTGCTTGTCTTTTGTTTAAGTTACTCTAATCCCGACTAGCAAGGTAACTCCGTGCCTCGTTTCTGTTTTCTCGCCTAAGTAGGTTGTAGTGCGATCGAGGTGTTTTACGTCAATTCTTACTTCATCGTCTTCGCTTGGAGTATTCGGCTTCGTATCAAAAGGAATGAATATCCTTTTAACCGAGTAAGAATCAACTTACACAACAACGATGAAGAATGTCCTTCCACGAACAACGTCCTAAATGAAATGTCGGTCGCTCGAACAACCTTGAATAACACAATTACCAATAATTCGATCATTACACGAATCAAATACGATCATAACCGACTCAAACGTCGATACAACAATATCCAAACTCGAATATATCGAAACCAACTCCAAGATGAGTATTTCAAACCATCAAAACACTATCAATGACATCAATAATCCAATAGGAATCCACAATTCAAGATTACACAACATCAATCGGAAAATCCCCAAATTAACCAAAGTCAACCCCAAGGGTTCTTGAAATAAATTCCCAAAATAGCCATTAAATCCGTAGGAATATATTTATCCATGGCAGATAATCCATATCTAACATATTCCAACAACAATCCAAGCTTATATGAAGAAATCGGAAGGAAAACTCAAAAATCCAAAATTCTAGATCCAAGAGATTAATACCTTTGATTTGATGTTAAGGAGGTGATGAAGTGATGATTTATCCAACTCAAAGACTTGAAGATGATGATGGGTGATATCAGCTCGAAGAGAACACTCCAAGTCGCCCGAAATCGCCCGAAGTCGCTCCAAAAATGGAGAGAAGTGAGAAAATGACGAAACTCAGGCTAACTGTCCAATTTATACTGCTCCAGATTAGCGTGCGCTAGCCCTTGTGTGTAGCGTGCACTAACGGGTATTTTGGGTAGTCCAGTACCCACTGACCGAAAATGGTATCGCGCGCTACGTACCTTTTTGTAGCGTGCGCTACGGCTATGCACTTAGCGTGCGCTAACCCCAAAATGTTAGCGTGCGCTAACGAATTATCTGATGCCCAGTACTGGAGTCCAGAACCTTCTGTCCTCTGATCTGATCTCGGTAGCGTGCGCTACAACCAACAATTAGCGTGCGCTACTACACCGTTTGCGTATGCTAAAAACCACTCATAGCGTGCGCTATGAATTAATCCAATGCAGTCCAGTAGCCACTGGACTCAATCTGATCCGTCCTTAGCGCGCGCTACACCAAATATTTGCGTGCGCTACTACAACCCACTAGCGCGCGCTACTTACCACTCGTAGCGTGCGCTGCCTGCTCACTCTGCGGTCCGGTACCTTCCGGATCGGCCAAGGTAACATTAGCGTGCGCTAATCACGAGTGGTAGCGTGCGCTACACGTACTCAATTAGCGCACGCTAAAAATGCGTGGCGTGCGCTACTCCTCACGCACCGCCCACAATGAAAATGACAATGATGATAAACACGTACGAAACTCCAATTAGATTAGTGATGAGCGGCGATTGATACGATACAATTACTCTGAACGATGAATACCATGATTGAATATGAGTGACAAATGATCATTAACGAGTGAAATTACTGAATGATAAATACTGAATGATAATTACTGAATTACAACCGGGTATTACATACACCCCCCCTTAAAAGAGTTTCGTCCCCGAAACTAAGGGTCAAACAACTCGGGATAATTCTCCCGCATACTATCCTCGGTTTCCCAAGTAACCTCTTCGATTCCGTGTCTAGACCACTGAATCTTAACCAAAGGAATCGTCTTATTCCTCAACTGTTTGATTCGCCGCTCTAAAACTCGTATAGGACGCTCCTCATATGAATGATCGTCAGCGATCTCGATTTCGTCGAACTGAAGTATGTGACTCGGGTCGGCAACATACTTCCGCAACTGAAAGACGTGAAACACATTATGAATTCGGCTCAACGCCGGAGGTAAAGCCAACCGATAAGCTAACTCACATACTCGATCCAAAATCTCAAACGGTCCAATGAATCTCGGACTCAACTTTCCCCTCTTCCCAAAACGGAAGATACCACGACTCGGGGTGATACGAAGCCGAATACTCCAAGCGAAGAAGATGAAGTAAGAATTGACGTAAAACACCTCGACCATACTCCAACGTATTTCTTGGGCGAGAAAACGGATACGAGGTACGGAGTTACCTTGATTGTCGGAAATGGAATAACTTAAGGCTGGTTGCAACATGGGAGGGGGAAAAGGACCAAGTGGTAGCTAAACAAAGAATTTTCAGCATTTCTTTATTATAAAGGCAGCAGGATTCTTGGCAACTTGTTATCTAAAAAAAGCGGCTGTCAAACTTCAACTTGAAGACAAGACCCAACTTTTACTTTTGTCAACAAGTGACATGAAGAACCTTTTATTATCCTTTCATTATTTTAAAGAACAGCTTGTAATAGTTTAAGTTATTTTGTCAGGCCACTTTTGCCTATAAATAGTGGCGGTAGAGTTGTAATAGAACATTATTGAATGTTGAAGAATTGAGAACACTTTGTGTTTTTCCCTGGTGAATGCTTTTCATCAAAACTTGGTTTTTTATTCGACGCGTTTTGAATACTAATCTGATTGATTCTCAATAGGTCTTGAGGAGAAATCACTTTATCAAATTATAGGTCTAATTTGATAAAACATCTGTTTATATCTTGTTTCGATATTCGGTTCATTTTTTTTTTATACAGTTTGATACTTGTTCAATATTTCGTATAAAGTGTTGTTCGATCCTTCGAACGTGATTCCTGTCTTAAAGTCGCTTCTGAACGAAACGTGCTGTTTCGAGTCTTTTCATTTGGGCCAAATTCCTGTCTTGTGGTCAGATCGAATCACCGCCTTCCTCACTGCTTTGTATTGTTCCGTAGCGAGCCGTTGTCACCGATTCCGGCGCTTTCTTGTCGATAGCTTCCGTCAAAAAGGACTTCATTGATCGATAGCGAATTCGCATAACCGGTAAGAATTCGTATCATAAGTGGTATCGAGCCCAAGTTCTTGATCTTTGGCATTATGGATCTCAACGACCGATTTCTTGGCAAAACTTCGTGACGACACGTGACGTACTGTAATAACGCGACCGGCGTTGGCAACCTAGGCGTGGTGACTATGAACGACCCTCACGCCATGTCGAAGAGTTCAAGGTGAACGAGCTTCCAGAGTTCGTTGGAGGGACCGACTGAAGTTTACCTGGAATGGGAACGAAAAATTGATCGTATGTTCGAATTTAAAGACCTTGACGATGAGAAAAGGTGTAAGTATGCAATTCTCAAGTTGGGGAAAGGAGCTTCACTTTGGCACGAAGGAGTGAAAACACGAAGAGCTCGTACGGGGAAAGAAAAGATCCGTTCGTGGGATTCGTTAAAAAGAAAACTTCGCAAAAGATATGTACCAAAGATCACACGGTTATCCTTGTACAGGAAGATAGCAGATCTCATGCAAGGAAAGTTAAATGTCAGTGAGTACATTGAGGAGTTTGAGAATCTAACCTTAATGGGAGAGATAGAGGAGAATGAGGAACAGAAGATGTCGCGATTCTTGCGTGGCTTAAACCGAAGCATAGCTAACTCGGTGGAACTGTATCCATACGAGGACTTCGATACATTATGTGGGTTATGTGTGAAGTTAGAAGCTCAGAACAGGATGAAGCTTTACAAACCAGAGTTTCCAGTCAAATTTGGAAACCCAAGCGTCGGATCTAGTTCAGCTGTTAAGGCAACTGTACCGACTCCAGTTCCTGTTGCGAATCCGGCTAAGGCGGCTGTACCCTACATACCGAAGGAGACGAGTTTGGCTAAAGTGAGATGTTTCAAATGTCAAGGGTTCGGACATTATCAAAATGCTTGTCCAAACAAACGAGTGGTGACACTCAGGGAAGCTGTCACGATCCGAGATGAGTTGTTGGTCGAGGAAGAAAGACTGGGTGACGTATTTGATTTCGACATTAAGGACGAAGAAGGAGAGGAATGCGATACTTACGATGCTCCAAGCTATGACACGGCTTTGTAGTCGCGAACGCTACGTGCCAAAGTCAGATCGAATGATTCGAACAAATAAATCAAATATTTCACACAAAGTGTCAAATTGGAAAGAAATGGTGTAGTTTGATCGTCGATGGAGGGAGTTGCACCAACGTCGCTTCCAGCGAGATGGTGACAAAACTCGGGCTGACCACTACGGCTCACCCGAAACCTGACACTTTGCATTGGCTCGATGATGGGAGCAAAATAAGGGTAACTAAACAAGTGAGGATTGGACTAGCCATGGGTTCATATGAAGACAACGTATTATGTGATGTACTCCCGATGGATGCATGCCATGTACTGTTGGGAAGACCATGGATGTTTGATAGGGACGTTTTACACCGAGGAAGAAGCAATGAGTACGAGTTACGGGATAAAGGCAAGAAGATTGTGCTTAAACCAATGTCACCTCAAGCTATTCACTCTATGAGTTCTAGTAGGAGTGAAAAGCCAAAACTGGCCATGTTTGCTAGCGAACGGGAGGTGGAACATGCTATTAATGATGGCAAGTGTGTGTACTTGTTGGTTCTGAAGGAGACACGGAATGGTAACATGGTTGTGCGGGACGAAAGGATGGGTGCCTTATTACGCGAATTTGCGGATGTTTTTCCCGAAGAATTACCGTCGGGTTTACCACCAATTCGTGGGATTGAACATCAGATCGACCTCATACCGGGTGTGTCGTTGCCCAACAAAGCTGCCTATAGATGTAATCCCGAGGAGACAAAGGAATTACAAAACCAAATCGAAGAACTGATGGATCGTGGATACGTTCGAGAAAGCCTAAGTCCTTGTGCGGTTCCGGTATTACTGGTTCCAAAGAAAGACGGATCTTGGAGGATGTGTATTGACAGTCGAGCTGTGAACAATATAACCATCAAGTATCGATTTCCGATTCCGAGGCTTGATGACATGTCGGACGAATTACACGGATCAGTGATCTTTTCAAAAGTTGATCTACGAAGTGGTTATCACCAGATTCGAATGCGAGAAGGAGATGAGTGGAAGATGCCTTCAAAACTAAACACGGCCGTATGAATGGACCGTTATGCCGTTCGGTCTTACAAATGCACCGAGTACTTTCATGCGCTTGATGAATGAGGTACTTAAGCCATTTTTAGGGAAATTTGTGGTTGTATACTTAGATGATATTTTGATCTACAATAGATCATCGCAAGAACATTTCGAACACTTGAGGCAAGTCTTGAAACCCTTAGAGACCGTGTCGTATGGAAAAAAGGAGAAGTGCTCATTTTTGGCCGAAAGTATAGTCTTTCTTGGCTATGTTGTTTCAAAAAATGGAGTGTCGGTCGATCAAGCGAAGATCGAAGCAATTAAGTCCTGGCCGGTTCCCACTACAGTGACGGAGGTTAGATCGTTCCATGGACTAGCTTCATTTTACCGAAGATTCATTCGAGACTTCAGTACCATTGCAAGCCCAATAACCGAATGTCTGAAGAAGGGCACGTTTAATTGGAGCAGGGCTGCTCAGGAGTCATTTGCAAATTTGAAGGCGAAATTGTGCGAAACACCAATCTTAGCATTACCCGATTTTTCGCAACCGTTTGAGGTGGAGTGTGATGCTAGCGGGGTGGGCATTGGAGCGGTTCTCATTCAGGGAAAGCGACCTATTGCTTATTTTTCCGAGAAGTTAAATGGTGCTCGTCTCAATTATTGTACGTACGACAAAGAGTTTTATGCTATTGTGAGGGCTCTAGATCATTGGGGTCACTATCTTCGGCCAAAGCATTTCATCATACATTCGGACCATGAATCCTTGAAGTATATTAACGGACAACACAAGTTAAGTCCCAGGCATGCGAAGTGGGTGGAATTCTTACAATCATTTCACTTCTCATCGAAGTATAAGGATGGCAAGAGCAATATTGTGGCAGATGCATTGTCTAGGCGTTATGCCTTACTCGCCACTCTTGATGTTCGTTTGCTAGGGTTCGATACAGTAAAGGAGTATTACGAAGGTGATGCGGATTTTGGCGAAACCTTCGCCCTGTGCAAACCAGGCCCGGTGGGAGAATTTTCGTCTGAGAGGGCTTTCTTTTTAAGGGAAATCGTCTTTGTCTACCCGGGCACACGATTCGCGAATTCGGTCGAGAGGCTCATGGGGAGGTTTGGTGGCCACTTCGGTTCGGCCAAGACATTAGAAGTGCTTAAGGAACATTTTTACGCCAAGGATGCGGGGGATGTTAATAATATAATCGGTAAATGTGTGACGTGCCATATTGCGAAAAGTTCGTTCAAATCAGGAGTCTACACACCTTTACCGATTCCGGAGAGGCCGTGGGAAGATGTCTCAATGGATTTCATTGTGGCTTTGCCTCGAACCCAACGAGGTAAGGACGCGATTATGGTGGTCGTCGATCGTTTTTCAAAGATGGCTCATTTTGTTCCTTGTCACAAAGCCGATGATGCGAGTAATGTTGCTGACCTGTATTTCCGAGAGGTAGTGCGATTACATGGAGTTCCGAAAACTATTGTTTCGGACCGAGACTCAAAGTTTCTAAGCTACTTTTGGAACACGTTATGGAGGAAGGTGGGAACCAAGCTTTTGTTTAGTACTTCACATCATCCTCAAACCGATGGACAAACTGAAGTAACGAATCGAACACTGGGGACGTTGTTGCGAGGCTTGGTGAGCAAAACACAAAAGGACTGGGATCTGAAACTGGCACATGCGGAGTTTGCTTATAATCGATCTCCTACTCATGCCACTGCACACTCTCCATTTGAAGTAGTTTACGGACTGAATCCTTACATGCCGCTAGACCTAATTCCACTACCAAGTGACGAATTGGTGCATAAGGATGCGGAGTCAAAACTAAAATCAATGATGAAATTACGAGCAAAGTGGATCGAATCAAGGAAATAAACGAGGCGTATAAAAGGAAGTCGAACAAGCAAAGAAAGCCGAGACTATTCGAGGTTGGAGATTTAGTTTGGTTACATTTGAGGAAGGAGCGATTCAAGATTAAGCGTAAGAATAAGTTAATGCCACGAGCCGAGGGGCCATTTAAAATAGTTGCGAAGGTGAACGACAATGCTTACAAATTAGAACTTCCGGGCGACTATGGAGTGCATGCTACTTTCAACATAGGTGATCTTTCTCCTTATCTTGATGATGACGGGATTGCAGAATTGAGGACAATTCCTCTTAAAGGGGGAGGGGATGATACGAAGCCGAATACTCCAAGCGAAGAAGATGAAGTAAGAATTGACGTAAAACACCTCGACCATACTCCAACGTACTTCTTGGGCGAGAAAACGGATACGAGGTACGGAGTTACCTTGATTGTCGGAATTGGAATAACTTAAGGCTAGTTGCAACATGGGAGGGGGAAAAGGACCAAGTGGTAGCTAAACAAAGAATTTTCAGCATTTCTTTATTATAAAGGCAGCAGGATTCTTGGCAACTTGTTATCTAAAAAAAGCGGCTGTCAAACTTCAACTTGAAGACAAGACCCAACTTTTACTTTTGTCAACAAGTGACATGAAGAACCTTTTATTATCCTTTCATTATTTTAAAGAACAGCTTGTAATAGTTTAAGTTATTTTGTCAGGCCACTTTTGCCTATAAATAGTGGCGGTAGAGTTGTAATAGAACATTATTGAATGTTGAAGAATTGAGAACACTTTGTGTTTTTCCCTGGTGAATGCTTTTCATCAAAACTTGGTTTTTTATTCGACGCGTTTCGAATACTAATCTGATTGATTCTCAATAGGTCTTGAGGAGAAATCACTTTATCAAATTATAGGTCTAATTTGATAAAACATCTGTTTATATCTTGTTTCGATATTCGGTTCATTTTTTTTTGATACAGTTTGATACTTGTTCAATATTTCGTATAAAGTGTTGTTCGATCCTTCGAACGTGATTCCTGTCTTAAAGTCGCTTCCGAACGAAACGTGCTGTTTCGAGTCTTTTCATTTGGGCCAAATTCCTGTCTTGTGGCTGTATCGAATCACCGCCTTCCTCACTACTTTGTATTGTTCTTTGTGGCCGTTGTCACCGATTCAACGAGTTTCTTGTCGATAGCTTCCGCTCGTCAAAAAGGACTTCCGCTGTATCGATAGCGAATTCGCATAACCAGTAAGAATTCGTATCACGGGGATACCTTGACCAACACGTGGTCACCTGTCTCAAACTCTAATGGTCGATGACGGTTATCTGCATATGATTTCTGTCGACTCTGAGCGGTCAACAAACGACTCCTGATCAAAGCTACCTTCTCACGGGCGGCTATAAGCATATCAGGCTCGGTGCCGATTAATTCTGATAGGTCATCCCAACACAAAAGAGATCGACAACGACGACCGTACAAGGCCTCGTAAGGTGCCATCTTAATCGAAGCATGCCAACTATTATTATACGTGAATTCGATCAATGATAATTGGGCTTCCCAATCGTCTTTTCAATCGAGGACGCATGCCCTCAACATGTCCTCTAATGTCTGAATAGTCCTCTCTGATTGTCCGTCGGACTGAGGATGAAAAGCGGTACTGAGATTAAGATGGGTTCCCATAGAACGATGAACTGATTTCCAAAAATGCGACACAAACCGTCCGTCACGATCGGAAATGATACTTTTAGGAGTACCGTGCAGTCTCACTATCTCTTTGATGAATAACTGGACAAGTCTCTCGGGACCCCAAGTATCCTTAATCTCAAGAAAATGAGCCAATTTAGTTAAGCGGTCCACGATCTCCCAGATCGTATTCATGCCACGACGACTCGTCGGCAAACTCGTGATGAAATCCATAGAAATGTCTTCCCACTTCCATTCGGGAATAGGAAGAGGTTTCAGCATACCCGCCGGTCGCTGATGTTCAATCTTAACTTGTTGACAGGTTAAGCATCTCGAAACAAATTCTGCGACTTCTCACTTCATATCACTCCACCAGTAATTTTGTTTCAAGTCCTTGTACATCTTGCTAGACCCCGGATGAACAGAATAAGGGGTAGCATGAGCTTCTTTCAAAATCGAGTTTTTCAACTCGTCATTCGCCGGTACGCACAACCGATTCTTAAATCTCAAAAGTCCATCCTCGTGGACCACGAATCCAGGGGCTTTCCCCTGAGCCACATCCTCACGGATGCGCAACAATGATGGGTCCGAACCCTGATTCTCTCTGATTGCCTCCTCAAGTGACGATGAGATCTCCAACATACAAAGCTGTCCATGAACTCGCTGAAGCCAGACCTCGATCTCGGGTCTAATAAATTCCTGCTGAAGCTCCTTCTGAACTGTTAAACGGGCAAGCATCTGCTCCTGAACGGACTTACGACTCAAGGCGTCGGCGACAACGTTCGCCTTGCCCGGGTGGTAAAGGATCTCGATATCATAATCTTTGATTAATTCCAGCCACCGTCTCTGTCGCATATTTAACTCCTTCTGAGTAAATATATACTTTAAACTCTTATGATCGGTGAATATCTGACAGGTGACGCCATAAAGGTAATGACGCCAGATTTTCAAAGCGAACACTACGGATGCTAGCCCCAGGTCGTGGGTCGGATAATTAACTTCGTAAGATCTCAATTGCCGTGAAGCATAGGCAATAACCTTCCCATTCTGCATGAGCACACATCCGAGACCCTGTCCGGACGCATCACTATAAACCACAAATCCTTCTGTCCCCTGCGGCAAGGAAAGTACAGGTGCTGACATTAACCGGCTCTTGAGTTCCTCAAAACTCCGTTGACACGCGTCGGACCACGTGTATTTCTTATCCTTTCGCAAAAGGTTCGTCAAGGGGTGAGCGATTCTAGAAAATCCCACCACAAATCGCCGATAATAACCCGCTAATCCGAGGAAACTTCGGATTTCCTTAACATTCTTCGGAGGTAGCCAATCTCGAATAGCCTCCGTCTTCTGAGGATCGACCCGAACTCCATCTGATGAAATTACATGTCCGAGAAACATCACTTCGGACATCCAGAACACACATTTGGAAAACTTCCCATAAAGTTGTTCTCGTCTCAACACGTCGAGCACTTGATGAAGGTAAAATTCGTGTTCCTCTCGGTCACGAGAATAAATCAAAATGTCATCGATGAAGACAACAACAAACTGATCCAAAAAGTCGTTCAAAACCCGATTCATTAACTCCATGAATACCGCAGGTGCATTAGTCAATCCAAACGGCATAACCACAAACTCATAATGACCATAGCGTGTTCGAAACGCTGTCCTCGCGATATCCGACTCTCGAATCCGCAACTGATGATATCCAGATCTTAAGTCGATCTTGGAAAATACTGAAGCTCCCTGAAGTTGATCTAAGATATCATCAATACGGGGTAAGGGATACTTATTCTTGATTGTCACCATATTCAACTCCCGATAATCAATACACAAGCGAAAAGAACCATCCTTCTTCTTGACAAATAACCACTGGTGCTCCCCACGGGGACACACTCGGTCGAATATAACCCTTCTCGAACAACTCCTCAAGTTGGTTCTTTAATTCCTGCATTTCGGTCGGGGCCATCCGGTACGGTGCCTTCGATATCGGGGACGTACCGGGCTCCAACTCAATCGTGAATTCCACATCCCTCTGTGGAGGCAAACCAGATAACTCGTCTGGAAAAACATCGGCATATTCCCTCACTATCGAAATATCCGTCAACATTACTGATGATTTCTCGGTTTTGGTCATATAGCACCAATAACCAGCACACCCCTGATTGAGTAATCTCACTGCTTTCATAAAATTAATGACCTTACCAGAATAGCCGGGATTACCTCCCTGAAACACACATTCAACCCCATCGTCTGAAATGATAGTGATCATACGCTTACGGACACTAATGATGGCATCATGACGATCCATCCAATCAATACCCAAGATGACGTCGTCCCTCGGCAAATCTACTACGATTAGGTCCGCTGGCCATACACGACCATGAAACTGAATCGGACAATTCTGAATCTCACGATTACCGATAATTCGTCTACCATCAGGTAGGCCAATGACATAAGGCTCACAACTAGTAGCACTACCCAGACGTAGTCTACTCAAACATGACTCGAAAATGAATGAATGCGATGCACCAGTATCAAAAAGGGTACACACAGGTTGAGATAGAATATCGAGTGTACCTGAGATCATTCGGGCCTCTGGATCATCAGTCTTCTTCATCTCATAAATCCGGGGCTTGCTAGTCCCGGCACCGGATGCTCCCGTCTGCTGGCTATAGACTCCACCTTTAGTCGCTCTGTCGTTTTAAACGACGCCGATTGAGTGGCTTGATTACGAATGGCCGATCGCTTAGGGGCTGAGATGACGTCGAGTAGGTTTGGAGTCCCTACGGCAAAAGCGGGCCTTATGCCCGGCAATCCCACAATTATGACACGTGATAGTCATCTCGGACACTTGGTCTTGAGATGACCAAGATCCCCCCATGATTAAAGCAGTGATGGCCGAGGCCGCTCGAGACCGAGATTCCGCGGGTTTAGACGTCACAGAGGTCGCTCGAAAGCGAGCCCGCACGAGGTTTCTTGAAGGTTGTCTGACCGCCTTCAGACTGATTACGATTCTTCGATTTCTTGCTAGCAGACGAAGGTTGCTGCTTAGCAATTCCCTTAGCAGTAAGCTCATAAGTGAGAGCTTTCTCAATGAATTCGGCCAATGTGGTGCAATTATGATTAAGCAACTGTAGTCTCATACGGGGTTTCAGCCTCTTGCTGAAATACTTTATTTTATCCGCCTCTGAATGAATGATGGATGAGGCGAAAGGGAGAAGTTCCTGAAATTTCTCGGCAATGGCGAGAACATCCTCGTCTGCTGAGGGGTCGAGTGTGAGTAATTCTGACAACTTGGCCTCTCTGAGTGGGGCCGGATAATACCTCTCCATCATGAGAGTCTTGAACTGATCCCAAGTACATGATCCTTCGGTGGGCTTCAACGACAACCACCAAGAATGAGCGCTCTTACCCAGATAGTAAGCCGCAACTGAAACTTTGTGTCCCTCGGGACACTCTACCATCGCAAATAGCTTCTCGAAGTGTTCGAGCCAATGAACAATATCTGCCGGCTCAGATGAGCCCTTGAAGGTGGGTGGTCGCTGGCGAGAGATATCGCCAATGATACTGCTTACACCCCTCTCTTGCCTCTGAGGTGGCGGTGGAGGAGCCTATTGATTTTGATTGACTGAGTTGTGCATCGTCTCCATAAGTTGTGCCATCTGCGTCATTTGGGCCATCATGCCCTGCATAAAAGCGAGCGGGTCAACCCGAACACCCACTGACTGAGCTGTGTCCCGGGTACGACTCCCTGATAGTGAATGATCGCGTCCAGGTGAATGAGTGGCAGCATCGCTGCTCGATGAATTAGCATTATTCCTAGCATTCGCACGTGTGTTCACACGAGTTCTGGGGATTCGGCCCGCTCCACGGCCTCGTCCTCCACGTCCTCTTCTTTCCCCCTCCATACTGAAGTAGGAAAGTCACATGATGATTATATTTCCCGCATGAATATCACGTTATGATTATGACATGAGATGATGAAAATGAGCATACACGCTCTAACATAGTGATTACATGAATGATTAACTGAGGTGACATGATTATCTGATGAAATTATTGAAATGATTATCTTGAACAAATTAACAAGATTAATGATATGATCTTCCAGATCCACAACCGAGTAATGAAATGAATTGAGTGATTAATGAGTTAACATGACCGTCCTGGTCAAAATGAAAATGATGATTGAGGATTGTTAAGTGATGAATTATGAATGAATGATTATTGCCAGGAATTATACCATGGCATTAGAAGTCCTACAGTTCTTTCGGTCTGATTGGCTCGGCATCTGCACAGGTAACACGTGACGCGAAAGTCCAATGATACTAGTTCGATGACGATGATTTCAAATAAGACATGACTCGGAAGGTAGTATTCAAAACCACGCTCCGATACCATTCTGTAACACCCCAAACTAGGCGGATATTACAGTGCCGTGGACCCCCGACTGGGAGCCACCAGGCGAATGAAAACTTATGAATTAAATAATATAATTGTAGTACCGAACCACATTATATTACCAAATACTCCGATGAGGAGCCTAAGTACAATACACCAGGACAACACAGAATACTAGTATATTTTATATGAAGATAAAATACACCACTCTGAATAAATAAACATCTCAAACGGAATTTGCAGCGGAGAATACAAATGACGGAAATGACTGAAATGACTGAATGACTGAAATAACCGGAATGACTGGGGGCCCCTACTAGTATCACTGGGACTCCTCGCCGTCAACATGCTCTTCCCGTGCCTTTGCCTTGCCGTGACCTGAAAACAAAATCCCCCAACGGGGTCAGTTACACAGAACAACAATCCTCAAGGGTTGAAAATACACAATCATGATTTAACTGAAGTTATGAAATATCCTTAGTTATGAATTACGCTGAAGAGGAGTATCATAGTACGCCCGTAATGTTCTGTGCAAGTGTACAAGATGAATGACCGGACACACCCGTCCTTGTACCTAATTAGTCTCACGGAGTTAAGCTTTCTGGTGTGCGGTCCAATGTATCGGTGAACCCAATACATGACCATCGTGTGCCCGACTAAAAATTCCACACACGGCCACTCGGCCGCAATATGAACCCAGAAGGTCATATGAACGAGAATGACCACACTGAATATCAATGAATAATAATTCGACAAGGCCAAGAATGACTCACCGGGATGAAAATAATAGTGACGTGATTGATAACCCAATGAAATGATTTGGAACCGTCGTTCCTTGTGAATGAAATGATTATTCGACAATTACAAGTCTCAATATGATTAATACCATGATGAATGAGTTATGATTATGAATAATCAACAACAAAAGGAATGAATATCCTTTTAACCGAGTAAGAATCAACTTACACAACAACGATGAAGAATGTCCGTCCACGAACAACGTCCTAAATGAAATGTCGGTCGCTCGAACAACCTTGAATAACACAATTACCAATAATTCGATCATTACACGAATCAAATACGATCATAACCGACTCAAACGTCGATACAACAATATCCAAACTCGAATATATCGAAACCAACTCCAAGATGAGTATTTCAAACCATCAAAACACTATCAATGACATCAATAATCCAATAGGAATCCACAATTCAAGATTACACAACATCAATCGGAAAATCCCCAAATTAACCGAAGTCAACCCCAAGGGTTCTTGAAATAAATTCCCAAAATAGCCATTAAATCCATAGGAATATATTTATCCATGGTAGATAATCCATATCTAACATATTCCAACAACAATCCAAGCTTATACGAAGAAATCGGAAGGAAAACTCAAAAATCCGAAATTCTAGATCCAAGAGATTAATACCTTTGATTTGATGTTAAGGAGGTGATGAAGTGATGATTTATCCAACTCAAAGACTTGAAGATGATGATGGGTGATAGCAGCTCGAAGAGAACACTCCAAGTCGCTCGAAATCGCCCGAAGTCGCTCCAAAAATGAAGAGAAGTGAGAAAATGACGAAACTCAGGCTAACTGTCCAATTTATACTGCTCCAGATTAGCGTGCGCTAGCCCTTGTGCGTAGCGTGCGCTAACGGGTATTTTGGGTAGTCAAGTACCCACTGACCGAAAACGGTAGCGCGCGCTATGTACCTTTTCGTAGCGTGCGCTACGGCTATGCACTTAGCGTGCGCTAACCCCAAAATGTTAGCGTGCGCTAACGAATTATCTGATGCCCAGTACTGGAGTCCAGAACCTTCTGTCCTCTGATCTGATCTCGGTAGCGTGCGCTACAACCAACAATTAGCGTGCGCTACTACACCATTTGCGTACGCTAAAAACCACTCATAGCGTGCGCTATGAATTAATCCAATGCAGTCCAGTAGCCACTGGACTCAACCTGGTCCGTCCTTAGCGCCCGCTACACCAAATATTAGCGTGCGCTACTACAACCCACTAGCGCGCGCTACTTACCACTCGTAGCGTGCGCTACTTATAACTCACCTGCAGTCTAGTACCTTCTGGACTGCATCCAGGGTAACATTAGTGTGCGCTAATGCTGAGTGGTAGCGTGCGCTACCTGTACTCAATTAGCGCGTGCTAAAAAGAGTACGTAGCGTGCGCTACTCCTCACGCACAACCCACAATGAAAATGACAATGATGATAAACACGACACGAAACTCCAATTAGATTAGTGATGAACGAAGATTGATACACGATACAATTACTGTGAACGATGAATACCATGATTGAATATGAGTGACAAATGATCATTAACGAGTGAAATTACTGAATGATCAATACTGAATGATAATTACTGAATTACAACCGGGTATTACACATGAGATCCATGATTATGATGGGCCACCTATTTTTGCTAAAGATGAAGAGCAGTGCTATATTTACCCAGTGGTTCCTGTTTATGATACCGAGCCTAAAGACGAGCCTTCCCAATATTTTGATGTGAAAGGCGATTCCGAGGTAATTTTCTTGGTTCTTGAAATTGCATCTGATGAGTTCAACCACGATGATAAAGGTTTTGCCTTACAGAATAATTATTATTATTTTATTAATAATGATAGTTATTTTGTTGGTAATTCTCTGGGACACCCTACTACCTACCGTCTCAAGATTTTGAACCAGATACACACCGCAGATATTTTTGAGGTAAAGATATTAATTATTTCATCTGGAAACGACGGGATTACGGAATTGAGGACAATTCCCTTTAAAGGGGGAGGGAATGATACGAAATTGAGTAGTCCAAATAAAGAAAACGAAGCACGGATCGACATAAATGGTCTTGCAATGCGTCATGCACGTACGGCGACATTTTTTGGCGAGAAAACGGACACAATACGTAAAAGGACCAAGCTGCTGAGCTCGACCGTGTCCAACCTGCCGGAAAATGTCCGAACTGCCGGAAAATGTCACCACCTGCCGGAAAATGCCGAGCACTGCCGACCGAACTCGGCCGTGTCGTCCGGCACGGCCCGTGCCGTACTCGTCCGGAAATGCCAAAGTCACTGTCGGCCGAACCCGACCGTGCCAGGCGACACGGTCGAGTCCAACTTGCCCACAACTACCGGAACTGATTGTCCTGACGCCCGACCGTGTTCCAGGACACGGTCGAGTCAATGCCTAACGTCCTTGTCGCGCCACGCGGTCGAGTCACTGTCGCACATCCTTATCGCGCCGCGACCGTGTCAAGCGGACACGGTCGAGTCACTGCCGAACGTCCTTGTCGCGCCGCGCCCGTGCCGAGCGTCCTTGTCGCGCCGCGGCCGTGTCTCGGGACACGGCCGAGTCCCTGCCGGCAGCACCCTTATTTTATACACTTATGTGTTTTTTTTGTCTTCTCTTTTCCTTTTTACTTATTTTAGGGATTATGTTTCCCCAATTATGTGATTTATGTTTCTTGTTTGTATTTTATGTTGATTTGTTTTGATTATTCAAAGATTTTATAATCTTTGAATTGTTTTTTTATTGTTATAAGTAGACTTAGTTTTTTCCTATAAATAGGCTTTGATAAGTCTTGTAATAGAAAATGAATTTGAATGTTGTGATAGAATACACTTTGTATTTCTATCCTTGGTAAATGATTTTTACCGAAACTTGATTTTTATTCGACGCGTTTTCGAGTATTAATCCGATTGATTCTCAATAGGTCTTGAGAAGAAATCTTCTTATCGAATTATAGGTTTAATTCGATAAATCCTTATCCTTGTTATTGATCGTTCAAGTCTTCTTGATCGATGTTCTTACTTTATCCGATATTATTCCCATAAAATACACCCAAAAACACCCGACTCGTAAAAAGCCTTCCGCTATCATACACTTACATATACTCCGACCGATACGTATCCACTCTTCCAGGCGAATTCGTATCATAATGGTATCGCAGCCCAAGGTCATCTCCTTGGGCGATTTATTTAACGATTTCTTGTCAAAGAAATATCTCTCGACTCTAGCCATACCGATTCTGGAACTGAAATGGAGGTATTTGATTTCTTCTGGTCTCACTTGGCTACCGCCATTGATGGTGTTTTTGACAGTTCTTGTCAATGGGATAACGACAACTTACCTGTTCCACCACCGCCATCTTCCCCAGTTTTGGCAGCCCTGATTGTTGCTATAACAGCGATACCGGAGCGGGATCCAGCTTCCCATGTCTCACAACAACTATGCCACACGACCGCCGCCACGATGGACCACCAGTCATCCACCATAATCCACAGCCCCACGACCATGCTTCATGAGATCCATGATTATGATGGGCCACCTATTTTTGCTAAAGATGAAGAGCAGTGCTATATTTACCCAGTGGTTTCTGTTTATGATACCGAGCCTAAAGACTAGCCTTCCCAATATTTTGATGTGAAAGGCGATTCCGAGGCAATTTTCTTGGTTCTTGAAATTGCATCTGATGAGTTCAACCACGATGATAAAGGTTTTGACTCACAGAATAATTATTATTATTTTATTAATAATGATAGTTATTTTGTTGGTAATTCTCTGGGACCCCCTACTACCTACCGTCTCAAGATTTTGAACCAGATACACACCGCAGATATTTTTGAGGTAAAGATATTAATTATTTCATCTGGAAACGATGGGATTACGGAATTGAGGACAATTTCCTTTAAAGGGGGAGGGAATGATACGAAATTGAGTAGTCCAAAAAAAGAAAATGAAGCACGGATCGATGTAAATGGTCTTACAACGCGTCATGCACGTACGGCGACATTTTTGGCGAGAAAACGGACACAATACGTAAAAGGACCAAGCTACCGAGCTCGACCGTATCCAACTTGCCGGAAAATGTCCGACCTGCCGGAAAATGTCACCACCTGCCGGAAAATGTCGAGCACTGCCGACAGAACTCGGCCGTGTCGTCCGGCATGGCCCGTGCCGTACTCGTCCAGAAATGCCAAAGTCACTGTCGGCCGAACCCGACCGTGCCAGGCGACACGGTCGAGTCCAACCCGCCCACAACTGCCGGAACTGACTGTCCCGACGCCCGACCATTTTCTAGGACCCGGTCGAGTCAATGCCGAACGTCCTTGTCGCGCCACGCGGTCGAGTCACTGTCGGACGTCCTTATCGCACCGCGACCGTGTCAAGCGGACATGGTCGAGTCACTGCTGAACGTCCTTGTCGCACCGCGCCCGTGCCGAGTGTTCTTGTCGCGCCGCGGCCGTGTCTCGGGACACGGCCGAGTCCCTGTCGGAAGCACCCTTATTTTATACACTTTTGTGTTGTTTTTGTCTTTTCTTTTCCTTTTTACTTATTTTAGAGATTATGTTTCCCCAATTTATGTGATTTATGTTTCTTGTTTGTATTTTATGTTGATTTGTTTTGATTATTCAAAGATTTTATAATCTTTGAATTGTTTTTTTTATTGTTATAGGTAGACTTAGTTTTTTCCTATAAATAGACTTTGATAAGTCTTGTAATAGAAAATGAATTTGAATGTTGTGAAAGAATACACTTTGTATTTCTATCCTTGGTAAATAATTTTTACCGAAACTTGATTTTTATTCGATGCGTTTTCGAGTATTAATCCGATTGATTCTCAATAGGTCTTGAGAAGTGTTGACGTCTGGTTTGGTCAACGTCACGTGTGCTGATCTGGACGAATGGATCGAAGACACGTAGAAAATAATATAACAAAAAAGGAAGGTGTTTGATCACTAAATTTTATTAATGACCTTGATAAAGAGGAGAGCCGGGCCGAAAATATTTTGGCCGGTCCGTTTTGCTGGTGCTTGCTAATTACAAGTCTTATCCTTTTCTCTTTTGGCGCTTTTTTATCTCTCTCTTTTTCTCTCTTTTTCTCTCTTTCTATATCTTTTTCCGGGTTGTTTTTTCCAGTCCCTTTCTTGTACATTCTCCTAGCATATATATAGACAATATTAGCCATTCATGAGATGACAGCTGGAAGATTCAGGTGACTATGCTGATGACATTTGTCGCAGTGTGGTGACTCCTTCGACACGTGTCACCTTCTTAGGTTTGCTTTGGGAAGGGATATGACAGCCCTCTTTTATTGTCATGTCTTCCTGTTCTTCGTGCTTTTGGTAATACTTATCAGTTGCGACCGACAACGGGGTCGGCCCTCGAGCTTCCCGCTATTCTGGTCGGTCTTGTTATGATTATGGTCCGGAGCGTATTCACATAGAGTCTGCTCGGTCCTTCTGGGTCGGATTCCGGCTCGGCTCTAATGTCTCTGCCCGGTCCGGTTCTTTGTGAGCCCGAGAAACAATCGGGTTTATGATCGGTTCGGCTCCAGGGTCTGCTCGGCTGGTCGGCTGCCTGGAGTACTTAAGTGGATGCCAAGGTGGATCGACTACCAACAAGGGCCCCCGAGTCCAGGGCCGTGCTGGGTTGGCCGGTGTTGGAGTCGTTTCAAATTGAGGCCGATCCGGCTTGGGTATAGATAAGATCTCTTGAAGGGACGTCTCTTCGAGAGTCGCGTCGATTTGACTTCGGGGTCTTCAAGAGTCATAGTAAGGGGGACGCGTGGCGGGACGTAATTCGTTGTTGTGTTTCACGCGTCTTTGATCTTCGTGATGATTCATTATGAATCGCCGCTTCATGTGCTTTGGCATTTAATGCCCCTTTTATCCTATAAATATAGAGAGCCTTCTTCTCTATTGCTTCTTTCGCCATTTTTACGTGTTTTTGCAGAGAAAGATTTTTTCCGGCAATTTTTCTTCTTCTCCGATTTCACATAGACTTTCCCGGTAAGCTGGCTTTTCCTCCTCTTTTTCCTATTTTATGATGTCGGAGCGGAGGGATACGGCGGCGGAGGAGTTGACTGTGTCTCCGGACCGCACGGGAGTGGCGGATCTGTCGATGGGTGATGTTCCCGTTGACTGGAGCAACGAGGATGGCGGCGAGGTCGCGAGATCGCCGGATTCTGGAGAGGCGGATTCTGGAGACTTCGATCAACTGATCCGAGCAGAATGTCTTCATCAGAATGTCTTCCAGAAATCGTATCTTCTGGAAACATTTGGGTAGCGGGACTTCGATAAACTGATCCGAGCAGAATGTCTTCATCAGGTAGCTTTTTTCTTTTTTTTTCTTTTTTTTTTAACACGTCTTCCTTATCCAGTCCCTAGGGGCAGGAGTTCGTCGGGGCGGAGAGAGACGCCTACGCAGCAGGTGGCGAGGCTGGCTGCTGAGGCCGCCGAGCGCAGGGAGCGCACGGGCAAGCGGAAGAGAGTAGAGGCCGAGCCTGAGGATAACGTGACCAGGGCTGAGGGTTTCTCCATTCCCGAAATTGTTGTGCCCGTCCCAAGCCCTGTACGGACGGGCCGTGCGAAGGGTAAGGAGCCCGCGATTGATTTGGAGGGCCATAATCTCCCGGTGAATAAGGACCGGGAAGAACCTTGTGCCCAGATGAAGAGGCGGCGACCGCGCTGGTTCTTAGACTACGTCCGGGCGGCCACGCCGACCGCTGAGATGCTCGACCGGGTCCCTCCAGCAGTGGTTGAGTCTAGCCATGTCCCCATTTTGGGTTGGACGCCGAAAATGAAGATGGTGACCAATGACATGGGTCCGGATGAGCAATGAAGATGGTGACCAATGACATGGGTTCGGATGCTCGACATGGGTCTGGAGTAGAGTTTGTTCCCCTTTAGAGGAGGGAGGGCTTGGGGTGAGGCATCTTCGTACGATGAATGAATCCTTTTTGTTCCGTTTGGCCTGGGTTATTCTGCAGGAGGATTCCTTTTGTGGAAAATTCCTTCGTCAGAGGTTTCTCAGAAGTAATTTGGATACTCGCAAGATTGTTTCTTCCTCTATATTTAGGGGGGTTCGTAATCATATTCCCCGTCTTCTTAACACTTCCAGTTGGGTTATTGGTAATGGTCAGAATATTAATTTTTGGTGGGACAACTGGCTAGGTTATATCATTGGTGATCGGTTGGGTATTCCTCAGCATCTCAGAAGTACCTTCTCCGACACCATCAACGATTTTTACTACGACGGGACCTGGCATCTTACCCTCGATTTCATGGAAAGGTGTCGTGATGTTGCTTTAGATGTCGTCTATGCCCCCTCTGACTTTGAAGGAAAAGACGAGCGGGTTTGGGCTAAATCGGTGCATGGCAATGTTACCTCTCAAATCGCTTATTGGCACCTTCGCCACAACTTTCCTAAGGTAAGCTGGGGGAAATGGATTTGGCAGATTAATCCCGTTCGCGTTCTCTCACGGTGCGGAAGGCTATTCACAACAGGTTGCTGCTTTTGATCTTCTTCGTTTAAGGGGTTTCATTGGTCCTTCGGTTTGCCTTTTGTCTCTCTGCCCGTGAATCGATTGACCATATTTTCACCGAGTGTGTTGTTATCCGCGATTAAGGACTATATTGAGCGGGGCTTCTTACACTCTTTAGAATTGAATGTTGGGTTCGGGCACTTCATCATTCGAGCTATGGATATCGATTTAGTCACAGATCTCTACTCTCCGGAGATTCACTATTATTAGTGCCGACATGGCAATCTGTCATATTCGCTGTGAGGTATTATATAATGATGCTAAATTTTCTATCATGTCTCTTCGTTCTATAGTTTGGTCTCTTCTCGGAGAATGTAATAACTATGACATGGGCACCATGGATAACTCTATTTTCGATCTGGTTCGTCTTCGGGCTCTGGGTGTGGCGCCACGCGAGACCTCCGCTTTACCCTATTTATGTGAAATGGTATCCCCCAATTGGGTGGATGAAAGTTAACACCGATGGGATGGCTAAAGGCCGCCCTGTGCTTGGGTGCTATTGGCCTTGTTTATCTAATCGTCTGGCGGGTTTTTGGCACTCTCTGCAGAATTGGTTCTTTGTTTTGCCTTCAAGCCGAGTTGGTCGCGGCTATTCATGCTATTGAGATTGCTTTTATCATGGTTGGGATTATTTGTGGGTGAGTCGACTCTACTTATGTTGTGAGCATTCTCTCGGATCGTAGTTCTACTGTTCCTGGATCTACCGCGATCATTTGAGGCGGATTTGGCGTATTATTGGCATGCACTTGTGGTCTCTCATATCTATAGAGAAGGGAATGCGGTGGCGGTGGCTTTCTAAAAGATTGGTTTCTTACGAGTGGTCTAGCGAAGCACCGGCCTCTGAGATCTTCTGTTGAGGGATATGTCTCCTATGTATTTTAGCCGACATTAGTTTTCTCGCAGCATAACGCTCGGGTACTCTTTTTCCCTATCGTAGGTTTTTCCCATTGGGTTTTTCTACGATAGGATTTTAACGAGGCCTGCGGTTGCAACCCCATACATCTGGTATGGGGGTTTAGGTCCTTTTATTCTATTTTCATAGATTGCTTTTGCATTTGTGTTTTTCTCTCTATTTCTCTTGACTAGCCGCCTGTGGGATTAGCTTGAGATTTTATTTTGTTGTCTAGGATGGCCCTCTCTTTGTAACTATTTTCTGTTTCTCGTTTTTTTTTTTTTTTTTTTAATAATATTGACCTTGATGAGTCAAAAAAGATCCAGTTTGGAAATGCTATGATGGGCCGAGCGTTGTGCGCCTATGTAAAGGCCACTGGGGAGCTGATGGCCCTGGTTGAGAAGCACAAAAAGGTAGAGGCCGATCTCAAGGCCTTACAGGAGGAGCACCACCTCTGCCCTTCGCTTATCAAGTCTTTGGAGGAGGAGATGACCTCTCTGAAGGGTGAGATGGAGCTTCTGGAGAGCCGGGCCTTCGAGGCCAATATCTGGAAAGGAAAGGCCGACGAGATGGCCACGGCGGCCGAGAAGGCGCGGAAACGGTGTCTGGACATAAGGGCCGAGCATGAGGCCTATTTGCAAAATACTAAGGCCCGGCTTGAGCAGCTGACCGAGCGGGCCCATACTTGTGAAGCTGCAGGTTATGCCAGGGGCCTTGCCGACGGGGCGGCTGCTTTCCAGAAAACACCCGAGTTCGAGGAGTTAATTAACCTTAACTATGTCTCCACTTGTTATGAGATATTAGATCTTATGAAGGAAGGGAAGACCGTTGAGGAGGTCCAGGCCTATATAAAGTCTCAGGCGGCTGACCTGAAGGTTCAATCTCTCGGAGATGATGAGCCGAAGGCCGCAGAAGTTGTCGAAGATCCGGCGTTGATTCCGTCCGGCGAAGGTGAAGGACAGTCTTCTCAGGTGGCCGGTCAGGAGGACAGGGCCGAGTAGATTTTTTGTTTTATTTCATGTATGGCATGTGTGGCGTTTTTCCTTGGTTTCTTTTGTAGTCTGATGTAGAACGGCTTATTTTGAATGAATGAAATCTTTTTATGGCCTCTGTTGCTTCTCTGTGTTTGGGCCCAGTTGGTCTGGCCGTTGTCTTTTCTGTTCACCATTGGTTGATTGTGCCGGATGAGCCGGTCTTATGAGGTGACGAGGCAAACTCGGTCTTATAGTGCCGGATGGGCCGGTCTCATGAGGTGCCGAGGCGAACTCGGACTTATAGTGCCGGATGGGCCGGTCTTATGAGGTGCCGAGGCGAACTCAGATTTATAGTGCCGGATGGGCCGGTCTTATGAGGTGCCGAGGCTAACTCGGACTTATAGTGCCGGACGGGCCGGTCTTGTGAGGTGCCGAGGCGAACTCGGTCCTATAGTGCCGGATGGGCCGGTCTTATGAGGTGCCGAGGCGAACTCAGACTTATAGTGCCGGACGGGCCGGTCTTGTGAGGTGCCGAGGCGAACTCGGACTTATAGTGCCGGACGGGCCGGTCTTGTGAGGTGCCGAGGCGAACTCAGACTTATAGTGCCGGACGGGCCGGTCTTGTGAGGTGCCGAGGCGAACTCGGTCTTATAGTGCCGGATGGGCCGGTCTTATGAGGTGCCGAGGCGAACTCGGACTTATAGTGCCGGATGGGCCGGTCTTATGAGGTGCCGAGGCGAACTCGGACTTATAGTGCCGGATGGGCCGGTCTTATGAGGTGCCGAGGCGAACTCGGACTTATAGTGCCGGATGGGCCGGTCTTATGAGGTGCCGAGGCGAACTCGGACTTATAGTTCCGGATGGGCCGGTCTTATGAGGTGCCGAGGCGAACTCGGTCTTATAGTGCCGGAGGAGCCGGTCATTCGAGGTGCCGAGGCGAACTTGGTCTTATAGTGCCGGATGGGCCGGTCTTATGAGGTGCCGAGGCGAACTCGGTCTTATAGTGCCGGATGGGCCGGTCTTATGAGGTGCCGAGGCGAACTCGGTCTTCTAGTGCCGGATGGGCCGGTCTTATGAGGTGCCGAGGCGAACTCGGTCTCATAGTGCCGGAGGAGACGGTCATTCGAGGTGCCGAGGCGAACTCGGTCTTATAGTGTCGGAGGAGCCGGTCATTCGAGGTGCCGAGGCGAACTCAGTCTTATAGTGCCGGAGGAGCCGGTCATTCGAGGTGCCGAGGCGAACTCGGTCTTATAGTGCCGGAGGAGCCGGTCATTCGAGGTGCCGAGGCGAACTCGGTCCTATAGTGCATTCGAATTAGAGATGAAATAGAGTTGAATTTTATTGATTATACCTTCATAAGGATATGGCATTCGACGAATGAATTAATCCTTGGCCATTCATATATTCTAGCTAACAAACTCCGTTCTGAAGGGCTTTGTTACTCTCGTACGGTCCTTGTCACTTGGATTCAGGAGGTCCCGGGTCGGGCCCCAATGCTCGTTTAATAATGAGGTCTTCGACCTGGAAGCTTCGATGATGAACCTCGGGCGCTTTGTAGAAGATGTTCCGCCTTTCTGCCTGGTTCTGTTTTTGGGCGACGAGGTCCAGGTTTTTAGGGTCATATTGATCTTGTTCTTCGAAATGGGTTCTCCGGTGGGCGTGTTCCAATCTCGACCGGGGTCGTCGCCTTAGTGCCGGAGGCTACGAAGATATTTCACAAGTGTCGGACCGATGTGTTGCCAAGTCTTCAGGGAGTTCTTCAGACCGTGACCCCTTATGCTTTTCGAGGCGGGTCTTGAGGTACTCAACTTCATCCCCTATATGGGGGGGCCGACCCGGACGATCGTCCCTTTATCGGGTGGCGGTAGGCCATAAATGTAAGTGGGTTTCATACGAGCGTTGGATCTAAGAAGCGAAGGTTTGGCATCGTGCGTATCTTTACTTCAGCCCAATGACACCTTTCTCTGATCCGGCTAGTAACGTCCTTGCCGGAGCGATTTGTAGGCCGATATTGGGCCGCCGAAGGGGTTTTCGTGTGTGTGCTTGGGCACCTTATTTGAGGGCATATTCGAATAAGCCCTTTCAGCGGCCGGACTGGATTCCCCTGCGTAAGGCTCCCTCCATGGCGACCCGGATGGGTCACGGTTGGAGTATCCTAGTTTTTGTGGGCACCCTGCTGTGCTGGGGGCGTGGAACTGGAGGCCGTGTTTGTCCTTGCAACTCGCATTGTTTGGCTGCCGATTGGTCGGTTCGGTTGTTTCTTGGTTCGCAGAGGGCGTTATAGTTCCTTGATAATCTTACCACCAGGTCCGAGCTGGGTCGAGGAAATTGACCAAACTGGGATCCCTGGGTTCGTATTAGCCTCTATCTGAGAGTCGCTTCACAGATAGTGAGGTGAGCAGGGCCGAGGGAGGTCTCCATTTCCGGACCGGCCCCGAGGGCTTCATATTTCATCTCGTAGTTGGGGGCTAGAAAACCTGAGCAAGTGGCTGAGCAGAGCAAACGTTGGTCGGGGTCGGCGAGGGCCATTCCTGTGCTTGTTTTCAGGGGGCTAGTGTGAGTGCATAGGCCAGCTCTACAGGGGCGCATCCGAGCTCGGCATCAAACAGGCCGGATGTCGGTCCGTACTTTCCGATCGAGCGAAGGCGGTGCGGGTTGCAGTGGAGTTCTCCTCGGGCCGGTAGTTGTAGGATTAGTACTTTAAGTCCTCCTGGGTTACTTGGTCGGCCTGGCCCCTCTTTCCTTATCTCCCGAATGATTGGTGAAAGGTGGGGACTTTTTTATATTTCATATCTCCTTATAAAGATTATGCCCTTTGCTCATTTCAGTTTTACTAATATGTTCCACTTTCTGCTGTTTCTTCATCCCTTTAAATTTTAAGTTTCGTCGTTGGCATCCTAATGGCCACTGTTCGGGTGCTTATGCGAAAGACTCCTTAGGTTCCGATGATTCCATCTGATCTCAGCCTAAGCTTGGCCCAATAATGGCTTGAGTTTTCTCGCCTGCATCC
The DNA here is from genome assembly GCA_033398695.1 of Orobanche coerulescens. Lineage (NCBI taxonomy): Eukaryota > Viridiplantae > Streptophyta > Magnoliopsida > Lamiales > Orobanchaceae > Orobanche > Orobanche coerulescens. Next base: position 100,949,931 of record CM065804.1, on the reverse strand, counting down.
CAACGGACTGCATTTTTTTCGGACTACCAGAAACTTTGTGAGGATCGAACGGGAATTCCGAAAGCGCTTGCAGATATTGTGGTGTATGTTGATTGCAACTTTAATTTGAAGAATACGAAGGGATTCTTTGGGAGATCTTCTAGAGCTTTGAGTTGCGTTTAATATCCCCCGAGTTATGACCTTTAAAAGGTCAGCCGAGTCGAGCAGGAACTCATGGTCACAATGGCTCCTGTGCTTTCAACTTCTAATTACGATGATTCCTATGTTTTCGACTCATAGTTACGATGATTCCTATGCTTTCAAATCACCACTTATTGGTGAGGTTGGTTATTCCCGGATGAACGCAAGGTATGCCAAACCGCTCCGCCAATTTGAACGGATTTCCCTTCTTTGTGGCAGGTTGATTATATTCAGAATTTGTAGTCATAGGTTGAGCGACTCGCTCAAGCCCCCGGAGGTTCGACCCCCTCCTTCTAGCGCCAATCTGTTGACGTCTGGTTTGGTCAACGTCACATGTGCTGATCTGGACGAATGGATCGAAGACACGTAGAAAATAATATAACAAAAAAGGAAGGTGTTTGATCACTAAATTTTATTAATGACCTTGATAAAGAGGAGAGCCGGGCCGAAAATATTTTGGCCGGTCCGTTTTGCTGGTGCTTGCTAATTACAAGTCTTATCCTTTTCTCTTTTGGCGCTTTTTTATCTCTCTCTTTTTCTCTCTTTTTCTCTCTTTCTATATCTTTTTTCGGGTTCTTTTTTCCAGTCCCTTTCTTGTACATTCTCCTAGCATATATATAGTAATATTAGCCATTCATGAGATGACAGCTGGAATATTCAGGTGACTATGCTGATGACATTTGTCGCAGTGTGGTGACTCCTTCGACACGTGTCACCTTCTTAGGTTTGCTTTGGGAAGGGATATGACAACCCTCTTTTATTGTCCTGTCTGCCTGTTCTTCGTGCTTTTGGTAATACTTATCCGTTGCGACCGACAACGGGGTCGGCCCTCAAGCTTCTCGCTATTCTGGTCGGTCTTGTTATGATTATGGTCCAGAGCGTATTCATATAGAGTCTGCTCGGTCCTTCTGGGTCGGATTCCGGCTCGGCTCTAATGTCTCTGCCCGGTCCGGTTCTTTGTGAGCCCGAGAAACAATCGGGTTTATGACCGGTTCGGCTCCAGGGTCTGCTCGGCTGGTCGGCTGCCTGGAGTGCTTAAGTGGATACCAAGGTGGATCGACTACCAACAAGAAGAAATCTTCTTATTGAATTATAGGTCTAATTCGATAAATCCTTACCCTTGTTATTGATCGTTCTTGTCTTCTTGATCGATGTTCTTACTTTATCCGATATTATTCCCATAAAATACACCCAAAAACACCCCACTCATAAAAAGCCTTCCGCGAATTCGTATCATAACATGTGCACTATCGCTGTATTCTTAGCTCAATCCGAACCTATTTTGACCAAAGAAGCTCTAGACAATTCTCATTGGATTACATCTATGGAAGAAGATCCTCACACCGACGGACAAACTGAGGTGACTAATCGAACTTTGGGTACTTTATTATGTGGCCTTGTAAGCAAAACGCAAAAGGATTGGGATTTAAAACTTGCACATGCGGAATTTGCATACAACCATTCCCCTACTCATGCCACGGCTCACTCGCCTTTTGAGGTCATTTATGGGTTGAATCCGTACAGCCATTGGATTTAATTCCCCTGCTGAGTGATGAGTTAGTGCACAAAGATGCGGATTCAAAACTTAAATCCATGATGAGATTGCATGAACAAGTGCGTGATCGAATTAAAGAGATAAATGAAGCTTACAAACGGAAGTCTAACAAACAAAGAAAGCCGAGGCTATTTGAAGTTGGCGATTTGGTTTGGGTACATTTGAGGAAGGAACGATTTCTGAGTAAACGCAAAAATAAGCTAATGGCATGAGCCGATGGGCCTTTCAAAGTGGTTGCAAAAATAAATGATAACGCGTATAAGGTAGAACTTCCGGGTGATTATGGAGTGCATGGTACTTTTAACATAGGTGATCTATCTCCATATCTCGATGACGATGGGATTGCGAAATTGAGGACAACTCCTTTTAAAAAGGGAGGAAATGATACGAAATCGACTATTCAAAGTGAGGAAGACGAAGTAAGGATCGACGTAAAACATACACCTACGTACTTAGGCGATAAAACAGATACGAGACTTGGAGTAACGTTGGTGACTGGACTCGGGATAACTCAATTCATTATTATTTGAAAGAAATTTCAGCCGCCCCCTTTGACCCTTAGAATCGTGACAACCCCCACTAAATAATGGAGAGCAATATTTTATACACTTTGGAAGATTTGGAAGAAGACTTCAGCCGTCCCTTTGCCCCCTTGAAATCGTGACAGCTCCAACCAAATTATGGAGAATAATATTTTATACACTTCAGTACCTTTGCTTTACATTTTTTATTAGATTGTAATCTTTCTATATTTGACTAGCTAGTTTTCTCATGGTTATTTAAGAACCATGTTTGGTCCTTATAAGGCAGATTTGAATCATCAAAAAGAAATACATTGTGTATTGTTTAAAGTGTTGGACGAGTTTCCTTCCAAAATTTGGTTATTATTCGACGCGTTTTCGAATTTTAATCCGATCGATTCTCAATAGGTCTTGAGAAGAAATTACTTTATCGAATTATAGGTCTAATTCGATAAACAGCTTGTTCTTGTTCTGTTTCAGTAGAATCGCTCTATTTTGGGACGATTCTTACATTTGTTCCATACTTCAAATTATTGTTCATGTTTCTTGTTCGCAAAAGACATTTCTCTTACCTTCAATATAGGATTGTATTTGATCGGGATTTCCTATCACAAGTGCTGTTCGTTCTCCAGAAAAGTTTCAGAATCATCTTGTTTGCTGTCGCTATTGGGATTCTCTTTGTCTGCCTTGGTGTTCGGAACCGCTGTATCGATTAGCCTTGTTGTTCGGAACATCTGTATCGATTAGCCTTGCTGTTCGGAACTTGCTGTATCGAGTGCCGCCGTTTGGAGTTGACTGTTCCTGTTTGTTTCCATTCGGTCTGTTCCTGTCTTGGGCGCATTACTGCTGTTAGTAACGAGTTGCTGCTGTTCGGAACCACTGTATCGGGCAAGTGCTACCATTCGTCGTCGTTCGGTTGGTCCCTGTTCGATTACGCTTGCTACCGTCCATTATTGTTGCTGTATCGAGCGGTTATTATCAGTTCCTGACTGTGCTGTTCGATTCCTATTGACTAAGTGTTGTTTACTTCCGCTCGTAAAACAGCCTTCCGCTGTACCGATAAAGATTTTCGTATCACCGTGCCAACGCCTACCCCTATTATGGTTCCTAAGGCTCCCTGCGTGCCGAAGGAGACGAGTTTGGCTAAGGTACGATGTTTTAAAAGTCAATGATTCAGTCATTATCAAAATGCTTGTCCGAACAAATGGGTGGTGATGCTAAGAGAAGCTCTCGCGGTCCGAGACGAGTTCTTGGTCGAGGACAAAAGAGAAAGACTAGGTGATGTGTTTAATTTCAACATGGATGACGAAGAAGAAGAAGAATGTGAAACTTACGATGCTCCAAATTATGACACGGCTTTGGTTCTTCGCACTTTACAAGCTAAATCTATTTCGAGTGATTCGGAACAACGAGACCAAATATTTCACACGAAATTTCGAGTCAGGAACAAGTTGATATGAAACCGACTACTCCAAATGAAGAAGACGAAGTAAGAATTGACATAAAACACCTCGACCATACTCCAACATAATTAGGCGAGAAAACAGATACGAGACCCGGAGTTACCTTGATAATCGGGCTTGGAGTAAATCAAACATAGACAACTTGCACCTTGGGGAAGGGGTCCAAGCAGTGAAGGCAAAAGAATAAAAAAAGAACTTTAGAACTTTCTTTATTATAAAAGTAGCAGGATTCTCGGCAGCATGAAGGGCGGCTATCACCTTGAAGACAAAACCCACCTTTTACTTTTGTTTGCAAGTGACATGGGGAACCTTGTATTTTCTTTTCCTTATTTTAAAGACCAACTTGTATTAGTTTAGATTATCTTGTCAGGCTACTTTTGCCTATAAATAGTGGCGATGGAGTTGTAATGAGGGGATTGATTATTGAATGACAAAAAAACATACCTTGTGTATTGTTTAAGTGTTGGACGAGTTTCCTTCAAAAACTTTGGTTATTATTCGACGCGTTTTCGAATCTTAATATGATTGATTCTCAATAGTTTTTGAGAAGAAATCACTTTATCGGATTATAGATCTAGCTCGATAAAACAACTGTTTCCTGTCCTGTTTCGATATTCTTCTTGTTTTCGATACAGGGTTATACTTGTTCGAGGTTTTCGCATCAAAGTGTTGTTCGATCGTTCGAACTTGTTTCCTGTTTTCACCTAGCATCCGACCGAAACTTGCTGTTTGGAGTGCCGCTGTTTGGGAGGTTGCCTGTTTCGAGTCATCTTCATTACGCGGTTCTGTCTTGTTCTTTGTATCAGCCGTCATCATTTCCTATCGCTTGCACCGCTAGCTTGATGTTATTCTTTATGTGGCTGTTGTGATCGATTCTGACGCTTTCTTGTTGTTCGCTTCCGCTCGTCAAAACAGCCTCCCGCTGTACCGATAGAGAATTCGCATCATAAGTAAGAATTCGCATCATAAGGGGCATCGGAGACCAAGTTCTTGATCTTTGGCATTATGGATCTCAACGACACTGATTTCTGGGCAAAACTTCACGACGCATTGCATGACGTACCAGAACAACGCGACCAGCGTTGGCAACCTAGGCGTGGTGACTATGAACTACCCTCACGCCATGTCGAAGAGTTCAAGGTGAACGAGCTTCTGGAGTTCGTTGGCGGAACAGACCCTGAGGTTTACCTGGAATGGGAATGTAAAATTGATCGTATGTTCAAGTTCAAAGACCTCGACGATGAGAAACGGTGCAAGTATGCAATTCTCAAGTTGGGGAAAGGCGCTTCGCTTTGGTACGAAGGAGTGAAAATGCGAAGAACCCGTGCGGGAAAAGTAAAGATCCGTTCGTGGGATTCATTAAAAAGAAAACTTCGTAAAAGATATGTACCAACATTACATCGGTTCTCCTTGTACAGAAAAATTGCAGATCTCATACAAGGAAAGTTGAGTGTCAGTGATTACATTGAGGAGTTTGAGAATCTAACCTTAATGGGAGAGATAGAGGAGAATGAGGAGCATAAGATGTCGCGATTATGCGGGCTATGTGTGAAGTTGGAAGCTCAATACAGGATGAAGTTGTATAAACCCGAGTTTCCAGCCAAATTTGGAAACCCAAGTGTCGGTTCTAGTTCAACTACTAAGGCAATAGTACCGACTCCGGTCCCTGTTGCGATTCCTAAGGCCCCCTACATACCGAAGGAGACAAGTTTGGCTAAAGCAAGTTGTTTCAAATGTCAAGGGTTCGGACATTATCAAAATGCTTGTCCGAACAAACGAGTGGTAACACTAAGAGAAGCTGCCACGATCCGAGACGAGTTGTTGGTCGAGGACGAAAAGGAAAGACTGGGTGATGTGTTTGAATTCAACATGGAGGATGAGGAAGGAGAAGAATGTGAGACATACGATGCTCCAAACTATGACACGGCTTTAGTTCTGCGTACTCTACAATCCAAAGTTGTTTGGAATGATTCGGAACAGCGGGATCAGATATTTCACACAAAGTGTCAAATCGGAAATAAATGGTATAGTTTGATCGTTGATGGAGGGATTTGCACCAACGTAGCTTCCGGTGAGATGGTGACTAAACTCGGACTGACTACTACGGCTCACCCAAAACCTTACATGTTCCATTGGCTCGATGATGTGAGCAAAATAAGGGTAACTAAACAAGTGATGATTGGACTAACCATGGGTTCATATGAAGACAACGTATTATGTGATGTACTCCCAATGGATGCATGCCATGTACTTTTGGGAAGGCCATGGATGTTAGATAGGGACGTTTTACACCGAGGGAGAAGCAATGAGTACGAGTTACGGGATAAGGGCAAAAAGATTGTGCTCAAACCAATGTCACCGCAAGCTATTCACTCAATGAGTTCTAGTCGGAGTGGAAAAACAAAACTGGCCATGTTTGCTAGCGAACGGGATGTGGAACATGCTATTAATGATGGCGAGTGCGTGTACTTATTGATTCTGAAGGAGAAACGGAATGGTAACATGGTTGTGCAGAACGACGAGAGGATGGATGCCTTATTGCACGAATTTGTGGATGTTTTTCCCGAAGAATTACCGTTGGGTTTGCCACCTATTCGTGGGATTGAACATCAGATCGACCTCATACGGGGTGTGTCGCTCCCTAACAAAGCTGCTTATAGATGTAATCCCGAGGAGATGAAGGAATTACAAAACCAAATCGAAGAACTAATGAACTGCGGGTATGTTCGAGAGAGCCTAAGTCCTTGTGCAGTTCCGGTATTATTGGTTCCTAAGAAAGACAGATCTTGGCGAATGTGTATTGACAGTCGAGCCGTGATACGAATTACGTATGAAAGTGGACGTAAACTCGTATGGAATGCAGCGGAAATATAATTGATCCTCACAACACTCGAATATGTGTAACACTCGTAAGATATAACCGAAAGTAGGGCTGATACGAATTCTCACTGGTTATGCGAATTCGCTATCGATACAGCGAAAGACTTCTTTGACGAGCGGAAGCTATCAGCAAGAAACTGTCGGGAACTTGTGACAACCGCTCGCTACAGCAACAATACTGATAATTGATGAAGACGGTAATTCGATACAGCAACAGGATGGGAATTTGGCCAACTGGAAAATGACTCGAAACAGTCCACCTCCAAACAGCGACACTCGAAATAGCACGTTTTGGACGAAAACAAAGTTAAAACAGGAAATAAGTTCGAAGGATCGAACGACACTTTATGCGAAATATCGGACAAGTATACAACTGTATCGAAAAAAATAAACAGAATATCGAAACAAGATATAAACAGAAGTTTTATCAAATTAGACCTATAATTTGATAAAGTGATTTCTCCTCAAGACCTATTGAGAATCAATCAGATTAGTATTCGAAACGCGTCGAATAAAAACCAAGTTTTGATGAAAAGCATTCACCAGGGAAAAACACCAAGTGTTCTTAATTCTTCAACATTCAATAATCATTCATTACAACTCTACTGCCACTATTTATAGGCAAAAGCAGCCTGACACGATAACTTAAACTAATACAAGCTGAGCTTAGAATAATAAAAGATAATAAAAAGGTTCCTCATGTCACTTGTGGACAAAAGTAAAAGTTGGGTCTTGTCTCCAAGTTGAAGTTTGACAGCCGCTTTTTTCATATAACAAGTTGCCAAGAATCCTGTTGCTTTATAAGAGAAAGCTGAACATCTTTTTATTTGTTTAGTTGCCACTTGATCCCTTTTCCCTCCCCAAGATGCTATTTGTCTTTTGTTTAAGTTACTCCAATTTCGACTATCAAGGTAACTCCGTGCCTCGTTTCTGTTTTCTCGCCTAAGTAGGTTGTAGTGCGATCGAGGTGTTTTACGTCAATTCTTACTTCATCTTCTTCGCTTGGAGTATTCGGCTTCGTATCATCCCCTCCCCCTTTAAGAGTAATTGTCCTCAGTGCAATCCCGTCATCATCAAGATAAGGAGAAAGATCACCTATGTTGAAAGTAGCATGCACTCCATAGTCGCCCGGAAGTTCTAATTTGTAAGCATTGTCGTTCACCTTCGCAACTATTTTAAATGGCCCCTCGGCTCGTGGCATTAACTTATTCTTACGCTTACTCGGGAATCGTTCCTTCCTCAAATGTAACCAAACTAAATCTCCAACCTCGAATAGTCTCGGCTTTCTTTGCTTGTTTGACTTCCTTTTATACGCCTCGTTTATTTCCTTGATTCGATCCCGCACGTGTTCGTGTAATTTCATCATTGATTTTAGTTTTGACTCCGCATCCTGATGCACCAATTCGTCACTTGGTAGTGGAATTAGATCTAGCGGCATGTAAGGATTCAGTCCGTAAACTACTTCAAATGGAGAGTGTGCAGTGGCATGAGTAGGAGATCGATTATAAGCAAACTCCGCATGTGCCAGTTTCAGATCCCAGTCCTTTTGTGTTTTGCTCACCAAGCCTCATGCAGCGTCCCAGTGTTCGATTCGTTACTTCAGTTTGTCCGTCGGTTTGAGGATGATGTGAAGTACTAAACAAAAGCTTGGTTCCCACCTTCCTCCATAACGTGTTCCAAAAGTAGCTTAGAAACTTTGAGTCCCGGTCCGAAACAATATTTTTTGGAACTCCATGTAATCGCACCACCTCTCGAAAATACAAGTCAGCAACATTACTCGCATCATCGGTTTTGTGACAAGGAACAAAATGAGCCATCTTTGAAAAACGATCGACAACAACCATGATCGCATCCTTACCTCTTTGGGTTCGAGGTAAAGCCACAATGAAATCCATTGATACATCTTCCCATGGCCTCTCCGGAATCGGTAAAGGTGTGTAGACTCCTGGTTTGAACGAACTTTTCGCAACATGGCACGTCACACATTTACTGATTATATTATTAACATCCCCCTGCATCCTTGGCCAATAAAAATGTTCTTTAAGCACATCCAATGTCTTGGCTGAACCAAAGTGGCCAGCCAAACCTCCCCCATGAGCCTCTCGAACCAGCAATTCTCGAATCGTGTGCCTTGGTAGACAAAGACGATTTCCCTTAAAAAGAAAACCCTCCTGTATCGAAAATTCTCCCACCGGGCCAGATTTGCACAGGGCGAAGGTCTCGCCAAAATCCGCATCACCTTCGTAATATTCCTTTATTGTATCGAATCCAAGCAAACGAACATCAAGAGTGGCGAGTAAGGCATAACGCCTAGACAATGCATCTGCCACAATATTGCTCTTGCCATCCTTATACTTTGATGAGAAGTGAAATGATTGTAGGAATTCCACCCACTTCGCATGCCTGGGACTTAACTTGTGTTGCCCGTTAATGTACTTCAAAGATTCATGGTCCGAGTGTATGATAAAATGCTTTGGTCGAAGATAGTGAATCCAATGATCTAGAGCCCTCACAATAGCATAAAACTCCTTGTCGTACGTACAATAATTCAGACGAGCACCGTTTAACTTCTCGGAAAAATAAGGAATAGGTCGCCTTCCCTGAATGAGAACCGCTCCAATGCCCACTCCGCTAGCATCACATTCTACCTCAAACGGTTGCGAAAAATCGGGTAATGCTAAGATTGGTGCTTCGCACAACTTCGCCTTCAACTTTGCAAATGACTCTGGCGGCCTGCTCCAATTAAACGCGCCCTTCTTCTGACATTCGGTTATTGGGATTGCAATGGTACTGAAGTCTCGATTGAATCTTCGTTAAAATGAAGCTAGTCCATGGAACGATCTAACCTCCGTCACTGTAGTGGGAACCGGCCAGGACTTAATTGCTTCGATCTTCGCTTGATCGACCGACACTCCATTCTTTGAAACAACATAGCCAAGAAAGACTATACTTTCGACCAAAAATGAGCACTTCTCCTTTTTTCCATACAGCTTCTGGTCTCTAAGGGTTTCGAAGACTTGCCTCAAGTGTTCGAAATGCTCATGCAACGATCGGCTGTAGATCAAAATATCGTCTAAGTATACAACCACAAATTTCCCTAGAAATGGCTTAAGTACCTTATTCATCAAGCGCATGAAAGTACTCGGTGCATTTGTAAGACCGAACGGCATAACGGTCCATTCATACAGCCCGTGTTTAGTTTTGAAGGCTGTCTTCCACTCATCTCCTTCTCGCATTCGAATCTGGTGATAACCACTTCGTAGATCAACTTTTGAAAAGATCACGGATCCGTGTAATTCGTCCAACATCTCATCAAGCCTCGGAATCGGAAATCGGTACTTGATGGTTATATTGTTCACAGCTCGACTGTCAATACACATCCTCCAAGATCCGTCTTTCTTAGGAACCAGTAATACCGGAACCGCACAAGGACTTAGGCTTTCTCGAACGTATCCACGATCCATCAGTTCTTCGATTTGGTTTTGTAATTCCTTTGTTTCCTCGGGATTACATCTATAGGCAGCTTTGTTAGGGAGCGACACACCCGGTATGAGGTCGATCTGATGTTCAATCCCGCGAATTGGAGGTAAACCCAACGGTAAATCTTCGGGAAAAACATCCGCAAATTCGTGCAATAAGGCATCCATCCTTTCGTTTCGTACAACTATGTTACCATTCCGTGTCTCTTTCAGAACCAACAAGTACACACACTTGCCATCATTAATAGCATATTCCACCTCCCGTTCGCTAGCAAACATGGCCAATTTTGGTTTTTCACTCCTATTAGAACTCATAGAGTGAATAGCTTGCGGCGACATTGGTTTAAGCACAATCTTCTTGCCCTTATCCCGTAACTCGTACTCATTGCTTCTTCCTCGGTGTAAAACGTCCCTATCAAACATCCACGGTCTTCCCAACAGTACATGGCATGCATCCATCGGGAGTACATCACATAATACGTTGTCTTCATATGAACCCATGGCTAGTCCAATCCTCACTTGTTTAGTCACCCTTATTTTGCTCCCATCATCGAGCCAATGCAAAGTGTAAGGTTTCGAGTGAACCGTAGTGGTCAGCCCGAGTTTAGTCACCATCTCGCTGGAAGCTACGTTGGTGCAACTCCCTCCATCCACGATCAAACTACACCATTTATTTCCCACTCGACACTTCGTGTGAAATATTTGATTCATTGTTCGAATCATTCGTCTGACTTTGGCTTGTAGCGTTCGCAGAACTAAAGCCGTGTCATAGCTCGGAGCATCGTAAGTCTCGCATTCTTCTCCTTCTTCATCATTCAAGTCGAAATCAAATACGTCACCCAGTCTTTCTTCCTCAACCAACAACTCGTCTCGGATCGTGACAGCTTCCCTTAGTGTCACCACTCGCTTGTTTGGACAAGCATTTTAATAATGTCCGAATCCTTGACATTTGAAACATCACTTTAGCCAAACTTGTCTCCTTCAGTACGTAGGGTACAGTCGCCTTAGCCGGATTCGCAGGCTGAGTCGGTGCAGATTGCCTTAATGGTGAACTAGACCCGGCGCTTGGGTTTCCAAATTTGTTGAAACTCGGGTTTGTCTGACTTCATCACATTACGAGCTTCTAACTTCACACATAACCCGCATAATGTATCGAAGTCCTCGTATGGGTACAGTTCCACCGAGTTAGCTATGCTTCGATTTAAGCCACGCAAAAATCGCGACATCTTCTGCTCCTCATTCTCCTCTATCTCTCCCATTAAGGTTAGGTTCTCAAACTCCTCAATGTACTCACTGATATTTAACTTGCCTTGCATGAGATCCGCAATCTTCCTGTATAAGGATAACCGGTGTGATGTTCGCACATATCTCTTACGAAGTTTTCTTTTTAACGAATCCCACGAACGGATCTTTTCCTTCCCCGCACGAGCTCTTCGTGTTTTAATTCCTTCGTACCAAAGTGAAGCTCCTTTCCCCAACTTGAGAATTGCATACTTACACCTTTTCTCATCGTCAAGGTCTTTAAATTCAAACATACGATCAATTTTTCATTCCCATTCCAGGTAAACTTCAGGGTCGGTCCCTCCAACGAACTCTGGAAGCTCGTTCACCTTGAACTCTTCGACATGGCGTCAGGGTCGTTCATAGTCACCACGCCTAGGTTGCCAACGCCCGGTCGCGTTGTTGCAGTACGTCACGTGCGTCACGAAGTTTTGCCAAGAAATCAGCGTCGTTGAGCTCCATAATGCCAAAGATCAAGAACTTGGTCTCCGATACCACTTATGATACGAATTCTCACTGGTTATGCGAATTCGCTATCGATCTGACGGAAGACTTCTTTGTGGCCGGAAGCTATCAGCAAGAAACTGTCGGGAACTGGTGACAACCGCTCGCTACAGCAACAATACTGATAATTGATGAAGACGGTAATTCGATACAGCAACAGGATAGGAATTTGGCCAACTGGAAAATGACTCGAAACAGTCCACCTCCAAACAGCGACACTCGAAACAGCACGTTTTGGGACGGAAACAAAGTTAAAACAGGAAATAAGTTCGAAGGATCGAACGACACTTTATGCGAAATATCGGACAAGTATACAACTGTATCGAAAAATAAACAGAATATCGAAACAAGATATAAACAGAAGTTTTATCAAATTAGACCTATAATTTGATAAAGTGATTTCTCCTCAAGACCTATTGAGAATCAATCAGATTAGTATTCGAAACGCGTCGAATAAAAACCAAGTTTTGATGAAAAGCATTCACCAGGGAAAAACACCAAGTGTTCTTAATTCTTCAACATTCAATCTCCTTCATTACAACTCTACTGCCACTATTTATAGGCAAAAGTGGCCTGACAAAATAACTTAAACTATTACAAGCTGTTCCTTAAAATAATGAAAGGATAATAAAAGGTTCCTTATGTCACTTGTTGACAAAAGTAAAAGCTGGGTCTTTGCCTCCAAGTTGTTTGTTGACAGCCGCCCTTTTTGCCAAGAATCCTGCTGCTTTATAAGAGAAAGCTGAACATCTTTTTATTTGTTTAGTTGCCACTTGATCCCTTTTCCCTCCCCAAGATGCTATTTGTCTTTTGTTTAAGTTACTCCAATTTCGACTATCAAGGTAACTCCGTGCCTCGTTTCTGTTTTCTCGCCTAAGTAGGTTGTAGTGCGATCGAGGTGTTTTACGTCAATTCTTACTTCATCTTCTTCGCTTGGAGTATTCGGCTTCGTATCAAGGGCAATTCGGCTTACATAAACAAGAACAATATGAATGATTTATCAAACTAGACCTATAGTTTGATAAGATAATCTTTCCTCAAGACCTATTGAGAATCGATTCGATTAAAACTCGAAAACGCGTCGAATTATAACCAAGGTTACGATGAAAAGCATTCACCAAGAAAACACAGGTGTATTCTTATTTCTTCAACATACAATACATAATGAAAGCATGAACAAGACTACTTATAGCATGGTAGTCTTCTTAGCAACTAAGGAATAAAACAAGATCACATGATCTTGAAATGAAAAACAAAACAACAAGATAAAATACAAAGGTATCAAATCAAAGGGAGGGGGAATCACACAACAAAATGAATATAAGACACCCCACATAACATGCAAGTCTAATCATGACATGTGAGGGGAGGAAAAACAACAAAAAATAAAAAAAATCAGCAATAATGGCCATTTGCTGGTCTATCGGACACAGCCCGTGCCGATCGGCACGGCCGCGGCGGCATGTGCGGGCACACATGTTCGGCAGGACTCGACTGTGTCGCCTGGCACGATCGGGTTGGTCGGACAGCGGGAATTTTACTATCCGGAAGAGTGTGACTCGGCCGTGTCGCCTGGCACGGTCGGGTTGTGTCGGCACGGGCCGTGTCGGACGACACGGTCGGGTTCGGTCGGCAGCGAGATTTCATTATCCAGGACACCTCGGCACGGGCCGTGTCGGATGACACGACCGGATTTGGTCAGCAGTGATCGGCCAGTTCCGGCAGGTGGTGGTCGGCAGCGATCGGCCAGTTCCGGCAGATGGTGATTTTTACGGCAGGTGGTGGTTTTTCCGGCAGTTCGTCCATTTTCCGACCGATTGTCGACCTTCCGGCATAGCATGACACGGGCCGTGTTATATGACACGGATGAGACCGAGACTCCAAGTCTTATGTCCGTTTTCCCGCCTAAATACGTAGTAGTCCGTGCATGGCGTGTAGTAAGGTCATTTAAGTCGATCCTTACTTCGTCTTCTTCGTTCATGTCAAATGATTCCGTATCATCTCCTCCTCCTTTAAAAGGAATTGTCCTCAATTCCGAAATTCCGTCATCATCGATGTAAGGTGAGAGGTCCCCAACATTAAAGGTTGCATGAATCCCATAATCTCCCGGAAGTTCTAATTTGTAAGCGTTGTCGTTCACTTTTGCGATTACTTTAAACGGTCCCTCCGCTCGCGGCATTAATTTGTTCTTACGTTTATTTGGAAATCGCTCTTTCCTCAAATGCAACCAAACCAAATCACCAACTTCGAACAATCTCGGCCTTCTTTGTTTGTTCGACTTTCTTTTGTAAGCCTCGTTTATTTCCTTGATTCGATTACGTACTTGCTCATGTAATTTCATCATCGATTTCAATTTTGATTCCGCATCCTTGTGCACTAACTCGTCACTTGGCAATGGAATTAGGTCTAACGACATGTACGGGTTTAGTCCGTAAACTACTTCGAACGGAGAGTGTGCCGTGGCATGAGTAGGAGAACGATTATAAGCGAACTCCGCATGTGCAAGTTTCAAGTCCCAATCCTTCAGTGTCTTGCTCACAAGACCACGTAGTAATGTGCCCAATGTTCGATTGGTCACCTCGGTTTGACCGTCCGTTTGTGGATGATGTGACGTGCTAAATAGTAGTTTGGTTCCCACCTTTCTCCACAAGGTGTTCCAAAAATAACTAAGGAATTTTGAGTCCCGATCCGAAACAATCGTTTTTGGAACTCCATGCAATCGTACGATTTCTCGGAAATACAAATCGGCGACGTTACTCGCGTCGTCCGTCTTGTGGCAAGCCACAAAGTGAGCCATCTTCGAAAATCGGTCTACGACAACCATAATAGCATCTCTCCCTCGTTGAGTACGAGGCAAAGCAACAATAAAATCCATTGAGACATCTTCCCACGGTTTTTCCGGAATCGGCAAAGGCATGTATACTCCCGGTTTGAATGAACTTTTAGCAATATGGCATGTCACACACTTATTAATTATGTCGTGTACATTCACTTGCATCTTCGGCCAATGAAAATGCTCTTTAAGGACCTCCAACGTTTTGGCCGAACCAAAATGACCGGCCAAGCCTCCACCGTGAGCTTCCCGAACTAATAATTCCCGAATCAGGTGTTTGGGTAAACATAGGCAATTTCCTTTGAAAAGGAATCCTTCTTGCAACGTAAATTCTCCAAATGGGCCAGATTTACACCGAATGAAAACCTCACCAAAATCCACATCCCCATCATAACACTCCTTCAATGCTTCGAACCCAAGCAACCGAATGTCAAGAGTAGAGAGCAAGGCATACCGTCTAGACAAAGCATCCGCCACAACGTTGCTCTTGCCATCTTTGTACTTCGATGAAAAGTGGAATGATTGCAAGAATTCCACCCATTTATCATGTCTCGGACTCAACTTTAGTTGGCCGTTAATATATTTCAAGGACTCATGATCCGAATGTAAGATGAAATGTTTCGGCCGAAGGTAATGGCTCCAATGATCAAGAGCTCTCATAATGGCATAGAACTCCTTGTCATAAGTACAATAGTTGAGTCGAGCCCCACCCAATTTCTCCAAAAAGTAGGCAATTGGTCGCCTCCCTTGGACGAGGACCGCGCCAATACCCACTCCACTTGCATCACATTCTACCTCGAAAGGTTGTGAAAAGTCGGGTAACGCCAAGATAGGTGCTTCACACATTTTCGCCTTCAATTTTTCAAACGCCCCTTGGGCAGCCCCGTTCCACATAAACGGTCCCTTTTTCAAGCATTCCGTTATCGGACTAGAAATGGTACTAAAGTCTCGTATGAACCTCCGATAAAATGAAGCAAGTCCGTGAAAGGATCGGACTTCCGTGATGGTTTTGGGGGTAGGCCAAGAATTAATCGCCTCGATCTTGGTTTGATCAACCGATACCCCTTCTTTAGAAATGATGTAGCCGAGAAAGGCTACACTCTCGACTAGAAACGAACACTTCTCCTTTTTCCCATAAAGTTTTTGATCCCTAAGGATTTCGAAGACTTTCCTCAAGTGTCTGGTATGCTCTTGCAATGATCGACTATAAATCAAGATGTCGTCCAAGTATACGACGACAAATTTTCCCAAAAACGGCTCAAGTACCCATTAATTAATCGCATGAAAGTACTTGGCGCATTTGTAAGGCCAAAGGGCATGACGAGCCATTCATATAATCCATGTTTTGTCTTGAAAGCCGTCTTCCATTCGTCTCCTTCCCGCATGCGAATTTGATGATAGCCGCTTCTCAAATCAACCTTCGAAAAAATCACCGAACCATGCAACTCGTCCAACATATCGTCAAGTCTAGGAATTGGGAACCAATATTTGATGGTTATGTTGTTCACGGCTCTACTATCTATACACATCCGCCATGACCCATCCTTTTTTGGAACAAGTAAAACCGGAACCGCACAAGGGCTCAAACTTTCTCGAACGTACCCGCGATTCATTAGCTCCTCGATTTGTTTTTGCAACTCCTTTGTCTCCTCGGGGTTACATCGATAGGCGGCCTTGTTAGGGAGTGATGCACCCCGTACAAGGTCGACTTGGTGTTCAATCCCACGTAAGGGTGGCAAACCCGGCGGTAAGTCTTTCGGGAAGACATCCGCAAATTCTTGTAGCAAGGTATCGATATCTCTCTTGCCTTGCACAATCACGTCAACATCTCATGTTTCTTTAATCATTAATAAATACACACGCTCGCCATCGTCAATAACGTGTCTTACCTCTTTCTCACTAGCAAACATAGTAAGCTTCGGTTTCTCCATTTGATTAGAACTCATCGATCGAATGGCTTGGGGTGCCATTGGTTTGAGCACAATCTTCTTGCCTTTATCCCGTAATTCATATTCGTTACTCCTTCCTCGATGTAAAACGTCTCTATCAAATAGCCACGGTCGGCCCAGAAGTATGTGGCATGCATCCATCGGGAGTACATCACATAGTACGTTGTCACCATACGAACCCATAGTTAATCCGACCCGTACTTGTTTCGAAACTTTCACCTTACTCCCATCATCGAGCCAATGTAACGCGTATGGTTTCGGATGAGTAGTAGTGATGAGTCCGAGCTTTGTCACCATCTCGCTTGAAGCAACATTCGTACAACTTCCTCCATCGATTATCAAACTACACCATTTGTCTTTAATTTGACACTTGGTGTGGAATATTTGATCGCGTTGCTCCGTGTCCCTCGAAACCGTCTTGACTTATAAAGTGCGAAGGACTAGACTCGTGTCATAGTCCGGAGCATTGTAAGCCTCACATTCCTCTTCTTCTTCGGCGTTTACATCAAACACGTCGCCGAGTCTTTCTTCTTCATCCTCGGTCAATAATTCTTCCCAGACCTCAAGAGCCTCTCTTAGTGTCACCACCCGTTTGTTCGGACATGCATTTTGGTAATGGCCGAATCCTTGACACTTGAAACATCGTACCTTCGCCAAACTTGTTTCTTTGGGTACGTAGGGAGTCTTAGGTGCCGTGACAGGGACATGACTTGGTGTGGTGCTTTTAGTACCCGAACTCGAACCGGCACTTGGATTCCCGAATTTGGAAGGAAATTCGGGTCTTGAAAACTTCAATTTATTTTGGGCTTCTATCTTTATGCATAGTCCACATAAAGTATCGAAATCTTCATATGGATATAACTCCACCGTGTTGGCTATGTTTTTATTTAAGCCACGTAAAAGCAGGACATCTTTTGTTCTTCGTTTTCTTCTAGCTCTCCCATCAAGACCAAACTTTCGAACTCTTCAATATATTCACCGACACTTAGTTTGCCTTGCATGAAGTCGGCAATCGTCCGGTATAAGGTTAACCGGTGTGATGTTGGCACATACCTCTTACGAAGTTTTCTTTTTAAAGAATCCCACGAACGGATTTTTGCTTTTCCCTCCCGAGTTCTTCGCGTCTTTACTCCTTCGAACCAAAGAGAAGCACCCTTCCCTAACTTGAGAATTGCATATTTGCAACGTTTCTCGTCGTTAAGGTCTTTGAATTCGAACATGCGTTCAATTTTCCGTTTCCACTCCAAATAAGCTTCGGGATCGGTACCTCCAACGAACTCCGGAAGTTCGTTTACTTTAAACTCATCCGCATGGTGTATTTGACATGCGTCATCCCCGCGTCTTGCTTGCATACGTGGTTCCGGTAGACCGCTTAGTGCGTCCCGGAGTTTCATCAAGAAATCGGGATCGGAGAAATCCATAACAAGAATCAAGAGATAGTTTTGAACAAGAAATCTTCAATAAAATTGCCAAGGAAATAGCCTTGGGCTCCGATACCACTAATGATACGAATTACGTATGAAAGTGGACGTAAACTCGTATGGAATGCAGCGGAAATATAATTGATCCTCACAACACTCGAATATGTGTAACACTCGTAAGATATAACCGAAAGTAGGGCAATTCGGCTTACATAAACAAGAACAATATGAATGATTTATCAAACTAGACCTATAGTTTGATAAGATAATCTTTCCTCAAGACCTATTGAGAATCGATTCGATTAAAACTCGAAAACGCGTCGAATTATAACCAAGGTTTCGATGAAAAACATTCACCAAGAAAACACAAGTGTATTCTTATTTCTTCAACATACAATACATAATGAAAGCATGAACAAGACTACTTATAGCATGGTAGTCTTCTTAGCAACTAAGGAATAAAACAAGATCACATGATCTTGAAATGAAAAACAAAACAACAAGATAAAATACAAAGGTATCAAATCAAAGGGAGGGGGAATCACACAACAAAATGAATATAAGACACCCCACATAACATGCAAGTCTAATCATGACATGTGAGGGGAGGAAAAACAACAAAAAATAAAAAAAATCAGCAATAATGGCCATTTCTTTGATGCATCGGACACGGCCGTGCCGATCGGCACGGCCGGCGGCATGTGCGGGCGCACATGTTCGGCGAGACTCGGCCGTGTCGCACAGCACGGTCGGGTTGGTCGGACAGCGGGAATTTTACTATCCGGAAGAGTGTGACTCGGCCGTGTCGCCTGGCACGATCGGGTTGTGTCGGCACGGGCCGTGTCGGACGACACGGTCGGGTTCGGTCGGCAGCGAGATTTCATTATCCAGGACACCTCGGCACGGGCCATGTCGGATGACACGGCCGGATTCGGTCGGCAGTGATCGGCCAGTTCCGTCAGGTGGTGATTTTTCCGGCAGGTGGTGGTTTTTCCGGCAGTTCGTCCATTTTCCGACCGATTGTCGACCTTCCGGCATAGCATGACACGGGCCGTGTTATATGACACGGCTGAGACCGAGACTCCAAGTCTTATGTCCGTTTTCCCGCCTAAATACGTAGTAGTCCGTGCATGGTGTGTAGTAAGGTCATTTAAGTCGATCCTTACTTCGTCTTCTTCGTTCATGTCAAATGATTCCGTATCAAGCCGTGAATAATATAACCATCAAGTATCGATTTCTGATTCCGAGGCTTGATGACATGTTGGACGAATTACATGGATCCGTGATCTTTTCGAAAGTGGACCTACGAAGTGGTTATCACCAAATCCGGATGCGAGAAGGAGATGAGTGGAAGACGGCCTTCAAGACTAAACACGAGTTGTATGAATGGACTGTTATGCCGTTCGGCCTTACAAATGCGCCAAGTACCTTCATACGCTTGATGAATGAGGTGCTTAAGCCATTCTTGGGGAAATTTGTGGTTGTATATCTAGACGATATCTTGATTTATAGCCGATCGTTGCAAGAACATTTCGGACACTTGAGACAAGTCTTCGAAACCCTTAGGGTCCAAAGGCTGTATGGAAAAAAGGAGAAGTGTTCATTTTTGGTCGAAAGTATAGTCTTTCTTGGCTATGTTGTTTCAAAGGACGGAGTGTCGGTCGATCAGGCAAAGATCGAAGCAATTAAGTCCTGGCCAGTGCCCACTACAGTGACGGAAGTTAGATCGTTCCATGGACTGGCTTCATTTTACCGAAGATTCATTCGAGATTTCAGTACCATTGCAAGCCCAATAACCGAATGTTTGAAGAAAGGAACGTTTAATTGGATCCGGGCTGCTCAGGAGTCATTCGCAAATTTGAAGGCAAAGTTGTGCGAAGCACCAATCTTAGCACTACCCAATTTTTCGCAACCGTTCGAGGTAGAATGTGATGCTAGCGGAGTTGGCATTGGAGCGGTTCTCATTCAAGGAAGGCGACCTATTGCTTATTTTTCAGAAAAGTTAAACGGTGCTCGTTTTAATTATTGTACATACGACAAGGAGTTTTATGCTATTGTGAAGGCTCTAGATCATTGGAGTCACTATCTTCGGCCATAGCATTTCATCATACATTCGGACCATGAATCATTGAAGTATATTAACGGACAACACAAGTTAAGTCCGAGGCATGCGAAGTGGGTGGAATTCTTACAATCATTTCACTTCTCATCAAAGTATAAGGATGGCAAGAGCAATATTGTAGCAGATGCATTGTCTAGGCGTTATGCCTTACTCTCTAATCTTGATGTTCGTTTGCTTGGATTCGCGACAATGAAGGAATATTACGATGGTGATGTGGATTTTGGCGATACCTTCACCCTTTGCAAATCTGGACCGATGGGAGAATTTTCGATATAGGAAGGCTTCCTTTTTAAGGAAAATCGTCTTTGCCTACCCAAGCAGACGGTTCGAGAATTGCTGGTTTGGGAGGCTCACAGGGGAGGTTTGGCTGGCCACTTTGGTTCGACTAAGACATTAGATGTGCTGAAGGAACATTTTTATTGGCCAAAGATGCAGGGGGATGTTAGTAACATAATTAGTAAGTGTGTGACATGCCATGTTGCGAAGAGTTCGTTCAAACCAGGAATATACACACCTTTACTGATTCCGGAGAGGCCATGTGAAGATGTCTCGATGGATTTTATTGTGGCTTTACCTCGTACTCAACGAGGGAGGGATGCGATTATGGTAGTCGTAGATCGTTTTTCGAAAATGGCTCATTTTGTAGCATGCCACAAGACAGACGAAGCAAGCAATGTGGCCGACTTATATTTTCGAGAGGTGGTACGTTTACATGGGATTCGGAAGACTATTGTTTCCGATCGAGACTCCAAATTTCTCAGATACTTTTGGAACACCCTATGGAGGAAGGTGGGAACAAAACTCTTGTTTAGCACTTCACACCTCCCTCAAACCGACGGGCAAACTAAAGTGACTAATCGAACCTTGGGAACACTGTTGCGAGGCTTGGTAAGCAAGACACAAAAGGACTGGGATCTGAAACTGGCACATGCGGAGTTTGCTTATAACCGTTCTCCTACTCATGCCACGGTGCGCTCTCCATTTGAAGTAGTTTACAGACTGAATCCTTACATACCGCTAGATCTAATTCCATTACCAAGTGACGAATTGGTGCATAAAGATGCGGAGTCAAAACTGAAATCAATGATGAAATTACACGAACAGGTGCGTGAACAAATCAAAGAGATAAACGAGACATACAAAAGGAAGTCGAGCAAGCAAAGAAAACCGAGATTATTCGAGGTTGGAGATTTAGTTTGGGTGCATTTGAGGAAAGAATAATTCCCGAGTAAGCGTAAGAATAAGTTAATGCCACGAGCCGAGGGACCATTTAAAATAGTTGCGAAGGTGAACGACAATGCTTACAAGTTAGAACTTCCGGGTGATTATGGAGTGCATGCTACTTTCAACATAGGTAATCAATCTCCTTATCTCGACGACGATGGGATTGCGGAATTGAGGACAATTCCTTTTAAAAAAGGAGGGAATTATATGAAACCGACTACTCCAAGCGAAGAAGATGTAGTAAGGATTGACGTAAAACACCTCGACCATACTCCATCATACTTGGGCGAGAAAACAGATACGAGACCCGGAGTTTCCTTGATAATCGGGCTTGGAGTAAATCAAATATAGACAACTTGCACCTTGGGGAAGGGGTCCAAGTAGTGAAGGCAAAAGAATAAAAAAAAGAACTTTAGCACTTTCTTTATTATAAAAGTAGCAGGATTCTCGGCAGCATAAAGGGCGGCTATCACCTTGAAGACAAAACCCACCTTTTACTTTTGTTTGCAAGTGACATGGGAAACCTTGTATTTTCTTTTCCTTATTTTAAAGACCAGCTTGTATTAGTTTAGATTATCTTGTCAGGCTACTTTTGCCTATAAATAGTGGCGATGGAGTTGTAATGAGGGGATTGATTATTGAATGACAAAACAACATACCTTGCGTATTGTTTAAGTGTTGGACGAGTTTCCTTCAAAAACTTTGGTTATTATTCGACGCGTTTTCGAATCTTAATCTGATTAATTCTCAATAGGTCTTGAGAAGAAATCACTTTATCGGATTATAGGTCTAGTTCGATAAAACAACTGTTTCCTATCCTGTTTCGATATTTTTCTTGTCTTCGATATAGGGTTATACTTGTTCGAGGTTTTCGCATCAAAGTGTTGTTCGATCGTTCGAACTTGTTTCCTGTTTTCACCTAGCATCCGACCGAAACTTGTTGTTTCGAGTGCCGCTATTTGGGAGGTTGCCTGTTTCGAGTCATCTTCATTCGACCAGTTCCTGTCTTGTTGCTGTATCGAGCTGCCGTCATCATTTCCTATCGCTTGCGCACCGCTTCTTGATGTTATTCTTTATGTGGCTGTTGTGATCGATTCTGAGTTTCTTGTTGTTCGCTTCCGCTCATCAAAACAGCCTCCCGCTGTACCGATAGAGAATTCGCATCATAAGTAAGAATTCGCATCACAAGTGGTGTAGTCTAATCATCGATGGAGGAAGTTGCACCAACGTACCTTTGAGTGAGATGGTGACTAAACTCGGGCTGACCACTACGACTCATCCGAGACCATACGCTTTACATTGGCTCGATGACGGGAGTAAAGTAAAGGTGTCAAAACAAGTGAGGATCGGATTAACCATGGGTTCGTATGATGATAACGTGTTGTGTGATGTACTCCTGATGGATGCATGTCATGTACATTTGGGGCGCCCATGGTTGTTTGATAGGGATGTTGTACATCAAGGAAGAAGCAATGAATATGAGTTACGGGATAAGGGCAAAAAAGTGTGCTTAAACCGATGTCACCTTAAGCTATTCATTCTATGAGCTCTAATCAGGTTGAAAAACCGAAACTTACCATGTTTGCTAACGAGCGGGAGATGGAACACACTATTGAGGATGGTGAATGCATGTACTTGTTGATATTTAAGGAGACACGGGACGATGACATGGTTGTGCGAAACGAAGGGGAGATAGATACTTTATTACATGAATTTGCGGATGTTTTCCCGAAGAGTTACCGTCGGGTTTGCCGCCTATTCATGGGATTGAACATCAAATCGATCTTATACCAGGTCCATCGCTCCCTAATAAGGCCGCCTATAGATGTAATCCCGAGGAGATGAAGGAACTACAAAAACAAATCGAGGAGCTAATGAACCGCAGGTACGTTCGAGAAAGTTTAAGTCCTTGTGTGGTTCCGATTTTACTTGTTCCGAAGAAGGACAGATCATGGCGGATGTGTATTTATAGTAGGGTCGTGAATAACATAACAATCAAGAACGATTCCCAATTCCGAGACTTGATGATATGTTGGATGAACTATACGGTTCAGTGGTCTTTTCAAAAGTTGACGAAGTGGATATCATCAAATTCGTATGCAAGAAGGTGATGAATGGAAGACGGCTTTCAAAATGAAAAATGGATTGTACGAGTGGACCGTTATGCCATTCGGTCTTATAAATGCACCGAGTACTTTCATACGCTTGATGAATGAGGTACTTAAATCATTTTTGGGGAAATTTGTAGTTGTGTATTTGGCTGACTTTGTGATTTCTAGTTGATCGTTGTAAGAACATTTCGGACACTTAAGGCAAGTCTTCGAGACTCGCCAGGAACAAAAGCTTTATGGAAAAAAGGAGAAGTGCTCGTTCTTAGTCGAAAGTATAGTCTTTCTTGGCTTTGTCATATCGAAGGACGGAGTGTCGGTTGATCAAACCAAGATCGAAGCAATTAAGTCATGGCCGATTCCTATGACCGTGATAGAAGTTAGGTCGTTCCATGGACTTGGTTCATTCTATCGGAGATTTATTCGAGATTTTAGCTCACTCACCTTTTGAATTCTAACAACCGATCCTCTACTCATGCCATGGCTCACTCACCTTTTGAAGTCGATTATGCTTTGAATCCGTACATGCCATTAGATTTAATCCCCTTGCTGAGTAATGAGCTAGTTCACAAAGACGCGGAGTCAAAACTTAAGTCCATGATGAGGCTACATGAACAAGTACGTAATCGGATCAAGGAGGTTAATGATGCTTACAAACACAAGTCTAACAAACAAAGAAAATCGAGACTATTTGAAATTGGCGATTTGGTTTGGGTCATTTGAGAAAGGAACGATTTTTGGGGAAACGCAAGAATAAACTTATGTCGCGAGCCGAGGGCCCTTTCAAGGTAGTTGGTAAAATAAATGATAACGCGTATAAGGTAGAACTTCAGGGTGATTATGGAGTACATGCTACTTTTAACATATGTAATCTATCCCCGTATCTCGATGACGGTGGGATTACGGAATTGAGGACAATCCCTTTTCAAAGAAGGAGGGAATGATACAAAAACAACTATTCCAAGTGAAGAAGACGAAGTAAGGATCGACGTAAACAACTTTGCAAAGCACCATGTACATACACGTACGTACTTAGGCGAGAAAACGGATACGAGACTTGGAGTGACATTGGTGATCGGACTCGGAATAACTTAGATTTGTCGACATGCGTACGTAAAATCTCCATGCACTATACACGATAGGTACGTGTGATGCATGGGCCATTCTAAGCCGTAGATTTTGGTCCAAGATTGATGAAGATTTTGGCCCATTTTTGTCCATGATTGATGAAGATTTTGGCCGATTTTTGTCCAAGATTGATCAAGATTTCATCTCTTTGTTTTCTCTTAAAGTGTGTCTTCCTTTTCAAAAGTCTTTGAGTGTTTGTCTTTTGCATCTAGAATTAATAATTACTTGACTAGATTTTCACATTATCTTTTCTTTTCAAAGATTATGTAATCTTACCTTTTGACTACTTTAGTTGATTTAGTAAGAATACACTTATCTATAAGTAGCCATTCATGGATGGAAGGCATGATTGAATCAATAAAAATACTTTTGTATTGCTTAAGTATTGGACGAGATTCCTACCAAAATTTGATTATTATTCGACGCGTTTTCGAGTTTTAATCCGATCGATTCTCAATAGGTCTTGAGAAAAAATCACTTTATCGAGTTATAGGTCTAATTCGATAAACACCTTGTTCTTGTTCTAGTTCGGCCGAATTGCACTACTTTCGGACGATTCTTAAGTTGTATTCTATACCTCGAATTATTGTTCGTGTTCTTATTTCATAAAATACACTTCCATTGCATAGCATGCGATACACGTTTGTATCCGATCGTGAATTCGCATTAGGAACTTTATGAAAACTCGAGTTTCTTGATTAGATTCGAGCGTTTTATACTCATAATTAGCTATAACAACTCCGATTAATCTTTTCTTTCTTGATTAAGTCTTGTTGTAGTAAGGATTCACCATAATAGCTCGGATTAAGCGCTTACTTGTTGATTAAATCTTGTTAATAGGAGCTAAGACTATGTTACATCCATTCGAGTTGGATGTCTATGAAAACTCGGGTTAATTGATTAGATTTGAGCCTTCTGTACTCAAAATTGGCTATCACAACTCCAATTAATCTTTTACTTCTAGATTAAGTCTTGTTGTAGCAAGAATCGAATATAATAGCTCTGATTAAGCCTTTACTTCTTGATTAAGTCTTGTTAATATGAGGATTAAGTCTTGTTAATAGGAATTTTTTTTCGGATGATCTCTCTCTCTAGATTTTTTTCTCTTCCTTCTCTCTACAATCTTCTCGGTTCTTCAGCTGTTTTTGAATTTTCCGACTATTATCTTCTTATTCAGCTGATAACGACTTTTTTAATTCTTTTTCCGCCGCCTAGTGCGGCAGTATTCCAATAAAATTAATACGGCCTTATGGCAGATAAAACATTATCACATGGGGCGGGCCCCAGTCAACCATCCCCATAGATCTAAACTCCGTGTCTATTGATTCAATAATTAACAACTCCCAAAAATTGCTACTGACAAATGGAGCATCTCACGATGCTCCTCTCTTGAAATCACGTGGGCCGGCTGCTACTGCTTGTATTGAAAATACAAACCCCACTTGCAGTGGGGAAAAAGAATTAACATCTCCACATGGCCCGCCTCAAAGTCTCCATCTTAACAATATTGATGTGATCGATACTCCATTTGTAAGAAAAGGAATCTCGATCGGTGCTCCAGAAAAAAAATGCTCGTGTGATAAACAGGTACCATCTCTTGTTGCCCCATCTCAATTCGGCGCTGGCGGTTCATCCTTTTGCCGCATCAAATCGGCGGTCGGTGCTCCAGCTAATCCAGGTGCGAGTCCATCCATTCTCTCGGCGGTTTTGGTGGGTCCGACTATTTCTGTTTTGACTCCTCCCCGATCCTCCCCCCCGACGGTTGGTTTTGCTGGTCTCGGTTCCTCGGTGGTCGGGTCGATCTCTGCGGTGGTTGGGGGTCCTTGTCCGTCGGGTGGTGGTTCCAGATCGGGGGCTAGTGGTTCGTTGTCCCCCGCGGCTATTTTATCCTCTGAGGCTGTTATTCCTTCGGCTTCGGTCATTGTAGAGGATGGATTTCCCGTCGCCAGCCTTTCCGCGTCGGCCTTCTCCTTTTCATTCCATAAGTGATACGATTTACGTTTGTAAGTGTACGTAAAGCGTATGAAATACAACAGAAGATTATTATGTTTTGACAAGTATCAAAGTATCAACCAAAAATACAAGGTGGTGGCCGAAATTATACGGTTTTCGGCCGTGATGTAGGATAGTATATGGATTTGAATGTGTTTTAACGAATTAGACCTATAACTCGATAAAAATAATTTCTCCCCAAGACCTATTGAGAATTGATCAAGTTATAATTCGAGACGCGTTGAAATAATAACCAAAGTTTTTGTTGAACTCGTTCAACGTATATTTCAAGAGAAAAATAATGTTATTAATATTCAAGATGCTTACTAATACAAGGTGCACTACTATATATAGTAGCATACAAAGGATAAGGGAATAAAAAAGACAAGAAAAAACGAAAATACAAGTCTCCATCAAGCATGCTTCGGCCGATTCTTCAATGGTGGGGAGGAGGAGATCTTCAATATCTTGTATAAGATATGAAGACTTGGAGAGGTCCCTTTCAAGATGCCTTGGACGATTTTTCAATGGTGGGGAGGAGGAGATCTTCAACTATCTTGGACTATACAAGATATGATATCAAGCATCTTGGACTTATTATGGTGACTATGACATGAAGAAAAAAAGTTTGATGAAAGTCTCCACCATGTTAGCATGTTTCGGCCGATTCAAAGAAGGTGGGGAGGAGATTCTTCAAG
The DNA here is from genome assembly GCA_033398695.1 of Orobanche coerulescens. Classification (NCBI taxonomy): domain Eukaryota; kingdom Viridiplantae; phylum Streptophyta; class Magnoliopsida; order Lamiales; family Orobanchaceae; genus Orobanche; species Orobanche coerulescens. Next base: position 100,922,593 of record CM065804.1, on the reverse strand, counting down.
ATCTTGTGAAAGATATGAAGACAAACATGAGTCCCTTTCAAGCATGCTTTGGCCGAAAATTCCATGCTTTGGACCGATTTCGTCGTTATGTTTTACGTTACTCCAGTTCCGATTAATAGCGTAACTCCAATCCTCGTGTTCTTTTCGCCTAAGTATGATGATGCATGGTCATGAAAATTTGTATCATCGTTGATGTCGATTTTTATTGACTCTTCTTCGATCGGAATAGTTGATATCGTATCATTCCCTCCCTCTTTGAAAGGAATTGACCTCAATTCCGTAATGCCATCGTCGTCAAGGTAAGGCGAGAGATTGCCTACGTTGAAAGTCGCGTGTACTCCGTAATCGCCCGGAAGTTCTACTTTGTAGGCATTGTCGTTCACTTTTCCCATAATTTTGTACGGACCTTCGGCTCTCGGCATTAATTTGTTCTTGCGTTTGTTTGGGAATCGTTCTTTCCTCAAATGTATCCAAACTAAGTCGCCAACATCAAATAATCTCGCTTTTTTATTTTTGTTCGACTTCCGTTTGTAAATTTCATTCACTTCTTTAATCCGCTCTCGTACCTTTTCATGTAACTTCATCATTGACTTGTGTTTAGATTCTGCGTCTTTGTGAACCAATTCGTCGCTCGGCAAGGGAATCAAATCCAATGGCATGTGCGGATTTATTCCGTATACTACTTCAAAAAGTGAGTGGGCCGTGGCGAAACCGGGTGATCGATTGTATGCGAATTCCGCATGTGCAAGTTTAACGTCCCAATCTTTTTGTGTTTTGTTCACCAATCCTCGCAATAATGCTCCCAAGGTCCGATTGGTCACTTCCGTTTGTCCATCGGTTTGTGGGTGGTGCGAAGTACTGAATAGAAGTTTAGTGCCCACTTTCCTCCATAAAGTATTCCAAAAGTAACTCAGGAATTTAGAATCTCGATCCGACACGATAGTCTTTGGAACTCCGTGTAAACGAACTACTTCTCGGAAATATACGTCCGCCACATTGCTTGCATCATCGGTTTTGTGGCATGCTATAAAGTGAGCCATTTTTGAAAAACGGTCGACGACCACCATGATCGAGTATTTGCCCCGTTGAGTACGAGGTAAAGCAACAATAAAATCCATCGAGACATCCTCCCACGGACGCAAGGGTATTGGTAACGGCATGTAGGTACTTGGCTTGAACGAACTTTTCATCATGTGACAAGTGACGTATTTACTCACGATCGTGCTTACGTCACCATACATCTTTGGCCAAAAGAAATGCTCCTTTAGAACTTCTACGGTTTTAGCTGAACCGAAATGACCGGCTATTCCTCCTCCGTGCGCCTCCCGGACTAGTAATTCCCGAATCGGATGTTTCGGCACACATAGTTTATTACCCTTGAAAAGAAAGCCATCCTGTAAAATAAATTCTTCGCACGGACCTGTTTTGCAACGGGTAAAAATTTCTCCGAATTCCAAATCGTCAACGTAATGATTTTTCAAAGTCTCGAACCCCAACAAACGAACGTCTAGAATAGAAAGTAAGGCATACCGTCTGGATAGTGCATCCGCCACTATATTACTCTTACCGTCTTTGTACTTGGATGAAAAGTGAAAAGATTGCAAAAATTCTACCCATTTTGCATGTCTCGGACTTAGCTTGCTTTGTCCGTTAATGTATTTCAACGACTCGTCATCCGAATGCAACACGAAATGTTTCGAACGTAAATAGTGACTCCAATGATCGAGTGCTCTCACGATAGCGTAGAACTCTTTGTCGTAAGTATAATAATTAACTCGAGCACCACTTAGCTTTTCCGAAAAATAGGCGATGGGGCGACCTCCTTGAATAAGTACTGCCCCGATTCCAACTCCACTAGCGTCGCATTCCACCTCAAATGGTTGTGAAAAATCGGGTAACGTTAAAATCGGTGCTTCACATAACTCTTCTTTTAATTTCTCAAAAGCCTTTTGGGCAGCCTCGTTCCATGCAAATGTTCCTTTTTTAAGACACTCCATGATCGGACTGGAGATGGTACTAAAGTCCCGTATGAATCGTCGGTAAAAAGAAGCGAGGCCATGAAATGATCGTACCTCCGTGATAGTTTTTGGTGTCGGCCAAGACTTGATTGCCGCGATTTTTTCTTGATCCACCGAAACTCCTTCTTTAGAAACGACATAGCCGAGAAAGACAAGACTCTCGACTAGAAAAGTACACTTCTCCCGCTTTCCATAAAGTTTCTGTTTCCTTAAAGTTTCAAACACGTGCCGCAAGTGTTCAAGATGCTCCTCTAAGGATCGACTGTAGATTAAAATGTCGTCTAAGTATACGACAACAAACTTTCCCAAGAAAGGTTTAAGAACCTCGTTCATCAATCTCATGAAGGTGCTCGGGGCATTAGTGAGGCCGAATGGCATCACAACCCACTCGTAAAGTCCATTCTTTATTTTAAATGCCATCTTCCATTCGTCTCCCTCTCGCATGCGAATTTGATGGTATCCGCTTCGTAAATCAACTTTTGAAAATATAACCGAGCCATGCAACTCGTCTAACATGTCGTCTAGTCTCGGGATGGGGAACCGATACTTGACGGTGATGTTATTCACGGCCTATCACAATGCACATTCGCCATGATCCGTCTTTTTTGGTACAAGTAGAATTTGGAACCGCACACGGACTTAAACTTTCTCGGACATATCCGTGACTCATGAGCTCATCAATTTGACGTTGTAGCTCTTTGGTTTCTTCTGGATTACAACGATACGCCGCTTTGTTCGGTAATGGAGCTCCTGGTACAAGATCAATTTGGTGTTCGATTCCGCAGATAGGTGGTAATCCCACCGGCAAGTCTTCGGGAAATACATCCGCGAACTCGTGTAATAGTGTATCTATCTCTTCTTCGTGGTGTGATTTGGTAGCAAGGTTTCGGATTTCTTTGATCATCATCAAATAAACACGTTCGCCATCGTCAATGGCGTGTTCGACTTCTTTTTCGTTTGCAAACATTGTGAGCTTCGGTCCTTCGGCCTTTTTTGAACTCATTGTTCGGATAGCTTGAGGTGACATAGGTTTAAGAACAATTTTTTTACCTTTGTCACGTAACTCATACTCGTTGCTCCTCCCTCGATGTAGTACGTCCCGATCAAATAACCAAGGTCTTCCCAACAACACGTGACATGCGTCCATCGGTAGTACATCGCATGTAATATCATCACCATACGAACCCATGGTGAGTCCGACCTTCACTTGTCTTGATACTTTAACTTTATTTCCATCATCGAGCCAATGGAGTGCATACGGCTTTGGATGAGCCATAGTGGTTAGTCCGAGCTTTGAAACCATCTCGCTTGATGCCACGTTTGTACAACTTCCACCGTCAATGATTAAGCTACACCATTTTTATCCGACACGACACTTCGTGTGAAAGATTTGATCTCGTTGTTCTATGTCACTCGGGGCCGCCTTTGTTTGTAACATGCGAAGGACGAGGTTCGTGTCATAGTTCGGGGCATCGTATGCCTCGCAATCTTCTTCTTCTTCATCGGCTTCCAAGTTAAAGACGTCTCCAATTCTTTCTTCTTCAGCTAGTAACTCTTCTCGGACGGCTATGGCTTCTCGTAACGTCACTATTCTCCGATTTGGACAAGCACTTTGATAGTGTCCAAATCCTTGAAATTTGAAACATCGAACCTTAGATGAGCTTGTTTCCTTTCGTGTGATAGGGGTTTTTGGAATGGTAGTAACGGATGGACTTGTCGTGATAGTTTTTGGGAACGAGCTAGAACTCGTGCCAAAGTTGGTATTTCCGAATTTAGGTGGGAATTTGGGTTTAGAAAATTTTGTCTTGTTTTGAGTTTCCAACTGTATGCAAAGTCCGCATAAAGTATCAAAGTCGGAATAGGGGTAGAGTTCCACGGAATTAGCAATGTTTTTATTCAAACCTCGTAGGAAACGGGACATCCGTAATTCTTCGCTTTCTTCAAGTTCTCCCATCAAGGATAAGTTTTCAAACTCCTCGATGTATTCCTCTACACTTAGCTTTCCTTGCGTGAGGTCAGAAATTTTTCGGTACAAACTCAACTTGTGTGTAGCCGGGACATATCTCTTACGTAGTTTCTTTTTTAGAGAATTCCACGAACGTACCTTTTCCTTACCGGCACGAACTCGTTGTGTCTTCATTCGTTCAAACCAAAGGGAAGCTCCCTTTCCAAGTTTGAGAATCGCGTACTTGCATCGTATCTCGTCATTGAGGTCCTTGAACTCAAACATTCGTTCAATTTTCCTTTCCCACTCCAAACAAGCCTCGGGATCGGTGCCGCCTACGAACTCCGGAAGTTCGCTTGTCTTGTATTCATCAGCATGTCGTGGTGCATGCATGGCGTCGTATCCTCGTCGCGCTTGGATTCGGGGCTCCGGTAAGCCGCGAAGAACGTCACGTAGTTGTGCTACTTCTTCATCGGTGAATGCCATCTTCTTGAGTAACGTCGAGAACCATGAGACAAATGTCTCTGATACCACTTATGATACGATTTACATATGTAAGTGTACGTAAAGCGTATGAAATACAACAGAAGATTATTATGTTTTGACAAGTATCAAAGTATCAACCAAAAATACAAGGTGGTGGCCGAAATTATACGGTTTTCGGCCGTGATGTAGGATAGTATATTGATTTGAATGTGTTTTACCGAATTAGACCTATAACTCGATAAAGATAATTTCTCCTCAAGACCTATTGAGAATTGATCAAGTTATAATTCGAGACGCGTCGAAATAATAACCAAGGTTTTTGTTGAACTCGTTCAACGTATATTTCAAGAGAAATACAATGTTATTAATATTCAAGATGCTTACAAATACAAGGTGCACTACTATATATAGTAGCATACAAAGGATAAGGGAATAAAAAAGACAAGAAAAAACGAAAATACAAGTCTCCATCAAGCATGCTTTGGCCGATTCTTCAATGGTGGGGAGGAGGAGATCTTCAATATCTTGTATAAGATATGAAGACTTGGAGAGGTCCCTTTCAATATGCCTTGGCCGATTTTTCGATGGTGGGGAGGAGGAGATCTTCAACTATCTTGGACTATACAAGATATGATATCAAGCATCTTGGACTTATTATGGTGACTATGACATGAAGAAAAAAAGTTTGATGAAAGTCTCCACCATGTTAGCATGTTTCAGCCGATTCACAGAAGGTGGGGAGGAGGAGATTCTTCAAGATCTTGTGAAAGATATGAAGACAAACATGAGTCCCTTTCAAGCATGCTTTGGCCGAAAATTCCATGCTTTGGACCGATTTCGTCGTTATGTTTTACGTTACTCCAGTTCCGATTAATAACGTAACTCCAATCCTCGTGTTCTTTTCGCCTAAGTATGATGATGCATGGTCATGCAAATTTGTATCATCGTTGATGTCGATTTTTATTGACTCTTCTTCGATCGGAATAGTTGATATCGTATCAATAAGGTTGCTCCAGTGGGTCCTGATGTGTCGGTGAGCGGCGTTTTGCTGGCCCGTGGTGCTTCCCCGACGGTTCCTGATGGTCGCCCGGTTACTGCGTCGGTCGATGGTCCAGTTTTGGGCTTGGTCAACGGTAGTTCCGGCGCTTTGGTCGGTCTGAAAGCGGTCTCCGATTAGGTCGGCGGTGTGCCGCGCTTTCGCTTGGTTGTTATGTCCCTGCTCCAGTCGGCGTCCTGGATGCCCTGCGGAAGAAAGCGGCGGTGATCACCGGAAGTGTGCTCAAATACCTCCCGCCTGTCGTCCCGCCCTTTGAGGCTGGTCTTGAAGAAGGTGAGATTTGTTTGGATCCGAATTCTTCTGATATTGGTGTTCCTTCTCCCTTCAGGTCTGTTGTCGGCGCTCCGTGGCCTGTCTCTCTTACCGATGCCATCAACAGATGGCCTTCCTCAAATGTTCAGCTTGGTCAGGTGGACCTCTCCGGTGACATCCCGACCGCTATTTTCTCGGCCAAGAAATGTGAACAGGTATCGGGTATATATAAAAATGCCCTCATTGGTAAGTTTTCGTTTGGGAAACTGACTAATGATGCCATATCTAAACACTTACAACAATTTGGATTTGGTCTATGTAGAGTCCAGTTTTTAAACTTCAAACATGTCCTTATTAGTCTCCAAAATGATAAGTTTTGTGCTAAATTATGGCTGAAGCGTGAGTTCAACATTCTCGGATATCCTATGCGATTATTCAAATGGGATCCTTTTTTTGACTTAAAACATAAACCAGCTATAGTTCCGATTTGGGTTAAAATTCATGCCTACCAATCTAATGGTTTGATTTACGCGCTCTTCATACTGTTGGTTCCCATATTGGCACGTTTGTTAAAGCGGATGTGAACACTCTAAAAGGAACAAACTTCAATTTTCCCGAATTTGTGTTGAAATTAGTCTCACAGATGTGTTGCCTAACTCGGTTGGCATCAAGTGTAATGGTGTTTTAACTGAGTTAGAAGTCGAGTATGAAAAATTACCCCGGTATTGCTGGCATTGTCGACATGTTGGCTATGACATTGATGCTTGTTACATTAAAAATCCATCCTTAAAACCCAAAATGTTTGAGAATAAATTTCAAAACAAAACCAATTTGTAGAAGGGTTGATACGAAATTAACCAGTCAAAATGAAGAAGAAGGAGCAAGGATCAAAATAAACGGCCTTACAACGCGTCATGCATGTACGGCAACATTTTTAGGCGAGAAAACGGACACAAGCCGGAAAAAGACACAACTTGCCGGAAAATGTCGTCGCCTGCCGGGAAATGTCGAGTCTGCCGGAAAATATCGCACCTGCCGGAAAATGCCGAGCACTGCCGGCACGGACCAGTGTCGTCAAGCCACGGCCGTCTTGAGATGTCCTGCAGTGTAATCGGTGTCGGCCGAACCCGACCGTGTCGTCCGACACGGTCGAGTCACACTCTTCCGGATAAGGAGATCTCGATGTCCGACCAACCCGACCGTGCCAGGCGACACGGTCGAGTCCTGCCAAACGTCCTTGTCATGCCGCACGGTCGAGTCACTGTCGGTCCCTGTCGCGCCGCGCCCGTGTCGAGTCCCGCCGAACGTCTGGTCGATGTCGCGCCGTCGTGCGAGTCACCGCCGGACGAGATTCTTTGTCGGGACGTCCCTGTCGCGCCGCGACCGTGTCAGTCGGACACGGTCGAGTCACTGCCGGCAGATGCGCGCCGCGCCCGTGTCAAGCAACACGGCCCGTGTCCGGCAGCCAGCCTACTTTTTTTAATTGCTCATTTTTGTGTGTTTTGTCTTCTCTTTTCCTTTCTTTACTTATTTTAGGAATTGTGTTCCCATATTTTGTGATTGATGTTTCTTGTTTATATTTTATTTGATTTGTTTTGATTATTCAAAGATTTTGTAATCTTTGAATTATTTTATTTTTTGTTTGATTCCTTGAGTTGAAGACTTCACTCCTATAAGTAGTCTTCACTTAGCCTTGTAAGAAATATAGAGTATTATGAATTTGAATGTTAAAGAATACACTTTGTGTTTCTATCATTGGTAAATGATTTTTACCGAAACTTGATTTTTATTCGACGCGTTTTCGAATATTAATCCGATTGATTCTCAATAGGTCTTGGGAAGAAATCACCTTATCGAGTTATAGGTCTAATTCGATAAACCTTTGTTCTTGTTCGATCGAATCACTTTGATCGATATTCTCACCTTTTCCGATATTACTTTCCTTTTTAATTTGTTCGAATTTTCCTTGTCATATTCGATATTACATCCAAAAATACATCCAAAAACACCCTAATCGTAAAAAGACTTCCGCTATCATACACTTACCTATACTCCGACCGATACGTATCCACCTCTCCCCGGATAATTCGTATCATAAGTGGTATCGGAGCCCAGGGTCATCTCCTTGGGCGATTTATTCAACGATTGCTTGTCGAAGAAAATAACTCTTGATTCTTGTCATCGGAAACCACACCTGAATTTCTTAATTCAGTTAAGGTTCTTGATCTTTCAACCAAATGGAGTTCAACGATATTTATCTCTTGGCGATATTACGCGACGCATTACACAGCGTACCGGAGTTCATGGGACATTCCGATCAAGAAGACTGTGTTGATTGGCTCCACGTTTGTGAGGAGTTTTTCAACCACAATTCAATTGCAGTAGACCGCCGAGTCTCGTTGGCGACAAAACGCCTTCGTGGTCGCGCCTCGACCTGGTGGCAGAAATTGAAAACCAGCCGTTTACACCAAGGTAAACCCAAACTAAGAGACTGGAACAAATTCATAAAACACTTTACTCGGAAATTCATCCCCACAAATTCTCACCACCACGATCCACCAACGGCACCACACCGGAAATTGGAGAAGTTCGGCGCCACCCCGCCACCGACATTCGATCTAAGGTCTTCCTCCATCAAGGAATTCCCAGCAGAATCTTTTTTCGATGAAGACAATGTCCCTACGGTCATTTTCAATGAAGTAGACGAGACAGAGTTTTCAACGGAGCAATTCAACGAAGAAGGTGAGTTGAGCCGTGTATCCCTAGTTGACGAACCTGGATCTTGCTACTTTGAGCATGAGCCAGTTGTTTGTGTTGGTCAATTTGACCAAGACGGACCAACTTATGTTAATGGTGAGGAACTTGATTCTATCCACGCCGATTCTGGAACTAAAATGGAGGAATTTGATTTCTTCTGGTCTCACTTGGCTACCGCCATTGATGGAGTTTTTGACAGTTCTTGTCAATGGGATGATGACAATTTACCTGTGCCGCCACCGCCATCTTCCCCAGTCTTGGCAGCCCTGATTATCGCTATAACAGCAGTACCGGATCGAGATCCAGCTTCCCATGTCTCACAACCACCATGCCACACGACCATGCTTCATGAAATCCATAATTATGATGGACCACCTATTTTTGATAAAGATGAAGAACGGTACTATATTTACCCAGTGATTCCTGTTTATGATACCGAGCCTAAAGACGAGCCTTCCCAATATTTTGATGCGAAAGGTGATTCCGAGGCAATTTTCTTGGTTCTTGAAATTGCATCCAATGAGTTCAACCACGATGATAAAGATTTTGCCTCACAGAATAATAATTATTATTATTTCACTAATAATGATAGTTATTTGTTTGGTGATTCCCGTAGATCCCAAACTACTTATCGTCTCAAGATTTTGGGCCATGTACGCACTGCAGACATTTTCGAGATCAAATACCTAGAGGCTTTAATTAATTTATCTTGATGACGAAGGAAGTTCGGAATTGAGGACAATTCCCTTTAACGAGGGAGGGGATGATACGAAATTAACCAGTCAAAATGAAGAAGACGGAGCAAGGATCAAAATAAACGGCCTTACAACGCGTCATGCACGTACGACAACATTTTTAGGCGAGAAGACGGACACAAGACGGAAAAAGACACAACCTGCCGGAAAATGTCGTCGCCTGCCAGAAAATGTCGAGTCTGCCGGAAAATATCGCACCTGCCGGAAAATGCCGAGCACTGCCGGCCAGACCCGACCGTGTCGTCCGGCACGGCCCGTGCCGAGATGTCCCAGAATTGTGAAACTGACTGTCGGCCGAACCCGACCGTGTCGTCCGACACGGTCGAGTCACACTCTTCCGGATAAGGAGATCTCGCTGTCCGACCAACCCGACCGTGCCAGGCGACACGGTCGAGTCCTGCCAAACGTCCTTGTCACGCCGCACGGTCGAGTCAATGCCGGTCCCTGTCGCGCCGCGCCCGTGTCGAGTCCCGCCGAACGTCCTAGTCAGCGCCGCGCCCGTGCCGAGTCACTGTCGGACGAGTCGCTGTCGGACGTCCCTGTCGCGCCGCGACCGTGTCAGTCGGACACGGTCGAGTCATCGCGGCAGATCGCGCCGCGCCGTGTCAAGCGACACGGCCGTGTCGGCCAAGACTACTTTTTTAATTGCTGATTTTTGTGTGTTTTGTCTTCTCTTTTCATTTCTTTACTTATTTTAGGGATTGTGTTCCCATATTTTGTGATTGATGTTTCTTGTTTGTATTTTATTTGATTTGTTTTGATCATTCAAAGATTTTGTAATCTTTGAATTATTTTATTTTTTGTTTGATTCCTTAAGTTGAAGACTTCACTCCTATAAGTAGTCTTCACTTCGCCTTGTAAGAAATATAGAGTATTATGAATTTGAATGTGAAAGAATACACTTTGTGTTTCTATCATTGGTAAATGATTTTTACCGAAACTTGATTTTTATTCGACGCGTTTTCGAATATTAATCCGATTGATTCTCAATAGGTCTTGGGAAGAAATCACCTTATCGAGTTATAGGTCTAATTCGATAAACCTTTGTTCTTGTTCGATCGAATCACTTTGATCGATATTCTCACCTTTTCCGATATTACTTCCCTTTTCCATTTGTTCGAATTTTCCTCATCATATTCGATATTACATCACAAAATACATCCAAAAACACCCTAATCGTAAAAAGACTTCCGCTACGATATTCATACGCACACTCCGAACGATACGTATCCGCCTCTCCCGGAGAATTCGTATCAAGGGTAAAGAAATAGAAAAAGAGAAATGGGTGCCCGTTGGCCAGACTAATGTAAAGTCCCCTTCGAAAAATAACAGTTTAAAGAATACGATAATTAATATTCATGATAAAGGACCAAGCCCATCCGTTAGGCTGGTTAATATTTCTAATGCTGGTTTGGGAGATGTTGCAGAAAAAATGACAGCTTCGGACTCGGATAAGGGAGCGCAGGTGGATACGAGAAATATGTTTGCGGTGTTAGAAAATGAGGAGGAAGCTCCCTCCCCCAACCTGCCCTTGGAGCCACAATCGGGAAATGCTTTTTTGGCTATTTCGAACTCTTTTCAGATTCTTTCGCAGTGAGATGATTTGGTGCTGGATCCCCCATTAAAGGATTTGAAACAAGATAACTGTCCTTCTGACCCCTCAGCCCTGGTCGAGGTGAATCTTATGGAGGAGGGGGAAAAATAATGCTCACCAGCCCTGTATTAATGGGGAACAAAAATTAAAATCTATATGTGAACCCTCTATTCGTGATACTGAACTGCAGAAAAGTGTGCCCAATATTGGTGGCGAGGATAATGAGGCCATCATGATTAATAGTATTGCTGAACTTTCTGACTCTTCTACCCAATATTATGCAAGTTCAGAAAACTACAACTCGGAAATATCTGCATACTCCAGGCAGTCCTTGTTTGGACAATCCCTGTCTGATCATATTGACACAGATTTTAACCCGGTTGGAACTGAAATCATTCCTTTTAAGGAAAATTATAAAATTCAATTCTCGGGCTCCTGATTAAAATGGGCAGACGTAGAAAATCTAAAAATTATCATCAAGCTTCTAATATCATAAAAAAGAGGACTAGGAGTGGAGCTATCCATAATGATTAGTATACTCTTTTAGAATATTAGAGGTATTGGGAACAAACCTGCCCAAAACAAACTTCGTATGTTAAAAAGAAAACACAAGTTCAACATATTGGCACTTATTGAACCAAAAGTTGATTTGGACCCTAATTATTTTCTCCAGAAATTTGCATTTTCTAATGTGTATCCGAATGTTAGTAATCATATATGGCTTTTCACGGATTCTGACACTCACATCAATATTCTTAATAATAAGGATCAAATCTTACATGTGGAAATTTTTTGTAACTCCCTCCCCACTTCTCTCCTTTTAACTATGGTGTATGGTACGCATACCAAAATCGAGAGAAGGGACCTGTGAGATGATCTTCTCTCTGTGAGTGATACGAAGCCGAATACTCCAAGCGAAGAAGATGAAGTAAGAATTGACGTAAAACACCTCGATCGCACTACAACCTACTTAGGCGAGAAAACAGAAACGAGGCACGGAGTTACCTTGATAGTCGGAATTGGAGTAACTTAAACAAAAGACAAGCAGCACCTTGGGGAGGGGAAAAGGATCAAGTGGCAACTAAACAAATAAAAGAATATTCAGCTTTCTCTTACAAAAGCAGCAGGATTCTTGGCAAAAAGGGCGGCTGTCAACAAACAACTTGGAGGCTAAGACCCAGCTTTTACTTTTGTCCACAAGTGACATGAGGAACCTTTTTATTATCTTTTATTATTCTAAGCTCAGCTTGTATTAGTTTAAATTATCTTGTCAGGCTGCTTTTGCCTATAAATGGTGGCAGTAGAGTTGTAATGGGAGATTATTGAATGTTGAAGAATTAAGAACACTTTGTGTTTTTCCCTGGTGAATGCTTTTCATCAAAACTTGGTTTTTATTCGACGCGTTTCGAATACTAATCTGATTGATTCTCAATAGGTCTTGAGGAGAAATCACTTTATCAAATTATAGGTCTAATTTGATAAAACATCTGTGTATACCTTGTTTCGATATTCTGTTTATTTTTCGATACAGTTTTATACTTGTTCAATATTTCGTACAAAGTGTTGTTCGATCCTTCGAACGTGTTTCCTGTCTTAAAGTCGCTTCCGAACGAAACGTGCTGTTTCGAGTGTCACTGTTTGGGGGTGGCCTGTTAAGTCTTTTCATTTGGACCAACTTCTGTCTTGTGGTCAGACGAATTACCGCCTTCATCACTCGTCGATATTGTTCTTTATGGCGAGCCGTTGTCACCGATTCAGCAGTTTCTTGTCGATAGCTTCCGTTCATCAAAAGGCCTTCCGCTGTATCGAGAGCGAATTCGCCTCCCAAGTGAGAATTCGTATCATAAGTGGTATCGGAGCACCAAGTTCTTGATCTTCGGCATTATGGATCTCAACGACGCTGATTTCTTGGCAAAACTTCGTGATGCATTGCGTGACGTACCAGAACAACGCGACCAGCGTTGGCAACTTAGGCGTGGTGACTATGAACAACCCTCACGCCATGTCGAAGAATTCAAGGTGAACGAGCTGCCAGAGTTCGTTGGAGGGACAGATCCTGAAGTTTACCTGGAATGGGAACGAAAAATTGATCGTATGTTCGAATTTAAAGACCTTGACGATGAGAAAAGGTGTAAGTATGCAATTCTCAAGTTAGGGAAAGGAGCTTCACTTTGGTACGAAGGAATTAAAACACGAAGAGCTCGTGCGGGGAAGGAAAAGATCCGTTCGTGGGATTCATTAAAAAGAAAACTTCGTAAGAGATATGTACCAACATCACACCGGTTGTCCTTGTACAGGAAGGTTGTAGATCTCATGCAAGGAAAGTTGAATGTCAGTGAGTACATTGAGGAGTTTGAGAATCTGACCCTAATGGGAGAAATAGAGGAGAATGAGGAGCAGAAGATGTCGCGATTTTTGCGTGGCTTGAACCGAAGCATAGCTAACTCGGTGGAACTGTATCCATACGAGGACTTCGATACATTATGCGGGTTATGTGTGAAGTTAGAAGCTCAGAACAGGATGAAGCTGTACAAACCCGAGTTTCCAGTCAAATTTGGAAACCCAAGCGTCGGATCTAGTTCAGCTGTTAAGGCAACTATACCGACTCCAGTTCCTATTGCGAATCCGGCTAAGGCGACTGTACCCTACGTACCGAAGGAGACGAGTTTGGCTAGAGTGAGATGTTTCAAATGTCAAGGGTTCGGGCATTATCAAAATGCTTGTCCAAACAAACGAGTGGTGACACTCAGGGAAGCTGTCACGATCCGAGATGAGTTGTTGGTCGAGGAAGAAAGACTGGGTGACGTATTTGATTTCGACATTAAGGACGAAGAAGGAGAAGAATGCGAGACTTACGATGCTCCAAGCTATGACACGGCTTTAGTTCGCGAACGCTACGAGGCCAAAGTCAGATCGAATGATTCGAACAATAAATCAAATATTTCACACGAAGTGTCAAGTTGGAAATAAATGGTGTAGTTTGATCGTTGATGGAGGGAGTTGCACCAACGTCGCCTCCAGCGAGATGGTGACTAAACTCGGGCTGACCACTACGGCTCACCCGAAACCTTACACTTTGCATTGGCTCGATGATGGGAGCAAAATAAGTGTAACTAAACAAGTGAGGATTGGACTAGCCATGGGTTCATATGAAGACAACGTATTATGTGATGTACTCCCGATGGATGCATGCCATGTACTGTTGGGAAGACCATGGATGTCTGATAGGGACGTTTTACACCGAGGAAGAAGCAATGAGTACGAGTTACGGGATAAGGGCAAGAAAATTGTGCTTAAACCAATGTCACCGCAAGCTATTCATTCTATGAGTTCTAGTAGGAGTGAAAAACCAAAACTGGCCATGTTTGCTAGCGAACGGGAGGTGGAACATGCTATTAATGATGGCAAATGCGTGTACTTATTGGTTCTGAAGGAGACACGGGATGGTAACATAGTTGTGCGGAATGAAAGGATGGATGCCTTATTACACGAATTTGCGGATGTTTTTCCCGAAGAATTACCGTCGGGTTTACCACCAATTCGCGGGATTGAACATCAGATCGACCTCATACCGGGTGTGTCGCTCCCTAACAAAGCTGCCTATAGATGTAATCCCGAGGAGACAAAGGAATTACAAAACCAAATCGAAGAACTGATGGATCGTGGATATGTTCGAGAAAGCCTAAGCCCATGTGCGGTTCCGGTATTACTGGTTCCAAAGAAAGACGGATCTTGGAGGATGTGTATTGACAGTCGAGCTGTGAACAATATAACCATCAAGTATCGATTTCCGATTCCGAGGCTTGATGACATGTTGGACGAATTACACGGATCAGTGATCTTTTCAAGAGTTGATCTACGAAGTGGTTATCACCAGATTCGAATGCGAGAAGGAGATGAGTGGAAGACAGCCTTCAAAACAAAACACGGGCTGTATGAATGGACCGTTATGCCGTTCGGTCTTACAAATGCACCGAGTACTTTCATGCGCTTGATGAATGAGGTACTTAAGCCATTTTTAGGGAAATTTGTGGTTGTATACTTAGATGATATTTTGATCTACAGCCGATCGTTGCAAGAACATTTCGAACACTTGAGGCAAGTCTTCGAAACCCTTAGAGACCAGAAGCTGTATGGAAAAAAGGAGAAGTGCTCATTTTTGGTCGAAAGTATAGTCTTTCTTGGCTATGTTGTTTCAAAGAATGGAGTGTCAGTCGATCAAGCGAAGATCGAAGCAATTAAGTCATGGCCGGTTCCCACTACAGTGACGGAGGTTAGATCGTTCCATGGACTAGCTTCATTTTACCGAAGATTCATTCGAGACTTCAGTACCATTGCAAGCCCAATAACCGAATGTTTGAAGAAGGGCGCGTTTAATTGGAGCCGGGCCACTCAGGAGTCATTTGCAAAGTTGAAGGCGAAGTTGTGCGAAGCACCAATCTTAGCATTACCCGATTTTTCGCAACCGTTTGAGGTAGAATGTGATGCTAGCGGAGTGGGCATTGGAGCGGTTCTCATTCAGGGAAAGCGACCTATTGCTTATTTTTCAGAGAAGTTAAATGGTGCTCGTCTCAATTATTGTACGTACGACAAGGAGTTTTATGCTATTGTGAGGGCTCTAGATCATTGGAGTCACTATCTTCGACCAAAGCATTTTATCATACACTCGGACCATGAATCCTTGAAGTATATTAACGGGCAACACAAGTTAAGTCCCAGGCATGCGAAGTGGGTGGAATTCTTACAATCATTTCACTTCTCATCGAAGTATAAGGATGGCAAGAGCAATATTGTGGCAGATGCATTGTCTAGGCGTTATGCCTTACTCGCCACTCTTGATGTTCGTTTACTTGGATTCGATGCAGTAAAGGAGTATTACGAAGGTGATGCGGATTTTGGCGAGACCTTTGCCCTGTGCAAACCTGGCCCGGTGGGAGAATTTTCGATACAGGAGGGCTTTCTTTTTAAGGGGAATCGTCTTTGCCTACCCAGGCACACGATTCGAGAATTACTGGTTCGAGAGGCTCACGGAGGGGGTTTAGCTGGCCACTTCGGTTCGGCCAAGACATTAGAAGTGCTTAAGGAACATTTTTACTGGCCAAGGATGCAGGGGGATGTTAATAATATAATCAGTAAATGTGTGACGTGCCATGTTGCGAAAAGTTCGTTCAAACCAGGAGTCTACACACCTTTACCGATTCCGGAGAGGCCGTGGGAAGATGTCTCAATGGATTTCATTGTGGCTTTGCCTCGAACCCAAAGAGGTAAGGATGCGATCATGGTTGTTGTCGATCGTTTTTCAAAGATGGCTCATTTTGTTCCTTGTCACAAAACCGATGATGCGAGTAATGTTGCTGACTTGTATTTTCGAGAGGTGGTGCGATTACATGGAGTTCCGAAAACTATTGTTTCGGACCGGGACTCGAAGTTTCTAAGCTACTTTTGGAACACATTATGGAGGAAGATGGGAACCAAGCTTTTGTTTAGTACTTCACATCATCCTCAAACCGACGGACAAATCAAGTAACGAATCGAACACTGGGACGCATTGCGAGGCTTGGTGAGTAAAACACAAAAGGATGGGATCTCAAATCGCACATGCGGAGTTTGCTTATAATCGATCTCCTACTCATGCCACTGCACACTCTCCATTTGAAGTAGTTTACGGACTGAATCCTTACATGCCGTTAGATCTAATTCCACTACCAAGTGACGAATTGGTGCATAAGGATGCGGAGTCAAAACTAAAATCAATGATGAAATTACACGAACAGGTGCGGGAGCGAATCAAAGAAATAAACGAGGCGTACAAAAGGAAGTCGAACAAGCAAAGAAAGCCGAGACTATTCGCGGTTGGAGATTTAGTTTGGTTACATTTGAGGAAGGAACGATTCCCGAGTAAGCGTAAGAATAAGTTAATGCCACGAGCCGAGGGGCCATTTAAAATAGTTGCAAAGGTGAACGACAATGCTTACAAATTATAACTTCCGGGCGACTATGGAGTGCATGCTACTTTCAACATAGGTGATCTTTCTCCTTATCTTGATGATGACGGGATTGCAGAATTGAGGACAATTCCTCTTAAAGGGGGAGGGGATGATACGAAGCCGAATACTCCAAGCGAAGAAGATGAAGTAAGAATTGACGTAAAACACCTCGATTGTACTACAACCTACTTAGGCGAGAAAACAGAAACGAGGCACGGAGTTACCTTGATAGTCGGAATTGGAGTAACTTAAACAAAAGACAAGCAGCACCTTGGGGAGGGGAAAAGGATCAAGTGGCAACTAAACAAATAAAAGAATATTCAGCTTTCTCTTACAAAAGCGGCAGGATTCTTGGCAAAAGGGCGGTCAACAAACAACTTGGAGGCTAAGACCCGCTTTTACTTTTGTCCACAAGTGACATGAGGAACCTTTTATTATCTTTTATTATTCTAAGCTCACTTGTATTAGTTTAAATTATCTTGTCAGTTGCTTTTGCCTATAAATGGTGGCGATAGAGTTGTAATGGGAGATTATTGAATGTTGAAGAATTAAGAACACTTTGTGTTTTCCCAGTGAATGCTTTTCATCAAAACTTGGTTTTTATTCGACGCGTTTGAATACTAATCGATTGATTCTCAATAGGTCTTGAGGAGAAATCACTTTATCAAATTATAGGTCTAATTTGATAAAACATCTGTGTATACCTTGTTTCGATATTACGTTTATTTTTCGATACGCTTTATACTTGTTCAATATTTCGTACAAAGTGTTGTTCGATCCTTGAACGTGTTTCTGTCTTAAAGTCGCCGAACGATACGTCTTGTTTGAGTGTCACCGTTTGGGGTGGCTTTGTTAAGTCTTTTCATTTGGACCAACTTCCTGTCTTGTGACGTATCGAATTACCGCCTTCATCACTCGTCATTATTGTTCTTTGTAGCGAGCCGTTGTCACCGCCTCGGCGCTTTCTTGTCGATAGCTTCCGTTCATCAAAAGGCCTTCCGCTGTATCGAGAGCGAATTCGCCTCCCAAGTGAGAATTCGTATCAGTGAGTCAAAGCCAGCTCTCTTGGATGGTTGGGGGAGATTTCAACATTATCCTCCAACCTGACGAGAAAAATGAAGGGGCTATCCCGATCCAATCAGATATGGAAGAGTTCAATGATGGTCTATTACATTGCAAGCTATCTGATGGTGGATTCACGGGCACCTCTTATACCTGGTACAGTGATGGTGTGTGGCAAAGGTTGGATAGGATCTTGTTCTCCCCGGCTTGGTATAGTGCCTTCCCGTGCTCTTCCATTAGGCATCTTCCTAAGTATCGGTTTGATCACAACTCTTTGTTTTGTCAATTTAGCCCTAAATCCTTTAAACCTAAGGCTTCTTTCAGGTTTCAAAATATGTGGATCAGGCACCATCTTTTTTTACCCACTGTAAAGGAGTCTTGGGACCTCCACGCCAATGTTACAAGGATGTTTAAACTTTGGGAAAAGATCTCGAGGTTAAAATACACCCTGAAGGAATGGAATCAAGTTATTTTTGGTAATATTTTTTCTCAAATTGATCAGGCCCAGTATACGGTGGAAGTTGCCGAAACTGGGTTTGACCAAGACCCTACCACTACCAATCTCATCCACCTTAAAAAAATGTACGCCAACCTTACCCTTATTCTGTCCATGGAGGAGGATTTTTGGAAACAAAAATCTAATATAAAATGGACGTTTGAAAGAGAGAGGAATAGCAAATTCTTTCACAATTTAGTGAAAAAGAAAAGACAGAGAAACTTTATTCATGAAATTCGGGATAGTGGTCTGATACGAAATTGACTAGTCAAAATGAAGAAGACGAAGCAAGGATCGACGTAAACGGCCTTACAATGCGCCATGCACGTACGACTACATTTTTAGACGAGAAAATGGACACAAAACGAGAAGGACCAAGGTGCCCGGTCTCAGCCGTGTCATATGACACGACCCGCGTCATGCTGTACCGGAATAACAAGAGTTACTGCCGGCCGAACTCGGTCGTGTCGCCTGACACGACCCGTGTCGCAGACTTTCAGAAAGTGCCGAACGGACTGCTGCCGAACTCGACCGTGTCCCGAGACACGGCCGTGTCCTACTCTTCCGGAAATGCCGGAACGCCTGCCCGTCCAACCCGACCGTGCCAGGCGACACGGTCGAGTCCTACTCGCCCAGAAACATCAAAACCTGCTGCCGTCCAGCCCGACCATGTCAGACGAACACGGTCGAGTCCTGCCGAGCATGTTGCGTCCGCACATGCAGCCGCGGCCGTGTCATATGACACGACTCGTGTCCGGCAGCCACCCTTTTGTTTTTTATATACTTTTGTGTATTTTTGTCTTCTCTTTTCCTTTCTTTACTCATGTTAGGGATTATGTTTCCCCCATTATGTGATTTATGTTCCCTTGAATATTTTATTTTGATTTGTTTTGATTATTCAAAGATTTTGTAATCTTTGAATTATTTTCTTTAATTGTTATAGGAGGACTTAGTTTTTCCTATAAATAGGCATCTTGTAATGGAGGAATTGAATGTTGTAATAAGAATACACCTTGTGTTTCTATCCTTGATAAATGATTTTTATCAAACTCTTGATTTTTATTCGATGTGTTTTCGAGTATTAATCCGATCGATTCTCAATAGGTCTTGAGAAGAAATCACTTATCGAATTATAGGTCTAATTCGATAAATCCTTGTTCTTGATCGTTCAAGTCTTCTTGATCGATATTCTTACTCTATCCGATATTACATCCATAAAACTGTATCCGAAATGCGCTACTCATAAAAAGACTTCCGCTACGATATTCATATACACACTCCGACCGATACATATTCATCTTTCCGAGCGAATTCATATCATAAGTGGCATCGGAGCCCAAGGCTATTTCCTTGGCGATTTTACTGACGATTTCTTGTTCAAAACTATCTCTTGACTCTTGTCATCGGAGACTACACCTGAATTTCTTAATTCAGTTAAGGTTCTTGATCTTTCAGCAGAATGGAGTTCAACGATATTGATTTCTTGGCTAAATATCGCAGCATACCGGAGTTTCACGGATCTAGTAATCTAGATGCCTGTATAGATTGGCTCCATGCTTGTGAGGAGCACTCGGACTTCAAGGCTGCCCCGATCAACCGCCGTGTTTCGTTGGTGGCAAAGCGCCTCCGCGGTAGCGCCGCCGTCTGGTGGCAAAAACTGAAACAGTCCCGTTCACAACAACGTAAGCCAAAAATCAAAGATTGGCAAAAATTCATAAAACATTTCAATCGAAGGTTCAAATCATACCACCACTCGTTTTTCCCCCACCACCAGTCCTTCGACGCCCCGCCGCCGACATTCGATCTAAGGTTTTTCCCCATCAAGGTATTTCGAGCAGAGTCCTTTTTCGATGAAGACGATGTCCCTACTGTCATTTTTAATGAAGTAGACGAGATAGAGGTTTCAACGGCGTAATACAACAAAGAAGATGAGTTGAGCCGTGTTTCCCTAATTTACGAACTTGGATCTTGCAATTATGAGCATGGGCCAAATTATTTTAATGGTGAGAAGCCTGACAGTGCCATGGAAATTGGGTCGGATTATGAACGACCAATAGTATTTGATACATAACCAGTTGACGAAGAGGAACCCATAATTGATCCCGTGTTTCCCATTTTTGATGGTGCACCCGATGTGAAATCATTAATGCTTCTCATTTTTGATGTTGTGCCCAACGGCGATCCATATCTCGATAAAAGTTGTTTTGAAGATTTTTGTCCAATTTATGATGTAGACTCCAATGAGGTGTTTTCAGTTCATGATACGGAGCAAGAAGATGTTATGATTCCGGAACATCTATATCTTGAGCTTTACCAAGATTTTGACATGAAAGTCGACGACGAAGCATTTTTCCCAGGTCTTGAAGTGGCATCCGATGAGTTCGACCACCAGGATGATAACAGTTCTGACTCACAAAATGATTATTATTTCTTTATAGTTCATAATAGTTATTTTGTTGGTGATTCTCTGAGACTCCCTACTGCCTATCGTCTCAAGATTTTGGGCCATGTACGCACTGCGGATATTTTTGAGATCAAGTACTTAGAGGCTTTAGTTAATTATTTTGATGACGAAGGGATTTCAGAATTGAGGACAATTCCTTCTAAAGGGGGAGGGAATGATACGAAATTGACTAGTCAAAATGAAGAAGACGAAGCAAGGATCGACGTAAATGGCCTTACAATGCGCCATGCACGTACGACTACATTTTTAGGCGATAAAATGGACACAAAACGAGAAGGACCAAGGTGCTCGGTCTCGGCCGTCTCGTATGACACGGCCCGCGTCATGCTGTAACGGAATAACAAGAGTTACTGCCGGCCGAACTCGGCCGTGTCGCCTAACACGGCCCATGTTGCAGACTTCTAGAAAGTGCCGAATGGGCTGCCGCCGAACTCGACCGTGTCCCGAGACACAGTCGTGTCCTGCTCTTCCGGAAATGCCGGAACGCCTGCCCGTCCAACCCGACCGTGCCAGGCGACACGGTCGAGTCCTACTCGCCCAGAAACATTACAACCTGCTGCCATCCAGCCCGACCGTGTCAGACGAACACGGTCGAGTCCTGCCGAGCATGTTGCGTCCGCACATGCAGCCGCGGCCGTGTCATATGACACGGCCCGTGTCCGGCAGCCATCCTTTTGTTTTTTATACACTTTTGTGTATTTTTGTCTTCTCTTTTCCATTCTTTACTCATGTTAGGGATTATATTTCTCCCATTATGTGATTTATGTTCCCTTGAATATTTTATTTTGATTTGTTTTGATTATTCAAAGATTTTGTAATCTTTGAATTGTTTTCTTTAATTGTTACAGGAAGACTTAGTTTTTCCTATAAATACGCCTGATATTTCTTGTAATAGTTGAATTGAATGTTGTAATAAGAATACACCTTGTGTTTCTATCCTTGATAAATGATTTTTATCAAACTCTTGATTTTTATTCGACGTGTTTTCGAGTATTAATCCGATCGATTCTCAATAGATCTTGAGAAGAAATCACTTATCGAATTATAGGTCTAGTTTGATAAATCCTTGTTCTTGATCGGTCAAGTCTTCTTGATCGATATTCTTACTTTATCCGATATTACATCCATGAAACTACATCCGAAATACGCTACTCATAAAAAGACTTCCGCTACGATATTCATATACACACTCCGACCGATACATATTCATCTTCCCGGGCAAATTCGTGTCATGGTCGTACGATCACGGATCCCGAGGAAATACACAACTCCGCGGTCTCTTACTTCTCTAATTGTTTTGCGGAGCAAAATCATTTTCTTGATGGCGTTGACCCTCGGGTTGTGCCGAATATTATCTCGCATGATCAAAATAATAGTCTGTGTATTAATCCCACCATTGATGAAATTAAGGTTTGTGTCTTTGACATGGATGGGGATAGTGTTGCCGGGCCTGACGGTTTTAGTATTAAATTTTTTCAAAGTTGCTGGGATATAGTGTGTTGGGACGTTTTAGAAGCCGTTTCTGATTTTTTCAGTGGCTTTCCGATGCCGCGTGGTTTTACTACGACCACTATTACACTTATTACCAAAAATAACAATCCTAGATCGTGGAAAGATTTTCGGCCGATTAGTTTGTGCAACACTACATATAAAATCATTTCGAAAATTCTTAGCATGAGACTTGACAAAATTCTGCCCTCTATGATTAATCCTGCCCAATCGGGTTTCATCAAAGGTAGAAATATCACGGATAATATTTTGACGGCCCACGAGGTTACTCATGACATCTCGCTTTCGGTTACCAATACTATTATTAAACTTGACATGGAAAAGCTTTAGGATAGGATTAATTGAAATTTTATATTTCAAGTAATGTCTAGCTTTGTTTTTTCTAGTGTCTGGATTAATTTTATTAAAAATTGTATTTCTAATTGTTGGTTCTCGATCCTTGTGAATGGACAATCAGTTGGGTTTTTTAAAAGCGAGAGAGGTATTCGGCAAGGGGATCCACTGTCCCCTCTCATTTTTGTGATTTCCGCGGACTATTTTTCTCGAAGTATTGATCATATGTTCTTGAATAATCCGTCGATGTACTACAAGATTAAGAAAAAAGTGAAAATCACACATCTTTCTTATGCAGATGATATTCTCATTTTTCTTAATTCTTCCAAAAAAAGTCTTCATATCTTTAACAAGTGCATCACCCATTATGAGAATATTTCCGGGCAGAAGATCAATAACCGCAAGAGAAATTTCATTTTAAATAAACCAACTCCCCGAGTTGCTAGCTGGGTCCATGATATCACGGGGTTTAATAGAGCTGATTTACCGATTATGTACTTACGCGTCCATTTTTGGAAAGGTTTTCAATCCTTCGATATGTATGGTCCCTTGATTACGAAAATTAAAAACAAGATTCTTACTTGGAACCATCATTTACTGTCCACGGGGGGCGCCTTGAATTAATTAAATCGGTTCTTAACTCCATAGCTTTCTATAGCTTACAAGTGCTTAAACCTCCCGATAATGACATTATTTTCATAGAAAGACTGTTCAATAAATTTCTATGGGGAACTAATGACAGTAAACATAAGTTACATTGGGCTTCTTGGAATCGGCTATGTTTTCCTACGGATGAGGGGGGTATCGGTTGTCGGAATCTTCATGACAATATCCGGGCAGCCGAGATTAAATTGTGGTGGAGATTGAGAACCTCCAACAATATTTGGTCTAATTTACTCCTTAAAATATACTGTTCTCCACCCCATGATTATCAAATTCAACCCCAAAAGTTTCCTTATTTGGAAAAACCTTTGCCGCATTAGATCTATTACTAATGATAAAATCTTTTGGCATAATGGTAATGGTAAAGTGTCTATTTGGCATGACATTTGGTGCGATTTGAGCCCGTTAACCAATTTCAGTAAACTAAGGCTAAAGATACTATTGATTGTGTTTGGACTAATAGGGATTGGGATAGGAGGAAAATCAATCGCAAACTCCTGTTTAGCATTTGTGATCATATATGCTCGTTACCTATTTCCATTGGTGAGAATAAACCTGTAAGGACTTTATCCTCAAACGGTCTTTTTTGTTTCAAAACCGCTTGGGATTTAGTTCGTCAGAAAAACCTCTCAATAATATTCTTCGTTACTGTTGGAATTCTTTGATCACACCTACCATCTCCTTGTTTATGGTTAAGGTCCTCAATAAATGGATTTCCACGCCGGATGGGCTCGCGCATAGGGGCATTATTGCCACTAATTCGTGTTTTTGCTATAATGGGGATGAAAACCTTCCTCACCTCTTTATTAATGGCCCGGTTGCTAGAGAAGTTTGGAAGGTTTTTCATAACCTTGCGGGGATCAAAATACTTATATCCTCCAACTTTAGTCTCATCATTGCTAATTGGTTTGGTAAAACGAAGGGCAAAACTCACATTTTTCACATTATTCCTATTCTGATTCTATGGTTTCTTTGGTGTTGTAGGAATGACAAAAGGGTTGATAATGTCCCTTTCACGCCAAAACGTGTGTATGAGCGTATTTGGAAATATATTAACAACATCAAATTAAAAGGCAAAATTAGTAGACGGTTTTGGAAGGGAGCGGATCGTATTGCAGATTTCATGGGCATCAGACCTGCCCCGAGGCCGCGATACTCAGTCAGGGCTGTCCGTTGGATTAAGCCGCAAGTGGGGTGGTGGAAGTTAAATTCGGACGGTGCCGCGAAGGGTAACCCTGGCGGTGCGGCCGCTGGGGTAATTGTTCGGGATCACCTCGGCAATCCTCTTATCATGTTCTCCGAATTTCTTGGAACTCAAACCAACAATTTTGTGGAAATTTACGCCATTTGGAGAGGGCTCCAGTTTTGCATTCAACACAATTTTAAAAAAGTTTGGGTGGAAGTCGACTTAAAAATTGCACTTCAATTGATTAATCATTCCACTCCTTGCCACTGGAAAATCCAAAGGATTATTTATCAAATTCGATCTCGTATGGATAAATTTGAGACCTATTTATCTCATATCTTTAGAGAGGGCAATGCAGTCGCTGACCTCTTAGCAAACGAAGGATGTGATCGTCAAGATTTCCACCTACACGATATCTCCAATCTTAGAGGGAAAATCCTCGGATTTATTAAACTGGATAAAATGGCCTACCCGTATAATAGGAGGAAAAAAATTTATGTGCAATATTTAGCGGGCTTAGTGGATCATTGCCTGCTGGGCGTGTAGAGGGCCTCGTCCACCCTCGTTTATTAGATTAATAATATATTCTATTTTTTTAATTAAAAAAAAGTCTTGTTAATATGAGATAAGACCACGTTACATGCATTCGAGTCGGAACTCTATGAAACTCCGGTTTATTGATTAGATTCGACCTTTACAGACTCAGAATTGGCTATAACAGCTCCGATTAATCTTTTCTTTCTTGATTAAATATTCTTGTAGAAAGGATCCATTATAAGAGCTCCGATTAAGCCTTTACTTCTTGATTAAATCTTGTTAATAGGAGATAAGACCACGTTACATTCATTCGAGTCGGAACTCTATGAAAACTCGGGTTTATTCATTAAATTCGAGCCTTTTGTACTCAGAATTTGCTATAACAGCTCCGATTAATCTTTTCTTTCTTGATTAAGTCTTGTTGTAGCAAGGATTCATTATAATAGCTCCGATTAAACCTTTGCTTCTTGACTAAGTCTTTTTAATAGGACATATGACCACATTACTTGCATTCGAGTCGGAACTTTATGAAAACTCGGGTTTATTGATTAGATTCGAGCCTTTTGTGCTCAGAATTGACTATAATAGTTCTAGTTAATCTTTTACTTCTTGATTAAGTCTTTTTGTAGCAAGGATTGGATATAATAACTCCGGTTAAGCCTTTACTTATTGATTAAGTCTTGTTAATAGGAATAAGACCATGTTACATGCATTGGAGTTGGAACTCTATGAAATATCGGGTTTATTGATTAGATTCGAGTCTTTTGTACTCAGAATTGGCTATAACAAGTCCGATTAATCTTTTCTTTCTTGATTAAGTTTTGTTGTAGCAAGGTGATACGAAATTGACTAGTCAAAATGAAGAAGACGGAGCAAGGATCGACGTAAACAGCCTTACAATGCGTCATGCACGTACGGCGACATTGTTAGGCGAGAAAACGGACAA
This sequence comes from Orobanche coerulescens, assembly GCA_033398695.1. Lineage (NCBI taxonomy): Eukaryota > Viridiplantae > Streptophyta > Magnoliopsida > Lamiales > Orobanchaceae > Orobanche > Orobanche coerulescens. The sequence continues at coordinate 100,896,546 of CM065804.1, read as the reverse complement.
AAAACGCAAAAGGACCAAGTTGCCGAGCTCGACCGTGTCCCAGGACACGCCCGTGTCACCACCTGCCGGAAAATGTCACAACTTGCCGGAAAATGTCCAACCTGCCGGAAAATGTCACAACCTACCGGAAAATGCCGATCATTGCCGACCGAACTCGGCCGTGTCGTCCGACACAGCCCTTGTTGTACTCGTCCGGAAATGCCAAGGTCACTGTCGGCCGAACCCGACTGTGTCAGGCGACACGGTCGAGTCCTACTCTTCCGGAAAATGCCGAAACAACTGCCGTCCAGCCCGACCGTGCCAGTCGAACACGGTCGAGTCCTACACGCCCAGAAATGCCGAAAATAACTGTCCCGACACCCGACCGTGTTCCAGGCGACACGGTTGAGTCACTGCCAAATGTCCTTGTCACGCCGCGACCGTGTCAAGCGGTCACGGTCGAGTCCCTGTCGGCAGAAATATGCGCGCCGCGGCCGTGTCAAGCGACACGGCCCGTGTCCAGGCAGCAACCTCCTTTATTTTATACACTTTGTGTATTAATTTGTCTCCCTTTTTCTTCACATGGTAAGTTGGCTTATAATCATGTTCATGTATGATCCCCACCCCTAATATTTGATTCCTTGTAATCTTATTTTTTTATCTTGATTTTTGTTTTTCATTTCTAAGATCATGTGATCTTGTTGTTTTTGTTTCCTTAGTTGTAAGACTTCACTTCCTATAAGTAGGAGTTGATTAGCCTTATAATAATTGTATTACGAATTTGAATGTTGTTGTGAAAGAATACACTCTGTATTTCTATCCTTGGTAAATGATTTTTACCGAAACTTGATTTTTATTCGACGCGTTTTCGAGTATTAATCCGATTGATTCTCAATAGGTCTTTAGAAGAAATCACCTTATCGAATTGTAGGTCTAATTCGATAAACCTTTGTTCTTGTTCGATCGAATCACTTTGATCGATATTATCACTTTTTCCAATATTACTTCCATTTTCATTTGTTCGAATTTTTGTTGTCATATACTTCCATAAAAATACACTCAAAACACCATACTCGTAAAAAGCCTCCCGCTATCATACACCTATGCACACTCCGACCGATACGTATTCACTTTTCCGAGTAAATTCGTATCATAAGTGGTATCGGAGCCCAAGGTTATCTCCTTGGGCGATTTATTCAATGATTTCTTGTCAAAGAAATATCGCTCGACTCTAGCCATACCGATTCTGGAACTGAAATGGAGGAATTTGATTTCTTCTGGTCTCACTTGGCTACCACCATTGATTGAGTTTTTTTACAGTTCTTGTCAATGGGATGACGACAACTTACCTGTTCCGCCACCGCCATCTTCCCCAGTTTTGGCAGCCCTAATTGTCGCTATAACAGCGGTACCAGATCGAGATCCAGCTTCCCATGTCTCACAACCACCATGCCACACGACCGCCGCCACGATGGACCACCAATCATCCACCATAATCCACAGCCCCACGACCATGCTTCATGAGATCCATGATTATGATGGGCCACCTATTTTTGATAAAGATAAAGAGCAGTGCTATATTTACCTAGTGGTTCCTGTTTATGATATTGAGCCTAAGGACGAGCATTCCCAATATTTTGATGTGAAAGGCGATTCCGAGGAAATTTTCTTGGTTCTTGAAATTGCATCCGATGAGTTCAACCACGATGATAAAGGTTTTGCCTCACAGAATAATTATTATTATTTTATTAAAAATGATAGTTATTTTGTTGGTAATTCTCTGGGACCCCCTACTACCTACCGTCTCAAGATTTTGAACCAGATACACACCACAGATTTTAGAGGTAAAGATATTAATTATTTCATCTGGAAACGACGGGATTACGGAATTGAGGTCAATTCCTTTTAAAGGGGCAGAGAATGATACGAAATTGACTAGTCAAAATGAAGAAGACGGAGCAAGGATCGACGTAAACAGCCTTACAACGCGTCATGCACGTACGGCGACATTGTTAGGCGAGAAAACGGACAAAAAATGCAAAAGGACCAAGTTGCCGAGCTGGACCGTGTCCCAGGACACGCCCGTGTCACCACCTGCCGGAAAATGTCACAACTTGCCGGAAAATGTCCAACCTGCCGGAAAATGGCACAACCTGCCGGAAAATGCCGATCACTGCCGAACGTCCTTGTCACGCCGCGACCGTGTCAAGCGGACACGGTCGAGTCCCTGTCGGCAGAAATATGCGCGCCGCGGCCGTGTCAAGCGACACGGCCCATGTCCAGCCAGCAGCCTCCTTTATTCTATACACTTTGTGTATTAATTTGTCTCCCTTTTTCTTCACATGGTAAGATGGCTTATAATCATGTTCATGTGTGATCCCCACCCCTAATATTTGATTCCTTCTGATCTTATTTTTTTATCTTGATTTTTGTTTTTCATTTCTAAGATCATGTGATCTTGATGTTTTTGTTTCCTTAGTTGTAAGACTTCACCTCCTATAAGTAGGAGTTGATTAGCCTTGTAATAATTGTATTACGGATTTGAATGTTGTTGTGAAAGAATACACTTTGTATTTCTATCCTTGGTAAATGATTTTTACCGAAACTTGATTTTTATTCAACGCGTTTTCGAGTATTAATCCGATTGATTCTCAATAGGTCTTGAGAAGAAATCACCTTATTGAATTATAGGTCTGATTCGATAAACCTTTGTTCTTGTTCGATCGAATCACTTTGATCGATATTATCACTTTTTCCAATATTACTTCCATTTTTATTTGTTCGAATTTTCGTTGTCATATTCGATATTACATCCATAAAAATACACTCAAAACACCATACTCGTAAAAAGCCTTCCGCTATCATACACCTATACACACTCCGACCGATACGTATTCACTTTTTCGGGCGAATTCGTATCACAAGGATTGGATATAATAGCTCCGGTTAAGCCTTTACTTATTAATTAAGTCTTGTTAATAGGAGATAAGACCATGTTACATGTATTCTACTTTGAACTCACTGAAACTCGGTATTATTGATTATATTCGAGCCTTTTGTACTCAGAATTGGCTATAACAGCTCCGATTAATCTTTTCCTTCTTGATTAAGTCTTGTTGTAGCAAGGATTGGATATAATAGCTCGGATTAAGCCTTTACTTCTTGATTAAGTCTTGTTAAGACGATGTTATGATACGAGATCGACATGGCCAACCGAAGAAAGACGACGTAGACGACCATGCAACCATGCATACGGCCATGCACACACATGCACCTACACGACATGCACTTACTTCTTTGGACGAGACGACTAATACGAGACTTGAAGTAACCTTGAACATATTTTACGTATGCATGAAGAAATTACGAACCATGCACTCATCCACCTTCTTCATGCATTGAAACCGATGGTTCCCCTCCCTTGAATAAGTCACCTACATGGCAACAAAGTCATCAAAGCATGATAATAATTATCATCAAGAATCAAACCAAAGTCTTCTAACATGATTAGTTATTTTATTTTGTTTCTTGTCTTTGGTGAAGATTTGCTCAAGATTGACTAGTCATGATCCGAAATTTACTAGTCCGAGTGAAAAAGGCGAACAGCGGACAAAATTACCAATTCCCGCGCGTATGACTATTTCGTAGCAGTTTTGGTATTTTAATCATAACTCTCTCATACGAAGTCCGATTTAGGTGATTCAAGCGGCCATGGAAAGATAAAAGAAAGATCTATAAATCATGTGAAATGGTACAAGGTCCAATTATGCTTATATCAAGCCACACGAACCGTTCAAATGTGCAGTGATTTTTATGGCCGAAAATTGATGAAGATTTGTGAAGATTTTGTCCAAGATTGATGAAGATTTTCCATGCCTTCATTTTTCAAGTTCATGTCTACATTTTTCAAAGTCTTACAAGAAGATCAAATGGAGAAGATTTTGGGTCCCCCCCACACTTCAATAAATCGAACCAAATCAAGGAGGATGGAAGCTTGGTGTTGATTTTTGTTGTCTTGTTAGAATTGTTTAATCTTTGTTTGATTTTAGTTGATTTTTGTGTGATCTTGTAATGGCTATTTATAAGCCACATTTTCAGCCCTTGAAAGATATCTTGAAAGTTATAAACATTGTATTTCTCTTGAAATATACGTTGAACGAGTTCAACAAAACCTTGGTTATTATTTCGACGCGTCTCGAATTATAACTTGATCAATTCTCAATAGGTCTTGAGGAGAGATTATCTTTATCGAGTTATAGGTCTAATTCGATAAAACACATTCAAACTCATACACTACCCTACCTCACGGCCGAAACCACATAAATTCGGCCACCACCTTTTATTTTCATTGTTACTTTGATACTTGTAAAAACCGTGATAATCTTCCATTGTATTTTATACGTTTTACGTACACTTATATACGTAATTCGTATCATAAGTGGTATCAGAGCCCAAGGTCATCTCCTTGGGCGATTTATTCAACGAATTTTTAGTTGAAGTATTTAGTCACCTTCTTGGGTTGTTCTTCACGGTTAGAAGAATTTTCGCATAACATTGGCAGATTGGCGCAGTCGGAAGAAAATAAAGTTTCCCGTGAATTCGACCGTTGGATCGTCACAAAATTTTGACAAAGGTAAGCCAACTCATCGAACTACAGTCTGAACGGTGGAGATCAGATTCTTTGATCATCTTCTTGGTTCATTCTTCACGGATTTCTTAGCAAATTTTCTGCTCAGTTTCTTGATCATTAGAAGAGATGGACATGACCATCTCCGAATTCTTGGTAAAGCTACGTGATGCTTTACATGACTTACCGGAACCTCGACGAGGAGGAGAAGGCCTATGTTCCCCACGCCATACTAACGAGTTCGAGTTGAACGAACTTCCGAAGTTCATCGGAGGTACCGACCCCGAAATTTATTTGGAATGGGAACGTAAGATGGATCGCTTGTTCGAGTTTAAAGGTCTTGACGATGAGAAGCGTTGCAGATATGCAATTATCAAGTTGGTTAAAGGCGCTTGATTTGGTTCGAATTAAAGAAGAAGCAAAGGACTCGTGGCCGAAAACAAGATCCGTCGTGGGAGTCGTTGAAAAGAAAACTTCGCAAGAGATACGTACCTTTCGGCTCGAGTTCGGCTCTCAAAATCGTAACAACATCAGCCCCCAACTCGGTTTCTAAATCTCTCGACTTGCCTAATGAGACGAGTTTGCTGGAGGTGAGTTGTTTCATTGGCCAAAGGTTCGATCATGTGCAAGATGTTTGCCCGAATCTTGCTACCCGAGACGAGTTAATAGCCGAGGAAGAACAAAAAAGGCTAGGCGACATTCTCAAGTTTGATATAGAGGACGAAGGAGAAGAAGAATGTGTAGTTTACGATGCTCCCGATTATGATACAGACTTAGTTCTTCGTACTTTAGAAACCAAATCGGTTTCAAATGATTTAGAGCATCAGGACGAGTTAACGAGTGAGGAACTCCCAAGTGTACTTTTTAGTTCTACACAACCATCCGTTTCCCGAGCTACAGAAGATGAAGAGATTGAGGACAAGGCGATTGTTCCCCAAAATTTCTATGAGGATATTTCTATTATTGTTAAAAAATTGGAGGATCCCAATCCAATTGTTCTCATTGATCCGGTTCCCGACACCGACCAACGTAAAAGCTATGTGGCTATATGTGACTGGAAAATAGTAAAAGACGAACTCATTGATGAAAGGAATGAGGACAAGATTTGTGCCCACATGACGCCGGAAATGGAAATTATTCCGTTAAACCACAAATCTTTTTTTGGGGATTCCGTTAAGGGAAATGGTAGACACCCAGATACGTCGTTTGTTTTTATTTTGCAGGTTGTTCTTTTAAAAATGCAATCCCAGACGAAAATTACATCTTCAATCCGGGAGGAGCACAACCCTATCCGGAATACCAACCGTCCTTGGATTATAGATTCGAGGACGAATCTCTTTAAAGGAAGAGGGGATGATACGAGATCGACATGGCCAACCAAAGAAAGACGACGTAGACGACCATGCAACCATGCATACGGCCATGCACACACATGCACCTACACGACATGCACTTACTTCTTTGGACGAGACGACTAATACGAGACTTGAAGTAACCTTGAACATATTTTACGTATGCATGAAGAAATTACGAACCATGCACTCATCCACCTTCTTCATGCATTGAAACCGATGGTTCCCCTCCCTTGAATAAGTCACCTACATGGCAACAAAGTCATCAAAGCATGATAATAATAATCATCAAGAATCAAACCAAAGTCTTCTAACATGATTAGTTATTTTATTTTGTTTCTTGTCTTTGGTGAAGATTTGCTCAAGATTGACTAGTCATGATCCGAAATTTACTAGTCCGAGTGAAAAAGGCGAAAAGCGGACAAAATTACCAATTCCCGCGCGTATGACTATTTCGTAGCAGTTTTGGTATTTTAATCATAACTCTCTCATACGAAGTCCGATTTAGGTGATTCAAGCGGCCATGGAAAGATAAAAGAAAGATCTATAAATCATGTGAAACGGTACAAGGTCCAATTATGCTTATATCAAGCCACACGAATCGTTCAAATGTGCAGTGATTTTTATGGCCGAAAATTGATGAAGATTTGTGAAGATTTTGTCCAAGATTGATGAAGATTTTCCATGCCTTCATTTTTCAAGTTCATGTCTACATTTTTCAAAGTCTTACAAGAAGATCAAATGGAGAAGATTTTGGGTCCCCCCCACACTTCAATAAATCGAACCAAATCAAGGAGGATGGAAGCTTGGTGTTGATTTTTGTTGTCTTGTTAGAATTGTTTAATCTTTGTTTGATTTTAGTTGATTTTTGTGTGATCTTGTAATGGCTATTTATAAGCCACATTTTCAGCCCTTGAAAGATATCTTGAAAGTTATAAACATTGTATTTCTCTTGAAATATACGTTGAACGAGTTCAACAAAACCTTGGTTATTATTTCGACGCGTCTCGAATTATAACTTGATCAATTCTCAATAGGTCTTGAGGAGAGATTATCTTTATCGAGTTATAGGTCTAATTCGATAAAACACATTCAAACCCATACACTACCCTACCTCACGGCCGAAACCACATAAATTCGGCCATCACCTTTTATTTTCATTGTTACTTTGATACTTGTAAAAACCGTGATAATATTCCATTGTATTTTATACGTTTTACGTACACTTATATACGTAATTCGTATCATGTTACATGCATTCAAGTTGGAATCTTAATTTTGGGAACCGGTCTCCTTGGGACTTGGTTTTGTACAAGCTTAAAAGACTGCGTCGTACCCTCAAGCATTGGAATTTTTCGTCTTTTGGTGATATTTTCACTAAAAAAAGTCAGCTTTTGGATCAACTTGGTGAGATTCAGTCTCTCATTGATGCGGATGGGTATACCGACGAGCTCTTCTGTCAGGAGGTCGAAACAACTGCGGCCTTGAACGACATCCTTAATAAAGAGAGTCTTTTCTTCCAACAAAGGAGTAGGACTAACTGGCTTAAGGATGGTGATCGGGATACTGCCTTTTTCCATAGGACAGTTAAGATGAGGAATAATCGTCTTCAGCTGTCCTCTCTCCTTATTGACGGTGATCTTTGTCGTGATCCGCCTACCATCTCGAGCCACATTGTGAATTTTTATCAGCACCTTTTCGAAGGCCACCCGATTGCTACTAACTGGCCCACTGGTTTCTCTCTTCCTAAGGTTTCTCATCAGCATAAGAGGTTTCTCAGAAGTAATTTGGATACTCGCAAGATTGTTTCTTACTCTATATTCAGGGGGGTTCGTAATCATATTCCCTGTCTTCTTAACACTTCCAGTTGGGTTATTGGAAATGGTCAGAATATTAATTTTTGGTGGGACAACTGGCTGGGTTATATCATTGGTGATCGGTTGGGTATTCCTCAGCATCTTAGAAGTACCTTCTCTGACACCATCAGTGATTTTTACTATGACAGGACTTGGCATCTTACCCTCGATTTTATGGAGAGGTGTCGTGATGTTGCTTTAGATGTCGTCTATACCCCCTATAACTTTGAAGGAAAAGACGAGCGGGTTTGGGCTAAATCAGTGCACGACAATGTTACCTCTCAAATCGCTTATTGGCACCTTCGCCACAACTTTCCTAAGGTGAGCTGGGGGAAATGGATTTGACACATATTAATCCCCGCTCGTCGTTCTCTCACGGTCTGGAAGGCTATTAACAACAAGCTTCCTGTTTTTGATCTTCTTCATTTCAGGGGTTTCATTGGTCCTTCGGTTTACCTTTTCTGTCTCTCTGCCCCTGAATCAATTGACCACATTTTCACTGAGTGCATGGTTATCCGGCAGTTCTGGGACTATTTTGAGCAGGGCTTCTTAATCTCTTTAGAATTGAATGCTGGGTTCGGACACTTCATCATTCGAGCTATGGATATCAGATTTAGTCAGCAGATCTATACTCTCTGGAGATTCACTATTATTACTGCCGTCTGGGCTATCTGGCATATTCGCTGTGATGTTTTATCTAACGAAGCTAAATTTTCTATCATATCTCTTTGTTCTATAGTTTGGTCTCTTCTCAGAGAATGTAATAACTATGACATGGGCACCGTGGATAACTCTATTTCTGATCTAGTCCGTCTTCGGGCTCTGGGTGTGGCTGGCCGCACGAGACCCCCACTTTACCCTATTTATGTGAAATGGTATCCCCCCCAATTGGCTGGATGAAAGTTAACACTGATGGGATGGCTAGAGGTTGCCCAGGCTTGGGTGCTATTGGCCTTGTTTATCGGAATCATCTGGGCCGGGATTTTGGCACCCTCTCTGCGGCAATTGGTTGCTGTTTTGCCTTCTAAGCTGAGTTGGTCGCAGCTATTCATGCTTTCGAGATTGCTTTTTATCATGGTTGGGATTATTTGTGGCTGGAGTCTGACTCTACTTATGTTGTGAGCATTCTCTCAAATCGTAGTTCTGCTGTTCCCTGGATCTACCGCAGTCGTTTGAGGCGGATTTGGCGTATTATTGATAGCATGCACTTCAGGGTCTCTCATATCTATAGAGAAGGGAATGCTGTGGCAGACTGGCTTTCTAAAAGATTGGTTTCTTACGAGTGGTCTAGCGAAGCGCCAGAGTCTCTCTGAGATCTTCTGTCGAGGGATATGTCTCCTATATATTTTAGCCGACGTTAGTTTTCTCGCAGCATAACGCTCGGGTACTCTTTTTCCCTATCGTAGGTTTTTCCCATTGGGTTTTTCTACGATAGGGTTTTAACGAGGCATGCGGCTGCAACCCCATACATCTGGTATGGGGGTTTAGGTCCTTTTATTCTGTTTTCATAGATAGCTTTTGCATTTGTGTTTTTATCTCTGTTTCTCTTGACTACCCGCCTGTGGGATTAGCTTGAGATTTTATTTTGTTGTCTAGCCCGGTTGCCTGGTTATGGTATCTGTTGGCCCTCTCTCTGTAAAAAAAAAAGTTGGAAATCTAGGAAAACTCGGGTTTATTGATATATTCGAGCCTTTTATACTTAGAATTAGCTACAACAACTCTGATTAATCTTTTCTTTCTTGATTAAGTCTTGTTGTAGCAAGGATACTTTATAATAGCTCTGATAAGGCCTTTATTTCTTGATTAAGTCTTGTTAATAGGACATAAGACCGCAATACATGCATTCGAGTCGGAACTCTATGAAAACTCGAGTTTACTAATTAAATTCGAGCCTTTTCTATTCATAATTGGCTATAATGGATCCGATTAATCTTTTCTTTCTTAAATCTTCTTGCAGAAAGGATCCATTATAAGAGCTCCAGTTAAGCCTTTACTTCTTGACTGAGTCTTGTTAATAGGAGATAAGACCACGTTACATTCATTCGAGCCGGAACTCTATGAAAACTCGGGATTACTCATTAGATTCGAGCCTTTTGTACTTAGAATTTGCTATAACAGCTCCGATTAATCTTTTCTTTCTAGATTAAGTCTTGTTGTAGCAAGGATTCGTTATAATAGCTCCGATTAAACCTTTGCTTCTTGACTAAGTCTTGTTACATAAGACCATATTACATGCATTCGAGTCGGAACTTTATGAAAACTCGGGTTTATTGATTAGATTCGAGCCTTTTGTACTCAAAATTTACTATAACAGCTCCAGTTAATCTTTTACTTCTTGATTAAGTCTTTTTGTAGCAAGGATTGGATATAATAACTCCGGTTAAGCCTTTATTTATTGATTAAGTCTTGTTAATAGGAGATAAGACCACGTTACATGCATTGGAGTCGGAACTCTATGAAATATCGGGTTTATTGATTAGATTCGAGCCTTTTGTACTCAGAATTGGCTATAACAACTCCGATTAATCTTTTCTTTCTTGATTAAGTTTTGTTGTAGCAAGGATTGTATATAATAGCTCGGATTAAGCCTTTACTTCTTGATTAAGTCTTGTTAATATGAGATAAGATGATGTTACATGCATTCAAGTCGGAAATCTATGAAAACTCGAGTTTATTGATTATATTCGAGCCTTTTATACTCAGAATTGGCTACAACAACTCTGATTCATCTTTTCTTTCTTGATTAAATCTTGTTGTAGCAAGGATACTTTATAATAGCTCTGATTAAACCTTTATTTCTTGATTAAGTCTTGTTAATAGGACATAAGACCACAATACATGCATTCGAGTCGGAACTCTATGAAAACTTGAGTTTACTAATTAAATTCGAGCCTTTTGTATTCATAATTAGCTATAACAGCAACGATTAATCTTATCTTTCTTGATTAAATCTTCTTGTAGAAAGGATCCATTATAAGAGCTCCGATTAAGCCTTTACTTCTTGATTAAGTCTTGTCAATAGGAGATAAGACCACGTTACATTCATTCGAGTCGGAACTCTATGAAAACTCGGGTTTATCATTAGATTCGAGCCTTTTGTACTCAAAATTTGCAATAACAGCTCCAATTAATCTTTTCTTTGTTGATTAAGTCTTGTTGTAGCAAGGATTCATTATAATAGCTCCGACTAAACCTTTGCTTCTTGACTAAGTCTTGTTAATAGGACATAAGACCACATTACATGCATTCAAGTTGGAACTTTATGAAAACTCGGGTTTATTGATTAGATTCGAGCCTTTTGTACTCAGAATTTGCTATAACAGCTCCAATTAATCTTTTCTTTGTTGATTAAGTCTTGTTGTAGCAAGAATTCGTTATAATAGCTCCGACTAAACCTTTGCTTCTTGACCAAGTCTTGTTAATAGGACATAAGACCACATTACATGCATTCAAGTCGAAACTTTATGAAAACTCGGGTTTATTGATTAGATTCGAGCCTTTTGTACTCAGAATTTACTATAACAGCTCCAGATAATCTTTTACTTCTTGATTAAGTCTTTTTGTAGCAAGGATTGGATATAATAACTCCGGTTAAGCCTTTACTTATTGATTAAGCCTTGTTAATAGGAGATAAGACCACGTTACATGCATTGGATTCGGAACTCTATGAAATATCGGGTTTATTGAGTAGATTCGAGCATTTTGTACTCAGAATTGGCTATAACAACTGGCGATTAATCTTTTCTTTCTTGATTAGGTTTTGTTGTAGCAAGGATTGGATATAATAGCTCCGGTTAAGCCTTTACTTATTAATTAAGTCTTGTTAATAACAGATAAGACCATGTTACATGTATTCGACTCGGAACTCACTGAAAACTCGGGATTATTAATTATATTCGAGCCTTTTGTACTCATAATTGGCTATAACAACTCTGATTAATCTTTTGCTTCTTGATTAAGTCTAGTTGTAGCAAGGATTGGATATAATAGCTCGGATTGAGTTTTACTTCTTGATTAAGTCTTGTTAATAGGAGATAAGATAATGTTACATGCATTCAAGTCGGAAATCTATGAAAACTCGGGTTTATTGATTATACTTGAGCCTTTTATACACAGAATTGGCTACAACAACTCTGATTAATCTTTTCTTTCTTGATTAAGTCTTGTTGTAGCAAGAATACTTTATAATAGCCCTGATTAAACCTTTATTTCTTGATTAAGTCTTGTTAATAGGACATAAGACCACAATACATGCATTTGAGTCGGAACTCTATGAAAACTCGAGTTTACTGATTAAATTTGAGCCTTTTGTATTCATAATTGGCTATAACAGCTCCGATTAATCTTTTCTTTCTTGATTAAATCTTCTTGTAGAAAGGATCCATTATAAGAGCTCCGATTAAGCCTTTACGTCTTGATTAAGTCTTGTTAATAGGAGATAAGACTACGTTACATTCATTCGATTCGGAACTCTATGAAAACTCGGGATTATTCATTAGATTCGAGCCTTTTGTAATCAGAATTTGCTATAACAACTCCGATTAATATTTTCTTTCTTGATTAGGTCTTGTTGTAGCAAGGATTCGTTATAATAGCTCCGATTAAACCTTTGCTTCTTGACTAAGTCTTGTTAATAGGACATAAGACCACATTACATGCATTCGAGTCGGAACTTTATGAAAACTCGGGTTTATTGATTAGATTCGAGCCTTTTGTACTCAGAATTTACTATAACAGCTCCAGTTAATCTTTTACTTCTTGATTAAGTCTTTTTGTAGCAAGGATTGGATATAATAACTCCGGTTAAGCTTTTACTTATTGATTAAGTCTTGTTAATAGGAGATAAGACCATGTTACATGCATTGGAGTCGGAACTCTATGAAATATCTGGTTTATTGGTTAGATTCGAGCCTTTTGTACTCAGAATTGGCTATAACAACTCCGATTAATCTTTTCTTTCCTGATTACGTTTTGTTGTAGCAAGGATTGGATATAATAGCTCCGGTTAAGCCTTTACTTATTAATTAAGTCTTGTTAATCGGAGATAAGACCATGTTACATGTATTCGACTCGGAACTCACTGAAAACTTGGGATTATTGATTATATTCGAGCCTTTATTGGCTATAACAGTTCCGATTAATCTTTTGCTTCTTGATTAAGTCTTGTTGTAGCAAGGATTGGATATAATAGCTCGGATTAAGCCTTTACTTCTTGATTAACTCTTATTAATAGGAGATAAGATGATGTTACATGCATTCAAGTCGGAAATGTATGAAAACTCGGGTTTATTGGTTATTTTCGAACCTTTTATACTCAGAATTGGCTACAACAACTCTGATTAATCTTTTCTTTCTTGATTAAGTCTTGTTGTAGCAAGGATACTTTATAATAGCTCTAATTAAACCTTTATTTCTTGATTAAGTCTTGTTAATAGGACATAAGACCACAATACATGCATTCGAGTCGGAACTCTATGAAAACTCGATTTTACTGATTAAATTTGAGCCATTTGTATTCATAATTGGCTATAACTGCTTCGATTAATCTTTTCTCTCTTGATTAAATCTTCTTGTAGAAAGGATCCATTATAAGAGCTCCGATTAAGCCTTTACGTCTTGATTAAGTCTTGTTAATAGGAGATAAGACTATGTTACATTCATTCGAGTCGGAACTCTATGAAAACTCGGGATTATTCATTAGATTCGAGCCTTTTGTACTCAGAATTTGCTATAACAGCTCCGATTAATATTTTCTTTCTTGATTAGGTCTTGTTGTAGCAACGATTCGTTATAATAGCTCCGATTATACCTTTGCTTCTTCACTAAGTCTTGTTAATAGGACATAAGACCATATTACATGCATTCGAGTCGGAACTTTATGAAAACTAGGGTTTATTGATTAGATTCGAGCCTTTTGTACTCAGAATTTACTATACCAGCTCCAGTTAATCTTTTACTTCTTGATTAAGTCTTTTTGTAGCAAGGATTGGATATAATAACTCCGGTTAAGCTTTTACTTATTGATTAAGTCTTGTTAATAGGAGATAAGACCACGTTACATGCATTGGAGTTGGAACTCTATGAAATAACGGGTTTATTGATTAGATTCGAGCCTTTTGTACTCAGAATTGGCTATAACAACTCCGATTAATCTTTTCTTTCTTGATTAAGTTTTGTTGTAGCAAGGATTGGATATAATAGCTCCTGTTAAGCCTTTACTTATTAATTAAGTCTTGTTAATCGGAGATAAGACCATGTTACATGTCTTCGACTCGGAACTCACTGAAAACTCGGGATTATTGATTATATTCGCTCCTTTATTGGTTATAACAGTTCCGATTAATCTTTTGCTTCTTGATTAAGTCTTGTTGTAGCAAGGATTGGATATAATAGCTCGGATTAAGCCTTTACTTCTTGATTAAGTCTTATTAATAGGAGATAAGACCATGTTACATGCATTCAAGTCGGAAATCTATGAAAACTCGGGTTTATTGATTATATTCGAGCCTTTTATACTCAGAATTGGCTACAACAACTCTGATTAATCTTTTCTTTTTTGATTAAGTCTTGTTGTAGCAAGGATACTTTATAATAGCTCTGATTAAACCTTTATTTCTTGATTAAGTCTTGTTAATAGGACATAAGACCACAATACATGCATTTGAGTTGGAACTCTATGAAAACTCGAGTTTAGTGATTAAATTCGAGCCTTTTGTATTCATAATTGGCTATAACAGTTCCAATTAATCTTATCTTTCTTGATTAAATCTTCTTGTAGAAAGGATCCATTATAAGAGCTCCGATTAAGCCTTTACTTCTTGATTAAGTCTTGTCAATAGGACATAAGACCACGTTACATTCATTCGAGTCGGAACTCTATGAAAACTCGGGTTTATTCATTAGATTCGAGCCTTTTGTACTCATAATTTGCTATAACAGCTCCGATTAATCTTTTCTTTGTTGATTAAGTCTTGTCGTAGCAAGGATTCGTTATAATAGCTCCGACTAAACCTTTGCTTCTTGACTAAGTCTTGTTAATAGGACATAAGACCACATTACATGCATTCAAGTCGGAACTTTATGAAAACTCTGGTTTATTGATTAGATTCGAGCCTTTTGTACTCAGAATTTGCTGTAACAGCTCCAATTAATCTTTTCTTTGTTGATTAAGTCTTGTTGTAGCAAGGATTCGTTATAATAGCTCCGACTAAACCTTTGCTTATTGACTAAGTCTTGTTAATAGGACATAAGACCACATTACATGCATTCAAGTCGGAACTTTATGAAAACTCGGATTTATTGATTAGATTCGAGCCTTTTGTACTCAGAATTTACTATAACAGCTCCAGTTAATCTTTTACTTCTTGATTAAGTCTTTTTGTAGCAAGGATTAGATATAATAACTCCGGTTAAGCCTTTACTTATTGATTAAGCCTTGTTAATAGGAGATATGACCACATTACATGCATTGGATTCGGAACTCTATGAAATATCGGGTTTATTGATTAGATTCGAGCCTTTTGTACTCAGAATTGGCTATAACAACTCCGATTAACCTTTTCTTTCTTGATTAAGTTTTGTTGTAGCAAGGATTGGATATAATAGCTCCGGTTAAGCCTTTACTTATTAATTAAGTCTTGTTAATAAGAGATAAGACCATGTTACATGTTTTCGACTCGGAACTCACTGAAAACTTGGGATTATTAATTATATTCGAGCCTTTGGTACTCAGAATTGGCTATAACAACTCCAATTAATCTTTTGCTTCTTGATTAAGTCTTGTTGTAGCAAGGATTGGATATAATAGCTCGGATTAAGCTTTACTTCTTGATTAAGTCTTGTTAATAGGAGATAAGACGATGTTACATGCATTCAAGTCGGAAATCTATGAAAACTCGGGTTTATTGATTATATTTGAGCCTTTTATACTCAGAATTGGCTACAACAACTCTGATTAATCTTTTCTTTCTTGATTAAGTCTTGTTGTAGCAAGAATACTTTATAATAGCCCTGATTAAACCTTTATTTCTCGATTAAGTCTTGTTAATAGGAGATAAGACTACGTTACATTCATTCGAGTCGGAACTCTATGAAAACTCGGGATTATTCATTAAATTCGAGCCTTTTGCACTCAGAATTTGCTATAAAAGCTCCGATTAATCTTTTCTTTCTTGATTAAGTCTTGTTGTAGCTGGGATTCGTTATAATAGCTCCAATTAAACCTTTGCTTCTTGACTAAGTCTTGTTAATAGGACATAAGACCACATTACATGCATTCGAGTCGGAACTTTATGAAAACTCGGGTTTATTGATTAGATTCGAGCCTTTTGTACTCAGAATTTACTACAATAGCTCCAGATAATCTTTTACTTCTTGATTAAGTCTTTTTGTAGCAAGGATTGGATATAATAACTCCGGTTAAGCCTTTACTTATTGATTAAGCCTTGTTAATAGGAGATAAGACCACATTACATGCAGTGGATTCGGAACTCTATGAAACATCGGGTTTATTAATTAGATTCGAGCCTTTTGTACTCAGAATTGGCTATAACAACTCCGATTAATCTTTTCTTTCTTGATTAAGTTTTGTTGTAGCAAGGATTGGATATAATAGCTCCGGTTAAGCTTTTACTTATTAATTAAATCTTGTTAATAGGAGATAAGACCATGTTACATGTATTCGACTCGGAACTCACTGAAAACTCGGGATCATTGATTATATTCGAGCCTTTATTGGCTATAGCCGCTCCTATAAATCTTTTGCTTCTTGATTAAGTCTTGTTGTAGCAAGGATTGGATATAATAGCTCGGATTAAGCCTTTACTTCTTGATTAAGTCTTGTTAATAGTGTAATATCCGGAATTTCTACTACTGTTGTTTAATATTATTTTATCCGAGTTATATTTTACAGCATGGAATCTGTACAGTATGGATAAAATAAATTAAAGACTGAGATGTCAGTATTGGTATAATTGTCGTATTTGGTCGGCAATTGCATTTGAGGATATAATGTGTTGAGTATATGTATTCCGTATGCCGTATGTTCGTATTCTGCATGTCGAGACGTTGGGGAAGAGTAGATGATAATGGCTAAACATAGCCTTATTAGCGCACGCTAATACTCATTCATAGCGCACACTAACGTGCAGGTGTAGCGCACACTAAAGGTAAAATAATAGCGCGCGCTAGTGCAGATAGATCAGAGGGAATCTGCGTGTGGACCAGGCCACTTTCGGCGCACGTTCTGATAAGTCAACGGACGTTTGTAATGTAGTACTAGCGCACCCTAAACCCTAAAGCTTAGCGCACGCTAATGATATATCGGACAAAAAGGAATCTTATCCTCGTCAGCACTTTCGGCGTGTGGACCAGGCTTCAGAGCATACAGACAAACGAGTCAACTGATATTAGCGCATGCTAAACGCAATGACTTGCGTACGCTAGAGAGTGTAAGTTACGTACGCTAATACATGGGCATTACGTACGTAAGCACATTTATGAAGCCAAAATGTAGCCTCTGGACTGCGATAGCGCACGCTAACAAAGTCAGTTAGCGCACGCTAAGGCTGTAGCGCATGCTAAACATAAGGTTTAGTGCACGCTAGTAATATACTTTATAAAAAGGGACAGACGAGTGTTATGAAGCATTTCATCCATTTCTTTCCTTTCACTCGATAGAGAGAGCTCTGGGAGGTACTTGAGGTCCAGAAACACTCCGAGATGATGATCTTTATCAAGATTAAGATAGAGAGCATGGATTAAAGTTTTATTCTTCAAGTTATTCATGGTTCTTGGAATGAAGTTCAAGTGTTCTTCTTCTTGGTTCATCTAATCCAGGTACTTTTCGTATCCCTTTGATAGTAGTTCGTTTTTAAGGATGAGTACTTGTGAGAGAACATGTTGGATAATCATGTGGTGATTTTTATGAGACCTAATGGGATTATGAAAAGGGTGTTCAGATGTTATGTAAGATTCTTCATGTTAATGGTGATTCGTTTAACTTGATGAGGTTGAATCATGGATTTCTGAATCATGATAATTTCAATGGTCGATTTAGATGACTTAAATCACGATATGAGGTTTAATTCCGGCTTGAGTATGATATGACCCTTGTTATCGAGTTGGTTTGATTGTTGATGTTGTTATTGATATAGAGACATTGATATGATCCTTGTGATAGTTATGGTGTTGTTTATCTTCAAGAGATATGGAGATTTATGTCTCCTTTCATTTTGGATTTTGATATTAAGATGATATAAGGATATATAATAGTTTTGATTATAAATATGGATAAGATGATTAAAACCAACATTATGATTTTAGTTTCGTATGTTCGTGATAAGATGTGGATCATGATGATGAGATTGAATTTGGAAAAGTTATTGTTAATCTTGGAGTATGATTTCCTTTTCATTCGGATTCGTAGTCGCAAGGTGTTAGTCGATGCTTGGAACGCATGCCACTGTACAGCATTAGCGCACGCTAAGCTTACTGGCTAGCGCACGCTAACGGGAGCAACTTAGCGCACGCTAAATTATGTGTTTAACGTGCGCTAAGTAGGCAGACAGTGCAGTATTTTTGAGTTGTGATTATGAATTCGTGATCATTTAAGTTGGTTTGATCAGATTTGTGGTTAACCGAGATATTGTTGAGCCGTTGGGTTGGTGAATTGATTTTATCGATTGTTGATTGTTATCGAACTTGTTGTTTATCGAATTACTGTAATAGGTTGAGAATATTGATCGGTGATTATAACCATGTGTTACGGTCGAGTTCAAGGATGTTCGTGAATTGCATTTATCAGGACCGAGGAACTTGTAGATGACGGCAATGGATTTGGTAACAGCTTCCTCGTCGTTGTATCGGTATCGAGGTAAGTTATTACTTGCTCAGTTTATAATATTTAATGAATGGTTTCAGTTTCATTCGTTCATAATTCCTATAGCAATGTTTATAATCGTAATCACAGGAGATTTGGGATTATAAATCGTATTCGAGTTTTGGGAATCTAAATCATAATGTATATGATTTACTTTTGTTATTTGATACGAAATTGAGTAGTCCAAATAAATAAAACGAAGCACGGATCGACATAAATGGCCTTACGACACGTCCTGCACATACGACGACATTTTTAGGCGAGAAAATGGACATAAGACATAAAAAGAATATCCAACCTGCCGGAAAATGTCCAACCGGCCGGAAAATATCCAAATTTCACGGAAAAGTCACGCTCGGAAAATGCCGAGCACCGCGGCCGGACTCGCCATGTCGTCGAACGGCCGAGTCATGCTCGTCCGATAGCTAAGGTCATTGGTTACCAACCCGACCGTGCAGAGACACGGCCGAGTCCTACTCGCCCACAACTACCGAAACCCACCGCCGTACGCCCGACCATGTTCCAGACACGGTCGAGTCTCGCCAACGTCCTTGTCACGCCGCACGGCCGAAGTCATCGCTGGTCCTCGCTGCGCCGCGCGCGGCCGAAGTCATTGCCGATGTCCTTGTCACGCCGTGACTGATACGAATTCTCCGGGAGAGGCGGATACGTATCGGTCGGAGTGCGCGTAAGAATATCGTAGCGGAAGTCTTTTTATGAATATGGTAATTCGAGTGTATGAATATGGATGAAATATCGGATAACAATAAAAATATCGAACAAGAAGACTTGAACGATCAAGAACAAGGGTTTATCGAATTAGACCTATAACTCGATAAGGTGATTTCTTCCCGAGACCTATTGAGAATCAATCGGATTAATATTCGAAAACGCGTCGAATAAAAATCAAGTTTCGGTAAAAATCATTTACCAATGATAGAAACACAAAGTGTATTCTTTCACATTCAACATTCATAATACATCTTCAATACATGATGAACCAAGTCTACTTATAGGAGAGTAGTCTCTTACAACTAAGGAATCAAAAACTACAAGATCACATGATCTTAGAAATTAAAAACAATAATCAAGATAAAAAAAATAAGATTACAAGGAATCAAATATTAGGGGTGGGGATCACACACATGAACATGATTATAAGCCATCCTACCATGTGAGGAAAAGGGAGACAAATTAATACACAAAGTGTATAAAATAAAGGAGGCTGCCGGCTGGACACGGGCCGTGTCGATGGACACGGCCGCGGCTGCATGTGCCATGTGTGGCAGGACTCGACCGTGTTCGACTGACACGGTCGTGCTGGTCGGCAGGCGTTTCGGCGCTTCTAGGTGAGTAGGACTCGACCGTGTTCGTATGACACGGTCGGGCTGGTCGGCAGACTTGCGACGCTTTCCGGAGGAGTGCGACACGATCGTGTCCTGGGACACGGTCGAGCTCGGCAGCAGTTCGTTCGGCCAATTCTGGAAGAGTAGGACTCGACCGTGTCGGAAGACACGGTCGGGTTCGGCCGACACGCTTGGCTTATCCGCACATCTCAAGACGGCCGTGTCGGACGACACGGCCGGGTTCGGTCGGCAGTGCTCGGCCATTTTCGGCAGGTGCGATATTTTCCGGCAGGCGAGATATTTTCCGGCAGGTTGGACATTCCTTTTACGTCTTATGTCCGTTTTCTCGCCTAAAAATGTAGTCGCACGTGCACGGCGCGTTGTAAGGCCTTTAACGTCGATTCTTGCTTCGGTTTCTTTATTCGGACTATTTAATTCCGTATCATCCCCTCCCTCTTTAAAGGGAATTGTCCTCAATTCCGAACTTCCTCCGTCATCAAGATAATTAATCAAAGCCTCCAAGTACTTGATCTCGAAAATATCCGCAGTACGTACATGACCCAAAATCTTGAGACGATAGGTAGTGGGGGGCCCTCGAGAATCACCAACAAAATAACTATCATTATTAATAAAATAATAATAATTACTCCGCCAGGTAATACCGATATCATGAAATGAGTGGACATCTGAAATGGGACGCACGGTTAATTTCACATCGGGCTCATCCTCCAGAATTGGAAACACTGATAATTCCACATCGGGTTCATCATCAAGAATGGGAAACACATGATTTATTACGGACTCCTCTTCGTCAACTGGTTCTGCATCAAAGACCGGTGGCCCTTCATAATCCGACCCAATTTCCATGACACTAAAAGGCTCCTCATCATTAAAATAATTTGGTCCGTTTTGGTCAATTTGGCCAACACAACCAACTGACCCATGCTCAAAGTAGCAAGGTCCAGGTTCGTCGACTAGGGAGACACGGCTCAACTCATCTTCTTCGTTGAATTGCTCCGTTGGAAACTCTGTCTTGTCTACTTCATTAAAAATGGTGGTAGGGACATCGTCTTCGTCAAAAAAAACTTCACTGGAAATTCTTCGATAAAAAAAAAATCTTTGATCAAAGGTTGGCGGAGGGGCGTCGAAGGATTGGTGGTGGGGAAACAACGACTGGTGCTAAGATGCTGCTTTGAACCTTCGCTTGAAATATTTTCTGAATTTTTGCCAATCTGTAATTTTTGGCTTACGTTGTTGTGAACGGGACTGTTTCAGTTTTTGCCACCAGACGGAGGCGCTACCGCGGAGGCGCCTTGCCACCAACGAAACGCGGTGGTTGATCGGGGCAGCCTTGAAGTCCGAGTGCTCCTCACAAGCACGAAGCCAATCTATGCACACATTTGGATTACTATCTCCGTGAAATTCCGGTATGCTGTGGAATTTGGCCAAGAAATCAATATCGTTGGCGTCGTCTCTGCGTCTTGCTTGCATATGTTGCTCCGGTAAGCAGTTTAGTGCGTCACGGAGTTTCATCAAGAAATCGAGATCCGAGAAATCCATAACAAGAATCAAGAGATAGTTCTTGATAAGAAATCGGACAGAAATTTTGCCAAGAAATCCGTGAAGAATGAACCAAGAAGATGATCAAAGAATCTGATCTCCACCGTTCAGACTGTAGTTCAATTAGTTGGCTTACCTTTGTCAAAATTTCGTGATGATCCAACGGTCGAATCCACGGAAAACTTTGTTTTCTTCCGACTGCGCTAATCTCAACAAAAAAGAATTCGTTGAATAAATCGCCCAAGGAGATGACCTTGGGATCCGATACCACTTATGATACGAATTCTCCGGGAGAGGCGGATACGTATCGGTCGGAGTGCGCGTAAGAATATCGTAGCGGAAGTCTTTTTATGAATATGGTAATTCGAGTGTATGAATATGGATGAAATATCGGATAACAATAAAAATATCGAACAAGAAGACTTGAACGATCAAGAACAAGGGTTTATCGAATTAGACCTATAACTCGATAAGGTGATTTCTTCCCAAGACCTATTTAGAATCAATCGGATTAATATTCGAAAACGCGTCGAATAAAAATCAAGTTTCGGTAAAAATCATTTACCAATGATAGAAACACAAAGTGTATTCTTTCACATTCAACATTCATAATACATCTTCAATACATGATGAACCAAGTCTACTTATAGGAGAGTAGTCTCTTACAACTAAGGAATCAAAAACTACAAGATCACATGATCTTAGAAATTAAAAACAATAATCAAGATAAAAAAATAAGATTACAAGGAATCAAATATTAGGGGTGGGGATCACACACATGAACATGATTATAAGCCATCCTACCATGTGAGGAAAAGGGAGACAAATTAATACACAAAGTGTATAAAATAAAGGAGGCTGCCGGCTGGACACGGGCCGTGTCGATGGACACGGGCCGTGTCGATGGACACGGGCCGTGTCGATGGACACGACCGCGGCTGCATGTGCCATGTGTGGCAGGACTCGACCGTGTTCGACTGACACGGTCGGGCTGGTCGGCAGGCGTTTCGGCGCTTCTAGGCGAGTAGGACTCGACCGTGTTCGTATGACACGGTCGGGCTGGTCGGCAGACTTGCGACGTTTTCCGGAGGAGTGCGACACGATCGTGTCCTGGGACATGGTCGAGCTCGGCAGCAGTTCGTTCGGCCAATTCTGGAAGAGTAGGACTCGACCGTGTCGGAAGACATGGTCGAGTTCGGCCGACAGTCAGTTTGGCTTATCTGGCACATCTCGGCATGGGCCGTGTCGGACGACACGGCCGGGTTCGGTCGGCAGTGCTCGGCCATTTTCGGCAGGTGCGATATTTTCCGGCAGGCGAGATATTTTCCGGCAGGTTGGACATTCCTTTTACGTCTTATGTTCGTTTTCTCGCCTAAAAATGTAGTCGCACGTGCACGGCACGTTGTAAGGCCTTTAACGTCGATTCTTGCTTCGGTTTCTTTATTCGGAATATTCAATTCCGTATCAGCGACCGTGTCAAGCGGACACGGTCGAGTCATTGCCGAACGCCCTCCTGCCGCGCGCGCGTGCCGAGTCATCGCCGGATGAGTCATCATCGGACGTTGTCAGCCGCGCCGCGACCGTGTCAGCGGACACGGCCGAGTCCCGCCGCGCCTCGCCGATCGCGCCGCGGCCGTGTCACGGGACACGGTCGAGTCCTGCCAACAGTCCACTTATTTTATATACTTTTTTGTATTTTTGACTTCTCTTTTCCTTTTTACTTATTTTAGGGATTATGTTTTCCCCATTTTGTGATTTATGTTCCTTGTTTGTATTTTATGTTGATTTGTTTGGATTATTCAAAGATTTTATAATCTTTGAATTATTTTATTTTTTTGTTTGTTTCCTTAGTAGTAGGAGACTTCACCTCCTATAAGTAGGAGTTGATTAGCCTTGTAATGATATAATGTATTATGAATGTTGAAGGATAAGAATACACATTGTGTTTTCTATTCTTGGTAAATGATTTTTTACCGAAACTTGATTTTTATTCGACGCGTTTTCGAATATTAATCCGATTGATTCTCAATAGGTCTTGGGAAGAAATCACCTTATCGAGTTATAGGTCTAATTCGATAAACCCTTTTTCTTGATCGTTCAAGTCTTCTTGATCGATATTATCACTTTTTCCGATATTACTTCCATTTTTTATTTGTTCGAATTTTCATCGTCATATTCGATATTACTCCCACAAAATACATCCAAAAACCCCCATACTCGTAAAAAGCCTTCCGCTACGATATTCCTACATATACTCCGAACGATACGTATCCGCCTCTCCCGGAGAATTCGTATCATAAGTGGTATCGGAGCCCAGGGTCATTTCCTTGGACGATTTATTCAACGAATTCTTGTGAAGAACTATCTCTTGTCTCTACCCATACCAATTCTGGAACTAAAATGGAGGAATTTGATTTCTTCTGGTCTCACTTGGCTACCGCCATTGATGGAGTTTTTGACAGTTCTTGTCAATGGGATGACAAAAATTTACCTGTGCCGCCACCGCCGTCTTTCCCAGTTTTGGCAGCCCTGATTGTCGCTAGTACAGCAGTACCGGATCGAGATCCAGCTTCCCATGTCTCACAACCACTATGCCACACGACCGCCACCACGATGGACCACCAGTCATCCACCATAATCCACATCCCCACGACCATACTTCCTGAAATCCATGATTATGATGGGTCACCTATTTTTGATAAAGATGAAGAACAGTGCTATATTTATCCAGTGGTTCCTGTTTATGATATCGAGCCTAAAGACGAGCCTTTCCAATATTTTGATGTGAAAGACGATTACGAGGCAATTTTCTTCATTCTTGAAATTGCATCCGGTGAGTTCAACCACGACGATAAAGGCTTTGCCTCGCAAAATAATTATCATTTTTATGTTAATCATGATAGTTATTTTGTTGGTTGCCCTTTGAAATATCCATTCGTTTATCACCTCAAAGTTCTGCGCCACACTCGAACGTCCGATATTTTTGGGCTTATTATCTGTTTGGTGACTTTCTTTTATCCCTTTGGAGATGAGATCAATGCCGATTCGAGGACGAATCGCTTTAAAGGGGGAGGGAATGATACGAAATTGAGTAGTCCAAATAAAGAAAACGAAGCACGGATCGACATAAATGGCCTTACGATACGTCCTGCACATACGATGACATTTTTAGGCGAGAAAACGGACATAAGACGTAAAAAGAATGTCCAACCTGCCGGAAAATGTCCAACCGGCCGGAAAATATCCAGCCTGCCGGAAAAAGTCACGCCTGCTGGAAAATGCCGAGCACTGCCGGCCGAACTCGACCGTGTCGTCCGGAACGGTCGATTCATGCTCGTCCGAAATAGCCAAGGTTGTTGTCAGCCGAACCCGACCGTGCCAGGAGACAAGGTCGAGTCCTACTCGCCCACAACTACAGAAACCCACTGCCCAGACGCCCGACCGTATTCCAGGACACGGTCGAGTCCTGCCAAATGTCCTTGTCACGCCGCACGGTCGAGTCACTGCCGGTCCCTGTCGCGCCGCGCGCCGTCAGTCAGCTGCTGACGCCCTGTCACGCCGCGACCGTGTCAAGCGGACACGGCCGAGTCATTGCCAACGTCGCTGCGCCGCGCCGTGCGAGTCACTATCGGACGAGTCACTGCCGGACGTTTGTCGCGCCGCGACCGTGTCAAGCGGACACGGCCGAAGTCTCGCCGGCGCCGATCACGGCCAAGGCCGTGTCACGGGACACGGTCGAGTCCTGCCGACAGCCCACTTATTTTATACACTTTTTTGTATTTTTGACTTCTCTTTTCCTTTTTACTTATTTTAGGGATTATGTTTTCCCCATTTTGTGATTTTATGTTCCTTGTTTGTATTTTATGTTGATTTGTTTGGATTATTCAAAGATTTTATAATCTTTGAATTATTTTGTTTTTTTGTTTGTTTCCTTAGTAGTAGGAGACTTCACCTCCTATAAGTAGGATTTGATTAGCCTTGTAATGATATAATGTATTATGAATGTTGAAGGATAAGAATACACATTGTGTTTTCTATCCTTGGTAAATGATTTTTACCGAAACTTGATTTTTATTCGACGCGTTTTCGAATATTAATCCGATTGATTCTCAATAGGTCTTGGGAAGAAATCACCTTATCGAGTTATAGGTCTAATTCGATAAACCCTTGTTCTTGATCATTCAAGTCTTCTTGATCGATATTATCACTTTTTCCGATATTACTTCCATTTTTCATTTGTTCGAATTTTCATCGTCATATTCGATATTATTCCCACAAAATACATCCAAAAACCCCCATACTCGTAAAAAGCATTCCGCTACGATATTCCTACATATACTCCGAACGATACGTATCCGCCTCTCCCGGAGAATTCGTATCATTATTGGTATACTTGTATATCGAGGATATATTGTGATAAAGACGAAGATATGAATTATCTGCAATCCGTGATACTTTGGACCGTCGAGTATTGATGATAATGGTTCGTGATGGTTTAGACATTGAGATCGTTCTCGAAGGACTCGGGGCAAGTACTCTAATCATTTTTATCATTTGTGTCGATCATGTTGTGATACATTCGTGTATCGTTGTTGCATGCTTTTGTGCATTGTTGTTGTCGTGTATTGTGTACTGTTGTTTTGTGCAGTTGTGCATTGTTGTCATATTTCCACCTCGTGTTGGTCCGACGGGATCATCGGGGGATCTATGCTAGCGTGCGCTGGATCATCGGACGGGTTTTCCACCTCGGGTTGGTCTGACGGGATCATCGGGGGATCTAGGCAGTGAACGCTGGATCATCGGATTGCCATGTATTTTTGTTGTGCATATGTATATTATGGGTTTGCCATAAGTATACATTGTCGTTATTGTTGTGATCATATTGACGTTGTCATATGAGTATGCATTTATAGGTCTTGTGTTAGGACCATGTCAGTATGTTGTGTTGATCTGATCTCGGATTAGACTGACGTGATGGTAATGGTATTTCGTATCTTGAGGTATGTTCCGTATTTCCTTGGTACTTGTCTTTGATGGACAGTCGATTATCGTATTGGAATTGTCGACGTTATCCGATGTATTGAATTGGCCAGAGTTGGTATAATTTCCGTATCGCGAGTTTTGATAAGGTTTTGAGAACCTTGGGTATTGTTGAGATACCGTACAGATATTTCGGTATTATCTTAATGTGTTGTTAAGGGTACGAATCGTGGATTTTCGTAAATTTACGACGGTAAGATTACATTAGTCGTATTCTTACTTAGTATTTCCATTGATATGTAATTATTGACGTGATGTGACGGTTATCATTGTTGGATATTATGACTGACCCCGTCGTGGGCTTTCTTTTTAGGTTCTTGGATTATCAAGCTTGTAGCGGCCGTGAAGAGATGAGCTTCCCGGAGGATACTGGCTAGGACATGTATTTGTGTATTGAGCTTCTGATCAGTTGTTGTATTCCGCTGCTAGAGTATTTTAATTGTTTGTCTTTATGCGCTGCGTGAGTATTTTTAAATGGCCTTTTGGTATCTGGTAACTTAGGTTACTTTGGGAATCATTTTCTAAATCTATTATGTCGGTACGTGTAAGCGATAGCTTAACGTATGTTTTCAAACTGTTGAGTTTTGGCATTTCGGTCCTTGTGGTTTCAAATGAGATTTTACGACGGTTTTGATAAACGAGTTTTATAAAGTCTTCGAATGTTTTAAAGAGATAATACCGTCGGTAGCCTCTTGGACGTTTGTAAATGTTTGCAAAAAATCCTTTTAGCCTTGTGGGTTCCATCTCGGGACCCACGGCGCTGTAATATTTCCGGTCCAATCTGGGGGTGTTACAGAATATGGTATCGGAGCTTAGGTTGTGAAAACCTAGGCAGTCGGGTCGAGTTGGGTCGTACTTTTGTCATGTCATTCGAGTTGTCGGTTGACAAGTGTGTGAGCTCTGAGTTTTTGTTGTTCACTCGGGCTTGTATGTTATGTAATTTACCAGTGTAATACCGGGTTGTTGTAAACTTTTCCAAACGGTGTTAACGTGTTTCTTCAGATAGAGCTGTGTTGTGTTCTCGAGTTGAACTGAGTTTGCAAAATGTGTGTTTTGAAAATATCTGTGTCGAGTATTTTCTAGAGTCGAGACTTGTGCCAGTATCACGGGGAATCGTCGGCTTCACGATCTGTAAGTATTTGGATTCTTGAATTATATTGAGATTTATTGCCGTTCTAAGTTGATATGCTTTGAGATTCAGCAAATATTATGCGTTACAGTATAAGGTGACAGAGTTGGGACAGGATTGATGATCTTGAGAAGTTATGATTTTGGAAATCAATATGTCAGTTAGATTTTGGAAACGGAATTGTGTATTCGGGAGAAGGACTGTGAATTGTTGAGAAGAACATGTAGTTATGTTAGTTCATTTTTGAGATATATGAACTGTTTTTGAGCATTTGAAAATGATACTTTTCAAAATGAATGTTTTATGGATATTTCAAAAGGCTTTTTCATGGTTTCTAAAAACTCTCGAGATTTGTAAAACACTCTACCAATTGTTTACCTATTTTATTACTACCTTTTGGGGTTTTGATTCGTTTGTTCAAATGAGACTTCTCGGGAAGTCTTTCGTTGTGTTTGATTTATTAATTTTTCGATGTTTTGGCATAGCATGGTTGAGGTGATCCAGGATGGATTAATGATTGATGTTGCGAGTCATATGCGAAAAAGGAGTTTTTGGGTCGGAGTTTATATATTGAGATTTTGGAACTCTATCGTGTGGTTTTCCGATGGAATATCAATGGATATTGGTGACAAACCGAATTGGTATACAGGAGTATGGATGTAGTCTTGTATTTGCATACTTTTCATTTTAAACTTCGAAATCGTGTGGAATCGAAGGAAACTGTTATCGAATACTTGGCGCCATCGAGCCAATTTAATTTTTCGAAAATTGATTTTGTGGTCTTACCAAAATTTGGGTTTTGAGCTTTGAAATTTTTGAAAGAACTTTTGAAAATTTGTCTTCGTGACAAGATTATATGATTTCAAACTGGTCTTAAAAATGTGATTGATGTACATATGCATTTAGTGCATAAAGCATATCATGGTGAAGTTCTGAGCAAGACTCTCGAACTGGATATTTCATCGGTGTGGTACGATGAAAAGAGATTCGAACTCTAGTATGGTAGTTTGGTTATCCAGGGATGATCGGTTGATTTATTGAATAAGAGAAATATGCTGCGTGTTGTAGGTTCATGCACATGATGTGATTTTGGAACTTTATATTTTGTGAAATTGGAGCATATGTGCTATGTGGCTCTATTGATGTGGTGGTAGCGTGATTTTACTACTTTTGAATTTTGAGCCGTAATGATTGGTCGTTTCCCACTCTGTGTATGATTGGGTATGTTCGTCAGTTTGTGATTGGTTGTTCATATGCCGAGGGGTATGTTCGCCAGCCGGGTGTGTTTTTTTGAGACTCATGGAATTGTGATCGTAAGCGTGTTGAAGCTTTACAGAGAAGTCACTTGCTAGTATCTCAGGAGATCGTCGACTTCGCGCATTTGTAAGTATGCTATTTTGGTTATTCGGTAATAATGATGATTGATTGTTGATGGTTCCGGAATAATTTAGTTGAACGGTTTGTTTGTTTTCTATGACGAATTGCAAGTATCGAGGACGAAACTTATTTTAAGTGGTGTAGTATGTAATATCCGGAATTTCCACTACTGTTGTTTAATATTATTTTATCCGAGTTATATTTTACAGCATGGAATCTGTACCGTATGGATAAAATAAATTAAAGATTGAGATGTCAGTATTGGTATAATTGTCGTATTTGGTCGGCAATTGCATTTGAGGATATAATGTGTTGAGTATATGTATTCCGTATGCCGTATGTTCGTATTCTGCATGTCGAGACGTTGGAGAAGAGTAGATGATAATGGCTAAATATAGCCTTATTAGTGCACTCTAATACTCATTCATAGCGCACGCTAACGTGCAGGTGTAGCGCACACTAAAGGTAAAATAATAGCGCGCGCTAGTGCAGGCAGATCAGAGGGAATCTGCGTGTGGACCAGGCCACTTTCGGCGCATGTTCTGATAAGTCAACGGACGTTTGTAATGTAGTACTAGCGCACGCTAAACCCTAAAGGTTAGCGCACGCTAAACCCTAAAGGTTAGCGCACGCTAATGATATATCGGACAAAAAGGAATCTTATCCTCGTCAGCACTTTCGGCGTGTGGACCAGTCTTCGGAGCATACAGATAAACGAGTCAACTGATATTAGCGCATGCTAAACGCAATGACTTGCGTACGCTAGAGAGTGTAAGTTACGTACGCTAATGCATGGGCATTACGTACGTAAGCACATGTACGGCTTGATCGTAGCCTCGATCGCGATAGCGCACGCTAACAAAGTCAGTTAGCGCACGCTAAGGCCGTAGCGCACGCTAACATAAGGTTTAGTGCACGCTAGTAATATACTTTATAAAAAGGGACAGACGGGTGTTATGAAGCATTTCGTCCATTTCTTTCCTTTCACTTGATAGAGAGAGCTCTGGGAGGTACTTGAGGTCCAGAAACACTCCGAGATGATGATCTTTATCAAGATTAAGATAGAGAGCATGGATTAAAGTTTTGTTCTTCAAGTTATTTATGGTTCTTAGAATGAAGTTCAAGTGTTCTTCTTCTTGGTTCGTCTAATCCAGGTAATTTTCGTATCCCTTTGATAGTAGTTCGTTTTTAAGGACGATTACTTGTGAGAGAACATGTTGGATAATCATGTGGTGATTTTTATGAGACCTAATGGGATTATGAAAAGGGTTTTCAGATGTTATGTAAGATTCTTCATGTGAATGGTGATTCGTTTAACTTGATAATGTTGAATCATGGATTTCTGAATCATGATAATTTCAGTGGTCGATTTAGATGAGTTAAATCACGATATGAGGTTTAATTCCGGCTTGAGTATGATATGTGATGCGATATTGACACCTCCAAACGAAGTAAACGATGTAAGAATTGACGTAAGTGACGATACCACGTTGCATGCACATATACCTACGTACTTCGGTGAGAAAACAAATGCGGAAATAGGAACGATCTTAATAATCGGAACTGGGATAGCTTAGACGTATCAAACATGCATACGTATGCATGTTCATGCATACTAAATCGGCCACATTAGGGGGAGATTTCGGCTGATTGTGTTTGGAGATCCATGAGGATCTTTGTCCTCTCTACTTTCAAGATTGCTTTTCATTTTCAAAGTCCACCACAAGAGAATCAAAGATAAGGAGATTTGGCTCACTCCACACCTCACCAAACTCGGCCAAACAAGGAAGAAAATGCCAAGGAGTTGCTTCCATTTTCAATCCTTTGTCAAAGTCTTACAAAAGAATATCACATGGGAAAGATTTTGTCTCCTCCTTTGAACTACCTCACGGCCGAAATGTAAGGAAGTGGCCAA
This sequence comes from Orobanche coerulescens, assembly GCA_033398695.1. Taxonomy (NCBI): domain Eukaryota; kingdom Viridiplantae; phylum Streptophyta; class Magnoliopsida; order Lamiales; family Orobanchaceae; genus Orobanche; species Orobanche coerulescens. The sequence goes on along the minus strand of CM065804.1, from coordinate 100,865,486 downwards.
GCTTGTTGTTGATTCCATTTCTTTGTCAAAGTCTTGATAGATTAGTTTAATATTTGCTTGATTTTAGTTTGATCTTGTTTGATCTTGTTATGGCTATTTATAGGCCACAACTTCAGCCCTTTCAAAGCATCTTGAATGTTAAAAACGAAATACACTTTGTATTACTTCTTGTTGAATGATTTTCATCAAAACCTAATTGGTTATAATTCGACGCGTTTTCGAGTTGTAATTTAATCGATTCTCAATAGGTCTTGAGGAAAGATTACCTTATCAAACTATAGGTCTAGTTTGATAAATCACTTTCATATTGTTTTTGTTTACGTAAGCCGAATTGCCCTACATTCGGTTATTTTCTAACGAGCGTTACATATACTCGAGTGTTGTAAGGATAAAAAATATATCCGCTGCAGTACATGCGAATTTACGTCCATCCTTATACGTAATTCATATCATTAGTGGCATCGGAGACCAAGGTTATTTCCTTGTCGAAATTTTCTTGGCGATTTTCTTGTTAAAGATTATCATGGATTTTTCCGACGTTGATTTTATGGAGAAACTCCGTGAGGCACTACACAACTTACAAGAACCACGTTTTCAAGCTAAAAGAGGAGGATATGACGCACATTCACAGTGTCATGTAGATGAATTTAAAGTAAATGAACTTCCGGAATTTGTCGGAGGTACCGATCCCGAAATCTACTTGGAGTGGGAGCGGAAGATTGAACGTATGTTCGAGTTCAAGAACCTTAACAATGAGAAACGTTGCAAATATGCGATTCTTAAGTTAGGGAAGGGCGCTTCCCTATGGTTCGAGGGTGTGAAAACACAACGAGCTCGTGCGGGAAAGGAGAAGATCCGTTCTTGGGATTCTTTGAAGAAAAAACTACGTAAAAGATATGTCCCGACATCACATCGTTTAACCTTGTACCGAAAGATTTCCGAATTCGTGCAAGGGAAACTAAGTGTGGGAGAATACATTGAAGAATTTGAAGGCTTGGCCTTAATGGGAGAACTCGAAGAAAATGAAGAACAAAGAATATCACGTTTCTTACGTGGCCTAAACCGAAACATTACAAATAAGGTGGAATTATACCCCTACGGAGATTTTGACACTTTATGTGGACTATGCAAAAAGATAGAAGCTCAAAACAAGGTGAAGTTTGCCAAACCCGAATTCCCATACAAATTCGGAAACACAAGTGCCGGCTCAAGCTCGACTACGAAACTTACTGCGCCTTTTCAAGTCCCTACCTCGGGCCCGAAAGTTCCTCACGTGTCCAAAGAAACGATCTTGACTAAAGTACGATGCTTTAAATGTCAAGGCTTCGGTCACTATCAAAATGCATGTCCAAATAAACGGGTGGTCACATTAAGAGAAGCTCTTGCGGTCCGAGACGAACTTTTAGTTGAGGATGAGAAAGAAAGACTTAGTGACGTATTTAACATGGAGGTCGAGGAAGAGAACGAGGAATGTGAGACTTATGACGCTCCGGAATATGATACTGCTTTAGTGCCTCGAGCTCTACATACCAAAATCATTCCAAGTGATACGGAGCAAAGAGACCAAATCTTTCATTCCAAATGCCGAGTCGGAGAAAAGTGGTGTAGTTTGATAATAGATGGAGGAAGTTGCACGAATGTACCTTCAAATGAGATGGTTACCAAACTCGGTCTAACTACTACGGCTCACCCGACACCGTATGCTTTACATTAGCTCGATGATGGAAGTAAAGTGAAGATGTCAAGACAAGTACGGGTCAACTTAACTATGGGATCATACGGAGACGATGTGTTATGTGACGTACTCCCGATGGACGCATGCCACGTACTTTTGGGACGACCATGGATGTTCGACCGAGATGTTTTACATCGAGGTCGGAGTAATGAATATGAATTACAAGACAAAGGAAAGAAGATTGTGCTCAAACCAATGTCCCCACAGCTGTCCGTTCGATGAGTTCTAGTCGAGTGGAGAAACCGCACTATGCTTCCTAGCGAGAGGGAAATGGAACATGCCATTAATGATGGGGATCTAATGTATTTGGTGATGTTTAAAGAGACACGGGATGAGAACATGGGAGTACAAAACGGAGGAGAGATAGATATGTTATTACACGAATTTGAGGATGTCTTTCCCGAAGAATTACTGCTGGGTTTACCACCTATTCGTGGTATTGAACACCAAATCGATCTTATACCGGGAGCACCACTTCCTAATAAAGCCGCCTATAGATGTAATCCCGAGGAGACGAAGGAGTTACAAAGACAAGTCGAAGAACTTTTGGACCGCGGGTATGTCCGGTGTAATATCCTAGAATTTCACTATGATTTTTTTGCATTATTTTATCTGGGATGTACTGTACAGAGTGGGACCGACACGATATGAGTGGATAATTTTGGAAACCGTGACAGCTGTGCCAGTATGTCTATCGAGGTTATTTTGATTCTAGGACATTACATGCTTGGTGTGTTTTTCTATGTCGGATATACTGTATGAGTATTTGTACAATTGGCGTACTTGGTCGACAGTTGTATTCGAGGTATCATGCATCAGAAGTATCGTATGAAAATAATATCGGAACGAGCATATGTATTCGTGATGTCGGTACGTATTCGTGATATTGAGTTGACAGTCAGGAGAAAAATGTCTAAGTATGAAAGCCATTACGTACTTTATATGTCGAGATTACGACGTAGCAGTAATCTTAACGACGTTAAGCCGCGCACATTACGACGTTAAGAATGGAATCAGCGGTCCGAGCCGTGGGTCGGCAGTGGGCCCGTGTTACCGCTTCGCGCAGATGTGGACAAAGCAGTCAACCCCGCATTACGTATGCATGGCATATTACGACGTAATATGGGTTGATATCAGTAGCAAGTCAACCGCTACATTACGTATGCTACGGTGATGGTATTACGTACGTAACGCAAGGTGCAAAATAGTACGACACTCGATGACGATTACGTACGCTATATAGGACATATAGCGTACGTTAAAGGCCTTACGTACGTTAACTTTGGGACTTAACGTACGTAACGAGATGCACAGTTTATAAAATAAGAACGGGACTTTCATTTCGTCACGAAAGGAAACACATTTCCTCCTCCCCAGCTCGTCCCTCTCCACTCTCAAACCCATCTCAGACCCTCATACCCTTGTTAAGACTTTGATAAGGATGATCGGAAGCTTGAAACTTGGAGTTCTTGGAGTTTTGGAAGTGTTTGATTGTGTTATTCATCTTCAAAAGGTATGTTGATGAACTCTACTCTTTGAATTTGGATTTTGATGTTAGTGTTGATGTTCTTCTTCGTATGAAGATGATTATGGTATTGTAGTTATGATTCTTGAGGATATATGAACTATATGTTGAAAGGAAGATGATGATATGTTGGTTTTTGTCTTGAAAATGTTGACTATGATTATAGAATCATGTTGTTATTGGTGATATTGGTAGTATTGCTTCAATTCTTGATGTTAGGAGGATCGTATGTTGGAGAATATGATGATACATGCCTTGGAGTATGGATTAGATGATGGTTAGATGTTAGAACACATTGAATTACGTCGTTTTGTTGGCTTCAAACGTGATTATGGATTAATTCATGTTCTTGAAGAATTCTTGAATGATATATGTCCGTAAATTGGAAGGATTACAATTAATTTTGGTATATGATTATTCATGATGATAGCCGTAATTGTATTCCTATGAATTTGCACGAATGAGCTGTGTAAATCCGAATTTAAGATTGAAGTCGGAACCAAGAATGTTGTAGACGTTGATAGAACTATTGATTATCGAAGTTCGGCTTGTATTCGTATTGATAAGAGTTGATATGGTTTGATTTCATACGATCGAGATACCGTTGAGTTTGATTGGTTGATTATACCGGTTGTTGATTGTTATCGAACGTATCGTTGATTGATTATTGTATTAGGTTGCATTAGATGATCGTTGATATTAACCGTTGTGCTGCGGTGAGTCGGGGCTGCGATGCTTGTAGATGAAGGCGACGGGACTAGTAACAACTTCATCGTATCGGTATCGAGGCAAGTTATGCTTGCTCAGTTCATAATGTTAATAAATGGTTTCGTTTTCATTTCATTTATGATTCATATAGCAATGGTATTATGGAATATATGAATTTTCGGAATGGTGGTATGGAAGATAAATCATAATGTATATGATTTTAAGGATGTCTAATGGAAATGGGAACGTGAATTATAATTTGGTCTATTGCATGAGGAGTTGGATATCAAGGCTAGTTATCGTGTCGATGTTGAACTCGGGATGGTGGTTGGGTATTTGTTATGGACTGTACATCATTTTGGATTGTCGGATAAACCGTGTATTCGTTCAGGGCGGTTGGTCGTGGAAAGGTTGGCGTCTCCAGCTTGAGGTAAATTAATATTGTTAGATTATGATAATCATCATGTTGCATTATTACATGTGTGTGTTGATATTTCATGCGGTGAGTATGCACCATTGTTTGTTACGTTTTGTAATGTGCTCTTCCTTTGAGCTGTGATCTGTTGGGCCGATGTGTTAGGGGATAAGACCTATATGGCACCTATGTTCTGGGGTATTCCTGTGTGGATACTTTCGTGACCCTTGGTTGCGACCTTGGGGTATTTTGTGATTGCATGAACTGTGTTAGGGGATAAGACCTATATGACACCTATGTTCCGGGGTATTCCTGTGAGATGCTTCCGTGACCCTTGGCTGCTGCCTTGGGGTTTATGTGTTAATATTATATACATTGTTGAGCATGATGTGGACTGTTGTCTGATGGAAATACGACATTGTGGTTGTGTCGGTCTTTCATGATCGAGTTATTGTTGCCCTCTTGGAAAATCTTCTGATCCTTGTTGGATATACGTTTCTTCGAGATCTGTTGTCATGTTGTATCGTGGCATATCTGGAGTCAGATATGTTCTGATCGTTCATGTGTAGGATTTTCGGGACGGGCACGTGTAGCATATGTTGGTTTCGACCTCATATTGAACCGTGCACATGAGACGTACTTCGTGAGGCTGATTAGGTACGAGACCAGACGTGTATTGATCAATACTCGTGGTTGGCTTGTACACGGACACATGTCTGGATCGAGCGTATCGTGACGTCCATCTTGAGTCTTATTGATTGGTCGTTCACAGTCCATGTATAATTGGATCTATTCGATATTCGGGTTGTCTTTGAAATCCCATATATATGATTTTTATATGGTTGATGATTTTATTCTCTCATGTATCTGTCCCCGTTGATCCTTTTCTGATCTCGTTTGGAGTTACCTTATCGATGGTCAACTTGTTTGTTATCGATCCTTTATTAATCTCGTTTGGAGTTTCCCCTATCATTGTAGCCTCGTTCGTTATTGATCCTTATTGATTCCGTTTGGGAGTTTGCCTTACCGTTGGTATTCTCAATTGTTGATCCCTTATTATCCCTATTGGAGTTTACCGTGTCGTCAGTATTCTCGGTTGTCTATTCCTTATTGCTCTTGTTGGAGTTTACCATGTCGTCGGTATTCTCGGTTGTCGATTCCTTATTGCTCTTGTTGAAGTTTACGGTATCGTTGGTATTCCCAGTTGTTGGTCCTTATTGATCTTGTTAGAGTTTACTGTGTCGTCAGTATTCTCCATTGTTGACCCTTATTGATCTTGCTGGAGTTTACTGTGTCGTCGGTATTCTCGGTTGTCAACCTTTTATTGATCTTGTTGGGATTTGCTGTGTCGTCGGTATTCTCGGTTATTGATTCTTCGTTGATCCTTACCGTCTCGTCGGTATTCTCGGTTATTGATTCTTCGTTGATCTTGTTAGAGTTACCAGATCATGGTATTCTCGTCCGTGGTTGACCCTTTGTCGATCTTGTGTGGAAATATCATGTCATTGATATTTTCGTTGTGATGCATCGATTGTTTATCATTATTGACTGTGTGAGCATTCATGCTTTGTATTGATATCCGGGACTTGCCATTGTTCGGGACAGTTGATTTGCAGATGTATCGTGTGATATCAGTTTCTATCAGTATTGGGATCCAATTGTGCGACCCGGTGAATTGAACTTGGCCAGATTATTCTATACTCGAGATATGTTTATGTTTGGAAATCTTGGTAGTGTTTCGGATACGATGTGATTGCATTTGAATTCGTTCATTACTTAAGGACACGAGGCGTGGGATATGGTAAGAATTGATTATTATGGTTGTGACAGGTTGGTAAGGTTACTTCGGTAAAATACATTGGGAATGATCTTACTATGTAGATTACATTGATATGTAATTCTCTTTGTGATGTGATCGTTATCATTGTTGAGTATTATGGCTGACCCCGTCGTGGGCTTTATCTTTTAGGTACTCGGAGTTCGAGCTAGTAGCGGTCGTGAAGGGATGAGCTTTCCGGTGATACTGGCTATGGCGTGATTGTTGGGATTATGTATTCTTTTCTGGTTTTCTAATTCCGCTGCAAATGTATTAATTGTGTTTTTATCCGCTGCGTGTGTATATTTAAAATGGCTTTCAGTATTCTTTGAACTATGTTTTTATCCGCTGCGTGTGTGTGTGTACTTTCAAAGGGCTTTTTGACATTTTTAAACGTGTGCGAAAATGATTTTAGCCTTGTGGGTTCCAATATGGGGCCCACGGCGCTGTAATATTCCCGATCGGTTTGGGGGTGTTACAAAAAATGGTATCGGAGCTTGGGTTTCGTAAAACCCGGGCGTGCGTGTTATGTGGCTCTACCGGTGCGGTAGTAGCGTGATTTTTGAAAATCATTTTCTGACTTTTGAGTCAAACCGATTTTGGAGGTTTCAAAATTTTTGAAATATTTTCAAACTGCTGTATTTGCGATGCCGGTGTGTTGTTTGTGTGTTGATACTTTGTATGGGAGTCGTATGCTGGTATCACGGAAGATCATCGACTTCACGGCCTGTAAGTATGTTCTTTCAGTTATTTCAGTTTTGATGATGATTATTGAGTATGGTGTCGTGATTTTGAGATATTTCGGGATTGAGATACTGATTATGGCAGGTGTTGAGTTTCGAGGACGAAACTTATTTAAGTGGGTGTATATGTAATATCCTAGAATTTCACTATGATTTTTTCGCATTATTTTATCTGGGATGTACTGTACAGAATGGGACCGACACGATATGAGTGGATAATTTTGGAAACCGTGACAGCCGTGCCAGTATGTCTATCGAGGTTATTTTGATTCTAGGATATTACATGCTTGGTGTGTTTTTCTATGTCGGATATACTGTATGAGTATTTGTACAATTCCCGTACTTGGTCGACAGTCGAGGTATCGTGCATCAAAAGTATCGTATGAAAATAATATCGGAACGAGCATATGTATTCAGTATGTCGCGTGTACGTATTCAGTATATTGAGATGACAGACAGGAGCAAAATCTCTAAGTATGAAAGCCATTACATACGTTATATGTTGGAGATTACGTACGTAGCTAAGTAATCTTAACGTACGTTAAGCTGCGTACATTACGTACGTTAAGAATGGAATCAGCGGGTCCGAGCTGTGGTCGGCAGGTGGTCCCGGTGTCACCGCCGGCGCAGATGTGGACAAAGTAGTCAACCCCGGCATTACGTACGCTATGCATGGCATATTACGTACGTAATATGGGTTGATACTGTAGCAAGTCAACCGCTAGATTACGTACGCTACGGTGATGGTATTACGTACGTAACGCAAGGTGCAAAATAGTACAGATTACCCTGGATGACGATTACGTACGCTATATAGGACATATAGCGTACGTTAAAGGCCTTACGTACGTTAACTTTGGGACTTAACGTACGTAACGAGATGCACAGTTTATAAAATAAGAACGGGACTTTCATTTCCTCACGAAAGGAAACACATTTCCTCCTCCCCAGCTCGTCCCTCTCCACTCTCAAACCCATCTCAGACCCTCATACCCTTGTTAAGACTTTGATAAGGATGATCGGAAGCTTGAAACTTGGAGTTCTTGGAGTTTTGGAAGTGTTTGATTGTGTTATTCATCTTCAAAAGGTATGTTGATGAACTCTACTCCTTGAATTCGGATTTTGATGTTAGTGTTGATGTTCTTCTTCGTATGAAGATGATTATGGTATTGTAGTTATGATTCTTGAGGATATATGAACTATATGTTGAAAGGAAGATGATGATATGTTGGTTTTTGTCTTGAAAATGTTGACTATGATTATAGAATCATGTTGTTCTTGGTGATCTTGGTAGTATTGCTTCGATTCTTGATGTTAGGAGGATCGTATGTTGGAGAATATGATGATACATGCCTTGGAGTATGGATTAGATGATGGTTAGATGTTAGAACACATTGAATTACGCTGCTTTGTTGGCTTCAAACGTGATTATGGATTAATTCATGTTCTTGAAGAATTCTTGAATGATATATGTCCGTAAATTGGAAGGATTACGATTAATTTTGGTATATGATTATTCATGATGATAGCCGTAATTGTATTCCTATGAATTTGCAAGAATGAGCTTGTAAATCCGAATTTAAGATTGAAGTCGGAACCAAGAATGTTGTAGACGTTGATAGAACTATTGATTATCGAAGTTCGGCTTGTATTCGTATTGATAAGAGTTGATATGGTTTGATTTCATACGATCGAGATACCGTTGAGTTTGATTGGTTGATTATACCGGTTGTTGATTGTTATCGAACGTATCGTTGATTGATTATTGTATTAGGTTGCATTAGATGATCGTTGATATTAACCGTTGTGATGCGGTGAGTCGGGGCTGCAGAGCTTGTAGATGAAGGCGACGGGACTAGTAACAACTTCATCGTATCGTTATCGAGGCAAGTTATGCTTGCTCAGTTCATAATGTTAATAAATGATTTCGTTTTCATTTCATTTATGATTCATATAGAAATGGTATTATGGAATATATGAATTTTCGGAATGGTCGTATGGAAGATAAATCATAATGTATATGATTTTAAGGATGTCTAATGGAAATGGGAACGTGAATTATAATTTGGTCTATTGAATGAGGAGTTGGATATCAAGGCTAGTTATCGTGTCGATGTTGAACTCGGGATGGTGGTTGGGTATTTGTTATGGACTGTACATCATTTTGGATTGTCGGATAAACCGTGTATTCGTTCAGGGCGGTTGGTCGTGGAAAGGTTGGCGTCTCCAGCTTGAGGTAAATTAATATTGTTAGATTATGATAATCATCATGTTGCATTATTACATGTGTGTGTTGATATTTCATGCGGTGAGTGTGCACCATTCTTTGTTACGTTTTGTAATGTGCTCTTCCTTTGAGCTGTGATCTGTTGGGCCGATGTGTTAGGGGATAAGACCTATATGGCACCTATGTTCCGGGGTATTACTGTGTGGATACTTTTGTGACCCTTGGTTGCGACCTTGGGGTATTTTGTGATTGCATGAACTGTGTTAGGGGATAAGACCTATATGGCACCTATGTTCCGGGGTATTCCTGTGAGATGCTTCCGTGACCCTTGGCTGCTGCCTTGGGGTTTATGTGTTAATATTATATACATTGTTGAGCATGATGTGGACTGTTGTCTGATGGAAATACGACATTGTGGTCGTGTCGGTCTTTCATGATCGAGTTATTGTTGCCCTCTTGGAAAATCTTCTGATCCTTGTTGGATATACGTTTCTTCGAGATCTGTTGTCATGTTGTATCGTGGCATATCTGGAGTCAGATACGTTCTGATCGTTCATGTGTAGGATTTTCGGGACGGGCACGTGTAGCATATGTTGGTTTCGACCTCATATTGAACCGTGCACACGAGGCGTGCCGTGAGGCCGATTAGGTACGAGACCAGGCGTGTATTGATCAATACTCGTGGTTGGCTTGTACACGGACACATGTCCGGATCGAGCGTATCGTGACGTCCATCTTGAGTCTTATTGATTGGTCGCTCACCCATGTATAATAATTGGATCTATTCGATATTCGGGTTGTCTTTGAAATCCCATATATATGATTTTTATATGGTTGACGATTTTATTCTCTCATGTATCTGTCCCCATTGATCCTTTTCTGATCTCGTTTGGAGTTACCTTATCGATGGTCAACTTGTTTGTTATCGATCCTTTATTAATCTCGTTTGGAGTTTCCCCTATCATTGTAGCCTCGTTCGTTATTGATCCTTATTGATTCCGTTTGGGAGTTTGCCTTACCGTTGGTATTCTCGATTGTTGATCCCTTATTATCCCTATTGGAGTTTACCGTGTCGTCAGTATTCTCGGTTGTCTATTCCTTATTGCTCTTGTTGGAGTTTACCATGTCGTCGGTATTCTCGGTTGTCGATTCCTTATTGCTCTTGTTGAAGTTTACCGTATCGTTGGTATTCCCAGTTGTTGGTCCTTATTGATCTTGTTAGAGTTTCTTCGTGTCATCGGTATTCTCGATTGTTGACCCTTATTGATCTTCTTTGGAGTTTCTTGTGTCGTCGGTATTCTCGGTTGTCAACCTTTTATTGATCTTGTTGGGATTTGCCGTGTCATCGGTATTCTCGGTTATTGATTCTTCGTTGATCCTTACCGTCTCGTCGGTATTCTCGGTTATTGATTCTTCGTTGATCTTGTTAGAGTTACCAGATCATGGTATTCTCGTCCGTGGTTGACCCTTTGTCGATCTTGTGTGGAAATATCATGTCATTGATATTTTCGTTGTGATGCATCGATTGTTTATCATTATTGACTGTGTGAGCATTCATGCTTTGTATTGATATCCGGGACTTGCCATTGTTCGGGACAGTTGATTTGCAGATGTATCGTGTGATATCAGTTTCTATCAGTATTGGGATCCAATTGTGCGACCCAGCCAGTGGAATTGAACTTGGCCAGATTATTCTATACTCGAGATATGTTTATGTTTGGAAATCTTGGTAGTGTTTCGGATACAGTACAGGTGATTGCATTTGAATTCGTTCATTACTTAAGGACACGAGGCGTGGGATATGGTAAGAATTGATTATTATGGTTGTGACAGGTTGGTAAGGTTACTTCGGTAAAATACATTGGGAATGTTCTTACTATGTAGATTACATTGATATGTAATTCTCTTTGTGATGTGATCGTTATCATTGTTGAGTATTATGGCTGACCCCGTCGTGGGCTTTATCTTTTAGGTACTCGGAGTTCGATCTAGTAGCGGTCGTGAAGGGATGAGCTTTCTGGTGATACTGGCTATGGCGTGATTGTTGGGATTATGTATTCTTTTCTGGTTTTCTAATTCCGCTGCAAATGTATTAATTGTGTTTTTATCCGCTGCGTGTGTATATTTAAAATGGCTTTCAGTATTCTTTGAACTATGTTTTTATCCGCTGCGTGTGTGTGTGTACTTTCAAAGGGCTTTTTGACATTTTTAAATGTGTGCGAAAATGATTTTAGCCTTGTGGGTTCCAATATGGGGCCCACGGCGCTGTAATATTCCCGATCGGTTTGGGGGTGTTACAAAAAATGGTATCGGAGCTTGGGTTTCGTAAAACCCGGGCGTGCGTGTTATGTGGCTCTACCGGTGCGGTAGTAGCGTGATTTTTGAAAATCATTTTCTGACTTTTGAGTCAAACCGATTTTGGAGGTTTCAAAATTTTTGAAATATTTTCAAACTGCTGTATTTGCGATGCCGGTGTGTTGTTTGTGTGTTGATACTTTGTATGGGAGTCGTATGCTGGTATCACGGAAGATCATCGACTTCACGGCCTGTAAGTATGTTCTTTCAGTTATTTCAGTTTTGATGATGATTATTGAGTATGGTGTCGTGATTTTGAGATATTTCGGGATTGAGATACTGATTATGGCAGGTGTTGAGTTTCGAGGACGAAACTTATTTAAGTGGGTGTATATGTAATATCCTAGAATTTCACTATGATTTTTCGCATTATTTTATCTGGGATGTACCGTACAGAATGGGACCGACACGATATGAGTGGATAATTTTGGAAACCGTGACACCGTGCAAGATGTCTATCGAGGTTATTTTGATTCTAGGATATTACATGCTTGGTGTGTTTTTCTATGTCGGATATACCGTATGAGTATTTGTACAATTCCGTACTTGGTCGACAATGAGGTATCGTGCATCAAAAGTATCGTATGAAAATAATATCGGAACGAGCATATGTATTCGTATGTCGCGTGTACGTATTCAAGATATTGAGATGACAGACAGGAGCAAAATCTCTAAGTATGAAAGCCATTACATACGTTATATGTTGGAGATTACGTGCGTAGCTAAGTAATCTTAACGTACGTTAAGTCGCTGCGTACATTACGTGCGTTAAGAATGGAATCGCGGGTCCAGCCGTGGTCGGCAGTGGTCCCGTGTCACCGCCGCGCAGATGTGGACAAAGTAGTCAACCCCCGGCATTACGACGCTATGCATGGCATATTACGACGTAATATGGGTTGATACCGTAGCAAGTCAACCGCTAGATTACGTGCGCTACGGTGATGGTATTATGTACGTAACGCAAGGTGCAAAATAGTACAGATTACCCTGGATGACGATTACGTACGCTATATAGGACATATAGCGTCGTTAAAGGCCTTACGACGTTAACTTTGGGACTTAACGTACGTAACGAGATGCACAGCTTATAAAATAAGAACAGGACTTTCATTTCCTCACGAAGGAAACACATTTCCTCCTCCCATTTCGTCCCTCTCCACTCTCAAACCCATCTCAGACCCTCATACCCTTGTTAAGACTTTGATAAGGATGATCGGAAGCTTGAAACTTGGAGTTCTTGGAGTTTTGGAAGTGTTTGATTGTGTTATTCATCTTCAAAAGGTATGTTGATGAACTCTACTCCTTGAATTCGGATTTTGATGTTAGTGTTGATGTTCTTCTTCGTATGAAGATGATTATGGTATTGTAGTTATGATTCTTGAGGATATATGAACTATATGTTGAAAGGAAGATGATGATATGTTGGTTTTTGTCTTGAAAATGTTGACTATGATTATAGAATCATGTTGTTCTTGGTGATCTTGGTAGTATTGCTTCGATTCTTGATGTTAGGAGGATCATATGTTGGAAAATATGATGATACATGCCTTGGAGTATGGATTAGATGATGGTTAGATGTTAGAACACATTGAATTACGTCGTTTTGTTGGCTTCAAACGTGATTATGGATTAATTCATGTTCTTGAAGAATTCTTGAATGATATATGTCCGTAAATTGGAAGGATTACGATTAATTTTGGTATATGATTATTCATGATGATAGCCGTAATTGTATTCCTATGAATTTGCAAGAATGAGCTTGTAAATCCAAATTTAAGATTGAAGTCGGAACCAAGAATGTTGTAGACGTTGATAGAACTATTGATTATCGAAGTTCGGCTTGTATTCGTATTGATAAGAGTTGATATGGTTTGATTTCATACGATCGAGATACCGTTGAGTTTGATTGGTTGATTATACCGGTTGTTGATTGTTATCGAACGTATCGTTGATTGATTATTGTATTAGGTTGCATTAGATGATCGTTGATATTAACCGTTGTGATGCGGTGAGTCGGGGCTGCAGAGCTTGTAGATGAAGGCGACGGGACTAGTAACAACTTCATCGTATCGGTATCGAGGCAAGTTATGCTTGCTCAGTTCATAATGTTAATAAATGATTTCGTTTTCATTTCATTTATGATTCATATAGAAATGGTATTATGGAATATATGAATTTTCGGAATGGTGGTATGGAAGATAAATCATAATGTATATGATTTTAAGGATGTCTAATGGAAATGGGAACGTGAATTATAATTTGGTCTATTGAATGAGGAGTTGGATATCAAGGCTAGTTATCGTGTCGATGTTGAACTCGGGATGGTGGTTGGGTATTTGTTTTGGACTGTACATCATTTTGGATTGTCGGATAAACCGTGTATTCGTTCAGGGCGGTTGGTCGTGGAAAGGTTGGCGTCTCCAGCTTGAGGTAAATTAATATTGTTAGATTATGATAATCATCATGTTGCATTATTACATGTGTGTGTTGATATTTCATGCGGTGAGTGTGCACCATTCTTTGTTACGTTTTGTAATGTGCTCTTCCTTTGAGCTGTGATCTGTTGGGCCGATGTGTTAGGGGATAAGACCTATATGGCACCTATGTTCCGGGGTATTACTGTGTGGATACTTTCGTGACCCTTGGTTGCGACCTTGGGGTATTTTGTGATTGCATGAACTGTGTTAGGGGATAAGACCTATATGGCACCTATGTTCCGGGGTATTCCTGTGAGATGCTTCCGTGACCCTTGGCTGCTGCCTTGGGGTTTATGTGTTAATATTATATACATTGTTGAGCATGATGTGGACTGTTGTCTGATGGAAATACGACATTGTGGTCGTGTCGGTCTTTCATGATCGAGTTATTGTTGCCCTCTTGGAAAATCTTCTAATCCTTGTTGGATATACGTTTCTTCGAGATCTGTTGTCATGTTGTATCGTGGCATATCTGGAGTCAGATACGTTCTGATCGTTCATGTGTAGGATTTTCGGGACGGGCACGTGTAGCATATGTTGGTTTCGACCTCATATTGAACCGTGCACACGAGACGTACTTCGTGAGGCTGATTAGGTACGAGACCAGACGTGTATTGATCAATACTCGTGGTTGGCTTGTACACGGACACATGTCTGGATCGAGCGTATCGTGACGTCCATCTTGAGTCTTATTGATTGGTCGTTCACAGTCCATGTATAATTGGATCTATTCGATATTCGGGTTGTCTTTGAAATCCCATATATATGATTTTTATATGGTTGACGATTTTATTCTCTCATGTATCTGTCCCCGTTGATCCTTTTCTGATCTCGTTTGGAGTTACCTTATCGATGGTCAACTTGTTTGTTATCGATCCTTTATTAATCTCGTTTGGAGTTTCCCCTATCATTGTAGCCTCGTTCGTTATTGATCCTTATTGATTCCGTTTGGGAGTTTGCCTTACCGTTGGTATTCTCGATTGTTGATCCCTTATTATCCCTATTGGAGTTTACCGTGTCGTCAGTATTCTCGGTTGTCTATTCCTTATTGCTCTTGTTGGAGTTTACCATGTCGTCGGTATTCTCGGTTGTCGATTCCTTATTGCTCTTGTTGAAGTTTACCGTATCGTTGGTATTCCCAGTTGTTGGTCCTTATTGATCTTGTTAGAGTTTACTGTGTCATCAGTATTCTCGATTGTTGACCCTTATTGATCTTGCTGGAGTTTACTGTGTCGTCGGTATTCTCGGTTGTCAACCTTTTATTGATCTTGTTGGGATTTGCCGTGTCATCGGTATTCTCGGTTATTGATTCTTCGTTGATCCTTACCGTCTCGTCGGTATTCTCGGTTATTGATTCTTCGTTGATCTTGTTAGAGTTACCAGATCATGGTATTCTCGTCCGTGGTTGACCCTTTGTCGATCTTGTGTGGAAATATCATGTCATTGATATTTTCGTTGTGATGCATCGATTGTTTATCATTATTGACTGTGTGAGCATTCATGCTTTGTATTGATATCCGGGACTTGCCATTGTTCGGGACAGTTGATTTGCAGATGTATCGTGTGATATCAGTTTCTATCAGTATTGGGATCCAATTGTGCGACCCAGCCAGTAGAATTGAACTTGGCCAGATTATTCTATACTCGAGATATGTTTATGTTTGGAAATCTTGGTAGTGTTTCGGATACAGTACAGGTGATTGCATTTGAATTCGTTCATTACTTAAGGACATGAGGCGTGGGATATGGTAAGAATTGATTGTTATGGTTGTGACAGGTTGGTAAGGTTACTTCGGTAAAATACATTGGGAATGTTCTTACTATGTAGATTACATTGATATGTAATTCTCTTTGTGATGTGATCGTTATCATTGTTGAGTATTATGGCTGACCCCGTCGTGGGCTTTATCTTTTAGGTACTCGGAGTTCGAGCTAGTAGCGGTCGTGAAGGGATGAGCTCTCCGGTGATACTGGCTATGGCGTGATTGTTGGGATTATGTATTCTTTTCTGGTTTTCTAATTCCGCTGCAAATGTATTAATTGTGTTTTTATCCGCTGCGTGTGTATATTTAAAATGGCTTTCAGTATTCTTTGAACTATGTTTTTATCCGCTGCGTGTGTGTGTACTTTCAAAGGGCTTTTTGACATTTTTAAACGTGTGCGAAAATGATTTTAGACTTGTGGGTTCCAATATGGGCCCCCCGGCGCTGTAATATTCCCGATCGGTTTGGGGGTGTTACAGAAAATGGTATCGGAGCTTGGGTTTCGTAAAACCCGGGCGTGTGTGTTATGTGGCTCTACCGGTGCGGTAGTAGCGTGATTTTTAAAAATCATTTTCTGACTTTTGAGTCAAACCGATTTTGGAGGTTTCAAAATTTTTGAAATATTTTCAAACTGCTGTATTTGCGATGCCGGTGTGTTGTTTGTGTGTTGATACTTTGTATGGGAGTCGTATGCTGGTATCACGGAAGATCATCGACTTCACGGCCTGTAAGTATGTTCTTTCAGTTATTTCAGTTTTGATGATGATTATTGAGTATGGTGTCGTGATTTTGAGATATTTCGGGATTGAGATACTGATTATGGCAGGTGTTGAGTTTCGAGGACGAAACTTATTTAAGTGGGTGTATATGTAATATCCTAGAATTTCACTATGATTTTTTCGCATTATTTTATCTAGGATGTCTTATGCAGTGGGACCGACACGATATGAGTGGATAATTTTGGAAACCGTGACAGCCGTGCCAGTATGTCTATCGAGGTTATTTTGATTCTAGGATATTACATGCTTGGTGTGTTTTTCTATGTCGGATATACTGTATGAGTATTTGTACAATTGCCGTACTTGGTCGACAGTTGTATTCGAGGTATCGTGCATCAGAAGTATCGTATGAAAATAATATCGGAACGAGCATATGTATTCAGTATGTCGCGTGTACGTATTCAGTATATTGAGATGACAGACAGGAGCAAAATGGCTAAGTATGAAAGCCATTACGTACGTTATATGTTGGAGATTACGTACGTAGCTAAGTAATCTTAACGTACGTTAAGCTGCGTACATTACGTACGTTAAGAATGGAATCAGCGGGTCCGAGCTGTGGTCGGCAGGTGGGCCCGGTGTCAGCTTCTTTCGGCGCAGGATGTGGATAGGCGAGTCAACCCCGGCATTACGTACGCTATGCATGGCATATTTCGTACGTAATATGGGTTGATACTGTAGCAAGTCAACCGCTACATTACGTACGCTACGGTGATGGTATTACGTACGTAACGCAAGGTGCAAAATAGTACAGATTACCCTGGATGACGATTACGTACGCTATATAGGACATATAGCGTCGTTAAAAAACTACGTGCGTTAACTTTGGCACTTAACGTAACGAGATGCACATTTATAAAATAAGAACGGACTTTCATTTCCTCACGAAAGGAAACACATTTCCTCCTCCCGGCTCGTCCCTCTCCACTCTCAAACCCATCTCGCACCCTCATACCCTTGTTAAGACTTTGATAAGGATGATCGGAAGCTTGAAACTTGGAGTTCTTGGAGTTTTGGAAGTGTTTGATTGTGTTATTCATCTTCAAAAGGTATGTTGATGAACTCTACTCCTTGAATTCGGATTTTGATGTTAGTGTTGATGTTCTTCTTCGTATGAAGATGATTATGGTATTGTAGTTATGATTCTTGAGGATATATGAACTATATGTTGAAAGGAAGATGATGATATGTTGGTTTTTGTCTTGAAAATGTTGACTATGATTATAGAATCATGTTGTTCTTGGTGATCTTGGTAGTATTGCTTCGATTCTTGATGTTAGGAGGATCGTATGTTGGAGAATATGATGATACATGCCTTGGAGTATGGATTAGATGATGGTTAGATGTTAGAACACATTGAATTACGTCGTTTTGTTGGCTTTAAACGTGATTATGGATTAATTCATGTTCTTGAAGAATTCTTGAATGATATATGTCCGTAAATTGGAAGGATTACGATTAATTTTGGTATATGATTATTCATGATGATAGCCGTAATTGTATTCCTATGAATTTGCAAGAATGAGCTTGTAAATCCGAATTTAAGATTGAAGTCGGAACCAAGAATGTTGTATACGTTGATAGAACTATTGATTATCGAAGTTCGGCTTGTATTCGTATTGATAAGAGTTGATATGGTTTGATTTCATACGATCGAGATACCGTTGAGTTTGATTGGTTGATTATACCGGTTGTTGATTG
This sequence comes from Orobanche coerulescens, assembly GCA_033398695.1. Lineage (NCBI taxonomy): Eukaryota > Viridiplantae > Streptophyta > Magnoliopsida > Lamiales > Orobanchaceae > Orobanche > Orobanche coerulescens. Next base: position 100,847,242 of record CM065804.1, on the reverse strand, counting down.
TTATCGAACGTATCGTTGATTGATTATTGTATTAGGTTGCATTAGATGATCGTTGATATTAACCGTTGTGATGCGGTGAGTCGGGGCTGCGGAGCTTGTAGATGAAGGCGACGGGACTAGTAACAACTTCATCGTATCGGTATCGAGGCAAGTTATGCTTGCTCAGTTCATAATGTTAATAAATGATTTCGTTTTCATTTCATTTATGATTCATATAGAAATGGTATTATGGAATATATGAATTTTCGGAATGGTGGTACTGGTATGGAATATAAATCATAATGTATATGATTTTAAGGATGTCTATTGGAAATGGGAACGTGAATTATAATTTGGTCTATTGCATGAGGAGTTGGATATCAAGGCTAGTTATCGTGTCGATGTTGAACTCGGGATGGTGGTTGGGTATTTGTTATGGACTGTACATCATTTTGGATTGTCGGATAAACCGTGTATTCGTTCAGGGCGGTTGGTCGTGGAAAGGTTGGCGTCTCCAGCTTGAGGTAAATTAATATTGTTAGATTATGATAATCATCATGTTGCATTATTACATGTGTGTGTTGATATTTCATGCGGTGAGTGTGCACCATTGTTTGTTACGTTTTGTAATGTGCTCTTCCTTTGGTGTGATCATTGGGCCGATGTGTTAGGGGATAAGACCTATATGGCACCTATGTTCCGGGGTATTACTGTGTGGATACTTTCGTGACCCTTGGTTGCGACCTTGGGGTATTTTGTGATTGCATGAACTGTGTTAGGGGATAAGACCTATATGGCACCTATGTTCCGGGGTATTCTTGTGAGATGCTTCCGTGACCCTTGGCTGCTGCCTTGGGGTTTATGTGTTAATATTATATACATTGTTGGTCCTTATTGATCTTGTTAGAGTTTACTGTGTCATCAGTATTCTCGATTGTTGACTGATACGAATTACGTAAGTAATACGTATAAAATACAACGGAAGTTTAACAAGTATCAAAGTAACACTTGAAAATTACTAAGGGTGGCCGAGTTTGAATGGTGTTCGGCCGTGAGGTAGTAGTGTATACGGATTTTGATGTGTTTTATCGAACTAGACCTATAACTCGATAAAAGGTAATCTCTTCCCAAGACCTATTGAGAATTGATCAAGTTAAAATCTCGAGACACGTCGAAACAATAACTAAGGTTTGTTGAACTCGTTCAACGTATATTTCAAAGAAATACAAGGTTTATTACTTTCCAGATGTTTTACAAATACAACGAGCACTACTATATATAGTAGTTTCCAACCGAAAGAAAATACAACAAAACGAGAAAATGAAACTTCCTAGTAACATCCTAATCGGCCGAAAATCTCCAAGTAGATACCAAGCATCTTGGATGAGACATGAAGATATCTTGGACTTTATTAAGGTGATGGTAACATGAAGAAGATCCTTGATGAAAATCTTCACAAATTGTCCTTTCTTGCAAGCTTCAAATCGGCCGAAAGATACCAAGTGATTAGGAGGATTTTGCATGATATCAACCTCTTTGGAATTATGTAGGTGATTATGACATGAGGGACAAGGACATGAAGGATGAAAGTCTTCTTCAAATCTATGCATGGGCCGATTTTGTTATTATGGTGGGGAAGGAAATATCTTCATTATCTTGTCAAAGATATGAAGTCAAGTGAGGTCCCTTTCAAGCATGATATGGCCGATTTTTCATGCTTTCGGACCGATTCCGTCGTCGAATTTTACGTTACTCCGATTCCGATTAACAACGTAACTCCAATCCGCGTATTCTTTTCTCCCAAGTATAATGATGCATGGCCATGCGAATTTGTATCGTCGTGAATGTCGATTTTTATTGGAGCTTCTTCGATTGGAATATTAGATATCGTATCATTCCCTCCTTCTTTGAAAGGAATTGACCTCAATTCCGTAATGCCATCATCGTCAAGGTAAGGCGAGAGATCACCTACATTGAAGGTCGCGTGTACTCCGTATTCGCCCGGAAGTTCGACTTTGTAGGCGTTGTCGTTCACTTTTCCCACAATTTTGTACGGACCTTCGGCTCTCGGCATTAATTTGTTCTTTCGTTTGCTTGGGAATCTTTCTTTTCTCAAATGTATCCAAACTAAGTCGCCAACATCGAATAGTCTCGCTTTTTTATTTTTGTTTGACTTCCGTTTGTAAATCTCATTCACTTCTTTGATCCGCTCTCTTACCTTTTCGTGTAACTTCATCATTGACTTGAGTTTTGATTCGGCGTCTTTGTGAACCAATTCGTCGCTCGGCAAGGGAATCAAATCCAATGGCATGTGTGGATTTATTCCGTATACTACTTCAAAAGGTGAATGGGTCGTGGCGAAGCCAGGTGATCGGTTGTATGCAAATTCCGCAGGAGCAAGTTTAACGTCCCAATCCTTTTGTGTCTTATTCACCAATCCTCGCAATAATGCTCCCAAGGTTCGATTAGTCACCTCGGTCTGTCCATCGGTTTGTGGGTGATGTGAAGTACTGAATAGGAGTTTCGTACCCACTTTTCTCCATAAAGTATTCCAGAAGTAACTCAGAAATTTGGAATCTCGATCCGACACGATAGTTTTTGGAACTCCGTGTAAACGAACTACTTCCCGGAAGTACAAGTCCGCCACATTGCTTGCATCATCGGTTTTGTGACATGCTATAAAGTGAGCCATTTTCAAAAGCGGTCGGCGACCACCATGATTGAATCTTTGCCTCGTTGAGTACGAGGTAAGGCCACAATAAAATCCATCGAGACATCCTCCCATGGTCGTAGCAGTATTGTAGCGGCATGTATGTACTCGACTTGAACGAACTTTTCATCATATGACAAGTGACGCATTTACTCACGATTGTGCTCACGTCACCATACATCTTTGGCCAAAAGAAATGTTCTTTCAGCACTTCTCTGATCTTGGTAGAGCCGAAGTGGTAGCTAGTCCTCCTCCGTGCGCCTCCCGAACCCAATTCCCGATTGTATGTCTCGGCACACATAATTTATTTCCCTTGAAAAGAAAGCCATCTTGTAAGACAAATTCCTCGTACGGGGCCGTTTTACAACGGTTAAAAATTTCCCTGAAGTCCAAATCGTCGCTGTAATGATTTTTCAAAGTCTCGAACCCCAACAAACGAACATCTAGAATCGACAGTAAGGCATACCGTCTTGATAGTGCATCCGCCACTATATTACTCTTCCCGTCTTTGTACTTGGATGAAAAGTGAAAAGATTGTAGAAATTCCACCCATTTTGCATGTCTCGGGCTTAGCTTGCTTTGTCCGTTGATGTATTTCAACGACTCGTGATCCGAATGTAACACGAAATGTTTCGAACGTAAATAGTGACTCCAATGATCGAGTGCTCTCACGATAGCATAGAATTCCTTGTCGTAAGTACAATAATTCACTCGGGCGCCACTTAATTTCTCCGAAAAATAGGCGATGGGACGGCCTCTTTGGATAAGTACTGCCCCGATTCCAACTCCGCTAGCATCGCATTCCACCTCAAACGGTTGTGAAAAATCGGGTAACGTCAAAATCGGCGCTTCACATAACTTTCCCTTTAATTTTTCAAAAGCCTTTTGGGCCGCCTCGTTCCATGCAAAGTTTCCTTTCTTTAGACACTCCGTGATCGGACTGGAGATGGTGCTAAAGTCCCGTAAGAATCGTCGGTAAAAAGAAGCGAGGCCATGAAATGATCGTACCTCCGTGATTGTCTTTGGGGTCGGCCACGACTTGATTGCCGCGATCTTTTCTTGGTCGACCGAAACTCCTTCTTTCGAAACAACATAGCCGAGAAAGACAAGACTCTCGACTAGGAAAGTACACTTCTCCCGCTTTCCATAAAGTTTCTGCTCCCTTAGCGTTTCAAATACGTGCCGCAGATGTTCGAGATGTTCCTCTAAGGATCGACTGTAGATCAAAATGTCGTCTAAGTATACGACAACAAACTTTCCCAAGAAAGGTTTGAGAACCTCGTTCATCAACCTCATAAAAGTGCTCGGGGCGTTGGTGAGGCCGAATGGCATCACAACCCATTCGTAAAGTCCATTCTTTGTTTTAAACGCCGTTTTCCATTCGTCTCCCTCTCGCATGCGGATTTGATGGTATCCGCTCCGTAAATCAACTTTGGAAAATATAACCGAGCCATGTAACTCGTCCAACATGTCGTCTAGTCTCGGGATGGGGAACCGATACTTGACGGTGATGTTATTCACGGCTCTACTGTCAATACACATTCGCCATGATCCGTCTTATTTAGGTACAAGTAGAACTGGAACCGCACACGGACTTAAACTTTCTCGGACATATCCGTGATTCATGAGTTCATCAATTTGACGTTGTAGTTCTTTGGTTTCTTCGGGATTACAACGATACGCCGCTTTGTTCGGTAATGGAGCTCCCGGTATAAGATCAATTTGGTGTTCAATTCCGCGGATAGGTGGTAATCCTACCGGCAAGTCTTCGGGAAATACATCCGAGAACTCGTGTAATAGTGCATCTATCTCTTCTTCGTGGTGTGATTTGGTGGCAAGATTTCGGACCTCTTTGATCATCATAAAATAAACACGTTCGCCATCGTCAATGGCGTGTTCGACTTCTTTCTCGTTTGCAAACATCGTAAGTTTCGGTCCTTCGACCTTTTTCGAACTCATCGTCCGGATAGCTTGAGGTGACATAGGTTTAAGAACAATTTTTTTACCTTTGTCACGTAACTCATACTCGTTACTCCTCCCTCGATGTAGTACGTCCCGATCAAATAACCAAGGTCTTCCTAATAACACGTGACATGCGTCCATCGGTAATACATCGCATGTAATATCATCACCATACGAACCCATGGTGAGTCCGACCTTCACTTGTCTTGACACTTTCACTTTGTTTCCATCATCGAGCCAATGGAGTGCATACGGCTTTGGATGGGCCGTGGTGATCAAACCGAGTTTTGAGACCATCTCGCTCGATGCCACGTTCGTACAACTTCCACCGTCAATGATCAAGCTACACCATTTCTCTCCGACACGACACTTCGTGTGAAAGATTTGGTCTCGTTGTTCTTCGTCACTGGGCCGCCTTCGTTTGTAACATGCGAAGGACGAGGTTCGTGTCATAGTTCGGGGCATCGTATGCCTCGCATTCTTCTTCTTCGCCAGCTTCTAAGTTAAAAACTTCTCCAATTCTTTCTTCTTCGGCTAGTAATTCTTCTCGGACGGCTATGGCTTCTCGTAACGTCACAATTCTCCGATTTGGACAAGCACTTTGATAGTGTCCAAATCCTTGACATTTGAAACACCGGACTTTAGATAGGCTTGTTTCTTTTGGGGTGATAGGAGTTTTTTGAATGGTAGTAACGGGTTGGCTTGTGGTGACAGTTTTTGGAATCGAGCTAGAACTCGCGCCAAAGTTGGTATTTCCGTATTTAGATGGGAATTCGGGTTTAGAAAGTTTTGTTTTGTTTTGATTTTCTAACTTTATGCAAAGTCCGCATAAGGTATCAAAGTCGGAATAGGGGTAGAGTTCCACGGAATTAGCAATATTTTTGTTCAAACCTCGTAGGAAACGGGACATCCGCAATTCTTCGCTTTCTTCAAGTTCTCCCATCAAGGATAAGTTTTCAAACTCCTCGATGTACTCCTCGACACTTAGCTTTCCTTGCGTGAGGTCAGAAATTTTTCGATACAAGCTTAACTTGTGTGTAGCCGACATATCTTTTCGTAGTTTCTTTTTTAGAGAATCCCACGAACGTATCTTCTCTTTTCCTAGACGAACTCTTTGTGTCTTCATTCGCTCAAACCAAAGGGAAGCTCCTTTCAAAGTTTGAGAATAGCATACTTGCAACGTACCTCGTCATTGAGATCCTTGAACTCAATCAATCGTTCAATTTTTCTTTCCCAATACAAATAAACATCGGGATCGGTGCCGCCTACGAACTCCTAAGTTCGCTTGTCTTGTATTCATCAGCATGTCGTGGTGCATGCATGGTGTCGTATCCTCGTCGTGCTTGGATTCTGGGCTCCGGTAAGCCACGAAGAACGTCACGTAGTTGTGCTACTTCTTCATCGGTGAATGCCATCTTCTTGAGTAACGTCGAGAACTGTGAGACAAATGTCTCCGATACCACTTATGATATGAATTACGTAAGTAATACGTATAAAATACAACGGAAGTTTAACAAGTATCAAAGTAACACTTGAAAATTACTAAGGGTGGCCGAGTTTGAATGGTGTTCGGCCGTGAGGTAGTAGTGTATACGGATTCTGATGTGTTTTATCGAACTAGACCTATAACTCGATAAAAGGTAATCTCTTCCCAAGACCTATTGAGATTTGATCAAGTTAAAATCTCGAGACACGTCGAAACAATAACTAAGGTTTGTTGAACTCGTTCAACATATATTTCAAAGAAATACAAGGTTTATTACTTTCCAGATGTTTTACAAATACAACGAGTACTACTATATATAGTAGTTTCCAACCGAAAGAAAATACAACAAAACGAGAAAACGAAACTTCCTAGTAACATCCTAATCGGCCGAAAATCTCCAAGTAGATACCAAGCATCTTGGATGAGACATGAAGATATCTTGGACTTTATTAAGGTGATGGTGACATGAAGAAGATCCTTGATGAAAATCTTCACAAATTGTCCTTTCTTGCAAGCTTCAAATCGGCCGAAAGATACCAAGTGATTAGGAGGATTTTGCATGATATCAACCTCTTTGGAATTATGTAGGTGATTATGACATGAGGGACAAGGACATGAAGGATGAAAGTCTTCTTCAAATCTATGCATGGGCCGATTTTGTTATTATGGTGGGGAAGGAAATATCTTCATTATCTTGTCAAAGATATGAAGTCAAGTGAGGTCCCTTTCAAGCATGATATGGCCGATTTTTCATGCTTTCGGACCGATTCCGTCGTCGAATTTTACGTTACTCCGATTCCGATTAACAACGTAACTCCAATCCGCGTATTCTTTTCTCCCAAGTATAATGATGCATGGCCATGCGAATTTGTATCGTCGTGAATGTCGATTTTTATTGGAGCTTCTTCGATTGGAATATTAGATATCGTATCATTGACCCTTATTGATCTTGCTGGAGTTTACTGTGTCGTCGGTATTCTCGGTTGTCAACCTTTTATTGATCTTGTTGGGATTTGCCGTGTCATCGGTATTCTCGGTTATTGATTCTTCGTTGATCCTTACCGTCTCGTCGGTATTCTCGGTTATTGATTCTTCGTTGATCTTGTTAGAGTTACCAGATCATGGTATTCTCGTCCGTGGTTGACCCTTTGTCGATCTTGTGTGGAAATATCATGTCAATGATATTTTCGTTGTGATGCATCGATTGTTTATCATTATTGACTATGTGCGCATTCATGCTTTGTATTGATATCCGGGACTTGCCATTGTTCGGGACAGTTGATTTGCAGATGTATCGTGTGATATCAGTTTCTATCAGTATTGGGATCCAATTGTGCCACCCAGCCAGCAGAATTGAACTTGGCCAGATTATTCTATACTCGAGATATGTTTATGTTTGGAAATCTTGGTAGTTTTTCGGATACAGTACAGGTGATTGCATTTGAATTCGTTCATTACTTAAGGACACGAGGCGTGGGATATGGTAAGAATTGATTGTTATGGTTGTGACAGGTTGGTAAGGTTACTTCGGTAAAATACATTGGGAATGTTCTTACTCTGTAGATTACATTGATATGTAATTCTCTTTGTGATGTGATCGTTATCAGTGTTGAGTATTATGGCTGACCCCGTCGTGGGCTTTATCTCTTAGTTACTCGGAGTTCGAGCTAGTAGCGGTCGTGAAGGGATGAGCTTTCCGGTGATACTGGCTATGGCGTGATTGTTGGGATTATGTATTCTTTTCTGGTTTTCTAATTCCGCTGCAAATGTATTAATTGTGTTTTTATCCGCTGCGTGTGTATATTTAAAATGGCTTTCAGTATTCTTTGAACTATGTTTTTATCCGCGGCGTGTGTGTGTGTAATTTCAAAGGGCTTTTTGACATTTTTAAACGTGTGCGAAAATGATTTTAGCCTTGTGGGTTCCAATATGGGGCCCACGGCGCTGTAATATTCCCGATCGGTTTGGGGGTGTTACAGAAAATGGTATCAGAGCTTGGGTTTCGTAAAACCCGGGCGTGTGTGTTATGTGGCTCTACCGGTGCGGTAGTAGCGTGATTTTTGAAAATCATTTTCTGACTTTTGAGTCAAACCGATTTTGGAGGTTTCAAAATTTTTGAAATATTTTCAAACTGCTGTATTTGCGATGCCGGTGTGTTGTTTGTGTGTTGATACTTTGTATGGGAGTCGTATGCTGGTATCACGGAAGATCATCGACTTCACGGCCTGTAAGTATGTTCTTTCAGTTATTTCAGTTTTGATGATGATTATTGAGTATGGTGTCGTGATTTTGAGATATTTCGGGATTGAGATACTGATTATGGCAGGTGTTGAGTTTCGAGGACGAAACTTATTTAAGTGGGTGTATATGTAATATCCTAGAATTTCACTATGATTTTTTCGCATTATTTTATCTGGGATGTACTGTACAGAGTGGGACCGACACGATATGAGTGGATAATTTTGGAAACCGTGACAGCCGTGCCAGTATGTCTATCGAGGTTATTTTGATTCTAGGATATTACATGCTTGGTGTGTTTTTCTATGTCGGATATACTGTATGAGTATTTGTACAATTGCCGTACTTGGTCGACAGTTGTATTCGAGGTATCGTGCATCAGAAGTATCGTATGAAAATAATATCGGAACGAGCATATGTATTCAGTATGTCGCGTGTACGTATTCAGTATATTGAGATGACAGACAGGAGCAAAATGGCTAAGTATGAAAGCCATTACGTACGTTATATGTTGGAGATTACGTACGTAGCTAAGTAATCTTAACGTACGTTAAGCTGCGTACATTACGTACGTTAAGAATGGAATCAGCGGGTCGGAGCTGTGGTCGGCAGGTGGGCCCGGTGTCGGCTGCTTTCGGCGCAGGATGTGGACAGGCGAGTCAACCCCGGCATTACGTACGCTATGCATGGCATATTACGTACGTAATATGGGTTGATACTGTAGCAAGTCAACCGCTACATTACGTACGCTACGGTGATGGTATTACGTACGTAACGCAAGGTGCAAAATAGTACAGATTACCCTGGATGACGATTACGTACGCTATATAGGACATATAGCGTACGTTAAAGGCCTTACGTACGTTAACTTTGGGACTTAACGTACGTAACGAGATGCACAGTTTATAAAATAAGAACGGGACTTTCATTTCCTCACGAAAGGAAACACATTTCCTCCTCCCCAGCTCGTCCCTCTCCACTCTCAAACCCATCTCAGACCCTCATACCCTTGTTAAGACTTTGATAAGGATGATCGGAAGCTTGAAACTTGGAGTTCTTGGAGTTTTGGAAGTGTTTGATTGTGTTATTCATCTTCAAAAGGTATGTTGATGAACTCTACTCCTTGAATTCGGATTTTGATGTTAGTGTTGATGTTCTTCTTCGTATGAAGATGATTATGGTATTGTAGTTATGATTCTTGAGGATATATGAACTATATGTTGAAAGGAAGATGATGATATGTTGGTTTTTGTCTTGAAAATGTTGACTATGATTATAGAATCATGTTGTTCTTGGTGATCTTGGTAGTATTGCTTCGATTCTTGATGTTAGGAGGATCGTATGTTGGAGAATATGATGATACATGCCTTGGAGTATGGATTAGATGATGGTTAGATGTTAGAACACATTGAATTACGTCGTTTTGTTGGCTTCAAACGTGATTATGGATTAATTCATGTTCTTGAAGAATTCTTGAATGCTATATGTCCGTAAATTGGAAGGATTACGATTAATTTTGGTATATGATTATTCATGATGATAGCCGTAATTGTATTCCTATGAATTTGCAAGAATGAGCCTTGTAAATCCGAATTTAAGATTGAAGTCGGAACCAAGAATGTTGTAGACGTTGATAGAACTATTGATTATCGAAGTTCGGCTTGTATTCGTATTGATAAGAGTTGATATGGTTTGATTTCATACGATCGAGATACCGTTGAGTTTGATTGGTTGATTATACCGGTTGTTGATTGTTATCGAACGTATCGTTGATTGATTATTGTATTAGGTTGCATTAGATGATCGTTGATATTAACCGTTGTGCTGCGGTGAGTCGGGGCTGCGGAGCTTGTAGATGAAGGCGACGGGACTAGTAACAACTTCATCGTATCGGTATCGAGGCAAGTTATGCTTGATCAGTTCATAATGTTAATAAATGATTTCGTTTTCATTTCATTTATGATTCATATAGCAATGGTATTATGGAATATATGAATTTTCGGAATGGTGGTATGGAAGATAAATCATAATGTATATGATTTTAAGGATGTCTAATGGAAATGGGAACGTGAATTATAATTTGGTCTATTGCATGAGGAGTTGGATATCAAGGCTAGTTATCGTGTCGATGTTGAACTCTGGATGGTGGTTGGGTATTTGTTATGGACTGTTCATCATTTTGGATTGTCGGATAAACCGTGTATTCGTTCAGGGCGGTTGGTCGTGGAAAGGTTGGCGTCTCCAGCTTGAGGTAAATTAATATTGTTAGATTATGATAATCATCATGTTGCATTATTACATGTGTGTGTTGATATTTCATGCGGTGAGTGTGCACCATTGTTTGTTACGTTCTATAATGTGCTCTTCCTTTGAGCTGTGATCTGTTGGGCCGATGTGTTAGGGGATAAGACCTATATGGCACCTATGTTCCGGGGTATTACTGTGTGGATACTTTCGTGACCCTTGGTTGCGACCTTGGGGTATTTTGTGATTGCATGAACTGTGTTAGGGGATAAGACCTATATGGCACCTATGTTCCGGGGTATTCCTGTGAGATGCTTCCGTGACCCTTGGCTGCTGCCTTGGGGTTTATGTATTAATATTATATACATTGTTGAGCATGATGTGGACTGTTGTCTGATGGAAATACGACATTGTGGTCGTGTCGGTCTTTCATGATCGAGTTATTGTTGCCCTCTTGGAAAATCTTCTGATCCTTGTTGGATATACGTTTCTTCGAGATCTGTTGTCATGTTGTATCGTGGCATATCCGAGTCGATACGTTACGATCGTTCATGTGTAGGATTTTCGGGACGGGCACGTGTAGCATATGTTGGTTTCGACCTCATATTGAACCGTGCACACGATACGTACTTCGTGAGGCTGATTAGGTACGAGACCAGACGTGTATTGATCAATACTCGTGGTTGGCTTGTACACGGATACATGTCTGGATCGAGCGTATCGTGACGTCCATCTTGAGTCTTATTGATTGGTCGTTCACAGTCCATGTATAATTGGATCTATTCGATATTCGGGTTGTCTTTGAAATCCCATATATATGATTTTTATATGGTTGACGATTTTATTCTCTCATGTATCTGTCCCCGCTGATCCTTTTCTGATCTCGTTTGGAGTAACCTTATCGATGGTCAACTTGTTTGTTATCGATCCTTTATTAATTTCGTTTGGAGTTTCCCCTATCATTGTAGCCTCGTTCGTTATTGATCCTTATTGATTCCGTTTGGGAGTTTGCCTTACCGTTGGTATTCTCGATTGTTGATCCCTTATTATCCCTATTGGAGTTTACCGTGTCGTCAGTATTCTCGGTTGTCTATTCCTTATTGCTCTTGTTGGAGTTTACCATGTCGTCGGTATTCTCGGTTGTCGATTCCTTATTGCTCTTGTTGAAGTTTACCGTATCGTTGGTATTCCCAGTTGTTGGTCCTTATTGATCTTGTTAGAGTTTACTGTGTCATCAGTATTCTCGATTGTTGACCCTTATTGATCTTGATGGAGTTTACTGTGTCGTCGGTATTCTCGGTTGTCAACCTTTTATTGATCTTGTTGGGATTTGCCGTGTCATCGGTATTCTCGGTTATTGATTCTTCGTTGATCCTTACCGTCTCGTCGGTATTCTCGGTTATTGATTCTTCGTTGATCTTGTTAGAGTTACCAGATCATGGTATTCTCGTCCGTGGTTGACCCTTTGTTGATCTTGTGTGGAAATATCATGTCATTGATATTTTCGTTGTGATGCATCGATTGTTTATCATTATTGACTGTGTGAGCATTCATGCTTTGTATTGATATCCGGGACTTGCCATTGTTCGGGACAGTTGATTTGCAGATGTATCATGTGATATCAGTTTCTATCAGTATTGGGATCCAATTGTGCGACCGGCCAGAATTGAACTTGGCCAGATTATTCTATACTCGAGATATGTTTATGTTTGGAAATCTTGGTAGTTTTTCGGATACAGTACAGGTGATTGCATTTGAATTCGTTCATTACTTAAGGACACGAGGCGTGGGATATGGTAAGAATTGATTGTTATGGTTGTGACAGGTTGGTAAGGTTACTTCGGTAAAATACATTGGGAATGTTCTTACTCTGTAGATTACATTGATATGTAATTCTCTTTGTGATGTGATCGTTATCATTGTTGAGTATTATGGCTGACCCCGTCGTGGGCTTTATCTTTTAGGTACTCGGAGTTCGAGCTAGTAGCGGTCGTGAAGGGATGAGCTTTCCGGTGATACTAGCTATGGCGTGATTGTTGGGATTATGTATTCTTTTCTGGTTTTCTAATTCCGCTGCAAATGTATTAATTGTGTTTTTATCCGCTGCGTGTGTATATTTAAAATGGCTTTCAGTATTCTTTGAACTATGTTTTTATCCGCTGCGTGTGTGTGTGTACTTTCAAAGGGCTTTTTGACATTTTTAAACGTGTGCGAAAATGATTTTAGCCTTGTGGGTTCCAATATGGGGCCCACGGCGCTGTAATATTCCCGATCGATTTGGGGGTGTTACAGAAAATGGTATCGGAGCTTGGGTTTCGTAAAACCCGGGCGTGTGTGTTATGTGGCTCTACCGGTGCGGTAGTAGCGTGATTTTTAAAAATCATTTCCTGACTTTTGAGTCAAACCGATTTTGGAGGTTTCAAAATTTTTGAAATATTTTCAAACTGCTGTATTTGCGATGCCGGTGTGTTGTTTGTGTGTTGATACTTTGTATGGGAGTCGTATGCTGGTATCACGGAAGATCATCGACTTCACGGCCTGTAAGTATGTTCTTTCAGTTATTTCAGTTTTGATGATGATTATTGAGTATGGTGTCGTGATTTTGAGATATTTCGGGATTGAGATACTGATTATGGCAGGTGTTGAGTTTCGAGGATGAAACTTATTTAAGTGGGTGTATATGTAATATCCTAGAATTTCACTATGATTTTTTCGCATTATTTTATCTAGGATGTACTGTACAGAGTGGGACCGACACGATATGTGTGGATAATTTTGGAAACCGTGACAGCTGTGCCAGTATGTCTTTCGAGGTTATTTTGATTCTAGGATATTACATGCTTGGTGTGTTTTTCTATGTCGGATATACTGTATGAGTATTTGTACAATTGCCGTACTTGGTCGACAGTTGTATTCGAGGTATCGTGCATCAGGAGTATCGTATGTGATACGAATTATCCCGGGGAGAGGCGGATACGTATCGTTCGGAGTGTTTGTAAGTGTATGATAGTGGAAGGCTTTTATGAATATGGTAATTCGAGTGTATGAATATGGATGAAATATCGGATAACAATAAAAATATCGAACAAGAAGACTTGAACGATCAAGAACAAGAGTTTATCGAATTAGACCTATAACTCGATAATGTGATTTCTTCCCAAGACCTATTGAGAATCAATCCGATTAATACTCGAAAACGCGTCGAATAAAACTTAAGTTTCGGTAAAAATCATTTACCAATGATAGAAACACAAAGTGTATTCTTTCACATTCAAATTCATAATACTATCTATTTACAAATGATAATCAACTCCTACTTATAGGAGGTGAAGCCTTAGCCTAAGGAATCAAACAAAAAAAAGAAAATAATTCAAAGATTATAAAATCTTTGAATAATCCAAACAAATCAACATAAAATACAAACAAGGAACATAAAATCACAAAATGAGGAAAACATAATCCCTAAAATATGTAAAAAGGAAAAGAGAAGTCAAAAATACACAAAAGTGTATAAAATATGTGGGCTGTCGGCAGGACTCGACCGTGTCCCGTGACACGGCCGCGGCGCGGTCGACAGGCGCCGGCAGGGACTCGACCGTGTCCGCTTGACACGGTCGCGGCGCGACAACGACGTCCGACAGTGACTCGTCCGACAGTGACTCGGCACGGGCGCGGCGTGACAGGGACGTCTGACAGCGACTCGACCGACACTGACTCGGCATTGACTCGACCATGTCCTGGAGCACGGTCGGGCGTCTGGACAGTCATTTTCGGCATTTCTGGGCGAGTAGGACTCGACCGTGTCGTCTGGCACTGTCGGGTTCGACCGACAGTGACCTTGGAATTTCCGGTCGAGTACAGCACGGGCCGTGCCGGACGACACGGCCGGGTTCGGTCGGCAGTGGCCGGCATTTTCCGGTAGGTGTGATATTTTCCGGCAAGCTCGACATTTTCCGGCAGGCGACGACATTTTCCGGCAGGTTGTGTCATTTTCCGGCTTGTGTCCGTTTTCTCGCCTAAAAATGTTGCCGTACGTGCATGCCGCGTTGTAAGGCCATTTACGTCGATCCTTGCTTCGTTTTCTTTATTTGGACTAGTCAATTCCGTATCATCCCCTCCCTCTTTAAAGGGAATTGTCCTCAATTCCGAACTTCCTCCGTCATCAAGATAATTAATTAAAGCCTCTAAGTACTTGATCTCGAAAATGTCCGCAGTAAGTACATGGCCCAAAATCTTGAGACGATAGGTAGTGGGGGGCCCTCGAGAATCACCAACAAAATAACTATCATTATTAATAAAATAATAATAATTACTCCACCAGGTAATACCGATATCATGAAATGAGTGGACATATGAAATGGGACGCACGGTTAATTTCACATCGGGTTCATCCTCCAGAATTGGAAACACTGATAATTCCACATCGGGTTCATCATCAAGAATGGGAAACACAGGATTTATTACGGATTCCTCTTCATCAACTGGTTCCTCATCAAATGCTGGTGGTCCGTCATAATCTGACCAACTCTCCGTTTCAATATTGTTGGGCTCCTCCAATAATGTCTCATCAAAAATTAATCCACTAAGCTCGTTTCGTACCGCAACAAAGTCACACGACCCACTTTGCTCCGATAGGGCAGCTCGACTCCAACCATCATCATCTTTGTTGTATGGCGCCGTTGAAACCTCTGTCTCGTCTACTTCATTAAAAATGACAGTAGGGACATCATCTTCATCGAGAAAGGACTCTGTTGAGAATTCCTTGATGGGGAAAAAACTTTGACCGAATGTCGGCGGCGGGGCGTCGAAGGACTGGTGGTGGGGGAACAACGAGTGGTGGTATGGTTTGAACCTTCGATTGAAATATTTTGTGAATTTTTGCCAATCTTTGATTTTTGGCTTACGTTGTTGTGAACGGGACTGTTTCAGTTTTTGCCACCAGACGGCAGCGCTACTGCGGAGGCGCCTTGCCACCAACGAAATGCGGCGGTTGATCCGGGCAGCCTTGAAGTCCGAGTGCTCCTCACAAACGCGAAGCCATTCTATGCACGCATCTGGATTACTATCTCCGTGAAATTCCGGTATGCTGCGGAATTTGGCCAAGAAATCAATATTGTTGGCATCGTCTCTGCGTCTTTCTTGCATACGTTGCTCCGGTAAGCCGTTTAGTGCGTCACGGAGTTCCATCAAGAAATTGAGATCGGAGAAATCCATAACAAGAGTCAAGAGATAGTTCTTCACAAGAAATTGTTGAATAAATCGCCCAAGGAGATGACCATGGGCTCCGATACCACTTATGATACGAATTATCCCGGGGAGAGGCGGATACGTATCGTTCGAAGTGTTTGTAAGTGTATGATAGCGGAAGGCTTTTATGAATATGGTAATTCGAGTGTATGAATATGGATAAAATATCGGATAACAATAAAAATATCGAACAAGAAGACTTGAACGATCAAGAACAAGGGTTTATCGAATTAGACCTATAACTCGATAAGGTGATTTCTTCCCAAGACCTATTGAGAATCAATCGGATTAATACTCCAAAACGCGTCGAATAAAAATCAAGTTTCGGTAAAAATCATTTACCAATGATAGAAACACAAAGTGTATTCTTTCACATTCAAATTCATAATACTATCTATTTACAAATGATAATCAACTCCTACTTATAGGAGGTGAAGCCTTAGCCTAAGGAATCAAACAAAAAAAAAAGAAAATAATTCAAAGATTATAAAATCTTTGAATAATCCAAACAAATCAACATAAAATACAAACAAGGAACATAAAATCACAAAATGGGGAAAACATAATCCCTAAAATATGTAAAAAGGAAAAGAGAAGTCAAAAATACATAAAAGTGTATAAAATATGTGGGCTGTCGGCAGGACTCGACCGTGTCCCGTGACACGGCCGCGGCGCGGCCGGCGCAGCGCCGGCAGGGACTCGACCGTGTCCGCTGACACGGCCGCGGCCGCGACAACGACGTCCGATGAAGGACTCGTCCGGCGCCACGGCACGGCGGGCGGCGCGACAAGGGCGTTTGGCGTGACTCGACACGGCGCGGCGCGACAGGACGTTCGGCAATGACTCGGCCGTGCGAGCGACACGGCCGGCGTGACAGGGCGTCAGCGATGACTCGGCCAAGCGGTGACTCGGCATTGACTTCGGCCGTGCGTGACAAGGACGTCGCGGCGACTCGGCCAGCGGTGACTCGGCGGCGGCTTCGGCAAGCGGTGACTTCGGCATTGACTCGACCATGTCCGGAGCACGGTCGGGCGTCCGGGCGATCATTTTGGCATTTCTGGTCGAGTAGGACTCGACCGTATCGTCAGGCACGGTCGGGTTCGACCGACAGTGACCTTGGCATTTCCTGGCCGAAGACGGGCCGTGCCGGACGACACGGCCGGTTCGGTCAGCGATGGCGGCATTTTCAGCAGTGTGATATTTTCGGTAGGCTCGACATTTTCCCGTGACGACGACATTTTCCGGCAGGTTGTGTCATTTTCCGGCTTGTGTCCGTTTTCTCGCCTAAAAATGTTGTCGTACGTGCATGCCGCGTTGTAAGGCCATTTACGTCGATCCTTGCTTCGTTTTCTTTATTTGGACTAGTCAATTCCGTATCAGTATGAAAATAATATCGGAACGAGCATATGTATTTAGTATGTCGCGTGTACGTATTCAGTATATTGAGATGACAGACAGGAGCAAAATGGCTAAGTATGAAAGCCATTATGTACGTTATATGTTGGAGATTACGTACGTAGCTAAGTAATCTTAACGTATATTAAGCTGCGTACATTACGTACGTTAAGAATGGAATCAGCGGGTCCGAGTTGTGGTCGGCAGGTGGGCCCGGTGTCGGCTGCTTTCGGCGAAGGATGTGGACAGGCGAGTCAACCCCGGCATTACGTACGCTATGCATGGCATATTACGTACGTAATATGGGTTGATACTGTAGCAAGTCAGCCGCTACATTACGTACGCTACAGTGATGGTATTACGTACGTAACGCAAGGTGCAAAATAGTACAGATTACCCTGGATGACGATTACGTACGCTATATAGGACATATAGCGTACGTTAAAGGCCTTACGTATGTTAACTTTGGGACTTAATGTACGTAACGAGATGCACAGTTTATAAAATAAGAACGGGACTTTCATTTCCTCACGAAAGGAAACACATTTCCTCCTCCCCAGCTCGTCCCTCTCCACTCTCAAACCCATCTCAGACCCTCATACCCTTGTTAAGACTTTGATAAGGATGATCGGAAGCTTGAAACTTGGAGTTCTTGGAGTTTTGGAAGTGTTTGATTGTGTTATTCATCTTCAAAAGGTATGTTGATGAACTCTACTCCTTGAATTCGGATTTTGATGTTAGTGTTGATGTTCTTCTTCGTATGAAGATGATTATGGTATTGTTGTTACGATTCTTGAGGATATATGAACTATATGTTGAAAGGAAGATGATGATATGTTGGTTTTTGTCTTGAAAATGTTGACTATGATTATAGAATCATGTTGTTCTTGGTGATCTTGGTAGTATTGCTTCGATTCTTGATGTTAGGAGGATCGTATGTTGTAGAATATGATGATACATGCCTTGGAGTATGGATTAGATGATGGTTAGATGTTAGAACACATTGAATTATGTCGTTTTGTTGGCTTCAAACGTGATTATGGATTAATTCATGTTCTTGAAGAATTCTTGAATGATATATGTCCGTAAATTGGAAGGATTACGATTAATTTTGGTATATGATTATTCATGATGATAGCCGTAATTGTATTCCTATGAATTTGCACGAATGAGCCGTGTAAATCCGAATTTAAGATTGAAGTCGGAACCAAGAATGTTGTAGATGTTGATAGAACTATTGATTATCGAAGTTCGGCTTGTATTCGTATTGATAAGAGTTGATACGGTTTGATTTCGTACGATCGAGATACCGTTGAGTTTGATTGGTTGATTATACCGGTTGTTGATTGTTTTCGAATGTATCGTTGATTGATTATTGTATTAGGTTGCATTAGATGATCATTGATATTAACCGTTGTGCTGCGGTGAGTCGAGGCTGCGGAGCTTGTAGATGAAGGCGACGGGACTAGTAACAACTTCATCGTATCGGTATCGAGGCAAGTTATGCTTGCTCAGTTCATAATGTTAATAAATGATTTCGTTTTCATTTCATTTATGATTCATATAGCAATGGTATTATGGAATATATGAATTATCGGAATGGTGGTATGGAAGATAAATCATAAGGTATATGATTTTAAGGATGTCTAATGGAAATGCGAACGTGAATTATAATTTGGTCTATTGCATGAGGAGTTGGATATCAAGGCTAGTTATCGTGTCGATGTTGAACTGGGGATGGTGGTTGGGTATTTGTTATGGACTGTACATCATTTTGGATTGTCGGATAAACCGTGTATTCGTTCAGGGCGGTTGGTCGTGGAAAGGTTGGCGTCTCCAGCTTGAGGTAAATTAATATTGTTAGATTATGATAATCATCATGTTGCATTATTACATGTGTGTGTTGATATTTCATGCGGTGAGTGTGCACCATTGTTTGTTACGTTTTGTAATGTGCTCTTCCTTTGAGCTGTGATCTGTTGGGCCGATGTGTTAGGGGATAAGACTTATATGGCACCTATGTTCCGGGGTATTCCTGTGTGGATACTTTCGTGACCCTTGGTTGCGACCTTGGGGTATTTTGTGATTGCATGAACTGTGTTACGGGATAAGACCTATATGGCACCTATGTTCCGGGGTATTCCTGTGAGATGCTTCCGTAACCCTTGACTACTGCCTTGGGGTTTATGTGTTAATATTATATACATTGTTGAGCATGATGTGGACTGTTGTCTGATGGAAATACGACATTGTGGTCGTGTCGGTCTTTCATGATCGAGTTATTGTTGCCCTCTTGGAAAATCTTCTGATCCTTGTTGGATATACGTTTCTTCGAGATCTGTTGTCATGTTGTATCGTGGCATATCTGGAGTCAGATACGTTCTGATCGTTCATGTGTAGGATTTTCAGGATGGGCACGTGTAGCATATGTTGGTTTCGACCTCATATTGAACCGTGCACACGAGACGTACTTCGTGAGCCTGATTAGGTACGAGACCAGACGTGTATTGATCAATACTCGTGGTTGGCTTGTACACAGACATATGTCTGTATCGAGCATATCGTGACGTCCATCTTGAGTCTTATTGATTGGTCGTTCACAGTCCATGTATAATTGGATCTATTCGATATTCGGGTTGTCTTTGAAATCCCATATATATGATTTTTATATGGTTGACGATTTTATTCTCTCATGTATCTGTCCTCGTTGATCCTTTTCTGATCTCGTTTGGAGTTACCTTATCGATGGTCAACTTGTTTGTTATCGATCCTTTATTAATCTCGTTTGGAGTTTCCATTATCATTGTAGCCTCGTTCGTTATTGATCCTTATTGATTCCGTTTGGGAGTTTGCCTTACCGTTGGTATTCTCGATTGTTGATCCCTTATTATCCCTATTGGAGTTTACCGTGTCGTCGGTATTCTCGGTTGTCTATTCCTTATTGCTCTTGTTGGAGTTTACCGTGTCGTCGGTATTCTCGGTTGTCGATTCCTTATTGCTCTTGTTGAAGTTTACCGTATCGTTGGCATTCCCGGTTGTTGGTCCTTATTGATCTTGTTAGAGTTTACTGTGTCGTCAGTATTCTCGATTGTTGACCCTTATTGATCTTGCTGGAGTTTACTGTGTCGTCGGTATTCTCGGTTGTCAACCTTTTATTGATCTTGTTGGGATTTGCCGTGTCGTCGGTATTCTCGGTTATTGATTCTTCGTTGATCCTTACCGTCTCGTCGGTATTCTCGGTTATTGATTCTTCGTTGATCTTGTTAGAGTTACCAGATCATGGTATTCTCGTCCGTGGTTGACCCTTTGTCGATCTTGTGTGGAAATATCATGTCATTGATATTTTCGTTGTGATGCATCGATTGTTTATCATTATTGACTGTGTGAGCATTCATGCTTTGTATTGATATCCGGGACTTGCCATTGTTTGGGACAGTTGATTTGCAGATGTATCGTGTGATATCAGTTTCTATCAGTATTGGGACCTAATTGTGCGACCCAGCCAGAAGAATTGAACTTGGCCAGATTATTCTATACTCGAGATATGTTTATGTTTGGAAATCTTGGTAGTGTTTCAGATATAGTACAGGTGATTGCATTTGAATTCGTTCATTACTTAAGGACACGAGGCGTGGGATATGGTAAGAATTGATTGTTATGGTTGTGACAGGTTGGTAAGGTTACTTTGGTAAAATACATTGGGAATGTTCTTACTCTGTAGTTTACATTGGTATGTAATTCTCTTTGTGGTGTGATCGTTATCATTGTTGAGTATTATGGCTGACCCCGTCGTGGGCTTTATCTTTTAGGTACTCGGAGTTCGAGCTAGTAGCGGTCGTGAAGGGATGAGCTTTCCGGTGATACTGGCTATGGCGTGATTGTTGGGATTATGTATTCTTTTCTGGTTTTCTAATTCCACTGCAAATGTATTAATTGTGTTTTTATCCGCTGCGTGTGTGTGTACTTTCAAAGGGCTTTTTGACATTTTTAAACGTGTGCGAAAATGATTTTAGCCTTGTGGGTTCCAATATGGGGCCCACGGCGCTGTAATATTCCCGGTCGGTTTGGGGGTGTTACATCCGGGAGAGTTTAAGTCCGTGTGCGGTTCCCGTCTTACTTGTCCCTAAGAAAGATGGTTCTTGGCGAATGTGTGTGGATAGTCGGTTCGTGAACAATATCACCGTCAAGTATCGGTTCCCTATTCCGAGACTTGATGATATGATAGACGAACTACATGGTTCGGTTGTCTTTTCAAAAGTTGATTTACGAACCGGATATCATCAAATTCGAATGCGAGAAGGTGACGAGTGGAAGACGGCCTTCAAAACGAAAAATGGATTATATGAATGGACCGTTATGCCGTTCGGTCTTACCAATGCACCAAGTACCTTCATGAGGTTGATGAACGAAGTGCTTAAACCATTTCTGGGGAAATTCATGGTTGTATATCTGGATGACATCCTGATCTATAGTCAATCATTACAAGAACATTTCGGGCGCTTAAGGCAAGTTTTCGAAACTTTGAGGGACCGAAAACTATATGGTAAAAAGGAGAAGTGTTCATTCTTAGTCGAGAGTATAGTCTTTCTTGGCTATGTCGTTTCGAAGGACGGAGTGGCGGTTGATCAAACAAAAATCGAAGCAATTAAGTCTTGGCCGACCCCTACGACCGTGACGGAAGTGAGGTCATTTCACGGACTTGCTTCTTTTTATCGGAGGTTTATTCGAGACTTTAGCACGATTTCAAGTCCGATAACGGAGTGTTTAAAAAAGGGACCATTTGTATGGAATGGGGCTGCCCAAGGCGCGTTCGAAAAGTTAAAAGCCAAATTATGCGAGGCACCGATCCTAACACTACCCGATTTTACTCAACCATTCGAAGTAGAATGTGATGCTAGTGGAGTTGGAATTGGAGCGGTTCTTATTCAAGGTAAACGACCTATCGCTTACTTTTCGGAGAAATTGAACAGTGCTCGGTTGAATTATTGCACTTACGATAAAGAATTCTATGCTATCGTAAGGGCCCTTGATCATTGGAGTCATTACCTTCGGCCGAAATATTTTATTCTACACGCGGACCACGAATCATTGAAATACATTAACGGACAACACAAACTGAGTCCGAGGCATGCCAAGTGGGTGGAATTCCTACAATCATTTTACTTTTTATCCAAGTACAAAGACGGTAAAAGCAATGTCGTTGCGGATGCGTTATCTATGAGGTATGCTTTACTTTCTACTCTGGAGGTTTGGTTACTTGGTTTCGAAATGTTGAAGGAGTATTATGAAAATGATGCGGATTTTGGAGAAGTCTTTACTCGTTGTAAATCTAGTCCGTTCTGGGAGTTCATGTTACAAGATGATTTCCTATTTAAAGGAAATAGACTATGTGTTCCAAAACATGCGGTTCGGGAATTGTTGGTTCGGGAGGCTCACAGAGGAGTCTTAGCAGGTCACTTTGGCACGACTAAGACATTGGAGGTACTTAAAGAACATTTCTTTCGGCCAAAAATGCTAAAAGACGTTTACAATGTTTTAAGTAACTGTGTAACATGTCACATCGCAAAGAGTTCGTTCAAACCGGGATTGTATATGCCTCTACCGGTTCCAGAAGGACCGTGGGAAGATGTATCAATGGATTTTATCGTCGCTTTACCCCGTACTCAACGAGGTAAAGATGCTATTATGGTGGTTGTTGATCGTTTATCAAAAATGGCTCATTTTGTGGCTTGCCACAAAACCGACGACACAAGTCACGTGGCCGATTTATACTTCCGAGAGGTGGTTCGTTTACATGGAGTTCCGAAGACTATTGTTTCGGATCGGGATTCGAAATTTCTTAGCTATTTTTTGAATACATTATGGAGGAATGTGGGAACTGATACGGAATCATTTGATATGAACGAAGAAGACGAAGTAAGGATCGATATAAATGACCTTACTACACGCCATGCACGGGCTACTACGTATTTAGGCGAGAAAACGGACATAAGACGTGGAGTCTCGGTCTCAGCCGTGTCATATAACACGGCCCGTGTCATGCTATGCCAGAAGGTCGACAATCGGCCGGAAAATGGACGAACTGCCGGAAAAATCACCACCTGCCGGAACTGGCCAATCGCTGCCGACCACCACCTGCTGGAACTGGCCGATCACTGCCGACCGAACCCGACCGTGTCGTCCGACACGGCCCATGCCGAGGTGTCCTGGATAATGAAATCTCGCTGCCGACCGAACCCGACCATGTCGTCCGACACGGCCCGTGCCGACACAACCCGACCGTGCCAGGCGACACGGCCGAGTCACACTCTTCCGGATAATAAAATTCCCATTTGTCAGACCAACTCGATGCCGGGCGACACGTCGAGTCTGCCGAACATGTGCGCTGCACATGCCGCCGCCGTGCCCGATCGGCACGGCCGTGTGTCCGACAGAACCGACAAATGTCCATTATTGCTGATTTTTTTTATTTTTTGTTGTTTTTCCTCCCCTCACATGTAATGATTAGACTTGCATGTTATGTGGGGTGGCTTATAATCATTTTGTTGTGTGATTCCCCCTCCCTTTGATTTGATTCCTTTGTATTTTATCTTGTTGTTTTGTTTTTCATTTCAAGATCATGTGATCTTGTTTTATTCCTTAGTTGCTAAGAAGACTACCATGCTATAAGTAGTCTTGTTCATGCTTTCATTATATATTGTATGTTGAAGAAATAAGAATACACTTGTGTTTTCTTGGTGAATGCTTTTCATCGAAACCTTGATTATAATTCGACGCGTTTTCGAGTTTTAATCGAATCGATTTTCAATAGGTCTTGAGGAAAGATTATCTTATCAAACTATAGGTCTAGTTTGATAAATCATTCATATTGTTCTTGTTTATGTAAGCCGAATTGCCCTACTTTCGGTTATATCTTACGAGTGTTACACATATTCGAGTGTTGTGAGGATCAATTATATTTCCGCTGCATTCCATACGAGTTTACGTCCACTTTCATACGTAATTAGTATCATTAGTGGAATCGGAGCCCAAGGTTACTTCCTTGGCGAATTTCTCTTGGCGATTTTCTTATCAAAACTATCTTATCATGGATTTTTCCGACGATTTCATGGAGAAGCTACGTGAAGCACTACACAGCATGCAAGAAACACGTTTTCAAGCAAGAAGAGGAGGATATGATGCACATTCACCGCGTCATATAGATGAATTTAAAGTTAATGAACTTCCGGAATTTGTCGGAGGTACTAATCCCGAAGTTTACTTGGAGTGGGGGAGGAAGATTGAACGTATGTTCGACTTCAAGCACCTTAACGATGAGAAACGTTGCAAATATGCAATTCTCAAGTTAGGGAAGGGCGCTTCCTTATGGTTCGAAGGTATGAAAACACAACGAGCTCTTGCGGGAAAAGAGAAAATCCGTTCTTGGGATTCTTTGAAGAAAAAACTACGTAAAAGGTATGTCCAGACATCACATCGGTTAACCTTATACCGAAAAATTGTGGAGTTCGTACAAGGGAAACTAAGTGTGGAAGAATATATCGAAGAATTTGAAGGCTTGGCCTTAATGGGAGAACTTGAAGAAAATGAAGAACAAAGAATGTCACGTTTCTTATGTGGTCTAAACCGAAACATTGCAAATACGGTGGAATTATACCCATATGGAGATTTTGACACTTTATGCGGGCTATGCATAAAAATCGAAGCTCAAAACAAGTTGAAGTTTACCAAACCCGAATTCCCATACAAATTCGGAAATACAAGTGCCGGCTCAAGTTCGACTACGAAACCTACCGTACCTTTTCAAGTCCCTACCCCGTCCCCGAAGGTTCCCCACGTTTCCAAGGAAACGAGCTTGGCTAAAGTACGATGTTTTAAATGTCAAGGCTTTGGTCACTATCAAAATGCATGTCCAAATAAACGGGTGGTCACTTTAAGAGAAGCTCTTGCGGTCCGAGACGAACTTTTAGTCGAGGACGAGAAGGAAGGCCTTGGTGACGTATTTAACATGGAGGCCGAGGAAGAGAATGAGGATTGCGAGACTTATGACGCTCCGGAATATGATACTACTTTAGTGCTTCGAGCACTACATACCAAAATCGTTCCAAGTGATACGGAGCAAAGACTAGCCCGAAACGGAGAGTAGGGCGAACCAAATCTTTCATTCCAAATGCAAAGTCGGAGAAAAGTGGTGTAGCTTGATAATAGACGGAGGGAGTTGCACGAATGTAGCATCAAACGATATGGTCACCAAGCTCGGGCTAACTACTACGGCTCACCCGAGACTGTATGCTTTACATTGGCTCAATGATGGAAGCAAAGTGAAGGTGACGAGACAAGTACGGGTCAACTTAACTATGGGATCATACGGAGACAATGTGTTATGTGACATACTCCCGATGGACGCATGCCACGTACTTTTGGGACGACCATGGATGTTCGACCGAGATGTTTTGCATCGAGGAAGGAGTAACGAATATGAATTACGAGATAAAGGCAAGAAGATTGTGCTTAAACCGATGGCACCCTAAGCCATTCGATCGATGAGTTCTAATCAAATGGAGAAACCAAAGCTTACCATGTTTGCTAGCGAGAGAGAGGTGAGACACGCTATTGACGATGGCGAGCGTGTGTATTTATTGATGATTAAAGAAATACGAGATGTTGACGTAGTTGTGCAAGGCAAGAGAGATATCGATACCTTGCTACAAGAATTTGCGGATGTCTTCCCGGAAGACTTACCACCGGGTTTACCACCCTTACGTGGGATTGAACACCAAGTCGACCTTGTACCAGGTGCATCACTCCCTAACAAGGCCGCCTATCGATGTAACCCCGAGGAGACAAAGGAGTTGCAAAAACAAATCGAGGAGCTAATGAACCGCGGTTACGTTCGAGAAAGTTTGAGCCCTTGTGCGGTTCCGGTTTTACTTGTTCCAAAGAAGGATGGGTCATGGCGGATGTGTATAGATAGTAGAGCCGTGAACAACATAACCATCAAATATCGGTTCCCAATTCCGAGACTTGATGATATGTTGGACGAGTTGCATGGTTCGGTGATTTTTTCGAAGGTTGATTTGAGAAGCGGCTATCATCAAATTCGCATGCGGGAAGGAGACGAATGGAAAACGGCTTTCAAGACAAAACATGGATTATATGAATGGATCGTCATGCCCTTTGGCCTTACAAACGCGCCAAGTACTTTCATGCGATTAATGAATGAGGTACTTAAGCCGTTTTTGGGAAAATTTGTCGTCGTATACTTGGACGACATCTTAATTTATAGTCGATCATTGCAAGAGCATACCGGGCACTTGAGGAAAGTCTTAGAGATCCTTAGGGATCAAAAACTTTATGAGAAAAAGGAGAAGTGTTCGTTTCTAGTCGAGAGTGTAGCCTTTCTTGGCTACATCGTTTCTAAAGAAGGAGTGTCGGTTGATCAAACCAAGATCGAGGCGATTAAATCTTGGCCTACGCCCAAAACCATCACGGAAGTCCGATCCTTTCACGGACGTGCTTCATTTTATCGGAGGTTCATACGAGACTTTAGTACCATTTCTAGCCCGATAACGGAATGCTTAAAAAAAGGACCGTTTGTGTGGAATGGGGCTGCCCAAGGGGCGTTTGAAAAATTGAAGGCGAAAATGTGTGAAGCACCTATCTTGGCTTTACCCGACTTTTCACAACCTTTCGAGGTAGAATGTGACGCAAGTGGAGTGGGTATTAGGGCGGTCCTCGTCCAAGGGAGGCGACCAATTGCCTACTTTTCGGAGAAATTGGGTGGGGCTCGACTCAACTATTGTACTTATGACAAGGAGTTCTATGCCATTGTGAGAGCTCTTGATCATTGGAGCCATTACCTTCGGACGAAACATTTCATCCTACATTCGGATCATGAGTCCTTGAAATATATTAACGGCCAACTAAAGTTGAGTCCGAGACATGCTAAATGGGTGGAATTCTTGCAATCATTCCACTTTTCATCGAAGTACAAAGATGGCAAGAGCAACGTTGTGGCGGATGCTTTGTCTAGACGGTATGCCTTGCTCTCTACTCTTGACATTCGGTTGCTTGGGTTCAAGCATTGAAGGAGTATTATGATGGGGATGTGGATTTTGGTGAGGTTTTCATTCGGTGTAAATCTGGTCCGTTTGGAGAGTTTACGTTGCAAGAAGGATTCCTTTTCAAAGGGAATCGCCTATGTTTACCCAAACACCCGATTCGGGAATTATTAGTCCGGGAAGCTCACGGTGGAGGCTTGGCCGGTCATTTTGGTTCGGCCAAAACGTTGGAGGTCCTTAAAGAGCATTTTCATTGGCCGAAGATGCAAGTGAATGTACACGACATAATTAATAAGTGTGTGACATGCCATATTGCTAAAAGTTCATTCAAACCGGGAGCATACATGCCTTTGCCGATTCCGAAAAGACCGTGGGAAGATGTCTCAATGGATTTTATTGTTGCTTTGCCTCGTACTCAACGAGGGAGAGATGCTATTATGGTTGTCGTAGACCGATTTTCGAAGATGGCTCACTTTGTGGCTTGCCACAAGACGGACGACGCGAGTAACGTCGCCGATTTGTATTTCCGAGAAATCGTACGATTGCATGGAGTTCCAAAAATGATTGTTTCGGATCGGGACTCAAAATTCCTTAGTTATTTTTGGAACACCTTGTGGAGACAGGTGGGAACCAAACTACTATTTAGCACGTCACATCATCCACAAACGGACGGTCAAACCGAGGTGACCAATCGAACGTTGGGCACATTACTACGTGGTCTTGTGAGCAAGACACAGAAGGATTGGGACTTGAAACTTGCACATGCGGAGTTCGCTTATAATCGTTCTCCTACTCATGCCACGGCACACTCTCCGTTCGAAGTAGTTTACGGACTAAACCCGTACCTGCCGTTAGATCTAATTCCATTGCCAAGTGACGAGCTAGTGCACAAGGATGTAGAATCAAAATTGAAATCGATGATGAAATTACACGAGCAAGTACATAATCGAATCAAGGAAATAAACGAGGCTTACAAAAGAAAGTCGAACAAACAAAGAAGGCCGAGATTGTTCGAAGTTGGTGATTTGGTTTGGTTGCATTTAAGGAAAAAGCGATTTCCAAATAAACGTAAGAACAAATTAATGCCGCGAGCGGAGGGACCGTTTAAAGTAATCACGAAAGTGAACGACAACGCTTACAAATTAGAACTTCCGGGAGATTATGGGATTCATGCAACCTTTAATGTTGGGGACCTCTCACCTTACATCGATGATTACGGAATTTCGGAATTGAGGACAATTCCTTTTAAAGGAGGAGGAGATGATACGGAATCATTTGATATGAACGAAGAAGACGAAGTAAGGATCGATATAAATGACCTTACTACACGACATGCACGGGCTACTATGTATTTAGGCGAGAAAACGGACATAAGACATGGAGTCTCGGTCTCAGTCGTGTCATATAACACGGCCCGTGTCATGCTATGCCAGAAGGTCGACAATCGGCCGGAAAATGGACGAACTGCCAGAAAAATCACCACCGGCCGGAAAAATCACCACCTGCCGGAACTGGCCGATCGCTGCCGACCACCACCTGCCGGAACTGGCCGATCACTGCCGACCGAACCCGACCGTGTCGTCCGACACGGCCCGTGCCGAGGTGTCCTGGATAATGAAATCTCGCTGCCGACCAAACCCGACCGTGTCGTCCGACACGACCCATGCCGACACAACCCGACCGTGCCAGGCGACACGGCCGAGTCACACTCTTCCGGATAATAAAATTCCCGCTGTCTGACCAACCCGACCGTGCCAGGCGACACGATCGAGTCCTGCCGAACATGTGCGCCCGCACATACCGCCGCGGCCGTGTCGATCGGCACGGGCCGTGTCCGACAGACCAGCAAATGTCCATTATTGCTGATTTTTTTTTATTTTTTGTTGTTTTTTCTCCCCTCACATGTCATGATTAGACTTGCATGTTATGTGGGGTGGCTTATAATCATTTTGTTGTGTGATTCCCCCTCCCTTTGATTTGATTCCTTTGTATTTTATCTTGTTGTTTTGTTTTTCATTTCAAGATCATGTGATCTTGTTTTATTCCTTAGTTGCTAAGAAGACTACCATGCTATAAGTAGTCTTGTTCATGCTTTCATTATATATTGTATGTTGAAGAAATAAGAATACACTTGTGTTTTCTTGGTGAATGCTTTTCATCGAAACCTTGATTATAATTCGACGCGTTTTCGAGTTTTAATCGAATCAATTCTCAATAGGTCTTGAGGAAAGATTATCTTATCAAACTATAGGTCTAGTTTGATAAATCATTCATATTGCTCTTGTTTATGTAAGCCGAATTGCCCTACTTTCGGTTATATCTTACGAGTGTTACACATATTCGAGTGTTGTGAGGATCAATTATATTTCCGCTGCATTCCATACGAGTTTACGTCCACTTTCATACGTAATTCGTATCAGGAACAAAGCTCTTGTTTAGCACTTCGCACCATCCTCAAACTGATGGTCAAACCGAAGTCACAAATCGAACGCTAGAAACGTTGTTGCGAGGACTTGTGAATAAAACGCAAAAGGATTGGGACATGAAACTTGCTCATGCGGAATTTGCCTATAACCGATCCCCTACACATGCTACGGCACATTCTCCCTTTGAAATCGTTTACCGGTTAAATCCTTATATACCCTTAGACTTGATTCTATTGCCGAAGGACGAGTTGGTACACAAAGATGTGGAATCTAAACTTAAATCGATGATCAAGTTACACGGACAAATACATGATCGAATCAAATAGGTGAATGACGCATACAAACGGAAATCCAACAATCACAGAAGACCGAGATTATTCGAAGTAGGCGACTTGGTTCGGGTACACTTAAGAAAAGAGAGATTTCCTAGTAAACGCAAGAACAAACTTATGCCGAGGGCCGAGGGACCTTACCAAATCGTGGGTAAGGTGAATGACAATGCATATAAAGTAGAACTTCCGGGCGATTATGGAGTACACGCCACTCCCATCTATCTTCTTACCTTGACGACGAGGGAATCACTGAATTGAGGTCAATTCCTTTCAAAGGGGGAGGAGATGATGCGATATTGACATCTCCAAACGAAGTAAACGATGTAAGAATTGACGTAAGTGACGATACCACGTTGCATGCACATGCACCTACGTACTTCGGTGAGAAAACAATTGTGGAAATTGGAACGATCTTAATAATCGGAACTGGGATAACTTAGACGTATCAAACATGCATACGTATGCATGTTCATGCATACTAAATCGGCCACATTAGGGGGAGATTTCGGCCGATTGTGTTTGGAGATCCATGAGGATCTTTGTCCCCTCTACTTTCAAGATTGTTTTTCATTTTCAAAGTCCACCACAAGAGAATCAAAGATAAGGAGATTTGGCTCACTCCACACCTCACCAAACTCGGCCAAACAAAGAAGAAAATGCCAAGCAGTTGCTTCCATTTTCAATCCTTTGTCAAAGTCTTACAAAAGAATATCACATGGGAAAGATTTTATCTCCTCCTTTGAACTACCTCACGGCCGAAATGCAAGGAAGTGGCCAAGCTTTTTGTTGATTCCTTTTCTTTGTCAAAGTCTTGATAGATTAGTTTAATATTTGCTTGATTTTGGTTTGATCTTGTTTGATCTTGTTATGGCCATTTATAGGCCACATCTTCAGCCCTTTCAAAGCATCTTGAATGTTAAAAACGAAATACACTTTGTATTACTTCTTGTTGAATGATTTTCATCAAAACCTTGGTTATAATTCGACGCGTTTTCGAGTTGTAATTTAATCGATTCTTAATAGGTCTTGAGGAAAGATTACCTTATCAAACTATATGTCTAGTTTGATAAATCACTTTCATATTGTTTTTGTTTACGTAAGCCGAATTGCCCTACTTTCGGTTATTTTCTAACGAGCGTTACATATACTCGAGTGTTGTAAGGATCAAAAATATATCCGCTGCAGTACATGCGAATTTACGTCCATCCTTATACGTAATTCGTATCAATATGACCCTTGTTATTGAGTTGGTTTGATTGTTGATACGGAATTGAATAGTCCGAATAAAGAAACCGAAGCAAGGATCGACGTAAATGACCTTACAACGCGTCATGCACGTACGTCAACATTTTTAGGCGAGAAAACGGACACAAGCCGGAAAATGACACAACCTGCCGGAAAATGTCGTCGCCTGCCGGAAAATGTCGAGCCTGCCGGAAAATATCGCACCTGCCGGAAAATGCCGAGCACTGCCGGCCGGACCCGACCGTCGTCCGACACGGCCCGTGCCGCACTCGTCCGGAAATGCAAAAGTCACTGCCCACAGGACTCAACCGTGTTGTCTGGCACGGTCGAGTCGAACTCTTCCGGATAAGCCAAAACCGACTGCCCAGACGACCCGACCGTGTTCCAGGACACGATCGGGCCCACGCCGAACGTCCTTGTCAGCGCCGCGCCCGTGCCGAGTCACTGTCGGACGAGTCGCTGTCGGACGTCCCTGTCGCGCCGCGACCGTGTCAGTTGGACATGGTCGAGTCACTGCCGGCGAGATGCGCGCCGCGGCCGTGTCAAGCGACACGGCCCGTGTCCGGCAGCCAGCCTACTTTTTTTAATTGCTGATTTTTGTGTGTTTTGTCTTCTCTTTTCCTTTCTTTACTTATTTTAGGGATTGTGTTCCCATATTTTGTGATTGATGTTTCTTGTTTGTATTTTATTTGGTTTGTTTTGATTATTCAAAGATTTTGTAATCTTTGAATTATTTTATTTTTTGTTTGATTCCTTAAGTTGAAGACTTCACTCCTATAAGTAGTCTTCACTTAGCCTTGTAAAAGTAGAGTATTATGAATGTTGAATGTGAAAGAATACACTTTGTATTTCTATCATTGGTAAATGATTTTTACCGAAACTTGATTTTTATTCGACGCGTTTTCGAGTATTAATCCGATTGATTCTCAATAGGTCTTGGGAAGAAATCACCTTATCGAGTTATAGGTCTAATTCGATAAACTCTTGTTCTTGATCGTTCAAGTCTTCTTGTTCGATAATTTTATTGTTATATTCGATATTACTCCCACAAAATACATCCAAAAACCCCCTACTCGTAAAAAGACTTCCGCTACGATATTCCTACATATACTCCGACCGATACGTATCCACCTCTCCCCGGATAATTCGTATCATAAGTGGTATCGGAGCCCAGGGTCATCTCCTTGGATTTATTCGACAATTTCTTGTGAAGAACTATATCTTGACTCTTGTTATGGATTTCTCCGATCTCGATTTCTTGATGAAACTCCATGACGCACTAAACGGCTTACCGGAGCAACGTATGCAAGAAAGACACAGAGACGATGCCAACGATATTGATTTCTTGGCCAAATTCCGCATCATACCGGAATTTCACGGATATTGTAATCCAGATACGTGCATAGATTGGCCCCATGCTTGTGAGGAGCACTCGGACTTCAAGGCTGCCCCGATCAACCACCGCGTTTCGTTGGTGGCAAGGCGCCTCCGCGGTAGCGCCGCCATCTGGTGGCAAAAACTGAAACAGTCCCGTTCACAACAACGTAAGCCAAAAATCAAAGATTGGCAAAAATTCACAAAATATTTCAATCGAAGGTTCAAACCATACCACCACTCGTTGTTCCCCCACCACCAGTCCTTCGACGCCCCGCCGCCGTCATTCGATCAAAGGTTTTTCCCCATCAAGGAATTCCCAGCAGAGTCCTTTCTCGATGAAGATGATGTCCCTACTGTCATTTTTAATGAAGTAGACGAGAAAGAGGTTTCAACGACGCAATACAACGAAGAAGACGATTTGGAAGACGATTTGGTTAGTGTTCCCCTAATTGACAAACTTGGATCTTGTCATTATGAGCATGAGCCAATTAATTGCGTTGGCCAAATTGACCAAAACGGGATTGATGAGCCAAGTGAATTATGGTCAGATGAACATTTGACACAAGTCGGGCCTTTTAAAGTTGTGGAAGACAAAATTGAGCTTGGTACTAAAATTGATCGGTTAGAAGAAAACGACAATTTTGGGCCTAAATTTCATATCGACTCAGTTTCTGGTGATAGACTTATTGTCTTGGATGATTACCAAATTGAGGTTAGTAAAATATTTTGTGATGGGCCATTATTGGAGGAGCCCAACAATATTGGAACGGAGAGTTGGTCAGATTATGACGGACCGCCAGCATTTGATGAGGAACCAGTTGTTGAAGAAGAATCCGTAATAAATCCTGTGTTTCCCATTCTTGATGGTGAAACCGATGTGGAATTATCGGTGTTTCCACTCGAGGATGAACCCGATGTGAAATTAACCGCAAGGCCCCATTTCAGATGTCCACTCATTTCATGATATCGGTATTACCTGGCGGAGTAATTATTATTATTTTATTAATAATGATACTTATTTTGTTGGTGATTCTCGAGGGCCCCACACTACCTATCGTCTCAAGATTTTGGGCCATGTACGTACTGCGGACATTTTCGAGATCAAGTACTTAGAGGCGTTAATTAATTATCTTGATGACGGAGGAAGTTCGGAATTGAGGACAATTCCCTTTAAAGGGGGAGGGGATGATACGGAATTGAATAGTCCGAACAAAGAAACCGAAGCAAGGATCGACGTAAATGACCTTACAACGCGTCATGCACGTATGGCAACATTTTTAGGCGATAAAACGGACACAAGCCGGAAAATGACACAACCTGCCGGAAAATGTCGTCGCCTGCCGGAAAATATCGAGCCTGCCGGAAAATATCACACCTGTCGGAAAATGCCGAGCACTGCCGACCGGACCCGACCGCGTCGTCCGACACGGCCCATGCCGCACTCGTCCGGAAATGCAAAAGTCACTGCCCACAGGACTCGACCGTGTTGTCTGGCACGATCGAGTCGAACTCTTCCGGATAAGCCAAAACCGACTGCCCAGATGACCCGACCGTGTTCCAGGACACGATCGGGCCCACGCCTGATACGAATTATCCGGGGAGAGGTGGATACGTATCGGTCGGAGTATATGTAGGAATATCGTAGCGGAAGTCTTTTTACGAGTAGGGGGTTTTTGGATGTATTTTGTGGGAGTAATATCGAATATAACAATAAAAATATCGAACAAGAAGACTTGAACGATCAAGA
The DNA here is from genome assembly GCA_033398695.1 of Orobanche coerulescens. Taxonomy (NCBI): domain Eukaryota; kingdom Viridiplantae; phylum Streptophyta; class Magnoliopsida; order Lamiales; family Orobanchaceae; genus Orobanche; species Orobanche coerulescens. The sequence continues at coordinate 100,812,796 of CM065804.1, read as the reverse complement.
ACAAGAGTTTATCGAATTAGACCTATAACTCGATAAGGTGATTTCTTCCCAAGACCTATTGAGAATCAATCGGATTAATACTCGAAAACGCGTCGAATAAAAATCAAGTTTCGGTAAAAATCATTTACCAATGATAGAAACACAAAGTGTATTCTTTCACATTCAACATTCATAATACTCTCTATCTATTACAATGCTTATACAAGCTATATATAGCAAACCTCAAGTCTACCTAAAAGTTAAAGAAAATAATTCAAAGATTACAAAATCTTTGAATAATCAAAACAAATCAAATAAAATAAGAAAAAGAAACATACATCACAAAACATGGGAACACAATCCCTAAAATAAGTAAAGAAAGGAAAAGAGAAGACAAAACACACAAAAATCAGCAATTAAAAAAAGTAGGCTGGCTACCGGACACGGGCCGTGTCGCGCATCTGGCCGGCAGGGACTCGACCGTGTCCGACTGACACGGTCGCGGCGCGACAGGGACGTCCGACAGCGACTGGTCCGACAGTGACTCGGCGCGATAGGGACGTTTGGCAGGACTCGACACGGGCGCGGCGCGACAGGGACGTTCGGCAATGACTCGACCGTGCCAGGCGACACGGTCGCGGCGTGACAAGGACGTCTGACAGCGACTCGACCGACAGTGACTCGGCATTGACTCGACCGTGTCCTGGAGCACGGTCGGGCGTCTGGACAGTCATTTTCGGCATTTCTGGGCGAGTAGGACTCGACCGTGTCTCCTGGCACGGTCGGGTTCGACCGACAGTGACCTTGGCATTTCCGGACGAGTACAGCACGGGCCGTGTCGGACGACACGACCGGGTTCGTTCGGCAGTGCTCGGCCATTTCCGGCAGGTTGGACATTCCTTTTACGTCTTATGTCCGTTTTCTCGCCTAAAAATGTAGTCGCACGTGCACGGCGCGTTGTAAGGCCTTTAACGTCGATTCTTGCTTCGGTTTCTTTATTCGGACTATTCAATTCCGTATCATCCCCTCCCCCTTTAAAGGTAATTGTCCTCAATTCCGAACTTCCTTCGTCGTCAAGATAATTAATTAAAGCTTCTAAGTACTTGATCTCGAAAATGTCCGCAGTACGTACATGGCCCAAAATCTTGAGACGATAGGTAGTGGGGGGCCCTCGAGAATCACCAACAAAATAACTATCATTATTAATAAAATAATAATAATTACTCCGCCAGGTAATACCGATATCATGAAATGAGTGGACATCTGAAATGGGACGCACGGTTAATTTCACATCGGGCTCATCCTCCAGAATTGGAAACACTGATAATTTCACGTCGGGTTCACCATCAAGAATGGGAAACACATGATTTATTACAGATTCCTCTTTATCAACTGGTTCCTCATCAAATGCTGGCGGTCCGTCATAATCTGACCAACTCTCCGTTTCAATATTATCAATGCTCAATAATGACCCATCACAAAATATTTTACTAACCTCAATTTGGTAATCATCCAAGACAATAAGTCCATCACCGTAAACCGAGTCGATATGAAATTTAGGCCCAAAATTGTTTTCTTTTAACCGATCAATTTTAGTACCAAGCTCAATTTTGTCTTCCACAACTTTAAAAGACCCGACTTGTGTCAAATGTTCATCTGACCATAATTCACTTGGCTCATCAATTCCGTTTTGGTCAATTTGGCCAACGCAATTAATTGGCTCATGCACATAATGACAAGATCCAAGTTTGTCAATTAGGGAAACACTAACCAAAGCGTCTTCCAAATCATCTTCTTCGTTGTATTGCGTCGTTGAAAACTCTTTCTCGTCTACTTCATTAAAAATGACCGTAGGGACATCATCTTCATCGAGAAAGGACTCTGCTGGGAATTCCTTGATGGGGAAAAACCTTTGATCGAATGTCGGCGGCGGGGCGTCGAAGGACTGGTGGTGGGGGATCAACGAGTGGTGGTATGGTTTGAACCTTCGATTGAAATATTTTTTGAATTTAAGCCAATCTTGGATTTTAGGCTTACGTTGTTGTGAACGGGACTGTTTCAATTTTTGCCACCAGACGGCGGCGCTACCGCGGAGGCGCCTTGCCACCAACGAAACGCGGCGGTTGATCGGGGCAGCCTTGAAGTCCGAGTGCTCCTCACAAACATGAAGCCAATCTATGCACGCATCTGGATTACTATCTCCGTGAAATTCCGGTATGCTGCGGAATTTGGCCAAGAAATCAATATCGTTGGCGTCGTCTCTGTGTCTTGCTTGCATATGTTGCTCCGGTAAGCAGTTTAGTGCGTCACGGAGTTTCATCAAGAAATCGAGATTGGAGAAATCCATAACAAGAATCAAGAGATAGTTCTTCACAAGAAATCGTTGAAGAAAATCGCCCAAGGAGATGACCCTGGGCTCCGATACCACTTATGATATGAATTATCCGGGGAGAGGTGGATACGTATCGGTCGGAGTATATGTAGGAATATCGTAGCGGAAGTCTTTTTACGAGTAGGGGGTTTTTGGATGTATTTTGTGGGAGTAATATCGAATATAACAATAAAAATATCGAACAAGAAGACTTGAACGATCAAGAACAAGAGTTTATCGAATTAGACCTATAACTCGATAAGGTGATTTCTTCCCAAGACCTATTGAGAATCAATCGGATTAATACTCGAAAACGCGTCGAATAAAAATCAAGTTTCGGTAAAAATCATTTACCAATGATAGAAATACAAAGTGTATTCTTTCACATTCAACATTCATAATACTCTCTATCTATTACAATGCTTATACAAGCTATATATAGCAAACCTCAAGTCTACCTAAAAGTTAAAGAAAATAATTCAAAGATTACAAAATCTTTGAATAATCAAAATAAATCAAATAAAATAAGAAAAAGAAACATACAGCACAAAACATGGGAATACAATCCCTAAAATAAGTAAAGAAAGGAAAAGAGAAGACAAAACACACAAAAATCAGCAATTAAAAAAAGTAGGTCATTGCCGGACACGGCCGTGTCGCTGACACGGCCGCGCGCGCATCTCTCGCCGGCAGGACTCGACCGTGTCCGATCGAGCACGGCCGCGGCGCGACAGTGGACGTCCGATGCCGATCGTCCGATGTGACTCGGCGCGATAGGACGTTTGGCAGACTCGACACGGGCGCGGCGCGACAGGGACGTTCGGCAATGACTCGACCGTGCCAGGAGACACGGTCGCGGCGTGACAAGGACGTCTGACAGCGACTCGACCGACAGTGACTCGGCATTGACTCGACCGTGTCCTGGAGCACGGTCGGGCGTCTGGACAGTCATTTTCGGCATTTCTGGGCGAGTAGGACTCGACCGTGTCTCCTGGCACGGTCGGGTTCGACCGACAGTGACCTTGGCATTTCCGAACGAGTACAGCACGGGCCGTATCGGACGACACGGTCGGGTTCGGTCGGCAGTGCTCGGCCATTTCCGGCAAGTTGGACATTCCTTTTACGTCTTATGTCCGTTTTCTCGCCTAAAAATGTAGTCGCACGTGCACGGCGCGTTGTAAGGCCTTTAACGTCGATTCTTGCTTCGGTTTCTTTATTCGGACTATTCAATTCCGTATCATCCCCTCCCCCTTTAAAGGTAATTGTCCTCAATTCCGAACTTCCTTCGTCGTCAAAATAATTAATTAAAGCTTCTAAGTACATGATCTCGAAAATATCCGCAGTACGTACATGGCCCAAAATCTTGAGACGATAGGTAGTGGGGGGCCCTCGAGAATCACCAACAAAATAACTATCATTATTAATAAAATAATAATTACTCCGCCACGTAATACCGATATCATGAAATGAGTGGACATCTGAAATGGGACGCACGGTTAATTTCACATCGGGCTCATCCTCCAGAATTGGAAACACTGATAATTTCACGTCGGGTTCACCATCAAGAATGGGAAACACATGATTTATTACGGATTCCTCTTTATCAACTGGTTCCTCATCAAATGCTGGCGGTCCGTCATAATCTGACCAACTCTCCGTTTCAATATTGTTGGGCTGCTCCAATAATGACCCATCACAAAATATTTTACTAACCTCAATTTGGTAATCATCCAAGACAATAAGTCCATCACCAGAAACTGAGTCGATATGAAATTTAGGCCCAAAATTGTCGTTTTCTTTTAACCGATCAATTTTAGTACCAAGCTCAATTTTGTCTTCCACAACTTTAAAAGACCCGACTTGTGTCAAATGTTCATCTGACCATAATTCACTTGGCTCATCAATTCCGTTTTGGTCAATTTGGCCAACGCAATTAATTGGCTCATGCACATAATGACAAGATCCAAGTTTGTAAATTAGGGAAACACTAACCACAGCGTCTTCCAAATCATCTTCTTCGTTGTATTGCGTCGTTGAAAACTCTTTCTCGTCTACTTCATTAAAAATGACCGTAGGGACATCATCTTCATCGAGAAAGGACTCTGCTGGGAATTCCTTGATGGGGAAAAACCTTTGATCGAATGTCGGCGGTGGGGCGTCGAAGGACTGGTGGTGGGGGATCAACGAGTGGTGGTATGGTTTGAACCTTCGATTGAAATATTTTTTGAATTTAAGCCAATCTTGGATTTTAGGCTTACGTTGTTGTGAACGGGACTGTTTCAATTTTTGCCACCAGACGGCGGCGCTACGCGAGGCGCTTGCCACCAACGAACGTGGCGGTTGATCGGGCAGCTTGAAGTCCGAGTGCTCCTCACAAACATGAAGCCAATCTATGCACGCATCCGGATTACTATCTCGTGAAATTCGGTAAGTCGCGAATTTGGCCAAGAAATCAATATCGTTGGCGTCGTCTCTGTGTCTTGCTTGCATATGTTGCTCCGGTAAGCAGTTTAGTGCGTCACGGAGTTTCATCAAGAAATCGAGATTGGAGAAATCCATAACAAGAATCAAGAGATAGTTCTTCACAAGAAATAGTTGAAGAAAATCGCCCAAGGAGATGACCCTGGGCTCCGATACCACTTATGATACGAATTATCCGGGGAGAGGTGGATATGTATCGGTCGGAGTATATGTAGGAATATCGTAGCGGAAGTCTTTTTACGAGTAGGGGGTTTTTGGATGTATTTTGTGGGAGTAATATCGAATATAACAATAAAAATATCGAACAAGAAGACTTGAACGATCAAGAACAAGAGTTTATCGAATTAGACCTATAACTCGATAAGGTGATTTCTTCCCAAGACCTATTGAGAATCAATCGGATTAATACTCGAAAACGCGTCGAATAAAAATCAAGTTTCGGTAAAAATCATTTACCAATGATAGAAATACAAAGTGTATTCTTTCACATTCAACATTCATAATACTCTCTATCTATTACAATGCTTATACAAGCTATATATAGCAAACCTCAAGTCTACCTAAAAGTTAAAGAAAATAATTCAAAGATTACAAAATCTTTGAATAATCAAAACAAATCAAATAAAATAAGAAAAAGAAACATACATCACAAAACATGGGAACACAATCCCTAAAATAAGTAAAGAAAGGAAAATAGAAGACAAAACACACAAAAATCAGCAATTTAAAAAAGTAGGCTGGCTGTCGGACACGGGCCGTGTCGCTTGACACGGCCGCGGCGCGCATCTGGCCGGCAGGGACTCGACCGTGTCTGACTGACACGGTCGCGGCGCGACAGGGACGTCCGATGGCCGATCGTCCGGCAGTGACTCGCGCGATAGGGACGCTTTGGCAGACTCGACACGGCGCCGGGCGCGACAGGACGTTTCGCAATGACTCGACCGTGCAGAGACACGGCCGCGGCGTGACAAGGACGCCTCGACAATGACTCGACCGACAGCTGACTCGGCATTGACTCGACCATGTCCCGGAGCACGGCCAAGGCCTGACACCATTTTCGGCATTTTTGGGCGAGTAGGACTCGACCGTGTCTCTCGGCACGGCCGGGTTCGACCGATGACCTTGGCATTTCCTGACGAGTATAAAGACGGCCGTGTCGGACGACACGGCCGGGTTCGTCGGCGTTGCTCGGCCATTTCCTAGAGGTGCGATATTTTTCAAAGTAGATATTTTCCGGCAGTGGATATTTTCCTACAGTTGGACATTCCTTTACGCCTTATGTCCGTTTTCGCCTAAAAATGTAGTCGCACGTGCACGGCGCGTTGTAAGGCCTTTAACGTCGATTCTTGCTTCGGTTTCTTTATTCGACTATTCAATTCCGTATCAACGCCGAACGTCCTTGTCGCCGCTTGCGCCGAGTCACCGCCGGACGAAGTCGCCGGACGCCCTCGTCCTGTCGTGCCGCGACCGTGTCGGGCTGACACGGCCGAGTCACTGGCCCGTCAGAATGCGCGCGCGGCCGTGTCAAGCGACACGGCCCGTGTCAGCGACCATCCTACTTTTTTTAATTGCTGATTTTTGTGTGTTTTGTCTTCTCTTTTCCTTTCTTTACTTATTTTAGGGATTGTGTTCCCATATTTTGTGATTGATGTTTCTTGTTTGTATTTTATTTGGTTTGTTTTGATTATTCAAAGATTTTGTAATCTTTGAATTATTTTATTTTTTGTTTGATTCCTTAAGTTGAAGACTTCACTCCTATAAGTAGCCTTCACTTAGCCTTGTAAAAGTAGAGTATTATGAATGTTGAATGTGAAAGAATACACTTTGTGTTTCTATCATTGGTAAATGATTTTTACCGAAACTTGATTTTTATTCGACGCGTTTTCGAGTATTAATCCGATTGATTCTCAATAGGTCTTGGGAAGAAATCACCTTATCGAGTTATAGGTCTAATTCGATAAACTCTTGTTCTTGATCGTTCAAGTCTTCTTGTTCGATATTTTTATTGTTATATTCGATATTACTCCCACAAAATACATCCAAAAACCCCCTACTCGTAAAAAGACTTCCGCTACGATATTCCTACATATACTCCGACCGATACGTATCCACCTCTCCCCGGATAATTCGTATCATAAGTGGTATCGGAGCCCAGAGTCATCTCCTTGGGTTTATTCAACAATTTCTTGTGAAGAACTATATCTTGACTCTTGTTATGGATTTCTCCGATCTCGATTTCTTGATGAAACTCCATGACGCACTAAACGGCTTACCGGAGCAACGTATGCAAGAAAGACACAGAGACGATGCCAACGATATTGATTTCTTGGCCAAATTCCGCAGCATACCGGAATTTCACGGATATTGTAATCCAGATGCATGCATAGATTGGCCCCATGCTTGTGAGGAGCACTCGGACTTCAAGGCTGCCCCGATCAACCATCGCGCCACAGGCAAGGCGCCCGCGGAGCGCCGCCATCCGTGGCAAAATCAAAGCGATCCTGTTCACAACAACGTAAGCCAAAAATCAAAGATTGGCAAAAATTCACAAAATATTTCAATCGAAGGTTCAAACCATACCACCACTCGTTGTTCCCCCACCACCGCCTCCTTCGACGCCCGCCGCCGTCATTCGATCAAAGGTTTTTCCCCATCAAGGAATTCCCAAAGAGTCCTTTCTCGATGAAGATGATGTCCCTACGTCATTTTTAATGAAGTAGACGAGAAAGAGGTTTCAACGACGCAATACAACGAAGAAGACGATTTGGAAGACGATTTGGTTAGTGTTCCCTAATTGACAAACTTGGATCTTGTCATTATGAGCATGAGCCAATTAATTGCGTTGGCCAAATTGACCAAAACGGATTGATGAGCCAAGTGAATTATGGTCGATGAACATTTGACACAAGTCGGGCCTTTAAAGTTGTGGAAGACAAAATTGAGCTTGGTACTAAAATTGATCGGTTAGAAGAAAACGACAATTTTGGGCCTAAATTTCATATCGACTCGCTTACGGTAATAGACTTATTGTCTTGGATGATTACCAAATTGAGGTTAGTAAAATATTTTGTGATGGGCCATTATTGGAGGAGCCCAACAATATTGGAACGAGAGTTGGTCGATTATGACGACCGCCAGATTTGATGAGGAACCATTGTTGAAGAGGAATCCGTAATAAATCCTGTGTTTCCCATTCTTGATGGTGAAACCGATGTGGAATTATCGGTGTTTCCACTCGAGGATGAACCCGATGTGAAATTAACCGCAAGGCCCCATTTCAGATGTCCACTCATTTCATGATATCGGTATTACCTGGCGGAGCAATTATTATTATTTTATTAATAATGATAGTTATTTTGTTGGTGATTCTCGAGGGCCCCACACTACCTATCGTCTCAAGATTTTGGGCCATGTATGTACTGCGGACATTTTCGAGATCAAGTACTTAGAGGCGTTAATTAATTATCTTGATGACGGAGGAAGTTCGGAATTGAGGACAATTCCCTTTAAAGGGGGAGGGGATGATACGGAATTGAATAGTCCGAATAAAGAAACCGAAGCAAGGATCGACGTAAATGACCTTACAACGCGTCATGCACGTACGGCAACATTTTTAGGCGATAAAACGGACACAAGCCGGAAAATGACACAACCTGCCGGAAAATGTCGTCGCCTGCCGGAAAATGTCGAGCCTGCCGGAAAATATCGCAACTGCCGGAAAATGCCGAGCACTGCCGGCCGGACCCGACCGCGTCGTCCGACACGGCCCGTGCCGCACTCGTCCGGAAATGCAAAAGTCACTGCCCACAGGACTCGACCGTGTTGTCTGGCACGATCGAGTCGAACTCTTTCGGATAAGCCAAAACCGACTGCCCAGACGACCCGACCGTGTTCCAGGACACGATCGGGCCCACGTCGAACGTCCTTATCAGCGCCGCGCCTGTCGGACGAGTCACTGTCGGACGAGTCACTGTCGGACGTTCCTGTCGCGCCGCGTCCGTGTCAGTTGGACACGGTCGAGTCACTGCCGGCCACATGCGCGCCGCGGCCGTGTCAAGCGACACGGCCCGTGTCCGGCAGCCAGCCTACTTTTTTTAATTGCTGATTTTTGTGTGTTTTGTCTTCTCTTTTCCTTTCTTTACTTATTTTAGGAATTGTGTTCCCATATTTTGTGATTGATGTTTCTTGTTTGTATTTTATTTGGTTTGTTTTGATTATTCAAAGATTTTGTAATCTTTGAATTATTTTATTTTTTGTTTGATTCCTTAAGTTGAAGACTTCACTCCTATAAGTAGTCTTCACTTAGCCTTGTAAAAGTAGAGTATTATGAATGTTGAATGTGAAAGAATACACTTTGTGTTTCTATCATTGGTAAATGATTTTTACCGAAACTTGATTTTTATTCGACGCGTTTTCGAGTATTAATCCGATTGATTCTCAATAGGTCTTGGGAAGAAATCACCTTATCGAGTTATAGGTCTAATTCGATAAACTCTTGTTCTTGATCGTTCAAGTCTTCTTGTTCGATATTTTTATTGTTATATTCGATATTACTCCCACAAAATACATCCAAAAACCCCCTACTCGTAAAAAGACTTCCGCTACGATATTCCTACATATACTCCGACCGATACGTATCCACCTCTCCCCGGATAATTCGTATCATAAGTGGTATCGGATCCCAGGGTCATCTCCTTGGATTTATTCAACAATTTCTTGTGAAGAACTATATCTTGACTCTTGTTATGGATTTCTCCGATCTCGATTTCTTGATGAAACTCCATGACGCACTAAACGGCTTACCGGAGCAACGTATGCAAGAAAGACACAGAGACGATGCCAACGATATTGATTTCTTGGCCAAATTCCGCAGCATACCGGAATTTCACGGATATTGTAATCCAGATGCATGCATAGATTGGCCCCATGCTTGTGAGGAGCACTCGGACTTCAAGGCTGCCCCGATCAACCATCGCGTTTCGTTGGTGGCAAGGCGCCTCCGCGGTAGCGCCGCCATCTGGTGGCAAAATCAAATTCCGTTCACAACAACGTAAGCCAAAAATCAAAGATTGGCAAAAATTCACAAAATATTTCAATCGAAGGTTCAAACCATACCACCACTCGTTGTTCCCCCACCACCAGTCCTTCGACGCCCCGCCGCCGTCATTCGATCAAAGGTTTTTCCCCATCAAGGAATTCCCAGCAGAGTCCTTTCTCGATGAAGATGATGTCCCTACTGTCATTTTTAATGAAGTAGACGAGAAAGAAGTTTCAACGACGCAATACAACGAAGAAGACGATTTGGAAGACGATTTGGTTAGTGTTCCCCTAATTGACAAACTTGGATCTTGTCATTATGAGCATGAGCCAATTAATTGCGTTGGCCAAATTGACCAAAACGGGATTGATGAGCCAAGTGAATTATGGTCAGATGAACATTTGACACAAGTCGGGCCTTTTAAAGTTGTGGAAGACAAAATTGAGCTTGGTACTAAAATTGATCGGTTAGAAGAAAACGACAATTTTGGGCCTAAATTTCATATCGACTCAGTTTCTGGTAATAGACTTATTGTCTTGGATGATTACCAAATTGAGGTTAGTAAAATATTTTGTGATGGGCCATTATTGGAGGAGCCCAACAATATTGGAACGAGAGTTGGTCGATTATGACGGACCGCCAAAGATTTGATGAGGAACCAGCTTGTTGAAGAGGAATCCGTAATAAATCCTGTGTTTCCCATTCTTGATGGTGAAACCGATGTGGAATTATCGGTGTTTCCACTCGGAGGATGAACCCGATGTGAAATTAACTGCAAGGCCCCATTTCAGATGTCCACTCATTTCATGATATCGGTATTACCTGGCGGAGCAATTATTATTATTTTATTAATAATGATAGTTATTTTGTTGGTGATTCTCGAGGGCCCCACACTACCTATCATCTCAAGATTTTGGGCCATGAATGTACTGCGGACATTTTCGAGATCAAGTACTTAGAGGCGTTAATTAATTATCTTGATGACGGAGGAAGTTCGGAATTGAGGACAATTCCCTTTAAAGGGGGAGGGGATGATACGGAATTGAATAGTCCGAATAAAGAAACCGAAGCAAGGATCGACGTAAATGACCTTACAACGCGTCATGCACGTACGACAACATTTTTAGGCGAGAAAACGGACACAAGCCGGAAAATGACACAACCTGCCGGAAAATGTCGTCGCCTGCCGGAAAATGTCGAGCCTGCCGGAAAATATCGCACCTGCCGGAAAATGCCGAGCACTGCCGGCCGGACCCGACCGCGTCGTCCGACACGGCCCGTGCCGCACTCGTCCGGAAATTCAAAAGTCACTGCCCACAGGACTCGACGGTGTTGTCTGGCACGATCGAGTCGAACTCTTCCGGATAAGCCAAAACCGACTGCCCAGACGACCCGACCGTGTTCCAGGACACGATCGGGCCCACGCCGAACGTCCTTGTCAGCGCCGCGCCCGTGCCGAGTCACTATCGGACGAGTCGCTGTCGGACATCCCTGTCGCGCCGCGACCGTGTCAGTTGGACACGGTCGAGTCACTGCCGGCCAGATGCGCGCCGCGGCCGTGTCAAGCGACACGGCCCGTGTCCGGCAGCCAGCCTACTTTTTTTAATTGCTGATTTTTGTGTGTTTTGTCTTCTCTTTTCCTTTCTTTACTTATTTTAGGGATTGTGTTCCCATATTTTGTGATTGATGTTTCTTGTTTGTATTTTATTTGGTTTGTTTTGATTATTCAAAGATTTTGTAATCTTTGAATTATTTTATTTTTTGTTTGATTCCTTAAGTTGAAGACTTCACTCCTATAAGTAGTCTTCACTTAGTCTTGTAAAAGTAGAGTATTATGAATGTTGAATGTGAAAGAATACACTTTGTGTTTCTATCATTGGTAAATGATTTTTACCGAAACTTGATTTTTATTCGATGCGTTTTCGAGTATTAATCCGATTGATTCTCAATAGGTCTTGGGAAGAAATCACCTTATCGAGTTATAGGTCTAATTCGATAAACTCTTGTTCTTGATCGTTCAAGTCTTCTTGTTCGATATTTTTATTGTTATATTCGATATTACTCCCACAAAATACATCTAAAAACCCCCTACTCGTAAAAAGACTTCCGCTACGATATTCCTACATATACTCCGACCGATACGTATCCACCTCTCCCCGGATAATTCGTATCAATTGTTGATGTTGTTATTGATATAGAGACATTGATATGATCCTTGTGATAGTTATGGTATTGTTTATCTTCAAGAGATATGGAGATTTTTGTCTCCTTTCATTTCGGATTTTGATATTAAGATAATATAAGGATATATGTTGGTTTTGATTATAAATATGGATAAGATGATTAAAACCAACATTATGGTTTTAGTTGTGATAAGATGTGGATCATGATGATGAGATTGAATTTGGAAAAGTTATTGTTAATCTTGGAGTATGATATTCTTTTCATTCGGATTCGTAGTCGCAAGGTGTTAGTCGATGCTTGGAACACATGCCACTGTACAGCATTAGCGCACGCTAATGGGAGCAACTTAGCGCATGCTAAGTTATGCGTTTAACGTACACTAAGTAGGCAGACAGTGCAGTATTTTTGAGTTGTGATTATGAATTCATGATCGTTTAAGTTGGTTTGATCAGACTTGTGGTTAACCGAGATATTGTTGAGCCGTTGGGTTCGTGAATTGATTTTATCGATTGTTGATTGTTATCGAACTTGTTGTTTATCAAATTACTGTAATAGGTTGAGAATATTGATCGGTGATTATAACCATGTATTACGGTCGAGTTCAAGGATGTTCGTGAATTGCATTTATGAGGACCGATGAACTTGTAGATGACGGCAATGGATTTGGTAACAGCTTCCTCGTCGTTGTATCGGTATCGAGGTAAGTTATTACTTGCTCAGTTTATAATATTTAATGAATGGTTTCAGTTTCATTCGTTCATAATTCCTATAGCAATGTTTATAATCGTAATCATAGGAGATTTGGGATTATAAATCGTATTCGAGTTTTGGGAATCTAAATCATAATGTATATTATTTACTTTTGTTATTGGTATACTTGTATATCGAGGATATATTGTGATAAAGACGAAGATATGAATTATCTGCAATCCATGATACTTTGGACCATCGAGTATTGATAATAATGGTTCGTGATGGTTTAGACATTGAGATCGTTCTCGAAGGACTCGGGGCAAGTACTCTAATCATTTTTATCATTTGTGTCGATCATGTCGTGATACATTCGTGTATCGTTGTTGCATGCATTTGTGCATTATTGTTGTCGTGTATTGTGTACTGTTGTTTTGTGCAGTTGTGCATTGTTGTCATATGTCCACCTCGTGTTGGTCCGATGGGATCATCGGGGGATCTATGCTAGCGTGCACTGGATCATCGGATGGGTTTTCCACCTCGGGTTGGTCTGACGGGATCATCGGGGGATCTAGGCAGTGAACGCTGGATCATCGGATTGCCATGTTTTGTTGTTGTGCATATGTATATTATGGGTTTTCCATAAGTATACATTGTCGTTATTGTTGTGATCATATTGACATTGTCATATGAGTATGCATTTATAGGTCTTGTATTAGGACCATGTCCGTATGTTGTGTTGATCTGATCTCGGATTAGACTGACGTGATGGTAATGGTATTTCGTATCTTGAGGTATGTTCCGTATTTCCTTGGTACTTGTCTTTGATGGCCAATCGATTATCGTATTGGAATTATCGACATTATCCGATGTATTGAATTGTCCAGAGTTGGTATAATTTTCGTATCGCGAGTTATGATAAGGTTTTGAGAACCTTGGGTATTGTTGAGATACCGTACAAATATTTTGGTATTATCTTAATATGTTGTTAAGGGTACAAATCGTGGATTTTCGTAAAGTTATAACGGTAAGATTACATTGGTCATATTCTTACTTAGTATTTCCATTGATATGTAAACGTGATGTGACGGTTATCATTGTTGGATATTATGACTGAACCCGTCGTGGGCTTTCTTTTTAGGTTCTTGGATTATCAAGCTTGTAGCGGTCGTGAAGAGATGAGCTTCCCGGAGGATACTGGCTAGGACATGTATTTGTGTATTGAGCTTCTGATCAGTTGTTGTATTCCGCTGCTAGAGTATTTTAATTGTTTGTCTTTATCCGCTGCGTGAGTATTTTTAAATGGCCTTTTGGTATCTGGTAACTTAGGTTACTTTGGCAATCATTTTCTAAATCTATTATGTCGGTACGTGTAAGCGATAGCTTAACGTATGTTTTCAAACTGTTGAGTTTTGGCATTTCGGGCCTTGTGGTTTCAAATGAGATTTTGCGACGGTTTTGATAAACGAGTTTTATAAAGTCTTCGAATGTTTTAAATAGATAATACCGTCGTTAGCCTCTTAGACATTTGTAAATGTTTGCAAAAATTTATTTTAGCCTTGTGGGTTCCATCTCGGGGCCCACGACGTTGTAATATTTCCGGTTCAATCTAAGGGTGTTACAAATAGGAGATAAGACGATGTTACATGCATTCAAGTCGGAAATCTATGAAAACTCGGGTTTATTGATTATATTCGAGCCTTTTATACTCAGAATTGACTACAGCAACTCTGATTCATCTTTTCTTTCTTGATTAAGTCGTATTGTAGCAAGGATACTTTATAATAGCTCTCATTAAACCTTTATTTCTTGATTAAGTCTTGTTAATAGGACATAAGACCACAATACATGCATTCGAGTCGGAACTCTATGAAAACTCGAGTTTACTGATTAAATTCGAGCCTTTTGTATTTATAATTGGCTATAACAGCTCCGATTAATCTTATCTTTCTTGATTAAATCTTCTTGTAGAAAGGATCCATTATAAGAGCTCCGATTAAGAAATTACTTCTTGATTAAATCTTGTTAATAGGAGATAAGACCACATTACATTCATTCGAGTCGGAACTCTATGAAAACTCGGGTTTATTCATTAGATTCGAGGCTTTTGTACTCAGAATTTGCTATAACAGCTCCGATTAATCTTTTCTTTGTTGATTAAGTCTTGTTGTAGCAAGGATTCGTTTTAATAGCTCCGACTAAACCTTTGCTTCTTGACTAAGTCTTGTTAATAGGACATAAGACCACATTACATGCATTCAAGTCGGAACTTTATGAAAATTCGGGTTTATTGATTAGATTCGAGCCTTTTGTACTCAGAATTTGCTATAACAGCTCCAATTAATCTTTTCTTTGTTGATTAAGTCTTGTTGTAGCAAGGATTCGTTATAATAGCTCCGACTAAACCTTTGCTTCTTGACTAAGTCTTCTTAATAGGACATAAGACCACATTACATGCATTCAAGTTGGAACTTTATGAAACTCGGGTTTATTGATTAGATTCGAGTCTTTTGTACTCAGAATTTACTATTACAGCTACAGTTAATCTTTTACTTCTTGATTAAGTCTTTTTGTAGCAAGGATTGGATATAATAACTCCGATTAAGCCTTTACTTATTGATTAAGTCTTGTTAATAGGAGATACCATCACGTTACATGCATTGGAGTCGGAACTCTATGAAATATCGGATTTATTGATTAGATTCGAGCCTTTTGTACTCAGAATTGGCTATAACAACTCCGATTAATCTTTTCTTTCTTGATTAAGTTTTGTTGTAGCAAGGATTGGATATAATAGCTCCGGTTAAGCCTTTACTTATTAATTAAGTCTTGTTAATAGGAGATAAGACCATGTTACATGTATTCGACTCGAAACTGATTGAAAACTCGAGATTATTGATTATATTCGAGCCTTTTGTACTCAGAATTGGCTATAACAGCTCCGATTAATCTTTTGCTTCTTGATTAAGTCTTGTTGTAGCAAGGATTGGATATAATAGCTCCGGTTAAGCCTTTACTTATTAATTAAGTCTTGTTAATCGGAGATAAGACCATGTTACATGTATTCGACTCGGAACTCATTGAAAACTCGGGATTATTGATTATATTCGAGCCTTTTATACTCAGAATTGGCTACAACAACTCTGATTAATCTTTTCTTTCTTGATTAAGTCTTGTTGTAGCAAGGATACTTTATAATAGCTCTGATTAAACCTTTATTTCTTGATTAAGTCATGTTAGTAGGACATAAGACCACAATACATGCATTCAAGTCGGAACTCTATGAAAAGCCGAGTTTACCGATTAAAATCGAGCCTTTTGTATTCATAATTGGCTATAACAGCTCCGATTAATCTTTTCTTTCTTGATTAAATCCTCTTGTAGAAAGGATCCACTATAAGAGCTCCGATTAACCCTTTACTTCTTGATTAAGTCTTATTAATAGGAGATAAGACCACGTTACATTCATTCGAGTCGGAACTCTATGAAAACTCATGTTATTCATTAGATTCGAGCCTTTTGTACTCAGAATTTGCTATAACAGCTCTGATTAATCTTTTCTTTCTTGATTATGTCTTCTTATAGCAAGGATTCGTTATAATAGCTCCGATTAAACCTTTGCTTCTTGACTAAGTCTTGTTAATAGGACAAAAGACCACATTATATGCATTCGAGTCGGAACTTTATGAAAACTCGGGTTTATTGATTAGATATGAGCCTTTTGTACTCAGAATTGACTATAGCAGCTCCAGTTAATCTTTTACTTCTTGATTAAGTTCTGTTGTAGCAAGGATTGGATATAATTGTTCCGGTTAAGCCTTTACTTATTTATTAAGTCTTGTTAATAGGAGATAAGACCATGTTACATGTATTCGACTCGGAACTCACTGAAAACTCGGGATTATTGATTATATTCGAGCCTTTTGTACTCAGAATTGACTATAACAACTCCGATTAATCTTTTCTTTCTTGATTAAGTTTTGTTGTAGCAAGGATTGGATATAATAGCTCCAGTTATGCCTTTACTTATTAATTAAGTCTTGTTAATAGGAGATAAGACCATGTTACATGTATTCGACTCGGAACTCACTAAAAACTCGGGATTATTGATTATATTCGAGCCTACTTGTACAATTCTAAATGAATACGTACAACTCAACAGTAACACGAAAAAAAATTACCCCCGGATATTACATACTCCCCCCTTAAAAAGAGTTTTGTCCCCGAAACTCAGGGTGCACAAGTCGGGGCACATACTATCCATCAGGAAAAGTAAAACAACATCTCTAGGAATACTCCTCAATACGCTCAATTCCGCCTCAATAATTAGGCCGAACCCACGGGTCCCCACGTCTCCTATGCCTGAACAAGGCGAAAAATCAAGTGATAAAGACACTCAACCAAGTGCGAGATCAGCCGAATCATGACTCTCCTGCTAGAGGCCAGCCAGGAAGTCGCACCAACTGCATGACTAGTAACACCGGCATACACGTCCCGAGGGAGCCGCTCATTATACATGCCTACAACCATCGGTGTACACTTCCCCTTTCTCGTCAGCATCGGACGCCCATGCAAACACTGACTCACGCCACGCAAAGATAATAACAACGCACAAATAGTCCTCGGGACCATATCAAACGCACGCCCAAGTCCTCATGACTTGACGTCTCGAATCACAATGAATAATTACCCAGATTATCACGAAATCTCGGTTACAAGACCAAAAGGAAAGGAAATCACATCAAACAACCTCAAAAATCAAGATTCTCAAATACTATCGTTATAAGATAGATCAACAACAAATGGTTTGCAAACACAATACTAAAATACAGATTAAGTAAAACATCACTCCGAAAAAATAAGGAAAATATAATTCAAGGTTACATCTCAAATGTACCCGAAATCAACATCCTCCAGATCATCGAGCTCCTCGATCTCATCGACTCGAGGAAGACCCAAATCTGAACTCACTACTCCCCTTCGGGTGTCCATACCTCTGGCTCCCAAAGCCCGGTATGACCCCTTGGATGAAGTATGGACTGAAGCAACAAAATCTCTCGAGGCCCGTGAGCTCTCCCGAGACCTACTGGCACTAGAACTCTTTCAGTATTTCTGAAGGTGTCCCTGCCTCCCACACAGAAAATAAATAATAACTGGAACCGTACATCGAGTACTAACATGCCCCGCTGAATCACAGTTAAAACAAACAACAGTCGAACTCGTCGTCTGAGAAGAAGATGCTTTCCCAGCATGAAGCCGACTAGAAAATGACCTTTGGGACGTCGGAGCCTGCTGCACTCTGAACGAACCAACACCCTAGTCCTCTCACCAGAAGAAATTGAAGGGTTCTTCCGAGCAAGCTCCTTGATCAAAAGCTCTGCTCTAAGAGCCTTCTCGATGAATTCGCCAAGTGAACTACAATTGTGATTGAACAACTGCATGCTCAACCACGGGTTCAGCCTTTTGCTAAAATACTTGATCTTATCCGCCTCATTACGGATAACAGATGAAGTAAACTGAAGAAGTCCTTGAAACTTTTAAGCAATAACCATAACACCCTCATCCTCGACGAATTCGGGGTTCAAAACCTCCGACAACTTGGCTTCAGGAAGTGGAGCCGGATAATACCTCTCTAACATGAGAGTCTTGAACTCGATCCAAGCACAATCACGATCGGTGGGTTCTCGAGCACGACTCCAAAAATGATTCGTCAGCCACCAAAGTATTGGTACAAGGTTTCGGGTTTTGGCCCACTCTGCGGCCTCTACCCCCTCTGTCACATCCTCAGGTTCCTCTTTCCATACTGAAAGAATAACGCCCGATCATGAACAAGGCACAAATACGCCTCAACGGCCAGAATGCTAGGTCAATGCCAAACACGAGTATACATACTCAACAGATAAATAATCACCTCAACATGCTAATTGTTGGCCACTAAGTATACTGGATACAGCTTGGGAAGTAGTTTAAACAACAAGCTGTACTGATTCTAAATCTGAGTGCGTAGCGGAAGTCCTAAATACAGTAAGTTGCTGTGGATACAGCAACTCGATGTGCAGTGTATACTTAAATAATCACAGTAATTAAAACAAGTAAGGCAGAAGGTCAATAACACAATATTTAAAGTGGTTCGAGGTAAACCCCTCTACGTCCACTGGTCCTCCACACATGAGTAAAAAGTTTATTATAATTACTACGTACACAACTACGTAATTATAACAACTCACAATCAATATATCGTTCACACAGATTGATATAAAGATCTTAGCTTCAACCGTTCACACAGATTGGTCTGAGCTAATGCTTGACTGGCTTCTTCACACACAGTTCTGAAGCTTCGTCTTCTTCGATGCAATTCCTTCACACACAGTTCCGGAGTAGCAACGATTACTCAGTCCACACAGGGCTGATCTGGGTTTGTTCAAAGGATAGAACAGGGTATGAACAACAGCTTTGACTTTCTGAGCTTCTAGCTGATGAAGTGTTGTTCAAGATGTTGAGCACTGTATATCTCTTAGATCTGAGTTGCAATAAGCTTCTGGAGATATGTTTTGCTCTGACGAATATATTAATAGCTTTTTTACTTGGTAGCTTCGTAACTGATCTTCAACGCCTTGATGAGATAGTCTTCTGGAAAATATATCCGTTGAGATAAATCCGTTGAGCAAGATTCCGTTCCAACGGGATGAAAAGCACGATCCGGATTTTGCGGGATTTGAAGATCTGTTGACGGACAGTATTTAGATACTTTATCTTTGAGTATTTAAATACTTTTTATATCAACGGGACTTGACTTTTGAAGATTCCTTCTTTGTCCTGTTGAGAGCTGTATGGAAGATCACTGTATTGACAATTCGAGACAGCTTCCATACTTAGTCTTTATAAGACTTCTTTGCTGTACTGAAAGGTTCCACTATATGCTGGATCTGTGACAGTCCTTCGATACAGGTTGACACTTCAACTTATCGATACAGTTTCCTTACTGTATTGAGGATTGGCATATATGTCGAAACCTTTTATCAACACTATTCGATACAGGGATTGATTATCCTGGCTGTTTCGATACCGGATATTGTTATCCCAATAATTTCGATACAGGGTTTTTGTTATCCCAACAATTTCCCCCTTTTTGACAATTTGCCAAGACTTTAAAACTTTCAAGTCTTCTTGATGATGCCAAAACCTTCTTCATGAAGCTAATGACTTTCTCGATGACTTCTGGCAGATTTCTTGGTCTTTTGTCAAATGGTCTGTCTTTCAGCAACTTAGTCTAATTTATGAACTGCTCGTAGGCGAGTTCGATACAGCTAAGAATTTTTACAACTTAAGCTTATGATTGGCGCGCAGGCACAATCTTACAATGTATTCTAAATGCATACAACTGAAATTATGAACTGTTTGTAGACAAGTTCATACAGCTTAATTTTCAAACAAGTTTCTATACTTGTGATTGTTATCTCAACAATTTAAGTTATGTAATCATACATCAACACAGTAGATTACGAGTTGTAATCTTTCAAGACAATCAAACATTTTTATTGATATTCAAAAAATAGAGTACAAGGTTTGCTGTTTCGAAAGAAAATTTACAAACAAAAACTAATATACTAAGGATTTCAGCTCCTATAGTCCGCATGTCTCCATGGCTTTTTCCCTGGATCATTCTTGGTTCCACGCTACCAGTGCTGTAGGCAATCGTTGCCTCGATCTAGGTATATTGCTCTACCTTCATAGGATCTGTCAAAGGCAAGAATCCAGTCTTGTGGATGGGTGATCCGATCTCCTCTTTTATGCTTGGATTTCATATCTAGCTGGAGAGGAAGCTTTCCTTCTTCTAACATCTTCGTGAATTTGTCTGCAGCATCCGCTAATGTCTTATAACCTTTGAAGATGGCGGATTCCCTGACGAGTTTAACAAAGTATCTCATCAGTTCATTCTTCCTCCATTGCTTCACCTCTTCGGCAGTTGGATGGCGGTTGGTTGGCAGACGAATTTCAGAAGGTCTTTGGATTAAGCTTTGCCACGGGATGATACGGAATCAATTAATACGAATGAAGAAGACGAAGTAAGGATCGATGTAAATGACCTTACAACACGCCATGCACGGACTACTATGTATTTAGGCGAGAAAACGGACGTAAGACGTGGAGTCTCGGTCTCGGACGTGTCATATGACACGGCCCGCGTCACACTGTGCCGGAAACTGCCGAATCGCTGCCGACCGAACTCGGCCATGTCGTCCGACACGGCCCGTGCCGAGATGTCTCGGATAGTGAAATCTCGCTACCGACCGAACTCGGCCGTGTCGTCCAACATGCCCGTGCCGAGATGTCCCGGATAGTGAAATCTCGCTGCCCGACCAACCCGACCGTGTCAAGCGACACGGCCGTGTCACACTCTTCCGGATAGTGAATTCTCGCTGTCCGACCAACCCGACCGTGCCAGGCGACACGGTCGAGTCCTGCCGAACATGTGCGCCCGCACATGCAGCCGCGACCGTGCCAATCGGCAAAGCCCGTGTCCGACAGCCAGCCAACTTCTATTATTGCTGATTTTTTTGTGTGTTTTTTTGTTTTCCCTTCCCTCGCATGTCATGATTAAACTTACATGTTATGTGGGGTGACTTATAACTATGTTTATTGTGTGATTCCCTCCCTATGATTTGATTCCTTTGTATTTTATCTTGATGTTTTGTTTTTCATTTCAAGATCATGTGATCTTGTTTTTATTCCTTAGTTGTTTAGAAGACTACACTTCTATAAGTAGTCTTGTTCATGCTTGTATGGGATATTGTATGTTGAAGAAATAAGAACACACTTGTGTTTTCTTGGTGAATGCCTTTCATCGAAACCTTGATTATAATTCGACGCGTTTTCGAGTTTTAATCTAATCGATTCTCAATAGGTCTTGAGGAAAGATTAAATTATCAAACTATAGGTCTAGTTTGATAAATCATTCATATTGTTCTTGTTTACGTAAGCCGAATTGCCCTACTTTCGGTTATTTCTTACGAGTGTTACACATATTCGAGTGTGGTGAGGATCAATAATATTTCCACTGCATTATATACGAGTTTACATCCATTTTCATACGTAATTCATATCATTAGTGGCATCGGAGCCCAAGGCTATTTCCTTGGCAATTTTATTAAAGATTTTTGTTCAAAACTATCTCTTGAATCTTGTTATGGATTTCTCCGATCCTGATTTCTTGATGAAACTCTGGGACGCACTAAGCGGTCTACTGGAACCACGAATGCAAGCAAGACGCTGGGATGACGCACGTCAAATACACCATGCAGACGAGTTTAAAGTAAACGAACTTTCGGAGTTCATTGGAGGTACCGATCCTGAAGCTTATTTGGAGTGGGAACGGAAGATTGAACGCATGTTCGAATTCAAAGACCTTAACGACGAGAAACGTTGCAACTATACAATTCTCAAGTTAGGGAAGGGTGCTTCCCTTTGGGTCGAAGGAGTGAAGACGCGAAGAGCTCGGGAAGGAAAAGCAAAAATATGTTCGTGGGATTCTTTAAAAAGAAAACTTCGTAAGAGGTATGTGCCAACATCACATCGGTTAACCTTATACCGGAAGATTGTTGATTTCATGCAAGGCAAACTAAGTGTCGGTGAATATATTGAAGAGTTCGAAAGTTTGGTCTTGATGGGAGAGCTAGAACAACACGAAGAGCAAAAGATGTCACGTTTTTTACGTGGCTTAAACAAAAACATAGCCAACACGGTGGAGTTATACCCATATGAGGATTTCGACACTTTATGTGGATTATGTGTGAAGATAGAAGCCCAAAATAAATTGAAGTTTTCAAGACCCGAATTTCCTTCCAAATTCGGGAATCCAAGTGCCGGTTCGAGTTCGGGTACTAAAAGCACCACGCCAAGTCATGTCCCTGTCACGGCACCTAAAGCTCCCTACGTACCCAAGGAAACAAGTTTGGCGAAGGTACGATGTTTCAAGTGTCAAGGGTTCGGCCATTACCAAAATGCATATCCGAACAAATGGGTGGTGACACTATGAGAGGCTCTTGAGGTCCGGGAAGAATTATTGACCGAGGACGAAGAAGAAAGACTCGGTGACGTGTTTGACGTAGACGCCGAAGAAGAAGAAGAGGAGTGCGAGGCTTACAATGCTCCGGACTATGACACGAGTCTAGTTGATACGATATCTAATATTCCGGTCGAAGAAGCTCCGATAAAAATCGACATTCACGACGATACAAATGCGCATGTTCATGCATCATTATATTTGGGAGAAAAGAATACGCGGATTGGAGTTACGTTGTTAATCGGAACAGGAGTGACGTAGAACTCGACGACGAAATCGGTCCAAAAGCATGAAGATCGACCAAAACATGCTTGAAAGGGACCCTTTGTCTTCATATCTTTCACAAGATAAGTGAAGATAACCTCCTTCCCCACCTTGTTTGAAAAATCGGCCAAGACAAAATAAAAGATCCCATCTTCATATCTTATCAAGATACATAAAGATCATGTCCTAAATAAATCTCCCAAGACTCCCCACAAAATCGGCCAAAATTTCCATGGATAAAGACTTTCATCAAGTCTTCTTTCAACATGTCAAAGTCATGCACACTACATTCCAAGATACTTGAAGATTGTCCAAGATCTTGCCTTCCCACACTACATTCGGCCGAACATGAGGAAGATTGGTGGCTCGTTTTTCTTGTTGTTTTGTATCATTATCCTTGTATACTACTATATATAGTAGTCCATTTGATGATTGTAATATATCTTGAATCATAAAAAAAACCTTGTATTTCCTTTGAAATATACGTTGAACGAGTTCAACAAACTTTAGTTATTGTTTCGACGCGTCTCGAGATTTTAACTTGATCAATTCTCAAAAGGTCTTGGGAAGAGATTACCTTTTATCGAGTTATAGGTCTAGTTCGATAAAACACATCAAACTCCGTACATCATACTACATCACGGCCGAACACCATCAAATTTCGGCCACCCTTAGTAAAATTCAAGTGATACTTTGATACTTGTTAAACTTCCGTTGTATTTTATACGTATTACTTACGTAATTCGTATCATAAGTGGTACCAGAGCCATTTGCCTCACAATTCTCGACGTTACTCAAGAAGATGGCATTCACCGATGAAGAAGTGGCACAACTACGTGACGTTCTTCGTGGCTTACCGGAGCCCAGAATCCAAGCACGACGAGGATACGACACCATGCATGCACCACGACATGCTGATGAATACAAGACAAGCGAACTCCCGGAGTTCGTAGGCGGCACCGATCCCGAGGTTTATTTGGAGTGGGAAAGAAAAATTGAACGAATGTTTGAGTTCAAGGATCTCAATGACGAGGTACGTTGCAAGTATGCGATCCTCAAACTTGGAAAGGAGCTTCCCTTTGGTTTGAGCGAATGAAGACACAAAGAGTTCGTCTTAGGAAAAGAGAAGATACGTTCGTGGGATTCTCTAAAAAAGAAACTACGAAAGAGATATGTCCCGACTACACACAAGTTAAGCTTGTATCGAAAAATTTCTGAACTCACGCAAGGAAAACTAAGTGTCGAGAAGTACATCGAGGAGTTTGAAAACTTATCCTTGATGGGAGAACTTGAAGAAAGCGAAGAATTGCGGATGTCCCGTTTCCTACGAGGTTTGAACAAAAACATTGCTAATTCCGTGGAACTCTACCCCTATTCCGACTTTGATACTTTATGCGGACTTTGCATAAAGTTGGAAAATCAAAACAAAACAAAACTCTCTAAACCCGAATTCCCACCTAAATACGGAAATACCAACTTTGGCGCGAGTTCTAGCTCGTTTCCAAAACCTATCACCACAAGCCAACCCGTTACTACCATCCCAAAAACTCCTATCACACCAAAAGAAACAAGCCTATCTAAAGTCCGGTGCTTCAAATGTCAAGGATTTGGACACTATCAAAGTGCTTGTCCAAATCGGAGGATTGTGACGTTACGAGAAGCCATAGCCGTCCGAGAAGAATTACTAGCCGAAGAAGAAAGAGTTGGAGACGTTTTTAACTTAGAAGCTGACGAAGAAGAAGAAGAATGCGAGGCATATGATGCCCCGAACTATGACACGAACCTCGTCCTTCGCATGTTACAAACGAAGGCCGCCCCAAGTGACGAAGAACAACGAGACCAAATCTTCCACACGAAGTGTCGTGTCGGAGATAAATGGTGTAGCTTGATCATTGACGGTGGAAGTTGTACAAACGTGGCATCAAGCGAGATGGTCTCAAAACTCGGTTTGATCACCACGGCCCATCCTAAGCCGTATGCACTCCATTGGCTCGATGATGGAAACAAGGTGAAAGTATCAAGGCAAGTGAAGGTCGGACTCACCATGGGTTCGTATGGCGATGATATTACATGCGATGTACTACCGATGGACGCATGTCACGTATTATTAGGAAGACCTTGGTTATTTGATCGGGACGTACTACATCGAGGGAGGAGTAACGAGTATGAGTTACGTGACAAAGGTAAAAAAATTGTTCTTAAACCTATGTCACCTCAAGCTATCCGGACGATGAGTTCAAAAAAAGTCGAAGGGCCGAAACTTACGATGTTTGCAAACGAGAAAGAAGTCGAACACGCCATTGACAATGGCGAACGTGTTTATTTGATGATGATCAAAGAGGTCCAAAATCTTGCCACCAAATCGCACCATGAGGAAAAGATAGATGCCCTATTACACGAGTTTTCGGACGTATTCCCCGAAGACTTGCCGGTAGGATTACCACCTATCCGCGGAATTGAACACCAGATTGATCTTATACCGGGAGCTCCATTACCGAACAAAGCGGCGTATCGTTGTAATCCCGAAGAAACCAAAGAACTACAACGACAAATTGATGAACTCATGAATCACGGATATGTCCGAGAAAGTTTAAGTCCGTGTGCGGTTCCAGTCCTACTTGTACCAAAAAAAGACGGAACATGGCGAATGTGTATTGACAGTAGAGCCGTGAATAACATCACCGTCAAGTATCGGTTTCCCATCCCGAGACTAGACGACATGCTGGACGAGTTACATGGCTCGGTTATATTTTCCAAAGTTGATTTACGGAGCGGATACCATCAAATCCGCATGCGAGAGGGAGACGAATGGAAAACGGCGTTTAAAACAAAGAACGGACTTTACGAATGGGTTGTGATGCCATTCGGCCTCACCAACGCCCCGAGCACTTTTATGAGGTTGATGAACGAGGTTCTTAAACCTTTCTTGGGAAAGTTTGTTGTCGTGTACTTAGACGACATTTTGATCTACAGTCGGTCCGTAGAGGAACATCTCGAACATTTGCGGTACATATTTGAGACGCTAAGGGAACAAAAACTTTATGGAAAACGGGAGAAGTGTACTTTCCTAGTCGAGAGTCTTATCTTTCTCGGCTATGTTGTTTCGAAAGACGGAGTTTCGGTCGACCAAGAGAAGATCGCGGCAATCAAGTCGTGGCCGACCCCAAAGACAATCACGGAGGTACGGTCATTTCATGGCCTCGCTTCTTTTTACCGACGATTCATACGGGACTTTAGCACTATCTCCAGTCCGATCACGGAGTGTCTGAAAAAAGGAACCTTTGCATGGAACGAGGCGGCCCAAAAGGCTTTTGAAAATTTAAAGGGAAAATTATGTGAAGCACCGATTTTGATGTTACCCGATTTTTCACAACCGTTTGAGGTGGAATGCGACGCTAGCGGAGTTGGAATCGGGGCAGTGCTTATTCAAAGAGGCCGTCCCATCGCCTATTTTTCGGAGAAGTTAAGTGGCGCCCGAGTGAATTATTGTACTTACGACAAGGAGTTCTATGCTATCGTAAGAGCACTCGATCATTGGAGTCATTATCTGCGTTCGAAACATTTCGTGCTGCATTCGGATCACGAGTCGTTGAAATACATCAACGGACAAAGTAAGCTAAGCCCGAGACATGCAAAATGGGTGGAATTTTTACAATCTTTTCACTTTTCATCCAAGTATAAAGACGGGAAGAGTAATGTAGTGGCGGATGCACTATCGAGACGGTATGCCTTACTGTCGATACTAGATGTTCGTTTGTTGGGGTTTGAGACTTTGAAAGATCATTACAACGACGATTTGGACTTCGGGGAAATTTTTAACCGTTGTAAAACGGCCCCGTACGAGGAATTTGTTTTACAAGATGGCTTTCTTTTCAAGGGAAATAAATTATGTGTGCCGAGACATACAATTCGGGAATTGCTGGTTCGGGAGGCGCACGGAGGAGGACTAGCCGGTCATTTCGGCTCGACCAAGACTGTAGAGGTGCTAAAAGAACATTTCTTTTGGCCGAAGATGTATGGTGACGTAAGCACAATCGTGAGCAAATGCGTAACTTGTCACATGATGAAAAGTTCGTTCAAGTCGAGTACATACATGCCGTTGCCAATACCAAGTACGACCGTGGGAGGATGTCTCGATGGATTTTATTGTGGCTTTACCTCGAACACAACGAGGCAAACACTCGATCATGGTGGTCGTCGACCGTTTTCGAAAATGGCTCACTTTATCGCGTGCCACAAAACCGATGACGCAAGCAATGTGGCGGACTTGTACTTCCGAAGTAGTTCGTTTACACGGAGTTCCAAAACTATCGTGTCGGATCGAGATTCCAAATTTCTGAGTTACTTCGAATACTTTATGGAGGAAAGTAGGTACTAAACTCCTGTTCAAGACTTCACATCACCCGCAAACCGACGACGCACCGAGGTAACTAATCGAACCTTGGGAGCATTATTGCGAGGGTTGGTAAATAAAACACGTAAGGATTGGGACGTTAAACTTGCTCATGCGGAATTCGCATACAACCGATCACCCGGTTATGCCACGGCCCATTCACCTTTTGAAGTGGTATACGGATTAAATCCGCACTTGCCATTGGACTTGATTCCCTTGCCGAGCAACGAATTGGTTCACAAAGACGCCGAAGCAAAACTCAAATCAATGATAAAGTTACATGAAAAGATACGGGAACGGATTAAAGAAGTGAATGAAATTTACAAACGGAAGTCGAACAAAAATAAAAAAGCGAGATTATTTGATGTTGGCGACTTAGTTTGGATACATTTGAGAAAAGAAAGATTCCCAAGCAAACGGAAGAACAACTTGATGCCGAGAGCCGAGGGTCCGTACAAAATTGTGGAAAAAGTGAACGACAACGCATACAAAGTCGAACTTCCGGGCGAATACGGAGTACACGCAACTTTCAACGTAGGTGATCTCTCGCCTTACCTTGACGACGATGGCATTACGGAATTGAGGTCAATTCCTTTCAAAGAAGGAGGGAATGATACGATATCTAATATTCCGGTCGAAGAAGCTCCGATAAAAATCGACATTCACGACGATACAAATGCGCATGTTCATGCATCATTATATTTGGGAGAAAAGAATACGCGGATTGGAGTTACGTTGTTAATCGGAACAGGAGTGACGTAGAACTCGGCGATTTAAATCGGTCCAAAAGCATGAAGATCGACCAAAACATGCTTGAAAGGGACCCTTTGTCTTCATATCTTTCACAAGATAAGTGAAGATAACCTCCTTCCCCACCTTGTTTGAAAAATCGCCAAGACAAAAAAAAAGATCCCATCTTCATATCTTATCAAGATACATAAAGATCATGTCCTAAATAAATCTCCCAAGACTCCCCACAAAATCGGCCAAAATTTCCATGGATAAAGACTTTCATCAAGTCTTCTTTCAACATGTCAAAGTCATGCACACTACATTCCAAGATACTTGAAGATTGTCCAAGATCTTGCCTTCCCCACACTACATTCGGCCGAACATGAGGAAGATTGGTGGCTCGTTTTTTTCTTGTTGTTTTTGTATCATTATCCTTGTATACTACTATATATAGTAGTCCATTTGATGATTGTAATATATCTTGAATCATAAAAAAAAACCTTGTATTTCCTTTGAAATATACGTTGAACGAGTTCAACAAACTTTAGTTATTGTTTCGACGCGTCTCGAGATTTTAACTTGATCAATTCTCAAAAGGTCTTGGGAAGAGATTACCTTTTATCGAGTTATAGGTCTAGTTCGATAAAACACATCAAACTCCGTACATCATACTACATCACGGCCGAACACCATCAAATTTCGGCCACCCTTAGTAAAATTCAAGTGATACTTTGATACTTGTTAAACTTCCGTTGTATTTTATACGTATTACTTACGTAATTCGTATCACTAGTCCTTCGCACTTTACAAGTCAAGACGGTTTCGAAGGACACTGAACAACAAGATCAAATATTCCACACCAAGTGTCAAATTAAAGACAAATGGTGTAGTTTGATAATCGATGGAGGAAGTTGTACGAATGTTGCTTCAATCGAGATGGTGGCAAAGCTCGGACTCATCACTACTACTCATCCGAAACCATACGCGTTATATTGGCTCGATGATGGGAGTAAGGTGAAAGTTTCGAAATAAGTACGGGTCGGATTAACTATGGGCTCGTATGGTGACAACCTACTATGTGATGTACTCCCGATAGATGCATGCCACATACTTTTGGGACGACCGTGGCTATTTGATAGAGAAGTTTTACATCGAGGAAGGAGTAACGAATATGAATTACGGGATAAAGGCAAGAAGATTGTGCTTAAACCGATGGCACCCCAAGCCATTCGATCGATAAGTTCTAATCAAATGGAGAAACCAAAGCTTACTATGTTTGCTAGTGAGAAAGAGGTGAGACACGCTATTGACGATGGCGAGCGTGTGTATTTATTGATGATTAAAAAAATACGAGATGTTGACATGATTTTGAAAGTCAAGAGAGATATCGATACCTTGCTACGAGAGTTTGCGGATGTCTTCCCAGAACACTTACCGCCGGGTTTGCCACCCTTACGTGGGATTGAACACCAAGTCGACCTTGTACCGGGTGCATCACTCCCTAACAAGGCCGCCTATCGATGTAACCCCTAGGAGACAAAGGATTTGCAAAAGCAAATCGAGGAGCTAATGAATCGCGGGTACGTTCGAGAAAGTTTAAGCCCTTGTGCGGTTCCGGTTTTACTTGTTCCAAAGAAGGATGGGTCATGGCGGATGTGTATAGATAGTAGAGCCGTGAACAACATAACCATCAAATATCGGTTCCCCATTCCGAGACTTGATGATATGTTGTACGAATTGCATGGTTCGGTGATTTTTTCGAAGGTTGATTTGAGAAGCGGTTATCATCAAATTCGCATGCGGGAAGGAGACGAATGGAAGACCACTTTCAAGACAAAACATGGATTATATGAATGGCTCGTCATGCCCTTTGGCCTTACAAATGCACCAAGTACTTTCATGTGATTAATGAATGAGGTACTTAAGCCGTTTTTGGGAAAGTTTGTCGTCGTATACTTGGACGACATCTTGATTTATAGTCGATCATTGCAAGAGCATACCGGGCACTTGAGGAAAGTCTTCGAGATCCTTAGGGATCAAAAACTTTATGGGAAAAAGGAGAAGTGTTCGTTTCTAGTCGAGAGTGTAGCCTTTCTTGGCTACATCGTTTCTAAAGAAGGAGTGTCGGTTGATCAAACCAAGATCGAGGCGATTAAATCTTGGCCTACGCCCAAAACCATCACGGAAGTCCGATCCTTTCACGGACTTGCTTCATTTTATCGGAGGTTCATACGAGACTTTAGTACCATTTCTAGTCCGATAACGGAATGCTTGAAAAAAGGACCGTTTGTGTGGAACGGGGCTGCCCAAGGGGCGTTTGAAAACTTGAAAACGAAAATGTGTGAAGCACCTATCTTAGCGTTACCCGACTTTTCACAACCTTTCGAGGTAGAATGTGACGCAAGTGGAGTGGGTATTGGGGCGGTCCTTGTCCAAGGGAGGCGACCAATTGCTTACTTCTCGGAGAAATTGGGAGGGCCTCGACTCAACTATTGTACTTATGACAAGGAGTTCTATGCCATTGTGAGAGCTCTTGATCATTGGAGCCATTACCTTCGGCCGAAACATTTCATCCTACATTCGGATCATGAGTCTTTAAAATATATTAACGGCCAACAAAAGTTGAGTCCGAGACATGCTAAATGGGTGGAATTCTTGCAATCATTCCACTATTCATCGAAGTACAAAGATGGCAAGAGCAACGTTGTGGCGGATGCTTTATCTAGATGGTATGCCTTGCTCTCTACTCTTGATATTCGGTTGCTTGGGTTCGAAACATTGAAGGAGTGTTATGATGGGGATGTGGATTTTGGTGAGGTTTTCATTCAGTGTAAATCTGGTCCATTTGGAGAGTTTACATTGCAAGAAGGATTTCTTTTCAAAGGAAATCGCCTTTGTTTCCCTAAACACCCGATTCGGGAATTTTTAGTTCGGGAAGCTCACGGTGGAGGCTTGGCCGGTCATTTTGGTTCGGCTAAAACGTTGGAGGTACTTAAAGAGCATTTTCATTGGCCGAAGATGCAAGTGCATGTACACGACATAATTAATAAGTGTGTAACATGCCATATTGCTAAGAGTTCGTTCAAACCGGGAGTATACATGCCTTTGTCGATTCCGGAAAGGCCGTGGGAAGATGTCTCAATGGATTTCATTGTTGCTTTACCTTGAACTCAACGAGGGAGAGATGCTATTATGGTTGTTGTAGACCGATTTTCGAAGATGGCTCACTTTTTGGCTTGCCACAAGACGGACGACGCGAGTAACGTCGCTGATTTGTATTTCCGAGAAACCGTACGATTGCATGGGGTTCCAAAAACGATTGTTTCGGATCGGGACTCAAAATTCCTTAGTTATTTTTGGAACACCTTGTGGAGAAAGGTGGGAACCAAACTACTATTTAGCACGTCACATCATCCACAAACGGACGGTCAAACCGAGGTAACCAATCGAACATTGGGCACTTTACTACATGGTCTTGTGAGCAAGACACAAAAGGATTGGGACTTGAAACTTGCGCATGCGGAGTTCGCTTATAATCGTTCTCCTACTCATGCCATGACACACTCTCCATTCGAAGTAGTTTACCGACTAAATCCGTACATGCCGTTAGATCTAATTCCATTGCCAAGTGATGAGTTAGTGCACAAGGATGCGGAATCAAAACTGAAATCGATGATGAAATTATACGAGCAAGTACGTAATCAAATCAAGGAAATAAACGAGGTTTACAAAAGAAAGTCGAACAAACAAAGAAGGCCGAGATTATTCGAAGTTGGTGATTTGGTTTGGTTGCGTTTGAGAAAAGAGCGATTTCCAAATAAACGTAAGAACAAGGGACCGTTTAAAGTAATCGCAAAAGTGAACGACAACGCATACAAATTAGAACTTCCAGGAGATTATAGGATTCATGCAACCTTTAATGTTGGGGACCTTTCGCCTTACATCGATGATGACGGAATTTCGGAATTGAGGATAATTCATTTTAAAGGAGGAGGAGATGATACGGAATCAATTAATACGAATGAAGAAGACGAAGTAAGGATCGACGTAAATGACCTTACAACACGCCATGCATGGACTACTACGTATTTAGGCGAGAAAACGGATGTAAGACGTGGAGTCCCGGTCTCGGCCGTGTCATATGACACGGCCCGCGTCACACTGTCCCGGAAACTACCGAATCGCTGTCGACCGAACTCGGCCGTGTCGTCCGACATGGCCCGTGCCGAGATGTCCCGGATAGTGAAATCTCGCTGCCGATCGAACTCGGCCGTGTCGTCCGACACGGCCCGTGCCGAGATGTCCCGGATAGTGAAATCTCGCTGCCCGACCAACCCGACCGTGTCAAGCGACACGGCCGTGTCACACTCTTCCGGATAGTGAATTCTCGCTGTCCGACCAACCCGACCGTGCCAGGCGACACGGTCGAGTCCTGCCGAACATGTGCGCCCGCACATGCAGCCGCGGCCGTGCCAATCGGCACGGCCCGTGTCCGACAGCCAGCCAACTTCTATTATTGCTGATTTTTTGTGTGTTTTGTTGTTTTCCCTTCCCTCACATGTCATGATTAGACTTACATGTTATGTGCGGTGACTTATAACTATGTTTATTGTGTGATTCCCTCCCTATGATTTGATTCCTTTGTATTTTATCTTGATGTTTTGTTTTTCATTTCAAGATCATGTGATCTTGTTTTTATTCTTTAGTTGTTTAGAAGACTACACTTCTATAAGTAGTCTTGTTCATGCTTGTATGGGGTATTGTATGTTGAAGAAATAAGAACACACTTGTGTTTTCTTGGTGAATGCCTTTCATCGAAACCTTGATTATAATTCGACGCGTTTTCGAGTTTTAATCTAATCGATTCTCATTAGGTCTTGAGGAAAGATTAACTTATCAAACTATAGGTCTAGTTTGATAAATCATTCATATTGTTCTTGTTTACGTAAGCCGAATTGCCCTACTTTCGGTTATTTCTTACGAGTGTTACACATATTCGAGTGTGGTGAGGATCAACAATATTTCTGCTGCATTATATACGAGTTTACATCCAGTTTCATACGTAATTCGTATCACGGGACATTGGGGTCATGAAACTCAGGTCGGGAGCCTGAAATCTTGAAACTTTGAGAGGGAGGGGCTAGCTTATTCAGTTCAGCGGTAATGTTGTCTTGAGCATCATTAAATTCCCTTTCGTGCTGTAGCCTTATTCTCCTAGCAGCTTCTCTCGCTTCTTCCCCCTTTTTGGCGTCATCAAGACGTCCTAGGATCTCCAGTGCGGCATCCTGTTTCGTCTCAATGTTTGTCATTCTCTCGATAAGGGTGGAAAGTACCTCCGACATATCCTTGATACTTTTGTCGTGGGCTCGAAGATGAGAAGTGGTTTCGATCATGGCTGCTGCGGTCTTGGCCTCAGATATGTGCGTTTTGGATTCCTCTTCTCTCAGGATCTTTTCTTGCTTCTCTTGCAGATTGGCAAGGGCCTGTTTGAAGACATGGGGCAGGACAGTGAAGGCTTCGACAACATGAGAGACTTCATGCCTTAGGCCTGTCACTTCTTCAACAGCCGATGTGTGCATCCAATCTAAATCTTTTTCGACTGAGTGAAGGGCATTCACTGCATCCTGGATAAACACTGTTTGAAGACCAAGAGCACGCAGTCGCTCTTTCCTAGTAGCAGTGCTCGGAGAATCTGGCTTAGCAAAGTCTTCGGATCCATTCAACCTTCTCAGATTCACGGTAGGGCGTGAATTGAGTTGGACATCCTCAGGTACATTACCGTCGTCGGATTCCACAGTTGATGGGGCAGGAACAGCATTTTCGGGTTCGACGGCAGGGATTGTTGTGTCCTCCTGTTGCGAAGGTGCGTCTGTAGACATGGAAACAGTAGGGACTGATTCCTCCTATTGTCTCTCAGCTTCCGCCTGTTCCGGCAGAGGGACTGATTCCTCTTGCTGGACGGCGCGTGAAACTTCTTCTTCTGCGGCAGTAGGCTCGGGTGCCTGTTCCAAAACAATTTCTTCTTCCTCGACTTGAGGGACTAATTCCTCGTCGTCAGGAATATTCTCTTGATGTGGCGAAGGGGGCTTACTTCGACTTGATGGCCCTTCATCATCCTTGCTTTGAGAGGCATCTCTGTCTTGAGCCTCCTCACGAATCATTCTCAAATCTGCTTGTAAAGCATCATCGTCGTCTGAGTCATCGTTGTTTTTCAGATTAATAATATATGCTGTTTTTAAAAAAAAAAAAAGTCTTGTTAATAGGAGATAAGACGACGTTACATGCATTCAAGTCGGAAATATATGAAAACTCGGGTTTATTGATTATATTCGAGCCTTTTATACTCAGAATTGGCTACAACAACTCTGATTAATCTTTTCTTTCTTGTTTAAGTCTTGTTGTAGCAAGGATACCTTATAATAGCTCTGATTAAACCTTTATTTCTTGATTAAGTCTTGTTAATAGGACATAAGACCACAATACATGCATTCGAGTCGGAACTCTATGAAAACTCGAGTTTACTGATTAAATTCGAGCCTTTTGTATTCATAATTGGCTATAATAGCTCCGATTAATTTTTTCTTTCTTGATTAAATATTCTTGTAGAAAGGATCCATTATAAGAGCTCCGATTTAGCCTTTACTTCTTGATTAAGTCTTGTTAATAGGAGATAAGACCACGCTACATTCATTCGAGTCGGAACTCTATGAACACTCAGGTTTATTCATTAGATTCGAGCCTTTTGTACTCGGAATTTCCTATAACAGCTCCGAGTAATCTTTTCTTTCTTGATTAAGTCTTGTTGTAGCAAGGATTCGTTATACTAGCTCCGATCAAACCTTTGCTTCTTGACTAAGTCTTGTTAATAGGACATAAGACCACATTACATGCATTCGAGTCGGAACTTTATGAAAACTCGGGTTTATTGATTAGATTCGAGCCTTTTGTACTCAGAATTGACTATAACAACTCCACTTAATCTTTTTCTTCTTGATTAAGTCTTTTTGTAGCAAGGATTGGATATAATAACTCAGGTTAAGCCTTTACTTATTGATTAAGTCTTTTTAAGAGGAGATAATGATACGGAATTGACTAGTCCAAATGAAGAAGACAGAGCAAGGATCGACGTAAACGGCTTTACAACACGCCATGCACGTATGGCGACATTTTTAGATGAGAAAACGGACACAAAACGAGAAGGACCAAGGTGCCTGGTCTCGGCCGTGTCATATAACACGGCCCGTGGTACAAATTCTCACTTATGATGTGAATTCTCTATCGGTACAGCAGGAAGCTGTTTTGACGAGCGGAAGCGAATCGGCAAGAAACTGTCAGGAAATGGTGACAGCAGTGCGATAAAGCAATAGGGCAGGAACTTGGCCGAATGTAAAAGACTCGATACAGGGAACCTCTAAACAGCGGTACTCGAAACAGCACGTTTCGGGCGGATGCTAATTAAAAATAACAGGAAACAAGTTCGAAGGATCGACCAATACTTGATGCGAAATCCCGAACAAGTACAAGCTGTATCAAAAGGCAAGAAGAGTATCGAAACGGATAGAAACAGTTGTTTTAT
The DNA here is from genome assembly GCA_033398695.1 of Orobanche coerulescens. NCBI lineage: Eukaryota > Viridiplantae > Streptophyta > Magnoliopsida > Lamiales > Orobanchaceae > Orobanche > Orobanche coerulescens. The sequence goes on along the minus strand of CM065804.1, from coordinate 100,777,025 downwards.
CGAATTAGACCTATAATTCGATAAAGTGATTTCTTCGCAAGACCTATTGAGAATCGATCGGATTAAGATTCGAAAACGCGTCGAATAATAATCAAAGTTTTGATGAAAAGCATTCACCAAGAAAAACACAAAGTGTATTCTTTCAACATTCCAAATTCTCTCTTCATTACAACTTCATCGCCCTATTTATAGGCAAAAACAGCCTGACAAGAGCCTGACAAGATAATCTTAGACTATTACAAGCTGGTCTTAAAATAATAAAAAGAATAAAAAGGTTCCTCATGTCACTTGCTGACAAAAGTAAAAGCTGGGCCTTGTCTCCAAGTTGAAAGCTGATAGCCGCCTTTTCACACAGCATGTTGCCGAGAATCCTGCTGCCTTTATAATAAAGAAAATGCTGAAATTCTTTTATTCTTTTACCACTTGGACCCCTTCCCCTAAGATGTAAGTTACATATTGTTTAAGTTACTCCAAGTCCGGTTATTAAGGTAACTCCGTGTCTCGTCTCCGTTTTCTCGCCCAAGTAAGTTGCATGGTTGTTTACGTCGATCATCACCTCGTCTTCTTCCCTTGGACTTGTCAACCCCGTATCATCCCCTCCCCCTTTAAAAGGAATTGTCCTCAATTCTGTAATCCCGTCGTCATCAAGATAAGGAGAGAGATCACCTATGTTGAAAGTAGCATGCACTCCATAATCATCTGGAGGTTCTAACTTGTAAGCATTGTCGTTCACCTTCGCAACTATTTTAAATGGCCCCTCGGCTCGTGGCATTAACTTATTCTTACACTTACTCGGAAATCGCTCCTTTCTCAAATGTACCCAAACTAAATCTCCAACCTCGAATAATCTCGGTTTTCTTTGCTTGCTCGACTTCCTTTTGTACACCTCGTTTATCTCTTTGATTCGATCACGCACCTGTTCGTGTAATTTCATCATCGATTTCGGTTTTGACTCTACATCCTTATGCACTAATTCGTCACTCGATAATGGAATTAAGTCTAGCGGTATGTAAGGATTTAGGCCGTAAACTACTTTAAATGGACAATGCGCTGTGGCATGAGTAGGAGAGCGACTATATGCGAACTCCGCATGTGCGAGCTTCAAATCCCAATCCTTTTGTGTTTTTTTCACCAAGCCTCGCAACAGCGTTCCCAGTATTCGATTAGTCACTTCGGTTTGTCCATCTGTTTGAGGATGATGCGAAGTACTAAACAAAAGCTTGGTTCCCACCTTTCTCCACAATGTGTTCCAAAAGTAACTCAGAAACTTCAAGTCCCGGTCCGAAACAATAGTCTTTGGAACTCCATGTAATCGTACCACCTCTCAGAAATACAAGTCAGCAACATTGCTCGCATCATCGGTTTTGTGACAAGAAACAAAATGAGCCATCTTTGAAAAACGATCGACAACAACCATAATCGCATCCTTACCTCATTGGGTTCGAGGCAAAACAACAATGAAATCCATCGAGACATCTTCCCATGGCCTCTCCGGAATCAGTAAAGGTGTGTATTTTCCTGGTTTGAACGAACTCTTCGCAATATGGCATGTCACACACTTACTAATTATATTATTGACATCCCCCTGCATCTTTGGCCAATAAAAATGTTCTTTAAGTACATCTAATGTCTTGGCCGAACCAAAGTGGCCAGCCAAACCTCCCCCGTGAGCCTCTCGAACCAGCAATTCTCGAATCGTGTGCCTTGGTAGACAAAAACGATTTTCCTTAAAAAGAAAGCCTTCCTGTATCGAAAATTCTCCCATCAGTCCAGATTTGCAAAGGGCGAAGGTTTCGCCAAAATCCGCATCACTGTCATAATATTCCTTCACTATATCAAATCCAAGCAATCGAACATTAAGGGTAGAGATTAAAGCATATCTCCTAAACAGCGCATCAGCCACCACATTGCTCTTACAGTCTTTATACTTTGATGAAAAGTGAAACGATTGCAAGAACTCCACCCACTTAGCATGTCTCGGACTCAACTTCTGTTGCCCATTAATATACTTTAACGATTCATGGTCCGAATGCAGAATAAAATGTTTCGGCCAAAGGTAATGGCTCCAATGATCAAGAGCTCTCACTATGTCATAGAATTCCTTGTCGTAAGTACAATAGTTGAGTCGAGTCCCACCCAACTTCTCCGAAAAGTGCGCAATAGGCCGCCTGCCTTGAATGAGGACCGCCCCAATACCAACTCCACTAGCATCACACTCCACTTCGAACGGCTGTGCAAAATCGGGTAACACCAAGATAGGTGCTTCACATAACCTTGTCTTCAACTTTTCAAACACCCCTTGGGCAGCCCTGCTCCACACAAATGGACCCTTCTTCAAACACTCAGTTATCGGACTCGTTATGGTGCTGTAATCTCGAATAAACATCCGATAAAAAGAGGCAAGACCGTGGAATGATCTAACTTGAGAAACGGTTTTGGGAATAGCTTCAATTTTACCCTGATCAACCAACACTCCATCTTTCAAAACAACATAGCCCAGAAAAGTTATGCTCTCAACGAGAAACGCACACTTTTCTTTCTTTCCATAAAGCCTTTGAGACCTAAGAGTCTCGAATACTTGCCGTAGATGCCCGAGATGCTCCTCTACTGACCGACTATAAACCAAAATATCATCTAAATAAACAACCACAAATCTGCCCAAAAATGTCTTAAGTACTTCGTTCATCAAACGCATGAAAGTACTCGGGGCATTCGTAAGTCCAAATGCCATGACGGCCCACTCATACAGCCCATGCCTAGTTTTGAAAGCCGTCTTCCATTCATCCCCCTCCCGCATACGAATCTGGTGATAGCCACTTCGCAAATCAATTTTAGAAAAGACCACCGAGCCATGTAGCTCGTCTAACATATCATCAAGCCTTGGTATCCGGAATCGATACTTGATCGTTATGTTATTTACGGCCAGGCTATCAATACACATCCTCCAAGACCCATCCTTCTTAGGAACAAGCAGGACCGGAACCGCACATGGGCTTAAACTTTCTCGAACATACCCGTGGCTCATTAGTTCTTCAATCTGCTTCTGAAGTTCATTCGTTTCCTCGGGATTACACCTATAGGCAGCTTTATTCGGAAGAGGTGCACCTGGTATAAGGTCGATTTGTTGCTCAATTCCATGAATTGGCGGCAAACCCGACGGCAACTCTTCAAGGAAGACGTCCGCGAACTCATGTAATAAGTCGGCCACTGTATCCTTGTTTTTCGCTGCCACGAAATCATCTCGAGTCTCCTTTATCACCAGCATGTAAACACGCTCACCACTCTCCATAGCGTGTTCAACTTCCCTTTCGCTAGCGAACATGGTGAGGTTCGGTTTTTCCCCTCGTTTGGCACTCATGAAACGGATAGCTTGGGGTGACATCGGCTTCAACACGATCTTCTTTCCCTTATCTCGCAACTCGTATTTGTTGATCCTTCCCCGATGCAAAACATCCTTATCAAATAACCAAGGGCGTCCCAAAAGTACGTGACAAGCATCCATTTGAATCACGTCACATAATATCTCATCGTGATATGAACCCATTGCCAATCCGACCCGAACTTGCTTCGAAACCCTAACCTTACTTCCGTCATCAAGCCAATGTAAAGCATATGGCTTATGGTGCGTTGTGGTGGTTAGTCCAAGCTTCGTCACCATTTCACTCGAAGCTACGTTGGTGCAACTCCCTCCGTCGATAATCAAACTACACCACTTATCTCCAACTTTACACTTTGTATGGAATATTTGGTCCCGTTGTTCTGACTCGCTCGGAACCGACTTGGATTACAAAGTGTGAAGAACCAAGGCTATATCGTAATTCAGAGCATCGTAAGCCTCACATTCTTCTCCTTCTTCGTCCTCCATGCTGAAATCAAACACATCACCCAGTCTTTCTTTTTCGTCCTCAACCAACAATTCGTCTCGGATCGTGACGGCTTCCCTTAGTGTCACCACTCGCTTGTTCGGACAAGCATTTTGATAATGCCCGAACTCTTGACATTTGAAACATCTTACTTTAGCCAAACTCGTCTCCTTCGGTACGTAGGGGGTCTTTGATACGAATTATCCGGGGGGGGTGGATACGTATCGGTCGGAGTATATGTATGTGTATGATAGCGGAAGGCTTTATGCGATTATGGTGTTTTGGAGTGTATTTTCTAGGAGTAATATCGGATAAGACAATGAAAATTCGAACAAACGAAAAATGGAAGTAATATCGGGAAAAGTGATAGTATCGATCAAGAAGACTTGAACGATCAAGAACAAGGGTTTATCGAATTAGACCTATAACTCGATAAGGTGATTTCTTCCCAAGACCTATTGAGAATCAATCGGATTAATACTCGAAAACGCGTCGAATAAAAATCAAGTTTCGGTAAAAATCATTTACCAATGATAGAAACACAAAGTGTATTCTTTCACATTCAACATTCATAATACTCTATCCTCTTACAATGCTTCTCAATGACTACTTATAGGAGGTGAAACCTTCTTACAACTAAGGAATCTAAAACAACAAGATCACATGATCTTAGAAATGAAAAACAAAAAAACCAAGTAAAGAAATCAAAAGCAAGATCAAATGATCTTGAAGAGGAAGACAAGAATCAAAATAAAACTATAAAAATAACAACATCAAATAATAGGGGGATAAAGAAAGAAAAAGGAGACAAAAACAACACACAATGTGTATAAAGAAAAATGGGCTGGCTGGCGGACACGGGCCGTGTCGATGGACACGGCCGCGGCTGCATGTGCCATGTGCGGCAGGACTCGACCGTGTTCGACTGACACGGTCGGGCCGGGTCGGCAGCGTTTCGGCGCTTCTAGCGAGTAGGACACGGTCGTGGCTCGGGATACGGCCACCGGGTCGGCAGCCTGCTCGGCATTTTCCGGAGGAGTGCGACACGATCGTGTCCTGGGACACGGTCGAGCTCGGCAGCAGTTCGTTTGGCCAATTCCGGAAGGGTGTGACCCAGTCGTGTCCTGGGACACGGTCGAGCTCGGCAGCTTGGTCCTTTTACGTCTGGTGTCCGTTTTCTCGCCTAAAAATGTCGCCGTACGTGCATGACGCGTTGTAAGGCCATTTACGTCGATCCTTGTTTCGTTTTCTTTATTCGGACTAGTCAATTCCGTATCAGTCTTAGAAATCGTAACAGGGACTGGAGTCAGTACAATTGCCTTGGTAGTTGATACGGAAATTGACTAGTCCGAATAAAGAAAACGAAGCAAGGATTGACGTAAATGGCCTTACAACGAGTCATGCACGTACGGCGACATTTTTAGGCGAGAAAACGGACACAATACGTAAAAGGACAAGCTGCCGAGCTCGACCATGTCCCAGGACACGCCCGTGTCGCAACCTTCCGGAATTGGCCGAACGAACTGTCGCCGGACTCGACCGTGTCCCGAGACACGGCCGTGTCCTACTCTTCCGGAAAGCATCGCAAGTCTGCCGACCAGCCCGACCGTGTCATACGAACACGGTCGAGTCCTACTCGCCTAGAAGTGCCGAAACGCCTGCCGACCAGCCCGACCGTGTCAGTCGAACACGGTCGAGTCCTGCCGCACATGGCACATACAGCCGCGGCCGTGTCCATCGACACGGCCCGTGTCCGCCAGCCAGCCCATTTTTCTTTATACACATTGTGTGTTGTTTTTGTCTCCTTTTTCTTTCTTTATCCCCCTATTATTTGATGTTGTTATTTTTATAGTTTTATTTTGATTCTTGTCTTCCTTTTCAAGATCATTTGAACTTGCTTTTGATTTCTTTACTTGGTTTTTTGTTTTTCATTACAAAGATCATGTGATATTGTTGTTTTAGATTCCTTATTTGTAAGAAGGTTTCACCTCCTATAAGTAGATTGGTTAGCCTTGTAATAAATGTATTATGAATGTTGAATGTAAAAGAATACACTTTGTGTTTCTATCATTCGTAAATGATTTTTACCGAAACTTGATTTTTATTCGACGCGTTTTCGAGTATTAATCCGATTGATTCTCAATAGGTCTTGGGAAGAAATCACCTTATCGAGTTATAGGTCTAATTCGATAAACTCTTGTTCTTGATCGTTCATGTCTTCTTGTTCGATATTTTTATTGTTATATTAGATATTACTCCCACAAAATACATCCAAAAACCCCCTACTCGTAAAAAGACTTCCGCTACGATATTCCTACATATACTCCGACCGATACGTATCCACCTCTCCCCGGATAATTCGTATCATAAGTGGTATTGGAGCCCAGGGTCATCTCCTTGGGCGATTTATTCAACGAATTTTTTTTTAGTTGAGGTATTTAATCACCTTCTTGAGTTGTTCTTCACGGTTTCTTCAAAATTTTCACATAACATTGGCAGATTAGCGCGGTCGGAAGAAAACAAAGTTTCCTGTGGATTCGACCGTTGGATCGTCACGAAATTTTGACAAAGGTAAGCCAACTCATTGAACTACAGTCTGAACGGTGGAGATCAGATTCTTTGATCATCTTCTTGGTTCATTCTTCACGGATTTCTTGGCAAATTTTCTGTTCGATTTCTTGATCATTAGAAGAGATGGACTTTTCCAATACCAAATTCTTGGTAAAGCTACGTGATGCTTTACATGACTTAACGGAACCTCGACGAGGAGGAGAAGGCCTGTGTTCCCCATGCCATACTAACGAGTTCGAGTTGAGCGAACTTCCGAAGTTCATCGGAGGTACCGATCCCGAAATTTATTTGAAATGGGAACGTAAGATGGATCGCTTGTTCGAGTTCAAAGGTCTTAACGATGAGAAGCGTTGCAGATATGCAATTATCAAGTTGGTTAAAGGCGCTTCAGTTTGGTTCGAATTAAAGAAGAAGCAAAGGACTCGTGCTGGAAAAAACAAGATCCGTTCGTGGGAGTCGTTAAAAAGAAAACTTCGCAAGAGATACGTACCTTTCGGCTCGAGTTCGGCTCTCGAAATCGTAACAACATCAGCCCCCAACTCGGTTTCTAAAGCTCTCGACTTGCCTAATGAGACGAGTTTGCTGGAGGTGAGTTGTTTCATTGTCCAAGGGTTCGATCATGTGCAAGATGTTTGCCCGACTCTTGCTACCCGAGACGAGTTAATAGCCGAGGAAGAACAAGAAAGGCTAGGCGACATTCTCAAGTTTGATATAGAGGACGAAGTAGAAGAAGAATGTGTAGTTTACGATGCTCCCGATTATGATACAGACTTAGTTCTTCGTACTTTAGAAATCAAATCGGTTTCAAATGATTTGGAGTATCAGGACGAGTTAACGAGGGAGGAGCTCACAAGTATACTTTTTAGTTCTACACAACCGTTCGTTCCCCAAGCTACATAAGATGAAGAGATTGAGGACAAGGCGATTGTTCCCCAAAATTTCTATGAGGTTATTCCTATTATTGTTAAAAAATTGGAGGATCCCAATCCAATTGTTCTCATTGATCCGGTTCCCGACACCGACCAACGTAAAAGCTATGTGGCTATATGTGACTGGAAAACAGTAAAAGACGAACTCATTGATGAAAGGAATGAGGACAAGATTTGTGCCCACATGACGCCGGAAATGGAAATTATTCCGTTAAACCACAAATCTTTTTTTGGGGATTCCGTTAAGGGAAATGGTAGACACCTAGATACGTCGTTTGTTTTTATTTTGCAGGTTGATCTTTCAAAAATGCAATCCCAAGCAAACATCAACACATCCGACGAAAATTACATCTTCAACCCGGGAGGAGCACAACCCTATCCGGAATACCAACCGTCCTTGGACTTTAGATTTGAGGACGAATCTCTTTTAAAGGGGGAGGAGATGATACGGAAATTGACTAGTCCAAATAAAGAAAACGAAGCAAGGATTGACGTAAATGGCCTTACAACGCGTCATGCACGTACGGCGACATTTTTAGGCGAGAAAACGGACACAATACGTAAAAGGACCAAGCTGCCGAGCTCGACCGTGTCCCAGGACACGCCCGTGTCGCAACATTCCGGAATTGGCTGAACGAACTGCCGCCGGACTCGACCGTGTCCCGAGACACGGCCGTGTCCTACTCTTCCGGAAAGCATCGCAAGTCTGCCGACCAGCCCGACCGTGTCATACGAACACGGTCGAGTCCTACTCGCCTAGAAGCGCCGAAACGCCTGCCGACCAGCCCGACCGTGTCAGTCGAACACGGTCGAGTCCTGCCGCACATGGCACATACAGCCGCGGCCGTGTCCATCGACACGGCCCGTGTCCGCCAGCCAGCCCATTTTTCTTTATACACATTGTGTGTTGTTTTTGTCTCCTTTTTCTTTCTTTATCCCCCTATTATTTGATGTTGTTATTTTTATAGTTTTATTTTGATTCTTGTCTTCCTTTTCAAGATCAGTTGATCTTGCTTTTGATTTCTTTACTTGGTTTTTTGTTTTTCATTTCAAAGATAATGTGATCTTGTTGTTTTAGATTCCTTAGTTGTAAGAAGGTTTCACCTCCTATAAGTAGATTGGTTAGCCTTGTAATAAATGTATTATGAATGTTGAATGTGAAAGAATACACTTTGTGTTTCTATCATTGGTAAATGATTTTTACCGAAACTTGATTTTTATTCGACGCGTTTTCGAGTATTAATCCGATTGATTCTCAATAGGTCTTGGGAAGAAATCACCTTATCGAGTTATAGGTCTATTTCGATAAACTCTTGTTCTTGATCGTTCAAGTCTTCTTGTTCGATATTTTTATTGTTATATTCGATATTACTCCCACAAAATACATCCAAAAACCCCCCTACTCGTAAAAAGACTTCCGCTACGATATTCCTACATATACTCCGACCGATACGTATCCACCTCTCCCCGGATAATTCGTATCAGTTGTTGAACTAGAACCGCCACTTGGGTTTCCAAATTTGATTGGAAACTCGGGTTTATACAGCTTCATCCTGTTTTGAGCTTCTAACTTCACACATAGCCCACATAATGTATCGAAGTCCTCGTATGGATACAGTTCCTGATACGAGATCGACATGGCCAACCAAAGAAAGACGACGTAGATGACCATGCAACCATGCATACGGCCATGCACACACATGCATCTACATGACATGCACTTACTTCTTTGGACTAGACGACTAATACGAGACTTGAAGTAACCTTGAACATATTTTACGTATGCATGAAGAAATTACGAACCATGCACTCATCCACCTTCTTCATGCATTGAAACCGATGGTTCCCCTCCCTTGAATAAGTCACCGACATGGCAACAAAGTCGTCAAAGCATGATAATAATAATCATCAAGAATCAAAACCAAAGTCTTCTAACATGATTAGTTATTTTATTTTGTTTCTTGTCTTTGGTGAAGATTTGCTCAAGATTTGTCCGAATGATACGAAATTGACTAGTCATGATCCGAAATTTACTAGTCCGAGTGAAAAAGGCGAAAAGCGGATAATAATCAACGATGAGGGTGTGAAAATAAATTGTTTTGTTACCATATAAGTCGGACATTAATTCGCCGGAAAATGCAGCAGAAATGTTTTGTTACCTCACAACACTCGTATATGTGTAACACTCGTAAGTTATAACCGAAAGTAGGGCAATTCGGTTTTTGTAATCAAGATAATATGAAAGTAAATTATCAAACAGTTTGATAGAGCAATCTCTCCTCAAGACCTATTGAGAATCGATTAAAATTACAACTCGAAGACGCGTCGAATTATAATCAAGTTGTGCTGAAAATCATTCAACAATGAATACATACAAGTGTATTTCGTTTTTCAAGCTTCAAAAGTTATTTCTTAAGGTTGAATATGAGGCTAATATATAGCCATTATAACTACATATAAGTTCAAACAAGATCAAGCTAAAAGACAAGCAATTATTAAACTAAACTATCAAGACTTTTGACAAAGATTGAAAACACATGCTTGGCTTCTTCCTTAGCATTTTTGGCCGTGGGGTAGCATGAAGGAAGGAGATAATCATCTTTCTCATGTGATAAGACTTTGACAAGGACTTGAACATGAAAGAAACATCTTGGTGTCTTCTTCTACATGTGGTTCGGCCGATTTGTTTTCAAAGGGGTGGACCAAATCTTCCTCAGGTGATATCATCAAGACTTTTGACAAAGATTGAAAACACATGCTTGGCTTCTTCCTTAGCATTTTTGGCCGTGGGGTAGCATGAAGGAAGGAGATAATCATCTTTCTCATGTGATAAGACTTTGACAAGGACTTGAACATGAAAGCAACATCTTGGTGTCTGCTTCTACATGTGGTTCGGCCGATTTGTTTTCAAAGGGGTGGACCAAATCTTCCTCATGTGATATCTTTTTATAAGGCTTTGGTCACTATCAAAATGCATGTCCAAATAAACGGGTGGTCACTTTAAGAGAAGCTCTTGCGGTCCGAGATGAACTTTTAGTCGAGGACGAGAAGGAAGGCCTTGGTGACGTATTTAACATGGAGGCCGAGGAAGAGAACGAGGAATGCGAGACTTATGACGCTCCAGAATATGATACTGCTTTAGTGCTTCGAGCACTACATACCAAAATCATTCCAAGTGATACGGAGCAAAGAGACCAAATTTTTCATTCCAAATGCAAAGTCGGAGAAAAGTGGTGTAGCTTGATAATAGACGGAGGGAGTTGCACGAATGTAGCTTCAAACGAAATGGTTACCAAACTCGGGCTAACTACTACGGCTCACCCGAGACCGTATGGTTTACACTGGCTCGATGATGGAAGTAAAGTGAAGGTGTCAAGACAAGTACGGGTCAACTTAACTATGGGATCATACGGAGACGATGTGTTATGTGACGTACTCCCGATGGACGCATGCCACGTACTTTTGGGACGACCATGGATGTTCGACCGAGATGTTTTACATCGAGGTCGGAGTAATGAATATGAATTACAGATTGTGCTCAAACCAATGTCCCCACAGCTGTCCGTTCGATGAGTTCTAGTCGAGTGGAGAAACCGAAACTTACCATGCTTGCGAGCGAAAGATAAATGGAACATGCCATTAATGATGGGGAGCGAGTATATTTGGTGATGTTTAAAGATACACGGGACGAGAACATGGGAGTACAAAACGGAGGAGAGTTAGATGTGTTGTTACACGAATTTGAGGATGTTTTTCCCGAAGAATTACCGTCGGGTTTACCACCTATTCGCGGTATCGAACACCAAATCGATCTTATACCGGGAGCACCACTTCCTAATAAAGCCGCTTATAGATGTAATCCCGAGGAGACGAAGGAGTTACAAAGACAAGTCGAAGAGCTTTTGGACCGCGGGTATGTCCGGGAGAGTTTGAGTCCGTGTGCGGTTCCGGTCTTACTTGTCCCTAAGAAGGATGGTTCTTGGCGGATGTGTGTGGATAGTCGGGCCGTGAACAATATCACTGTCAAGTATCAGTTCCCTATCCCGAGACTTGATGACATGTTAGACGAACTACATGGTTCGGTGATCTTTTCAAAAGTTGATTTACGAAGCGGATATCATCAAATCCGAATGCGAGAAGGTGACAAGTGGAAGACAACCTTCAAAACAAAAAATGGATTATATGAATTGATACGATATCTAATATTCCAATCGAAGAAGCTCCAATAAAAATCGACGTCCACGACGATACGCATGGCCATGCATCCTTATACCTGGGAGAAAAGAATACGCGGATTGGAGTTACGTTGTTAATCGGAATCGGAGTAACGTAAAATTCGACGACGGAATCGGTCCGAAAGCATGAAAAATCGGCCATATCATGCTTGAAAGGGACCTCACTTGACTTCATATCTTTGACAAGATAATGAAGATATTTCCTTCCCCACCATAATAACAAAATCGGCCCATGCATAGATTTGAAGAAGACTTTCATCCTTCATGTCATTTTCCCTCATGTCCTAATCACCACAACAATTCAAAAAGGGTGATATCAAATCTTCACAAAAATCCTCCTATTCACTACATACGGCCGAATTGAAGATGCAAGGATAACATTTGGTAAAGATCTCCTTCATGTCACCATCACAAGACCAAGATTGCTTCATGTCTTAATCACATAATAAAACCAAGATACTTGGTATCTCATCTTTAGATTTTCGGCCGAAATGGAAGTTGCTAGGAAGTTTCATTTCTCGTTTTGTTGTATTTTCTTACGGTTGGAGACTACTATATATAGTAGTGCTCGTTGTATTTGTAACTCATCTTGAAAATTAATAAACCTTGTATTTCTTTGAAATATACGTTGAACGAGTTCAACAAAACTTAGTTATTGTTTCGACGCGTCTCGAGATTTTAACTTGATCAATTCTCAATAGGTCTTGAGGAGAGATTACTTTTATCGAGTTATAGGTCTAATTCGGTAAAACACATTCAAACCCATACACTATCCTACATCACGGCCGAAAACCGTATAAATTTCGGTCACCACCTTGTATTTTGCTGTATCGACGAATTGCTGTATCGAGCGAGTCTTGCTGTTCGGAAGTGCTATATCGACGAGTTGCTGCTGTTCGGAACTGCTGTAGCGACTTGCTTCATTTCGACTGAGTACTGTTCGCTACCGTACGTGAAAGAGTCTTCTGCTGTACCGAGAGAGAATTCGTAACATAAAACCGTGATAATCTTCCGTTGTATTTTATACGTTTTACGTACACTTACATACGTAATTCGTATCATAAGTGGTATCAGAGCCATTTGTCTCACAGTTCTCGACATTACTCAAGAAGATGGCTTTCACCGATGAAGAAGTAGCACAACTACGTGACGTCCTTCGCGGCTTACACAGCCCGAGAATCCATGCACGACGAGGACTTGACACCATGCATGCACCACGACATGCGGATGAATACAAGACCAGCGAACTTCCGGAGTTCGTAGGCGGCACCGATCCCGAGGTTTATTTGGAGTGGGAAAGAAAAATTGAACGAATGTTTGAGTTCAAGGATCTCAATGACGAGGTACGTTGCAAGTACGCGATTCTCAAACTTGGGAAGGGAGCTTCCCTTTGGTTTGAGCGAATGAAGACACAAAGAATTCGTGGAAAAGAGAAGATACGTTCGTGGGATTCCCTAAAAAGGAAACTACGAAAAGATATGTCCGCTACACACAAGTTAAGCTTGTATCGAAAAATTTCGACCTCACGCAAGGAAAGCTAAGTGTCGAGGAGTACATCGAGGAGTTTGAAAACTTATCCTTGATGGGAGAACTTGAAGAAAGCGAAGAATTGCGGATGTCCCGTTTCCTACGAGGTTTGAACAAAAATATTGCTAATTCCGTGGAACTCTACCCCTATTCCGACTTTGATACTTTATGCGGACTTTGCATAAAGTTGGAAAATCAAAACAAAACAAAACTCTCTAAACCCGAATTCCCACCTAAATACGGAAATACCAACTTTGGCGCGTGTTCTAGCTCGTTTCCAAAAGCTGTCACCACAAGCCAACCCGTTACTACCATTCCAAAACTCCTATCACACCAAAAGAAACAAGCCTATCTAAAGTCCGGTGTTTCAAATGTCAAGGATTTGGACACTATCAAAGTGCTGTCCAAATCGGAGGATTGTGACGTTACGAGAAGCCATAGCCGCGAGAGGAATTACTAGCCAAGAAGAAAGAGTTGGAGACGTTTTTAACTTAGAAGGCGGACGAAGAAGAAGAAGAATGCGAGGCATACGATGCCCGAACTATGACACGAACCTCGTCCTTCGCATGTTACAAAGCGAAGGCCGCCCAAGTGACGAAGAACAACGAGACCAAATCTTCCACACGAAGTGTCGTGTCGGAGATAAATGGTGTAGCTTGATCATTGACGGTGGAAGTTGTACAACGTGGCATCAAGCGAGATGGTCTCAAAACTTCGGTTTGATCACCACGGCCCATCCTAAGCCGTATGCACTCCATTGGCTCGATGATGGAAACAAGGTGAAAGTATCAAGGCAAGTGAAGGTCGGACTCACCATGGGTTCGTATGGCGATGATATTACATGCGATGTACTACCGATGGACGCATGTCACGTGTTATTAGGAAGACCTTGGTTATTTGATCGGGACGTACTACATCGAGGGAGGAGTAACGAGTATGAGTTACGTGACAAAGGTAAAAAAATTGTTCTTAAACCTATGTCACCTCAAGCTATCCGGACGATGAGTTCGAAAAAAGTCGAAGGACCGAAACTTACGATGTTTGCAAACGAGAAAGAAGTCGAACACGCCATTGACGATGGCGAACGTGTTTATTTGATGATGATCAAAGAGGTCCGAAATCTTGCCACCAAATCGCACCATGAGGAAGAGATAGATGCACTATTACACGAGTTTTCGGACGTATTCCCCGAAGACTTGCCGGTAGGATTACCACCTATCCGCGGAATTGAACACCAGATTGATCTTATACCGGGAGCTCCATTACCGAACAAAGCGGCGTATCGTTGTAATCCCGAAGAAACCAAAGAACTACAACGCCAAATTGATGAACTCATGAATCACGGATATGTCCGAGAAAGTTTAAGTCCGTGTGCGGTTCCAGTTCTACTTGTACCAAAAAAAGACGGATCATGGCGGATGTGTATTGACAGTAGAGCCGTAAATAACATCACCGTCAAGTATCGGTTCCCCATCCCGAGACTAGACAACATGATGGACGAGTTACATGGCTCGGTTATATTTTCCAAAGTTGATTTACGGAGCGGATACCATCAAATCCGCATGCGAGAGGGAGACGAATGGAAAACGGCATTTAAAACAAAGAATGGACTTTACGAATGGGTTGTGATGCCATTCGGCCTCACCAACGCCCCGAGCACTTTTATGAGGTTGATGAACTAGGTTCTCAAATCTTTCTTGGGAAAGTTTGTTGTCGTATACTTAGACGACATCTTGATCTACAGTCGATCCTTAGAGGAACATCTCGAACATTTGCGGCACGTATTTGAAACGCTAAGGGAACAGAAACTTTACGGAAAGCGGGAGAAGTGTACTTTCCTAGTCGAGAGTCTTGTCTTTCTCGGCTATGTTGTTTCGAAAGAAGGAGTTTCGGTCGACCAAGAAAAGATCGCGGCAATCAAGTCGTGGCCGACCCCAAAAACAATCACGGAGGTACGATCATTTCATGGCCTCGCCTCTTTTTACCGACGATTCATACGGGACTTTAGCACCATCTGCAGTCCGATCACGGAGTGTCTAAAAAAAGGAACCTTCGCATGGAACGAGGCGGCCCAAAAGGCTTTTGAAAATTTAAAAGGAAAATTATGTGAAGCGCCGATTTTGACGTTACCCGATTTTTCACAACCGTTTGAGGTGGAATGCGACGCTAGCGTAGTTGGAATCGGGGCAGTGCTTATTCAAAGAGGCCGTCCCATCGCCTATTTTTCAGAGAAACTAAGTGGCGCCCGAGTGAATTATTGTACTTACGACAAGGAGTTCTATGCTATCGTGAGAGCACTCGATCATTGGAGTCATTATCTACGTTCGAAACATTTCGTGCTGCACTCGGATCACGAGTCGTTAAAATACATCAACGGACAAAGTAAGCTAAGCCCGAGGCATGCAAAGTGGGTGGAATTTTTACAATCTTTTCACTTTTCATCCAAGTACAAAGACGGGAAGAGTAATATAGTGGCGGATGCACTATCGAGACGGTATGCCTTACTGTCGATGCTAGATGTTCGTTTGTTGGGGTTTGAGACTTTGAAAGATCATTACAGCGACGATTTGGACTTCGGGGAAATTTTTAACCGTTGTAAAACAGCCCCGTACGAGGAATTTGTGTTACAGGATGGCTTTCTCTTCAAGGGGAATCAATTATGTGTGCCGAGACATACAATTCGGGAATTGCTAGTTCGGGAGGCGCACGGAGGAGGACTAGCCGGTCACTTCGGCTCGACCAAGACTGTAGAAGTGCTAAAAGAACATTTCTTTTGGCCAAAGATGTATGGTGACGTAAGCACAATCGTGAGTAAATGCGTCACTTGTCACATGATGAAAAGTTCGTTCAAGTCGAGTACATACATGCCGTTGCCAATACCGTTACGACCATGGGAGGATGTCTCGATGGATTTTATTGTGGCTTTACCTCGTACTCAACGAGGCAAAGACTCGATCATGGTGGTCGTCGACCGTTTTTTGAAAATGGCTCACTTTATAGCATGCCACAAAACCGATGATGCAAGCAATGTGGCGGACTTGTACTTCCGGGAAGTAGTTCGTTTACACGGAGTTCCAAAAACTATCGTGTCGGATCGAGATTCCAAATTTCTGAGTTACTTCTGGAATACTTTATGGAGAAAAGTGGGTACTAAACTCCTATTTAGTACTTCACATCACCCACAAACCGATGGACAGACCGAGGTGACTAATCGAACCTTGGGAGCATTATTGCGAGGATTGGTGAATAAAACACAGAAGGATTGGGACGTTAAACTTGCTCATGCGGAATTCGCATACAACCGATCACCCGGTTATGCCACGGCCCATTCACCTTTTGAAGTAGTATACGGATTAAATCCGCACTTGCCATTGGACTTGATTCCCTTGCCGAGAAACGAGTTGGTTCACAAAGACGCCGAAGCAAAACTCAAATCAATGATGAAGTTACATGAAAAGATACGGGAACGGATTAAAGAAGTGAATGAAATATACAAACGGAAGTCGAACAAAAATAAAAAAGCGAGATTATTTGATGTTGGCGACTTAGTTTGGATACATTTGAGAAAAGAAAGATTCCCAAGCAAACGGAAGAACAAATTGATGCCGAGAGCCGAAGGTCCGTACAAAATTGTGGAAAAAGTGAACGACAACGCATACAAAGTCGAACTTCCGGGCGAATACGGAGTACACGCAACATTCAACGTAGGTGATCTCTCGCCTTACCTTGACGACGATGGCATTACGGAATTGAGGTCAATTCCTTTCAAAGAAGGAGGGAATGATACGATATCTAATATTCCAATCGAAGAAGCTCCAATAAAAATCGACGTCCACGACGATACGCATGGCCATGCATCCTTATACCTGGGAGAAAAGAATACGCGGATTGGAGTTACGTTGTTAATCGGAATCGGAGTAACGTAAAATTCGACGACGGAATCGGTCCGAAAGCATGAAAAATCAGCCATATCATGCTTGAAAGGGACCTCACTTGACTTCATATCTTTGACAAGATAATGAAGATATTTCCTTCCCCACCATAATAACAAAATCGGCCCATGCATAGATTTGAAGAAGACTTTCATCCTTCATGTCATTTTCCCTCATGTCCTAATCACCACAACAATTCAAAAAGGGTGATATCAAATCTTCACAAAAATCCTCCTATTCACTACATACGGCCGAATTGAAGATGCAAGGATAACATTTGGTGAAGATCTCCTTCATGTCACCATCACAAGACCAAGATTGCTTCATGTCTTAATCACATAATAAAACCAAGATACTTGGTATCTCATCCTTAGATTTTCGGCCGAAATGGAAGTTGCTAGGAAGTTTCATTTATCGTTTTGTTGTATTTTCTTACGGTTGGAGACTACTATATATAGTAGTGCTCGTTGTATTTGTAACTCATCTTGAAAATTAATAAACCTTGTATTTCTTTGAAATATACGTTGAACGAGTTCAACAAAACTTAGTTATTGTTTCGACGCGTCTCGAGATTTTAACTTGATCAATTCTCAATAGGTCTTGAGGAGAGATTACTTTTATCGAGTTATAGGTCTAATTCGGTAAAACACATTCAAACCCATACACTATCCTACATCACGGCCGAAAACCGTATAAATTTCGGTCACCACCTTGTATTTTGCTGTATCGACGAATTGCTGTATCGAGCGAGTCTTGCTGTTCGGAAGTGCTATATCGACGATTCTTCTTTGTTCGGAGCTAGTAGCGACTTGCTTCATTTCGGATCTTGTTCGCTACCGTACGTGAAAGAGTCTTCTGCTGTACCGAGAGAGAATTCGTAACATAAAACCGTGATAATCTTCCGTTGTATTTTATACGTTTTACGTACACTTACATACGTAATTCGTATCATGAATGGACCGTTATGCCGTTCGGTCTTACAAATGCACCTAGTACCTTCATGAGATTGATGAACGAAGTGCTTAAACCATTTTTGGGGAAGTTCGTGGTTGTATATCTGGTTGACATTCTAATCTATAGTCAATCACTACAAGAACATTTCGGGCACTCTTCGAAACCTTGAGGGACCGAAAATTGTATGGAAAAAAAGAGAAGTGTTCGTTCCTAGTCGAAAGTATAGTCTTTCTTGGCTATGTCGTTTCGAAGGACGGGGTGGCGGTTGATCAAACAAAAATCGAAGCAATTAAGTCTTGGTCGACCCCTACGACCGTGACGGAAGTGAGATCATTTCACGGACTTGCTTCTGTTTACCGGAGGTTTATTCGAGACTTCAGCACCATTTCAAGTCCGATAACAAAGTGTTTAAAAAAGGGACCATTTGTATGGAACGGGGCTGCCCAAGGAGCTTTCGAGAAGTTAAAGGCCAAATTATGCGAAGCACCGATTTAACACTACCCGATTTTACTCAACCATTCGAAGTTGAATGTGATGCTATCGGAGTTGGAATTGAAGTGGTTCTTATTCAAGGTAAACGACCTATCGCTTACTTTTCGGAGAAGTTGAACGGAGCTTGGTTGAATTATTGTACTTACGATAAAGAATTCTATGCTATCGTACGGGCCCTTGATCATTGGAGTCATTACTTACGGACGAAGCATTTTATTCTACACTCGGACCACGAATCATTGAAGTACATTAACGGGCAACATAAACTGAGTCCGAGGCATGCCAAGTGGGTGGAATTCCTACAATCATTTCACTTTTCATCCAAGTACAAAGACGGTAAAAGCAATGTCGTTGCGGATGCGTTATCTAAGAGGTATGCTTTACTTTCTACGCTGGAGGTTCGGTTACTTGGTTTCGAAATGTTGAAGGAGTGTTATGAAAATGATGCGGATTTTGGAGCAATTTTTACAAGTTGCATATCTGGTCCGTTCGAGGAGTTCATGTTACAAGATGATTTCCTATTTAAAGGGAATAGGCTATGTGTTCCAAAACAGGCGGTTCGGGATTTATTGGTCCGGGAGGCTCACGGAGGAGTTTTAGCAGGACATTTTGGCACGGCTAAAACATTGGAAGTACTAAAAGAACATTTCTTTTGGCCTAAAATGCTAAAAGACGTTTACAGTGTTTTAAGTAAATGCGTAACATGTCACATCTCAAAGAGTTCGTACAAACCGGGAGCGTATATGCCTCTACCGGTTCCAGAAAGACCGTGGGAAGATGTGTCAATGGATTTTATCGTCGCTTTACCCCGTACTCAACGAGGTAAGGATGCTATTATGGTGGTTGTTGATCGGTTCTCAAAAATGCTCCCTTCGTGGCTTGCCACAAAATCGACGACGCAAGCAATGTGGCCAATTTATACTTCCGAGAGGTGGTTCGCTTACATGGAGTTCCGAAGACTATTGTTTCGGATCGGGATTAGAAATTCCTTAGATATTTTTGGAATAATTTATGGAGGAAAGTAGGTACAAAGCTCTTATTTAGCACTTCGCACCATCCTCAAACCGATGGTCAAACCGAAGTCACAAATCGAACATTAGGAACGTTGTTGCGAGGACTTGTGAATAAAACACAAAAGGATTGGGACATGAAACTTGCTCATGCGGAATTTGCCTATAACCGATCCCCTACACATGCTACGGCACATTCTCCTTTTGAAGTCGTTTACGGGTTAAATCCTTATATACCCTTAGACTTGATCCCGTTGCCGAAGGACGAGTTGGTACACAAAGATACGGAATCTAAACTTAAATCGATGATCAAGTTGCACGGGAAAATACATGATCGAATCAAAGGTCATACAAAAGGAAATCCAACAATCACAAGAAACCGAGACTATTCGAGGTAGGCGACTTGGTTTGGACACACTTAAGAAAAGAGAGATTTCCTAGCAAACGCAAGAACAAACTTATGCCGAGGGCCGAGGGACCTTACAAAATCGTGGGAAAGGTGAACACAATGCGTATAAAGTAGAACTTCCGGGCGATTATGGGGTACACGCCACTTTTAACGTGGGCGATCTATCTTCTTACCTTGATGACGAGGGAATCACTGAATTGAGGTCAATTCTTTTCAAAGACGACCGAAATTTACATCCGGAGTACTGATACGAGATCGACATGCCAACCGAAGAAAGACGACGTAGATGACCATGCAACTATGCATATGGCCATGCACACACATGCACCTACACGACATGCACTTACTTCTTTGGACTAGACGACTAATACGAGACTTGAAGTAAACTTGAACATATTTTACGTATGCATGAAGAAATTACGAACCATGCACTCATCCACCTTCTTCATGCATTGAAACCTATGGTTCCCCTCCCTTGAATAAGTCACCTACATGGCAACAAAGTCGTCAAAGCATGATAATAATAATCATCAAGAATCAAAACCAAAGTCTTCTAACATGATTAGTTATTTTATTTTGTTTCTCGTCTTTGGTGAAGATTTGCTCACGATTTGTCCGAATGATACGAAATTGACTAGTCATGATCCGAAATTGACTAGTCCGAGTGAAAAAGGCGAAAAGCGGACAGAATTACCAATTCCCGCGCGTATGACTACTTCGTAGCAGTTTTGGTATTTTAATCATAACTCTCTCATATGAAGTCCGATTTAGGTGATTCAAGCGGCCATGGAAAGATAAAAGAAAGATCTATAAATCATGTGAAACGGTCCAAGGTCCAATTATGCTTATATCAAGCCACACGAACCGTTCAAATGTGCAGTGGTGTGTATGGCCGAAAATTATTATCCAAACTTGATAAAAAGAAGATGCCAAGAAGTCCCTTTCATGATCAAGTCCTTGTCAAAGACTTACAAAAAGATATCACATGAGAAAGATCTTGTCCACTCCTTGAATCTACCCACGGCTGATACGAATCGGTCAACATCATCAAATACAAAAAAGAAGATTATCCGACCAAGCTTGGTTGAGTCGCAGGCATACATAAAATCCTCATGCAAAATACATGGACAAATTACCAATTCTCGCGCGCACGACGACTTCGTAGCAGTTTTAGTATTTTGTCCATAACTTTCTCGTCCGAAATCCGATTCAGGTGATTCAAGTGGCCATGGAAAGCTAAGAAAGAGAGCTACAAATCTTATGAGACCATAGGACCAAATTCGGACTCATTGGATCCCATAAATGACAAAACCGACAGCATCATATTTGGTCCAAGATCATGAAGATTTTTGTCTCTTCTAGTTTCAAGACTTGATACGATATCTAAATCGAAGAAGCTCCAATAAAAATCGACATCCAAGACGATACAAATTCGCATGGTCATGCATCATTATACTTGGGAGAAAAGAATACGCAGATTGGAGTTACGTTATTAATCTAATCGGAGTAACGTAAAACTCGGACGACGGAATCGGTCCGAAAGCATGAAATTCGCCATATCATGCTTGAAAGGGACTCATGATTTGTCAAGATGCATGAATATATTTTCTCTTCCCCACCATAATAAAAATCGGCCCTAGCATAAAGATTTGATGAAGACTTTCATCAAATATCTCCTTCATGTCACTTTCCTTCATGTCATGATCACCATAGTAATTCCAAAATACTTGATACCATATCACCACATAAATCCTCACAATCTCTCCACAAAATCGGCCATATTATACCTTGAGAAAGACTTTCATCAAGTCACCATCACCTTAGACCTTCAACAAGTCACCATCACCTAATAAAACCAAGATTCACCATATTCTCTCCTTCCCCACAAAATCGATCCAAAGCATGAGATTTGAGGAAGATTTTCATCAAGTATTTCGGCCGATTGGTGTGTTGCTAGGAAGCTTCGTTTTCTCGTTTTGTTGTATTTTCTTACGGTTGGAGACTACTATATATAGTAGTGCTCGTTGTATTGTAAAATAATCTTGAACTTTGAAAATTAATAACATTGTATTTCTCTTGAAATATACGTTGAACGAGTTCAACAAAACCTTGGTTATCATTTCGACGCGTCTCGAATTTTAACTTGATCAATTCTCAATAGGTCTTGAGGAGAGATTATCTTTATCGAGTTATAGGTCTAATTCGATAAAACACATTCAAATCCATACACTATCATACCTCACGGCCGAAAACCATATAATTTCGGCCACCACCTTTTATTTTTGGTCGATATTTTGATACTTGTCTAAACGTAATAATCTTTCATTGTATTTTATACGTTTTACGTACACTTATATACGTAATTCGTATCATAAGTGGTATCGGAGCCCAAGGTCATCTCCTTGGGCGATTTATTCAACGAATTTTTTTTGTTGAGATTAGCGCAGTCGGAAGAAAACAAAGTTTCCCGTGGATTCGACCGT
This sequence comes from Orobanche coerulescens, assembly GCA_033398695.1. Classification (NCBI taxonomy): domain Eukaryota; kingdom Viridiplantae; phylum Streptophyta; class Magnoliopsida; order Lamiales; family Orobanchaceae; genus Orobanche; species Orobanche coerulescens. Next base: position 100,754,620 of record CM065804.1, on the reverse strand, counting down.
TGGATCATCACGAAATTTTGAAAAAGGTAAGCCAACTCATTGAACTACAGTCTGAACGGTGGAGATCAGATTCTTTGATCATCTTCTTGGTTCATTCTTCAGGGATTTCTTGGAAAATTTTCTGTCCGATTTCTTGTCAAAAACTATCTCTTGATTCTTGTTATGGATTTCTCCGAGCTCGATTTCTTGATGACACTCCGTGACGCACTAAACGGCTTACCGGAGCAACGTATGCAAGAAAGAAGCAGAGACGATGCCAACGATATTGATTTCTTGGCCAAATTCCGCAAAGATACCTAATTTCACGGAGATAGTAATCCAAATGCGTGCATAGATTGGCTTCGTGCTTGTGAGGAGCACTCGGACTTCAAGGCTGCCCCGATCAACCGCCGCGTTTGGCTGGTGACAAAGCGCCTCAGCGGTAGCGCCGCTTACAGTGGCAAAAATTGAAACAGCCTCGTTCACAACAACGTAAGCCTAAAATTACAGATTGGCAAAAATTCGTAAAATATTTCAAGCGAAGGTTCAAAGCCACATCTTACCACCATCGTTGTTTCCCACCACCAATCCTTCGACGCCCGCCGCCAACCTTTGATCAAAGATTTTTTTCATCGAAGAATTTCCAGTAAGTTTTTTTCACGAAGACGATGTCCCTACCACCATTTTCAATGAAGTAGACGAGACAGAGTTTTCAACGGAGCAATTCAACGAAGAAGATGAGTTGAGCCGTGTCTCCCTAGTCGACGAACCTAGATCTTGCTACTTTGATCATGGGCCAGTTGGTTGTGTTGGCCAAATTGACCAAAACAGACCAAATTATTTTAGTAACGCGAAACAAGATCACGGCCTTATGCTTTCTGAAACGGCTAATATTGAAAATGAACTCTTTGTCACTGACGACTTTGATATGACAGAATTTCCTGCGGCATTTTTTGATGACAAAGAAGACGATGGTTGAGTCGAGCCGCCTATCGGAGCAAAGTGGGTCGTATGACTTTGTTGCGATGCGAAAGCGAGCCTAGTGGATTAATTTTTGATGAGACATTATTGGAGGAGCCCAGCAATATTGAAACGGAGTGTTGGTTAGATTATGACGGACCGCCAGCATTTGATGAGGAACCAATTGATGAAGAGGAATCCGTAATAAATCCTATGGTTCCCACCGTAATAAATTCTGTGTTTTCCATTTTTGATGATGAACCCGAGAAATCAGTGTTTCCAATTCTGGAGGAGGAACCCGATGTGGAGTTAACCGTGCGTCCCATTTCAGATATCCACTCATGTCATGATATCGGTATTACCTGGCGGAGTAATTATTATTATTTTATTAATAATGATAGTTATTTTGTTGGTGATTCTCGAGGGGGCCCCACTACCTATCGTCTCAAGATTTTGGGCCATGTACGCACTGCGGACATCTTCGAGATCAAATACTTAGAGGCTTTAGTCAATTATCTTGGTGACGAAGGGAGTTCGGAATTGAGGACAATTCCCTTTAAAGAGAGAGGGTATGATACGAATCGGTCAACATCATCAAATACAAAAAAGAAGATTATCCGACCAAGCTTGGTTGAGTCGCAGGCATACATAAAATCCTCATGCAAAATACATGGACAAATTACCAATTCTCGCACGACGACTTCGTAGCGCTTTAGTATTTTGTCCATAACTTTCTCGTCCGAAATCCGATTCAGGTGATTCAAGTGGCCATGGAAAGCTAAGAAAGAGAGCTACAAATCTTATGAGACCATAGGACCAAATTCGGACTCATTGGATCCCATAAATGACAAAACCGACAGCATCATATTTGGTCCAAGATCATGAAGATTTTTGTCTCTTCTAGTTTCAAGACTTGATACGATATCTAAATCGAAGAAGCTCCAATAAAAATCGACATCCAAGACGATACAAATTCGCATGGTCATGCATTATTATACTTGGGAGAAAAGAATACGCAGATTGGAGTTACGTTATTAATCGGAATCGGAGTAACGTGAAACTCGACGACGGAATCGGTCCGAAAGCATGAAATTCGGCCATATCATGCTTGAAAGGGACTCATGATTTGTCAAGATGCATGAATATATTTTCTCTTCCCCACCATAATAAAAATCGGCCCTAGCATAAAGATTTGATGAAGACTTTCATCAAATATCTCCTTCATGTCACTTTCCTTCATGTCATGATCACCATAGTAATTCCAAAATACTTGATACCATATCACCACATAAATCCTCACAATCTCTCCACAAAATCGGCCATATTATACCTTGAGAAAGACTTTCATCAAGTCACCATCACCTTAGACCTTCAACAAGTCACCATCACCTAATAAAACCAAGATTCACCATATTCTCTCCTTCCCCACAAAATCGATCCAAAGCATGAGATTTGAGGAAGATTTTCATCAAGTATTTCGGCCGATTGGTGTGTTGCTAGGAAGCTTCGTTTTCTCGTTTTGTTGTATTTTCTTACGGTTGGAGACTACTATATATAGTAGTGCTCGTTGTATTGTAAAATAATCTTGAACTTTAAAAATTAATAACATTGTATTTCTCTTGAAATATACGTTGAACGAGTTCAACAAAACCTTGGTTATCATTTCGACGCGTCTCGAATTTTAACTTGATCAATTCTCAATAGGTCTTGAGGAGAGATTATCTTTATCGAGTTATAGGTCTAATTCGATAAAACACATTCAAATCCATACACTATCCTACCTCACGGCCGAAAACCATATAATTTCGGCCACCACCTTTTATTTTTGGTCGATATTTTGATACTTGTCTAAACGTAATAATCTTTCGTTGTATTTTATACGTTTTACGTACACTTATATACGTAATTCGTATCATAAGTGGTATCGGAGCCCAAGGTCATCTCCTTGGGCGATTTATTCAACGAATTTTTTTTGTTGAGATTAGCGCAGTCGGAAGAAAACAAAGTTTCCCGTGGATTCGACCGTTGGATCATCACTAAATTTTGACAAAGGTAAGCCAACTCATTGAACTACAGTCTGAACGGTGGAGATCAGATTCTTTGATCATCTTCTTGGTTCATTCTTCACGGATTTCTTGGAAAATTTTCTGTCCGATTTCTTGTCAAAAACTATCTCTTGATTCTTGTTATGGATTTCTCCGAGCTCGATTTCTTGATGACACTCCGTGACGCACTAAACGGCTTACCGGAGCAACGTATGCAAGAAAGAAGCAGAGACGATGCCAACGATATTGATTTCTTGGCCAAATTCCGCAAGATCTGGAATTTCACGGAGATAGTAATCCAAATGCGTGCATAGATTGGCCGTGCTTGTGAGGAGCACTCGGACTTCAAGGCTGCCCGATCAACCGCTGCGTTTATTTGGTGACAAAGCGCCTCAGCGGTAGCGCCGCCTTCCGTGGCAAAATTGAAACAGTCTCGTTCACAACAACGTAAGCCTAAAATTACAGTTGGCAAAAATTGTAAAATATTTCAAGCGAAGGTTCAAAGCCACATCTTACCACCGATCGTTGTTTCCCCACCACCAATCCTTCGACGCCCGCCGCCAACCTTTGATCAAAGATTTTTTTCATCGAAGAATTTCAGTAAGTTTTTTTGGACGAAGACGATGTCCCTACCACCATTTTCAATGAAGTAGACGAGACAGAGTTTTCAACGGAGCAATTCAACGAAGAAGATGAGTTGAGCCGTGTCTCCCTAGTCGACGAACCTAGATCTTGCTACTTTGATCATGGGCCGATTGGTTGTGTTGGCCAAATTGACCAAAAGCAGACCAAATTATTTTAGTAACGCGAAACAAGATCACGGCCTTATGCTTTCAAACGGCTAATATTGAAAATGAACTCTTTGTCACCAGCGACTTTGATATGACGAAATTTCTGCGGCATTTTTGATGACAAAGAAGACGATGGTTGAGTCAAGCCTATCGGAGCAAAGTGGGTCGTATGACTTTGTTGCGGTGCAAACGAGCCTAGTGGATTAATTTTTGATGAGACATTATTGGAGGATCCCAGCAATATTGAAACGGAGTGTTGGTTAGATTATGACGGACCGCCAGATTTGATGAGGAACCAATTGATGAAGAGGAATCCGTAATAAATCCTATGGTTCCCACCGTAATAAATTCTGTGTTTTCCATTTTTGATGATGAACCCGAGAAATCGGTGTTTCCACTCGAGGAGGAACCCGATGTGGAGTTAACTGCAAGGCGTCCCATTTCGTATATCCACTCATGTCATGATATCGGTATTACTGACGGAGTAATTATTATTATTTTATTAATAATGATAGTTATTTTGTTGGTGATTCTCGAGGGGGCCCCACTACCTATCGTCTCAAGATTTTGGGCCATGTACGCATGCGGACATCTTCGAGATCAAATACTTAGAGGCTTTAGTCAATTATCTTGGTGACGAAGGGAGTTCGAATTGAGGACAATTCCCTTTAAAGAGAGAGGGTATGATACGAATCGGTCAACATCATCAAATACAAAAAGAAGATTATCCGACCAAGCTTGGTTGAGTCGCAGGCATACATAAAATCCTCATGCAAAATACATGGACAAATTACCAATTCTCGCGCGCACGACGACTTCGTAGCAGTTTTAGTATTTTGTCCATAACTTTCTCGTCCGAAATCCGATTCAGGTGATTCAAGTGGCCATGGAAAGCTAAGAAAGAGAGCTACAAATCTTATGAGACCATAGGACCAAATTCGGACTCATTGGATCCCATAAATGACAAAACCGACAGCATCATATTTGGTCCAAGATCATGAAGATTTTTGTCTCTTCTAGTTTCAAGACTTGATAGGATATCTAAATCGAAGAAGCTCCAATAAAAATCGACATCCAAGATGATACAAATTCGCATGGTCATGCATCATTATACTTGGGAGAAAAGAATACGCAGATTGGAGTTACGTTATTAATCGGAATCGGAGTAACGTAAAACTCGACGACGGAATCGGTCCGAAAGCATGAAATTCAGCCATATCATGCTTGAAAGGGACTCATGATTTGTCAAGATGCATGAATATATTTTCTCTTCCCCACCATAATAAAAATCGGCCCTAGCATAAAGATTTGATGAAGACTTTCATCAAATATCTCCTTCATGTCACTTTCCTTCATGTCATGATCACCATAGTAATTCCAAAATACTTGATACCATATCACCACATAAATCCTCACAATCTCTCCACAAAATCGGCCATATTATACCTTGAGAAAGACTTTCATCAAGTCACCATCACCTTAGACCTTCAACAAGTCACCATCACCTAATAAAACCATGATTCACCATATTCTCTCCTTCCCCACAAAATCGATCCAAAGCATGAGATTTGAGGAAGATTTTCATCAAGTATTTCGGCCGATTGGTGTGTTGCTAGGAAGCTTCGTTTTCTCGTTTTGTTGTATTTTCTTACGGTTGGAGACTACTATATATAGTAGTGCTCGTTGTATTGTAAAATAATCTTGAACTTTGAAAATTAATAACATTGTATTTCTCTTGAAATATACGTTGAACGAGTTCAACAAAACCTTGGTTATCATTTCGACGCGTCTCGAATTTTAACTTGATCAATTCTCAATAGGTCTTGAGGAGAGATTATCTTTATCGAGTTATAGGTCTAATTCGATAAAACACATTCAAATCCATACACTATCCTACCTCACGGCCGAAAACCATATAATTTCGGCCACCACCTTTTATTTTTGGTCGATATTTTGATACTTGTCTAAACGTAATAATCTTTCGTTGTATTTTATACGTTTTACGTACACTTATATACGTAATTCGTATCATAAGTGGTATCGGAGCCCAAGGTCATCTCCTTGGGCGATTTATTCAACGAATTTTTTTTGTTGAGATTAGCGCAGTCGGAAGAAAACAAAGTTTCCCGTGGATTAGACCGTTGGATCATCACTAAATTTTGACAAAGGTAAGCCAACTCATTGAACTACAGTCTGAACGGTAGAGATCAGATTCTTTGATCATCTTCTTGGTTCATTCTTCACGGATTTCTTGGAAAATTTTCTGTCCGATTTCTTGTCAAAAACTATCTCTTGATTCTTGTTATGGATTTCTCCGAGCTCGATTTCTTGATGACACTCCGTGACGCACTAAACGGCTTACCGGAGCAACGTATGCAAGAAAGAAGCAGAGACGATGCCAACGATATTGATTTCTTGGCCAAATTCCGCAAAGATACCGAATTTCACGGAGATAGTAATCCAAATGCGTGCATAGATTGGCTTCGTGCTTGTGAGGAGCACTCGGACTTCAAGGCCGCCCGATCAACGCTGCGTTTGGTGACAAAGCGCCTCAGCGGTAGCGCCGCCTTCCGGTGGCAAAATTGAAACAGCCTCGTTCACAACAACGTAAGCCTAAAATTACAGATTGGCAAAAATTCGTAAAATATTTCAAGCGAAGGTTCAAAGCCACATCTTACCACCCGTCGTTGTTTCCCCACCACCAATCCTTCGACGCCCGCCGCCAACCTTTGATCAAAGATTTTTTTCATCGAAGAATTTCCAAATAAGTTTTTTTGACGAAGACGATGTCCCTACCACCATTTTCAATGAAGTAGACGAGACAGAGTTTTCAACGGAGCAATTCAACGAAGAAGATGAGTTGAGCCGTGTCTCCCTAGTCGACGAACCTAGATCTTGCTACTTTGATCATGGGCGATTGGTTGTGTTGGCCAAATTGACCAAAAGCAGACCAAATTATTTTAGAACCGCGACACAAGATCACGGCCTTATGCTTTCTCAAACGGCTAATATTGAAAATGAACTCTTTGTCACCGACTTTGATATGTGAGAATTTCTGCGGCATTTTTGATGACAAAGAAGACGATGGTTGGAGTCAAGCCGCCCTATCGGAGCAAAGTGGGTCGTATGACTTTGTTGCGATGCAAACGAGCCTAGTGGATTAATTTTTGATGAGACATTATTGGAGGAGCCGGAATATTGAAGCGGAGTGTTGGTTAGATTATGACGGATCGCCAAAGATTTGATGAGGAACCAATTGATGAAGAGGAATCCGTAATAAATCCTATGGTTCCCACCGTAATAAATTCTGTGTTTTCCATTTTTGATGATGAACCCGAGAAATCGGTGTTTCCAATTCTGGAGGAGGAACCCGATGTGGAGTTAACTGCATCGTCCCATTTCGGATATCCACTCATGTCATGATATCGGTATTACTCGCGGAGTAATTATTATTATTTTATTAATAATGATAGTTATTTTGTTGGTGATTCTCGAGGGGGCCCCACTACCTATCGTCTCAAGATTTTGGGCCATGTACGCACCGCGGACATCTTCGAGATCAAATACTTAGAGGCTTTAGTCAATTATCTTGGTGACGAAGGAGTTCTAATTGAGGACAATTCCTTTAAAGAGAGAGGGTATGATACGAATCGGTCAACATCATCAAATACAAAAAGAAGATTATCCGACCAAGCTTGGTTGAGTCGCAGCATACATAAAATCCTCATGCAAAATACATGGACAAATTACCAATTCTCGCGCGCACGACGACTTCGTAGCAGTTTTAGTATTTTGTCCATAACTTTCTCGTCCGAAATCCGATTCAGGTGATTCAAGTGGCCATGGAAAGCTAAGAAAGAGAGCTACAAATCTTATGAGACCATAGGACCAAATTCAGACTCATTGGATCCCATAAATGACAAAACCGACAGCATCATATTTGGTCCAAGATCATGAAGATTTTTGTCTCTTCTAGTTTCAAGACTTGATACGATATCTAAATCGAAGAAGCTCCAATAAAAATCGACATCCAAGACGATACAAATTCGCATGGTCATGCATCATTATACTTGGGAGAAAAGAATACGCAGATTGGAGTTACGTTATTAATCGGAATCGGAGTAACGTAAAACTCGACGACGGAATCGGTCCGAAAGCATGAAATTCGGCCATATCATGCTTGAAAGGGACTCATGATTTGTCAAGATGCATGAATATATTTTCTCTTCCCCACCATAATAAAAATCGGCCCTAGCATAAAGATTTGATGAAGACTTTCATCAAATATCTCCTTCATGTCACTTTCCTTCATGTCATGATCACCATAGTAATTCCAAAATACTTGATACCATATCACCACATAAATCCTCACAATCTCTCCACAAAATCGGCCATATTATACCTTGAGAAAGACTTTCATCAAGTCACCATCACCTTAGACCTTCAACAAGTCACCATCACCTAATAAAACCAAGATTCACCATATTCTCTCCTTCCCCACAAAATCGATCCAAAGCATGAGATTTGAGGAAGATTTTCATCATGTATTTCGGCCGATTGGTGTGTTGCTAGGAAGCTTCGTTTTCTCGTTTTGTTGTATTTTCTTACGGTTGGAGACTACTATATATAGTAGTGCTCGTTGTATTGTAAAATAATCTTGAACTTTGAAAATTAATAACATTGTATTTCTCTTGAAATATACGTTGAACGAGTTCAACAAAACCTTGGTTATCATTTCGACGCGTCTCGAATTTTAACTTGATCAATTCTCAATAGGTCTTGAGGAGAGATTATCTTTATCGAGTTATAGGTCTAATTCGATAAAACACATTCAAATCCATACACTATCCTACCTCACGGCCGAAAACCATATAATTTCGGCCACCACCTTTTATTTTTGGTCGATATTTTGATACTTGTCTAAACGTAATAATCTTTCGTTGTATTTTATACGTTTTACGTACACTTATATACGTAATTCGTATCATAAGTGGTATCGGAGCCCAAGGTCATCTCCTTGGGCGATTTATTCAACGAATTTTTTTTTGTTGAGATTAGCGCAGTCGGAAGAAAACAAAGTTTCCCGTGGATTCGACCGTTGGATCATCACCAAATTTTGACAAAGGTAAGCCAACTCATTGAACTACAGTCTGAACGGTGGAGATCAGATTCTTTGATCATCTTCTTGGTTCATTCTTCACGGATTTCTTGGAAAATTTTCTGTCCGATTTCTTGTCAAAAACTATCTCTTGATTCTTGTTATGGATTTCTCCGAGCTCGATTTCTTGATGACACTCCGTGACGCACTAAACGGCTTACCGGAGCAACGTATGCAAGAAAGAAGCAGAGACGATGCCAACGATATTGATTTCTTGGCCAAATTCCGCAGCATACCGGAATTTCACGGAGATAGTAATCCAAATGCGTGCATAGATTGGCTTCGTGCTTGTGAGGAGCACTCGGACTTCAAGGCTGCCCCGATCAACCGCCGCGTTTCGCTGGTGACAAAGCGCCTCCGCGGTAGCGCCGCCTTCTGGTGGCAAAAATTGAAACAGTCTCGTTCACAACAACGTAAGCCTAAAATTACAGATTGGCAAAAATTCAGAAAATATTTCAAGCGAAGGTTCAAAGCCACATCTTACCACCAGTCGTTGTTTCCCCACCACCAATCCTTCGACGCCCCGCCGCCAACCTTTGATCAAAGATTTTTTTTTCATCGAAGAATTTCCAGCGAAGTTTTTTTGACGAAGACGATGTCCCTACCACCATTTTCAATGAAGTAGACGAGACAGAGTTTTCAACGGAGCAATTCAACGAAGAAGATGAGTTGAGCCGTGTCTCCCTAGTCGACGAACCTAGATCTTGCTACTTTGATCATGGGCCAGTTGGTTGTGTTGGCCAAATTGACCAAAACAGACCAAATTATTTTAGTAACGCGAAACAAGATCACGGCCTTATGCTTTCTGAAACGGCTAATATTGAAAATGAACTCTTTGTCACTGACGACTTTGATATGACAATTTCTGCGGCATTTTTGATGACAAAGAAGACGATGGTTGAGTCGAGTCGCCTATCGGAGCAAAGTGGGTTGTATGACTTTGTTGCGGTACGAAACGAGCCTAGTGGATTAATTTTTGATGAGACATTATTGGAGGAGCCCAGAATATTGAAACGGAGTGTTGGTTAGATTATGACGGACCTTGACATTTGATGAGGAACCAATTGATGAAGAGGAATCCGTAATAAATCCTATGGTTCCCACCGTAATAAATTGTGTTTTCCATTTTTGATGATGAACCCGAGAAATCGGTGTTTCCACTCGGAGGAGGAACGATGTGGAGTTAACTGCGTCCCATTTCGTATATCCACTCATGTCATGATATCGGTATTACTCGCGGAGTAATTATTATTATTTTATTAATAATGATAGTTATTTTGTTGGTGATTCTCGAGGGGGCCCCACTACCTATCGTCTCAAGATTTTGGGCCATGTACGCACTGCGGACATCTTCGAGATCAAATACTTAGAGGCTTTAGTCAATTATCTTGGTGACGAAGGGAGTTCGGAATTGAGGACAATTCCCTTTAAAGAGAGAGAGTATGATACGAATCGGTCAACATCATCAAATACAAAAAAGAAGATTATCCGACCAAGCTTGGTTGAGTCGCAGGCATACATAAAATCCTCATGCAAAATACATGGACAAATTACCAATTCTCGCGCGCACGACGACTTCGTAGCAGTTTTAGTATTTTGTCCATAACTTTCTCGTCCGAAATCCGATTCAGGTGATTCAAGTGGCCATGGAAAGCTAACAAAGAGAGCTACAAATCTTATGAGACCATAGGACCAAATTCGGACTCATTGGATCCCATAAATGACAAAACCGACAGCATCATATTTGGTCCAAGATCATGAAGATTTTTGTCTCTTCTAGTTTCAAGACTTGATACGATATCTAAATCGAAGAAGCTCCAATAAAAATCGACATCCAAGACGATACAAATTCGCATGGTCATGCATCATTATACTTGGGAGAAAAGAATACGCAGATTGGAGTTACGTTATTAATCGGAATCGGAGTAACGTAAAACTCGACGACGGAATCGGTCCGAAAGCATGAAATTCGGCCATATCATGCTTGAAAGGGACTCGTGATTTGTCAAGATGCATGAATATATTTTCTCTTCCCCACCATAATAAAAATCGGCCCTAGCATAAAGATTTGATGAAGACTTTCATCAAATATCTCCTTCATGTCACTTTCCTTCATGTCATGATCACCATAGTAATTCCAAAATACTTGATACCGTATCACCACATAAATCCTCACAATCTCTCCACAAAATCGGCCATATTATACCTTGAGAAAGACTTTCATCAAGTCACCATCACCTTAGACCTTCAACAAGTCACCATCACCTAATAAAACCAAGATTCACCATATTCTCTCCTTCCCCACAAAATCGATCCAAAGCATGAGATTTGAGGAAGATTTTCATCAAGTATTTCGCCGATTGGTGTGTTGCTAGGAAGCTTCGTTTTCTCGTTTTGTTGTATTTTCTTACGGTTGGAGACTACTATATATAGTAGTGCTCGTTGTATTGTAAAATAATCTTGAACTTTGAAAATTAATAACATTGTATTTCTCTTGAAATATACGTTGAACGAGTTCAACAAAACCTTGGTTATCATTTCGACGCGTCTCGAATTTTAACTTGATCAATTCTCAATAGGTCTTGAGGAGAGATTATCTTTATCGAGTTATAGGTCTAATTCGATAAAACACATTCAAATCCATACACTATCCTACCTCACGGCCGAAAACCATATAATTTCGGCCACCACCTTTTATTTTTGGTCGATATTTTGATACTTGTCTAAACGTAATAATCTTTCGTTGTATTTTATACGTTTTACGTACACTTATATACGTAATTCGTATCAACGGCCGAACAAGCAAGGAAGAAGCCATGCTTGATGTTGCTTTCAATCTTTGTCAAAGTTGATAGATTAGTTTAATATTTGCTTGTCTTTTAGCTTGATCTTGTGTGATCTTGTTAGATCTTATTAGTAGTTGTAATAGCTATATATTAGCCTCATATTCATCATTTGAAATTAACTTTTGAAGCTTAAGAAAAACGAAATACATGTTATGTATTCTTGTTGAATGATTTTCAGCACACCTTGATTATAATTCGACGCATCTTCGAGTTGTAATTAAATCAATTCTCAATAGGTCTTCAGGAGAGATTGTCTTATCAAACTATAGGTCTAGTTTGATAAATTAATTTCATTTTATTCGTGTTTACGTAAGCCGAATTGCCCTACTTTCGGTTAATTCTTACGAGTGTTACACATATTCGAGTGTTGTCGGGACAAAAATATTTCCGCTGCAATTACATGCGAATTTACGTCCATCTTCATACGTAATTCGTATCAGTTCCACCGAGTTAGCTATGCTTCAGTTCAAGCCACGCAAGAATCGCGACATCTTCTGCTCCTCATTATCCTCTATTTCTCCCATTAAGGTCAGATTCTCAAAAATCCTCAATGTATTCACTGACATTCAACTTTCCTTGCATGAGATCTGCAATCTTCCTGTACAAGGACAACCGGTGTGATGTTGGTAATGAATCCCATGAACGGATGTTTTCTTTCCCCGCACGAGCTCTTCGTGTTTTAATTCCTTCATACCAAAGTGAAGCCCCTTTCCCCAACTTGAGAATTGCATACTTACACCTTTTCTCATCGTCAAGGTCTTTAAATTCGAATATGCGGTCAATCTTACGTTCCCATTCCAAGTAAACTTCTGGGTCTGTCCCGCCAATGAACTCTGGAAGCTCATTAACCTTGAATTCTTCGACATGGCGTGAGGGTCGCTCATAGTCACCACGCCTAGGTTGCCAACGCTGGTCGCGTTGTTCTGGTACGTCACGCAATGCGTCACGAAGTTTTGCCAAGAAATCAGCGTCGTTGAGATCCATAATGCCAAAGATCAAGAACTTGGGCTCCGATACCACTTATGATACGAATTCTCACTTATGATGCGAATTCTCTATCGGTACAGCAGGAAGCTGTTTTGACGAGCGAAAGCGAATCGGCAAGAAATTGTCAGGAAATGGTGACAGCAGTGCGATAAAGAAACATGGCAGGTGACGCGATTGTGACATCTTCAAACGAAGTAAGCGAAGTAAGAATTGACGTAGGTGATGATACCACGTTGCATGCACATGCAGCTACGTACTTCGTTGAGAAAACAAATACGAAAATGGGAGCGACCTTAATAATCGGAACCGGGATAACTTAGACGTACCAAAACATGCATACGTATGCATGTTCATGCATACAAAATCGGCCATAATAGGGGAGATTTCAGCCGATTTTATGAAGGATCCATGAAGGATCTTTGTCCCCACAACTTTCAACTTTGCCTTCATTTTTCAAAGTCCACCATATTTTGGCTCACTCCACCCCTTGAAAATCAAATCGGCCGAACCACATGTAGATGAAGACACCAAGATGTTGCTTTCATGTTCAAGTCTTTGCCAAAGCCTTATCACATGAGAAAGATTGTTATCTCCTTCCTTCATGCTACCTCACGGCCGAAATCAACATGGAAGAAGCCAAGCATGTGTTGTTTTCAATCTTTGTCAAGAGTCTTGATGTTTTAGTTTAATAATTGCTTGTCTTTTAGCTTGATTTTGTGTGATCTTGTTTGGCTTTGTTAGGAGTTGTAAATGGCTATATAATAGCCTCATATTCAACCTTAAGAAATAACTTTTGAAGCTTGAAAAAAAACGAAATACATGTTATGTATTCATTGTTGAATGATTTTCAGCACACCTCGATCATAATTCGACGCGTCTTCGAGTTGTAATTTAATCGATTCTCAATAGGTCTTGAGGAAAGATTGTCTTATCAAACTATAGGTCTAGTTTGATAATTTACTTTCATATTATCTTGTTTATGGAAACCGAATTTCCCTACTTTCGGTTAATTCTTACGAGTGTTACACATATACGAGTGTTGTGAGGCAACAAAATATATCCGCTGCATTTTCCAGCGAATTTACGTTCATCATAATACGTAATTCGTATCATAAGTGGTATCGGAGCCCAAGGTTATTTCGCGAAATTCTCTTGGCGATTTTCTTGTCAAAGCTATCTTATCATGGATTTTTCCGACGATTTCATGGAGAAACTACGTGAAGCACTACAAAACTTACAAGAACCACGTTTTCAAGCTAGACGAGGAGGCTATGACGCACATTCACCGTGTCATGTGGATGAATTTAAAGTTAATGAACTTCCGGAATTTGTCGGAGGTACCAATCCCGAAGTCTACTTGGAGTGGGAAAGGAAGATTGAACGTATGTTCGACTTCAAGCGCTTTAACGATGAGAAACGTTGCAAATATGCAATTCTCAAGTTAGGGAAGGGCGCTTCCTTATGGTTCAAGGGTGTGAAAACACAACGAGCTCGTGCGGAAAAAGAGAAAATTCGTTCTTGGGATTCTTTGAAGAAAAAACTACGTAAAAGGTATGTCCCGACATCACATCAGTTAACCTTATACCGAAAAATTGCGGAGTTCGTGTAAGGGAAACTAAGTGTGGAAGAATACATCAAAGAATTTGAAGGCTTGGCCTTAATGGGAGAACTTGAAGAAAATTAAGAACAAAGAATGTCACGTTTCTTACGTGGCCTAAACCGAAACATTGCAAATACGGTGGAATTATACCCATGCGGAGATTTTGACACTTTATGCGGACTATGCATAAAAATTGAAGCTCAAAACAAAGTGAAGTTTGCCAAAACCGAATTTACATCAAAGTTCGAGGATCCAAGTACCGGTTCGAGTTCAATTACCACAACGATACCGACTCCTATCTCTACTACGATTTCTAAAACCCCCGGCGTACCGAAGGAAATGAGCCTAACCAAAGTAAGATGCTTTAAATGCCAAGGATTCGGTCACTATCAAAATACTTGTCCTAACAAACGTGTGGTGACGCTAAGAGAAGCCATCACGATCCGAGAGGAGTTGCTAGTCGAGGACGAAGGAGAAAGACTAGGTGATGTATTTAATTCCAACGTGGAGGAAGACGAGGGAGAAGAATGTGAAACTTACGAGGCTCCAAACTATGATACAACATTAGTTCTTCGTACTTTACAAGTCAAACCCGTTTCAAATGATTCGGAACAACGGGACCAAATATTTCACACCAAGTGTCAAGTCGGGAACAAATGGTGTAGTTTGATAATCGATGGAGGAAGTTGTACCAACGTAGCGTCAAGGGAGATGGTGATGAAGCTTGGACTCATCACTACTACTCACCCAAAACCATACGCATTACATTGGCTCGATGACGGGAGTAGAGTGAAAGTCTCGAAACAAGTACGGGTCGGCTTAACCATGGGTTCGTACGTTGACAACATATTATGCGATGTACTCCCGATGGATGCATGCCATGTACTCTTGGGACGACCATGGCTATTCGATAGAAATGTTTTACATCGAGGAAGAAGTAACGAGTACGAGTTGCGGGATAAGGACAAGAGGGTCGTGTTGAAACCAATGTCACTTCAATCTATGATCCCTAACCGAGGTGAGAAACTGAATCTAACCATGTTTGCTAGTGAGAGGGAAATTGAGCTTGGTACTGAGATTGGCCGGTTAAAAGAAAACGACAATGCGTATAAACTAGAACTTCCGGGCGATTATGGGGTACACGCCACTTTTAACGTGGGCGATCTATCTTCTTATCTTGACGACGAGGGAATCACTGAATTGAGGTCAATTCCTTTCAAAGGGGGAGGAGATGATGCGATTGTGACATCTTCAAACGAAGTAAGCGAAGTAAGAATTGACGTAGGTGATGATACCACGTTGCATGCACATGCACCTACGTACTTCGTTGAGAAAACAAATACGGAAATGGGAACCACCTTAATAATCGGAACCGGGATAACTTAGACGTACCAAAACTGATACGATATTTAATATTCCAATCGAAGAAGCTCAAATAAAAATCGACATCCACGACGATACAAATCCGCATGGCCATGCATCATTATACTTGGGAGAAAAGAATACGCGGCTTGAGTTACGTTGTTAATCGGAACAGGAGTAACGTAAAACTCGACGACGGAATCGGTCCGAAAGCATGAAGATCGGCCAAAACATGCTTGAAAGGGACCCTTTGTCTTCATATCTTTCACAAGATAAGTGAAGATCACCTCCTTCCCCACCTTGTTTGAAAATCGGCCAAGACAAAATAAAAGACCCCATCTTTATATCTTATCAAGATCCATGAAGATCATGTCCTAAATAAATCTCCCAAACCTCCCCACAAAATCGGCCGAAATCTCCCATGGATAAAGACGTTCATCAAGTCTTTTTCAACATGTCAAAGTCATACACACTACATTCCAAGATACTTGAAGATTGTCCAAAATCTTGCCTTCCCCACCTTGAAGAATCGGCCGAACATGCTAAGGGATGGAGACTTGCATTTTCGTTTTTTTCTTGTTGTTTTTGTATCATTATCCTTGTATACTACTATATATAGTAGTCCATTTGGTGATTGTAAGATATCTTGAAAGTTATAAACATTGTATTTCTCTTGAAATATACGTTGAACGAGTTCAACAAAACTTTGGTTATTATTTCGACGCGTCTCGAATTATAACTTGATCAATTCTCAATAGGTCTTGAGGAGAGATTATCTTTATCGAGTTATAGGTCTAATTCGGTAAAACACATTCAAATCCATACACTATCCTACATCACGGCCGAAAACCGTATAATTTCGGTCACCACCTTGTACTTTGCTGTATCGACGAGTTGCTGTATCGAGCGAGTCCTGCTGTTCGAAATTGTCAGACGAGCGAGTCTTGCTGTTCGGAAGTGCTATATCGACGAAGTTGTCATTGCTCGAATCGCAGAGCGGCTTGCTTCATTTCGGCCGAGTAATCGCTCGCTACCAGACGCGTGAAAGAGTCTTCTGCTGTACCGAGAGAGAATTCGTATCATAAGACCGTGATAATCTTCCGTTGTATTTTATACGCTTTACGTACACTTACATACGTAATTCATATCATAAGTGGTATCAGAGACATTTGTCTCACAGTTCTCGACATTACTCAAGAAGATGGCTTTCACCGATGAAGAAGTAGCACAACTACGTGACGTCCTTCGCGGCTTACCGGAGCCCAGAATCCATGCACGACGAGGACTTGACACCATGCATGCACCACGACATGCGGATGAATACAAGACCAGCGAACTTCCGGAGTTCGTAGGCGGCACCGATCCCGAGGTTTATTTGGAGTGGGAAAGAAAAATTGAACGAATGTTTGAGTTCAAGGATCTCAATGACGAGGTGCGTTGCAAGTACGCTGATACGAATCGGTCAACATCATCAAATACAAAAAAGAAGATCATCCGACCAAGCTTGGTTGAGTCGCAGACATACATAAAATCCTCATGCAAAATACATGGACAAATTACCAATTCTCGCGCGCACGACGACTTCGTAGCAGTTTTAGTATTTTGTCCATAACTTTCTCGTCCGAAATCCGATTCAGGTGATTCAAGTGGCTATGGAAAGCTAAGAAAGAGAGCTACAAATCTTATGAGACCATAGGACCAAATTCGGACTCATTGGATCCCAGAAATGACAAAACCGACAGCATCATATTTGGTCCAAGATCATGAAGATATTTTCTCTTCCCCACCATAATAAAAATCGGCCAAAGCATGCTTGAAAGGGACCTCACTTGACTTCATATCTTTGACAAGATAATGAAGTTATTTTCCTTCCCCACCATGGTAACAAACGGCCGAAACACCAAGATTTGAAGAAGACTTCCATCCTTCATGTCATTGTCCCTCATGTCATTATCACCTATATAATTCCAAAGAGGATGATATCATAATCTACACCAAATCCTCCTAAGTGAGCTCGGCCGAATTGATGCATGGAAGGAAGGATACTTGGTCTTCTTCATGTCCCCATCACTTAATAAGTCCAAGATGTCTTCATCAACATAAAATCCAAGATGGTATCTCCTTGGATATTTTCGGCCGATTAGGATGTTACTAGGAAGTTTCATTTCTCGTTTTGTTGTATTTTCTACGGTTGGAAACTACTATATATAGTAGTACTTGTAACATTTGTAAGAATATCTTGAATCTTGAAAGTAATAAACCTTGTATTTCTTTGAAATATACGTTGAACGAGTTCAACAAAACCTTGGTTATTATTTCGACGCGTCTCGATATTTTAACTTGATCAATTCTCAATAGGTCTTGGGAAGAGATTACTTTTATCGAGTTATAGGTCTAGTTCGATAAAACACATCCAAATCCGTATACACTACTACCTCACGGCCGAAATCCATTTAAGTTCGGCCACCCCTTGTATTTTCGAGTGACACTTTGATAATCGTCAAGACATAATAATCTTCCGTTATATTTCATACGCATTACGTACGTAATTCGTATCATCTTCTTGTTCGATATTTTTTATTGTTATATCCGATATTATTCACATACAAAATACATCCGAAAACTCCATATTCGTAAAAGCCTTCCGCTATCATACACTTACATATACTCCGACCGATACGTATCCACCTCTCCCCGAATAATTCGTATCATAAGTGGTATCGGAGCCCAAGGTCATCTCCTTGGGCGAGTTATTCAACGAATTTTTTTTTTGTTGAGATTAGAGCAGTCGGAAGAAAACAAAGTTTCCCGTGGATTCGACCGTTGGATCGTCACGAAATTTTGACAAAGGTAAGCCAACTCATTGAACTACAGTCTGAACGGTGGAGATCAGATTCTTTGATCATCTTCTTGGTTCATTCTTCACGGATTTCTTGGAAAATTTTCTGTCCGATTTCTTGTCAAAAACTATCTCTTGATTCTTGTTATGGATTTCTCCGAGCTCGATTTCTTGATGACACTCCGTGACGCACTAAACGGCTTACCGGAGCAACGTATGCAAGAAAGACACAGGGACGATGCCAACGATATTGATTTCTTGGCCAAATTCCGCAAAGATACCTAATTTCACGGAGATAGTAATCCAAATGCGTGCATAGATCGCTTCGTGCTTGTGAGGAGCACTCGGACTTCAAGGCCGCCCGATCAACCGCCGCGTTTCATTGGTGACAAGGCGCCCGCGGTAGTGCCGCCTGTCGGTGGCAAAATCAAATACCCTGCTCACAACAACGTAAGCCAAAAATCAAAGATTGGCAAAAATTCACAAAATATTTCAATCGAAGGTTCAAACCATACCACCACTCGTTGTTCCCCCACCACCAATCCTTCGACGCCCCGCCGCCAACCTTTGATCAAAGATTTTTTTTTCATCGAAGAATTTCCAGCGAAGTTTTTTTTGACGAAGACGATGTCCCTACCACCATTTTCAATGAAGTAGACGAGACAGAATTTTCAACGGAGCAATTCAACGAAGAAGATGAGTTGAGCCGTGTCTCCCTAGTCGACGAACCTAGATCTTACTACTTTGATCATGGGCCAGTTGGTTGTGTTGGCCAAATTGACCAAAACGGACCAAATTATTTTAGTAACGCGAAACAAGATCATGGCCTTATGCTTTCTGAAACGGCTAATCTTGAAAATGAACTCTTTGTCACTAACGACTTTGATATGACAGAATTTCCTGCGGCATTTTTTGATGACAAAGAAGACGATGGTTGGAGTCGAACTACCCTATCGGAGCAAAGTGGTTCGTGTGACTTTGTTGCGGTACGAAACGAGCTTAGTGGATTAATTTTTGATGAGACATTATTGGAGGAGCACAGCAATATTGAAACGGAGTGTTGGTTAGATTATGACGGACCGCCAGCATTTGATGAGGAACCAATTGATGAAGAGGAATCCGTAATAAATCCTATGGTTCCCACCGTAATAAATTCTGTGTTTTCCATTTTTGATGATGAACCCGAGAAATCAGTGTTTCCTATTCTGGAGGAGGAATCCGATGTGGAGTTAACCGTGCGTCCCATTTCAGATATCCACTCATGTCATGATATCGGTATTACCTGGCGGAGTAATTATTATTATTTTATTAATAATGATAGTTATTTTGTTGGTGATTCTCGAGGGGGCCCCACTACCTATCGTCTCAAGATTTTGGGTCATGTACGTACTGCGGACATCTTCGAGATCAAATACTTAGAGGCTTTAGTTAATTATCTTGGTGACGAAGGGAGTTCGGAATTGAGGACAATTCCCTTTAAAGAGAGAGGGTATGATACGAATCGGTCAACATCATCAAATACAAAAAAGAAGATCATCCGACCAAGCTTGGTTGAGTCGCAGACATACATAAAATCCTCATGCAAAATACATGGACAAATTACCAATTCTCGCGCGCACGACGACTTCGTAGCAGTTTTAGTATTTTGTCCATAACTTTCTCGTCCGAAATCCGATTCAGGTGATTCAAGTGGCTATGGAAAGCTAAGAAAGAGAGCTACAAATCTTATGAGACCATAGGACCAAATTCGGACTCATTGGATCCCAGAAATGACAAAACCGACAGCATCATATTTGGTCCAAGATCATGAAGATATTTTCTCTTCCCCACCATAATAAAATCGCCAAAGCATGCTTGAAAGGGACTCACTTGACTTCATATCTTTGACAAGATAATGAAGTTATTTTCCTTCCCCACCATTGTAACAAACTGAAGAAACACCAAGATTTGAAGAAGACTTCCATCCTTCATGTCATTGTCCCTCATGTCATTATCACCTATATAATTCCAAAGAGGATGATATCATAATCTACACCAAATCCTCCTAAGTGAGCTCGGCCGAATTGATGCATGGAAGGAAGGATACTTGGTCTTCTTCATGTCCCCATCACTTAATAAGTCCAAGATGTCTTCATCAACATAAAATCCAAGATGGTATCTCCTTGGATATTTTCGGCCGATTAGGATGTTACTAGGAAGTTTCATTTCTCGTTTTGTTGTATTTTCTACGGTTGGAAACTACTATATATAGTAGTACTTGTAACATTTGTAAGAATATCTTGAATCTTGAAAGTAATAAACCTTGTATTTCTTTGAAATATACGTTGAACGAGTTCAACAAAACCTTGGTTATTATTTCGACGCGTCTCGAGATTTTAACTTGATCAATTCTCAATAGGTCTTGGGAAGAGATTACTTTTATCGAGTTATAGGTCTAGTTCGATAAAACACATCCAAATCCGTATACACTACTACCTCACGGCCGAAATCCATTTAAGTTCGGCCACCCCTTGTATTTTCGAGTGACACTTTGATAATCGTCAAGACATAATAATCTTCCGTTATATTTCATACGCATTACGTACGTAATTCGTATCATCTTCTTGTTCGATATTTTTTATTGTTATATCCGATATTATTCACATACAAAATACATCCGAAAACTCCATATTCGTAAAAGCCTTCCGCTATCATACACTTACATATACTCCGACCGATACGTATCCACCTCTCCCCGGATAATTCGTATCATACGCGATTCTCAAACTTGGAAAGGAGCTTCCCTTTGGTTTGAGCGAGTGAAGACACAAAGAATTCGTGCCGGAAAAGAGAAGATACGTTCGTGGGATTCCCTAAAAAGGAAACTACGAAAAAGATATGTCCCGGCTACACACAAGTTAAGCTTGTATCGAAAAATTTCTGACCTCACGCAAGGAAAGCTAAGTGTCGAGGAGTACATCGAGGAGTTCGAAAACTTATCCTTGATGGGAGAACTTGAAGAAAGTGAAGAATTGCGGATGTCCTGTTTCCTACGAGGTTTGAACAAAAATATTGCTAATTCCGTGGAACTCTACCCCTATTCCGACTTTGATACTTTATGCGGACTTTGCATAAAGTTGGAAAATCAAAACAAAACAAAACTCTCTAAACCCGAATTCCCACCTAAATACGGAAATACCAACTTTGGCGCGAGTTCTAGCTCGTCTCCAAAAACTGTCACCACAAGCCAACCCGTTACTACCATTCAAAAAACTTCTATCACCCCAAAAGAAACGAGCCTATCTAAAGTCCGGTGTTTCAAATGTCAAGGATTTGGACACTATCAAAGTGCTTGTCCAAATCGGAGAATTGTGACGTTACGAGAAGCCATAGCCGCCCGAGAAGAATTACTAGCCGAAGAAGAAAGAGTTGGAGACGTTTTTAACTTAGAAGCTGACGAAGAAGAAGAAGAATGCGAGGCATACGATGCCCCGAACTATGACACGAACCTCGTCCTTCGCATGTTATAAATGAAGGCCGCCCCAAGTGACGAAGAACAACGAGACCAAATCTTCCACACGAAGTGTCGTGTCGGAGATAAATGGTGTAGCTTGATCATTGACGGTGGAAGTTGTACAAACGTGGCATCAAGCGAGATGGTCTCAAAACTCGGTTTGATCACCACGGCCCATCCTAAGCCGTATGCACTCCATTGGCTCGATGATGGAAACAAGGTGAAAGTATCAAGGCAAGTGAAGGTCGGACTCACCATGGGTTCGTATGGCGATGATATTACATGCGATGTACTACCGATGGACGCATGTCACGTGTTATTAGGAAGACCTTGGTTATTTGATCGGGACGTACTACATCGTGGGAGGAGTAACGAGTATGAGTTACGTGACAAAGGTAAAAAAATTGTTCTTAAACCTATGTCACCTCAAGCTATCCGGACGATGAGTTCGAAAAAGGTCGAAGGACCGAAACTTACGATGTTTGCAAACGAGAAAGAAGTCGAACACGCCATTGATACGAATCGGTCAACATCATCAAATAACAAAAAGAAGATTATCCGGCCACGCTTGATTGAGTCGCAGGCATACATAAAATCCTCATGCAAAATACATGGACAAATTACCAATTCTCGCGCGCACGACGACTTCGCAGCAGTTTTAGTATTTTGCCCATAACTTTCTCGTCCGAAATCCGATTCAGGTGATTCAAGTGGCCATGGAAAGCTAAGAAAGAAAGCTACAAATCTTATGAAGACCATAGGACCAAATTCGGACCCATTGGATCCCAGAAATGACAAAACCGACAGCATCATATTTGGTCCAAAATCATGAAGATTTTTGTCTCTTCTAGTTTCAAGACTTGATACGATATCTAATATTCCAATCGAAGAAGCTCCAATAAAAATAGACGTCCACGACGATACGCATGGCCATGCATCATTATACCTGGGAGAAAAGAATACGCGGATTGGAGTTACTTTGTTAACCGGAACAGGAGTAACGTAAAACTCAACGACGGATCGGTCCGGGAGCATGTAAATTCGGCCAAAACATGCTTGAAAGGGACCTCACTTGACTTCATATCTTTGACAAGATAATGAAGTTATTTTCCTTCCCCACCATGATAAGAAACGGCCGAAACACCAAGATTTGAAGAAGACTTCCATGTCCCTCATGTCATTATCACCTATATAAATACAAGGAGGATGATATCATAATCTACACCAAATCCTCCTAATTGAGCTCGGCCGAATTGATGCATGAAAGGAAGGATATTTGGTCTTCTTCATGTCCCCATCACTTAATAAGTCCAAGATGTCTTCATCAACATAAAAATGGTCTTCTTCATGTCCCCATCACTTAATAAGTCCAAGATGTCTTCATCAACATAAAAATCCAAGATGCTTGGTATCTACTTGGAGATTTTCGGCCGAAATGGAAGTTGCTAGGAAGTTTCGTTTTCTCGTTTTGTTGTATTTTCTTACGGTTGGGAACTACTATATATAGTAGGGCTCGTTGTACTTGTAAATCATCTTGAATCTTGAAAGTAAAAAAACCTTGTATTTCTTTGAAATATACGTTGAACGAGTTCAACAAAACCTTGGTTATTATTTCGACGCGTCTCGAGATTTTAACTTGATCAATTCTCAATAGGTCTTGGGAAGAGATTACTTTTATCGAGTTATAGGTCTAGTTCGATAAAACACATCCAAATCCGTATACACTACTACCTCACGGCCGAAATCCATTTAAGTTCGGCCACCCCTTGTATTTTCGAGTGACACTTTGATAATCGTCAAGACATAATAATCTTCCGTTGTATTTCATACGCTTTACGTACGTAATTCGTATCATCTTCTTGTTCGATATTTTTTATTGTTATATCCGATATTATTCACATACAAAATACATCCGAAAAACTCCATATTCGTAAAAGCCTTCCGCTATCATACACTTACATATACTCCGACCGATACGTATCCACCTCTCCCCGGATAATTCGTATCAGCCATTGACGATGGCGAACGTGTTTATTTGATGATGATCAAAGAGGTCCGAAATCTTGTCACCAAATCGCACCATGAGGAAGAAATAGATGCACTATTACACGAGTTTTCGGACGTATTCCCCGAAGACTTGCCGATAGGATTACCACCTATCCGCGGAATTGAACACCAGATTGATCTTATACCGGGAGCTCCATTACCGAACAAAGCGGCGTATCGTTGTAATCCCGAAGAAACCAAAGAACTACAACGTCAAATTGATGAACTCATGAATCACGGATATGTCCGAGAAAGTTTAAGTCCGTGTGCGGTTCCAGTTCTACTTGTACCAAAAAAAGACGGATCATGGCGAATGTGTATTGACAGTAGAGCCGTGAATAACATCACCGTCAAGTATCGGTTCCCCACCGAGACTAGACGACATGCTGGACGAGTTACATGGCTCGGTTATATTTTCCAAAGTTGATTTACGGAGCGGATACCATCAAATCCGCATGCGAGAGGGAGACGAATGGAAGACGGCGTTTAAAACAAAGAATGGACTTTACGAATGGGTTGTGATGCCATTCGGCCTCACGAACGCCCCGAGCACTTTTATGAGGTTGATGAACGAGGTTCTCAAACCTTTCTTGGGAAGGTTTGTTGTCGTATACTTAGACGACATTTTGATCTACAGTCGATCCGTAGAGGAGCATCTCGAACATTTGCGGTACGTATTTGAGACGCTAAGGGAACAGAAACTTTATGGAAAGCGGGAGAAGTGTACTTTCCTAGTCGAGAGTCTTGTCTTTCTCGGCTATGTTGTTTCGAAAGACGGAGTTTCGGTCGACCAAGAAAAGATCGCGGCAATCAAGTCGTGGCCGACCCCAAAGACAATCACGGAGATACGATCATTTCATGGCCTCGCTTCTTTTTACCGACGATTCATACGGGACTTTAGCACCATCTCCAGCCCGATCACGGAGTGTCTAAAAAAAGAAACCTTTGCATGGAACGAGGCGGCCCAAAAAGCTTTTGATAATTTAAAGGGAAAATTATGTGAAGCGCCGATTTTGACGTTACCCGATTTTTCACAACCGTTTGAGGTGGAATGCGATGCTAGCGGAGTTGGAATCGGGGCAGTGCTTATTCAAAACGGCCGTCCCATCGCCTATTTTTCGGAGAAGCTAAGTGGCGCTCGAGTGAATTATTGTACGTACGATAAGGAGTTCTATGCTATCGTAAGAGCACTCGATCATTGGAGTCACTATTTACGTTCAAAACATTTCGTGTTACATTCGGATCACGAGTCGTTGAAATACATCAACGGACAAAGCAAGCTAAGCCCGAGACATGCAAAATGGGTGGAATTTCTACAATCTTTTCACTTTTCATCCAAGTACAAAGACGGGAAGAGTAATATAGTGGCGGATGCACTATCGAGACGGTATGCCTTACTTTCGATTCTAGATGTTCGTTTGTTGGGGTTCGAGACTTTGAAAGATCATTACAACGACGATTTGGACTTCGGGGAAATTTTTAACCGTTGTAAAACAGCCCCGTACGAGGAATTTGTGTTACAGGATGGCTTTCTCTTCAAGGGGAATAAATTATGTGTGCCGAGACATATAATTCGGGAATTGCTAGTTCGGGAGGCGCACGGAGGAGGGCTAGCCGGTCACTTCGGCTCGACCAAGACTGTAGAAGTGCTAAAAGAACATTTCTTTTGGCCAAAGATGTATGGTGACGTAAGCACAATCGTAAGTAAATGCGTCACTTGTCACATGATGAAAAGTTCGTTCAAGCCAAGTACATACATGCCGTTGCCAATACCGTTACGACCGTGGGAGGATGTCTCGATGGATTTTATTGTGGCTTTACCTCGTACTCAACGAGGCAAAGATTCGATCATGGTGGTCGTCGACCGTTTTTCGAAAATGGCTCACTTTATAGCATGCCACAAAACCGATGATGCAAGCAATGTGGCGGACTTGTACTTCCGGGAAGTAGTTCGTTTACACGGAGTTCCAAAAACTATCGTGTCGGATCGAGATTCTAAATTTCTGAGTTACTTCTGGAATACTTTATGGAGAAAAGTGGGTACTAAACTCCTATTTAGTACTTCACATCACCCGCAAACCGATGGACAGACCGAGGTGACTAATCGAACCTTGGGAGCATTATTGCGAGGATTGGTGAATAAAACACAGAAGGATTGGGACGTTAAACTTGCTCATGCGGAGTTCGCATACAACCGATCACCCGGTTATGCCACGGCCCATTCACCTTTTGAAATAGTATACGGATTAAATCCGCACTTGCCAATGGACTTGATTCCCTTGCCGAGCAACGAGTTGGTTCACAAAGACGCCGAAGCAAAACTCAAATCAATGGTGAAGTTACATGAAAAGATACGGGAACGGATTAAAGAAGTAAATGAAATATACAAACGGAAGTCGAACAAAAATAAAAAAGCAAGATTATTTGATGTTGGCGACTTAGTTTGGATACATTTGAGAAAAGAAAGATTCCCAAGCAAACGGAAGAACAAATTGATGCCGAGAGCCGAAGGTCCGTACAAAATTGTGGAAAAAGTGAACGACAACGCATACAAAGTCGAACTTCCGGGCGAATACGGAGTACACGCGACATTCAACGTAGGTGATCTCTCGCCCTACCTTGACGACGATGGCATTACGGAATTGAGGTCAATTCCTTTCAAAGAAGGAGGGAATGATACGATATTTAATATTCCAATCGAAGAAGCTCAAATAAAAATCGACATCCACGACGATACAAATCCGCATGGCCATGCATCATTATACTTGGGAGAAAAGAATACGCGGATTGGAGTTACGTTGTTAATCGGAACAGGAGTAACGTAAAACTCGACGACGGAATCGGTCCGAAAGCATGAAGATCGGCCAAAACATGCTTGAAAGGGACCCTTTGTCTTCATATCTTTCACAAGATAAGTGAAGATCACCTCCTTCCCCACCTTGTTTGAAAATCGGCCAAGACAAAATAAAAGACCCCATCTTCATATCTTATCAAGATCCATGAAGATCATGTCCTAAATAAATCTCCCAAACCTCCCCACAAAATCGGCCGAAATCTCCCATGGATAAAGACTTTCATCAAGTCTTTTTCAACATGTCAAAGTCATACACACTACATTCCAAGATACTTGAAGATTGTCCAAAATCTTGCCTTCCCCACCTTGAAGAATCGGCCGAACATGCTAAGGGATGGAGACTTGCATTTTCGTTTTTTTCTTGTTGTTTTTGTATCATTATCCTTGTATACTACTATATATAGTAGTCCATTTGGTGATTGTAAGATATCTTGAAAGTTATAAACATTGTATTTCTCTTGAAATATACGTTGAACGAGTTCAACAAAACTTTGGTTATTATTTCGACGCGTCTCGAATTATAACTTGATCAATTCTCAATAGGTCTTGAGGAGAGATTATCTTTATCGAGTTATATGTCTAATTCGTAAAACACATTCAAATCCATACACTATCCTACATCACGGCCGAAACCGTATAATTTGGTCACCACCTTGTACTTTTGTCAGACGACGAGTTGTCAGACGAGCGAGTCCTGCTGTTCAAATTGTCAGACGAGCGAGTCTTACTGTTCGGAAGTGCTATATCGACGAGTTGCTGTAGCGGCTTGCTTCATTTCGGCTGAGTACTGTTCGCTACCGTACGTGAAAGAGTCTTCTGCTGTACCGAGAGAGAATTCGTATCATAAGACCGTGATAATCTTCCGTTGTATTTTATACGCTTTACGTACACTTACATACGTAATTCGTATAAAAAACATGCATACGTATGCATGTTCATGCATACAAAATCGGCCATAATAGGGGAGATTTCGGCCGATTTGATGAAGGATCCATGAAGGATCTTTGTCCCCACAACTTTCAACTTTGCCTTCATTTTTCAAAGTCCACCATAATAAGATCAAGGATAGATATTGTGGCTCACTCCACCCCTTGAAAATCAAATCGGCCGAACCACATGTAGATGAAGACACCAAGATGTTGCTTTCATGTTCAAGTCTTTGCCAAAGCCTTATCACATGAGAAAGATGGTTATCTCCTTCCTTCATGCTACCCCACGGCCGAAATCAACATGGAAGAAGCCAAGCATGTGTTGTTTTCAATCTTTGTCAAAAGTCTTGATGTTTTAGTTTAATAATTGCTTGTCTTTTAGCTTGATTTTGTGTGATCTTGTTTGGCTTTGTTAGGAGTTGTAAATGGCTATATAATAGCCTCATATTCAACCTTAAGAAATAACTTTTGAAGCTTGAAAAAAAACGAAATACATGTTACGTATTCATTGTTGAATGATTTTCAGCACACCTCAATCATAATTCGACGCGTCTTCGAGTTGTAATTTAATCGATTCTCAATAGGTCTTGAGGAGAGATTGTCTTATCAAACTATAGGTCTAGTTTGATAATTTACTTTCATATTATCTTGTTATGGAAACTGAATTGCCCTACTTTCGGTTAATTCTTACGAGTGTTACACATATACGAGTGTTGTGAGGCAACAAAATATATCCGCTGCATTTTCCAGCGAATTTACGTTCATCATAATACGTAATTCGTATCATAAGTGGTATCGGAGCCCAAGGTTATTTCGCGAAATTCTCTTGGCGATTTTCTTGTCAAAGCTATCTTATCATGGATTTTTCCGACGATTTCATGGAGAAACTACGTGAAGCACTACAAAACTTACAAGAACCACGTTTTCAAGCTAGACGAGGAGGCTATGACGCACATTCACCGCGTCATGTGGATGAATTTAAAGTTAATGAACTTCCGGAATTTGTCGGAGGTACCAATCCCGAAGTCTACTTGGAGTGGGAAAGGAAGATTGAACGTATGTTCGACTTCAAGCGCCTTAACGATGAGAAACGTTGCAAATATACGATTCTCAAGTTAGGGAAGGGCGCTTCCTTATGGTTCAAGGGTGTGAAAACACAACGAGCTCGTGCGGGAAAAGAGAAAATTCGTTCTTGGGATTCTTTGAAGAAAAAACTACGTAAAAGGTATGTCCCGACATCACATCAGTTAACCTTATACCGAAAAATTGCGGAGTTCGTGCAAGGGAAACTAAGTGTGGAAGAATACATCAAAGAATTTGAAGGCTTGGCCTTAATGGGAGAACTTGAAGAAAATGAAGAACAAAGAATGTCACGTTTCTTACGTGGCCTAAACCGAAACATTGCAAATACGGTGGAATTATACCCATGCGGAGATTTTGACACTTTATGCGGACTATGCATAAAAATTGAAGCTCAAAACAAAGTGAAGTTTGCCAAAACCGAATTTACATCAAAGTTCGAGGATCCAAGTACCGGTTCGAGTTCAATTACCACAACGATACCGACTCCTATCTCTACTACGGTTTCTAAAACCCCCGGCGTACCGAAGGAAATGAGCCTAACCAAAGTAAGATGTTTTAAATGCCAAGGATTCGGTCACTATCAAAATACTTGTCCTAACAAACGTGTGGTGACGCTAAGAGAAGCCATCACGATCCGAAAGGAGTTGCTAGTCTAGGACGAAGGAGAAAGACTAGGTGATATATTTAATTCCAACGTGGAGGAAGACGAGGGAGAAGAATGTGAAACTTACGAGGCTCCAAACTATGATACAACATTAGTTCTTCGTACTTTACAAGTCAAACCCGTTTCAAATGATTCGGAACAACGGGACCAAATATTTCACACCAAGTGTCAAGTCGGGAACAAATGGTGTAGTTTGATAATCGATGGAGGAAGTTGTACCAACGTAGCGTCAAGGGAGATGGTGATGAAGCTTGGACTCATCACTACTACTCACCCAAAACCATACGCATTACATTGGCTCGATGACGGGAGTAGAGTGAAAGTCTCGAAACAAGTACGGGTCGGCTTAACCATGGGTTCGTACGTTGACAACATATTATGCGATGTACTCCCGATGGATGCATGCCATGTACTCTTGGGACGACCATGGCTATTCGATAGAAATGTTTTACATCGAGGAAGAAGTAACGAGTACGAGTTGCGGGATAAGGACAAGAGGGTCGTGTTGAAACTAATGTCACTTCAATCTATGATCCCTAACCGAGGTGAGAAACTGAATCTAACCATGTTTGCTAGTGAGAGGGAAATTGAGCTTGGTACTGAGATTGGCCGGTTAAAAGAAAACGACAATGCGTATAAACTAGAACTTCCGGGCGATTATGGGGTACACGCCACTTTTAACGTGGGCGATCTATCTTCTTATCTTGACGACGAGGGAATCACTGAATTGAGGTCAATTCCTTTCAAAGGGGGAGGAGATGATGCGATTGTGACATCTTCAAACGAAGTAAGCGAAGTAAGAATTGACGTAGGTGATGATACCACGTTGCATGCACATGCACCTACGTACTTCGTTGAGAAAACAAATACGGAAATGGGAACCACCTTAATAATCGGAACCGGGATAACTTAGACGTACCAAAACATGCATACGTATGCATGTTCATGCATACAAAATCGGCCATAATAGGGGAGATTTCGGCCGATTTGATGAAGGATCCATGAAGGATCTTTGTCCCCACAACTTTCAACTTTGCCTTCATTTTTCAAAGTCCACCATAATAAGATCAAGGATAGATATTGTGGCTCACTCCACCCCTTGAAAATCAAATCGGCCGAACCACATGTAGATGAAGACACCAAGATGTTGCTTTCATGTTCAAGTCTTTGCCAAAGCCTTATCACATGAGAAAGATGGTTATCTCCTTCCTTCATGCTACCCCACGGCCGAAATCAACATGGAAGAAGCCAAACATGTGTTGTTTTCAATCTTTGTCAAAAGTCTTGATGTTTTAGTTTAATAATTGCTTGTCTTTTAGCTTGATTTTGTGTGATCTTGTTTGGCTTTGTTAGGAGTTGTAAATGGCTATATAATAGCCTCATATTCAACCTTAAGAAATAACTTTTGAAGCTTGAAAAAAAACGAAATACATGAAATTTATTCATTTTTTAATGATTTTCAAAGACACCTCGATCATAATTCGACGCGTCTTCGAGTTGTAATTTAATCGATTCTCAATAGGTCTTGAGGAGAGATTGTCTTATCAAACTATAGGTCTAGTTTGATAATTTACTTTCATATTATCTTGTTTATGGAAACCGAATTGCCCTACTTTCGGTTAATTCTTACGAGTGTTACACATATACGAGTGTTGTGAGGCAACAAAATATATCCGCTGCATTTTCCAGCGAATTTACGTTCATCATAATACGTAATTCGTATCATAAGTGGTATCGGAGCCCAAGGTTATTTCGCGAAATTCTCTTGGCGATTTTCTTGTCAAAGCTATCTTATCATGGATTTTTCCGACGATTTCATGGAGAAACTACGTGAAGCACTACAAAACTTACAAGAACCACGTTTTCAAGCTAGACGAGGAGGCTATGACGCACAATCACCGCGTCATGTGGATGAATTTAAAGTTAATGAACTTCCGGAATTTGTCGGAGGTACCAATCCCGAAGTCTACTTGGAGTGGGAAAGGAAGATTGAACGTATGTTCGACTTCAAGCGCCTTAACGATGAGAAACGTTGCAAATATACGATTCTCAAGTTAGGGAAGGGCGCTTCCTTATGGTTCAAGGGTGTGAAAACACAACGAGCTCGTGCGGGAAAAGAGAAAATTCGTTCTTGGGATTCTTTGAAGAAAAAACTACGTAAAAGGTATGTCCCGACATCACATCAGTTAACCTTATACCGAAAAATTGCGGAGTTCGTGCAAGGGAAACTAAGTGTGGAAGAATACATCAAAGAATTTGAAGGCTTGGCCTTAATGGGAGAACTTGAAGAAAATGAAGAACAAAGAATGTCACGTTTCTTACGTGGCCTAAACCGAAACATTGCAAATATGGTGGAATTATACCCATGCGGAGATTTTGACACTTTATGCGGACTATGCATACAAATTGAAGCTCAAAACAAAGTGAAGTTTGCCAAAACCGAATTTACATCAAAGTTCGAGGATCTAAGTACCGGTTCGAGTTCAATTACCACAACGATACCGACTCCTATCTCTACTACGGTTTCTAAAACCCCCGGCGAACCGAAGGAAATGAGCCTAACCAAAGTAAGATGTTTTAAATGCCAAGGATTCGGTCACTATCAAAATACTTGTCCTAACAAACGTGTGGTGACGCTAAGAGAAGCCATCACGATCCGAGAGGAGTTGCTAGTCGAGGACGAAGGAGAAAGACTAGGTGATGTATTTAATTCCAACGTGGAGGAAGACGAGGGAGAAGAATGTGAAACTTACGAGGCTCCAAACTATGATACAACATTAGTTCTTCGTACTTTACAAGTCAAACCCGTTTCAAATGATTCGGAACAACGGGACCAAATATTTCACACCAAGTGTCAAGTCGGGAACAAATGGTGTAGTTTGATAATTGATGGAGGAAGTTGTACCAACGTAGCGTCAAGGGAGATGGTGATGAAGCTTGGACTCATCACTACTACTCACCCAAAACCATACGCATTACATTGGCTCGATGACGGGAGTAGAGTGAAAGTATCGAAACAAGTACGGGTCGGCTTAACCATGGGTTCGTACGTTGACAAAATATTATGCGATGTACTCCCGATGGATGCATGCCATGTACTCTTGGGACGACCATGGCTATTCGATAGAGATGTTTTACATCGAGGAAGAAGTAACGAGTACGAGTTGCGGGATAAGGACAAGAGGGTCGTGTTGAAACCAATGTCACTTCAATCTATGATCCCTAACCGAGGTGAGAAACCGAATCTAACCATGTTTGCTAGTGAGAGGGAAATTGAGCTTGGTACTGAGATTGGCCGGTTAAAAGAAAACGACAATGCGTATAAAGTAGAACTTCCGGGCGATTATGGGGTACACGCCACTTTTAACGTGGGCGATCTATCTTCTTATCTTGACGACGAGGGAATCACTGAATTGAGGTCAATTCCTTTCAAAGGGGGAGAAGATGATGCGATTGTGACATCTTCAAACGAAGTAAGCGAAGTAAGAATTGACGTAGGTGATGATACCACGTTGCATGCACATGCACCTACGTACTTCGTTGAGAAAACAAATACGGAAATGGGAACCACCTTAATAATCGGAACCGGGATAACTTAGACGTACCAAAACATGCATACGTATGCATGTTCATGCATAAAAAATCGGCCATAATAGTGGAGATTTCGGCCGATTTGATGAAGGATCCATGAAGGATCTTTGTCCCCACAACTTTCAACTTTGCCTTCATTTTTCAAAGTCCACCATAATAAGATCAAGGATAGATATTGTGGCTCACTCCACCCCTTGAAAATCAAATCGGCCGAACCACATGTAGATGAAGACACCAAGATGTTGCTTTCATGTTCAAGTCTTTGCCAAAGCCTTATCACATGAGAAAGATGGTTATCTCCTTCCTTCATGCTACCCCACGGCCGAAATCAACATGGAAGAAGCCAAGCATGTGTTCTTTTCAATCTTTGTCAAAAGTCTTGATGTTTTAGTTTAATAATTGCTTGTCTTTTAGCTTGATTTTGTGTGATCTTGTTTGGCTTTGTTAGGAGTTGTAAATGGCTATATAATAGCCTCATATTCAACCTTAAGAAATAACTTTTGAAGCTTGAAAAAAAACGAAATACATGTTATGTATTCATTGTTGAATGATTTTCAGCACACCTCGATCATAATTCGACGCGTCTTCGAGTTGTAATTTAATCGATTCTCAATAGGTCTTGAGGAGAGATTGTCTTATCAAACTATAGGTCTAGTTTGATAATTTACTTTCATATTATCTTGTTTATGGAAACCGAATTGCCCTACTTTCGGTTAATTCTTACGAGTGTTACACATATACGAGTGTTGTGAGGCTACAAAATATATCCGCTGCATTCTCCGGCGAATTTACATTCATCATAATACGTAATTCGTCTCATAAGTGGTATCGGAGCCCAAGGTTATTTCGCGAAATTCTCTTGGCGATTTTCTTGTCAAAGCTATCTTATCATGGATTTTTCCGACGATTTCATGGAGAAACTACGTGAAGCACTACAAAACTTACAAGAACCACGTTTTCAAGATAGACGAGGAGGCTATGACGCACATTCACCGCGTCATGTGGATGAATTTAAAGTTAATGAACTTCCGGAATTTGTCGGAGGTACCAATCCCGAAGTCTACTTGGAGTGGGAAAGGAAGATTGAACGTATGTTCGACTTCAAGCGCCTTAACGATGAGAAACGTTGCAAATATGCGATTCTCAAGTTAGGGAAGGGCGCTTCCTTATTGTTCAAGGGTGTGAAAACACAACGAGCTCGTGCGGGAAAAGAGAAAATTCGTTCTTGGGATTCTTTGAAGAAAAAACTACGTAAAAGGTATGTCCCGACATCACATCAGTTAACCTTATACCGAAAAATTGCGGAGTTCGTGCAAGGGAAACTAAGTGTGGAAGAATACATCAAAGAATTTGAAGGCTTGGCCTTAATGGGAGAACTTGAAGAAAATGAAGAACAAAGAATGTCACGTTTCTTACGTGGCCTAAACCGAAACATTGCAAATACGGTGGAATTATACCCATGCGGAGATTTTGATACGAATTACGTAAGTAATGCGTATAAAACACAGCGGGAGATTATCACGTTTACAATATTGATCAAAATTACAAAGGGGATGGACGAATATAATGGGATTCGGCCGTGCTGTAGAATGATGTACGGAGTTTGGTGTGTTTTATCGAACTAGACCTATAACTCGATAAAGATAATCTCTTCCCAAGACCTATTGAGAATTGATCAAGTTAAAATCTCGAGACGCGTCGAAACAATAACTAAAGTTTGTTGAACTCGTTCAACGTATATTTCAAAGGAAATACAAGGTTTATTATGATTCAAGATATTTTACAAGTACAACGAGCACTACTATATATAGTAGTTTCCAACCGTAAGTGAATACAACAAAACGAGAAAACGAACTTCCTAGCAACTTCCATCTCGGCCGAAAGTCTCCAAGTAGATACCAAGTTGATGAAGACATCTTGGACTTATTAAGTGAGGATTTTTGTTGATGAAGACATCTTGGACTTATTAAGTGATGGAGACATGAAGAAGACCAAATATCCTTCCTTCCATGCATCAATTCGCGAACTTATTAGGAGGATTTGGTGTAGATTAGATGAAGATATCTTGATGGTGACATGAAGAACATGCTTGAAGAAAGTCTTCCTCAATCTCATGATATGGCCGATTTTGTGGGGAAGGAGATCATGGTGAATTTTGGTGTTATTAGGTGATGAAAGTCTTTCTCAATATCTAGTAGGGCCGATTTGTTGATGTCATGTATCTTGACAATCATGAGTCCCTTTCAAGCATGATATGGACGATTTTTCATGCTTTCGACCGATTCCGCTGCCGAGTTTTACGTTATTCCGATTCCGATTAACAACGTAACTCCAATCCGATTAACATTTTCTCCTAAGTATAACGATGCATGGCCATGCGAATTTGCATCATCATGGATGTCGATTTTTATGGAGCTTCTTCGATGGAATATTAGATATCGTATCATTCCTCCGTCTTTGAAAGGAATTGACCTCAATTCCGTAATGCCATCGTCGTCAAGGTAAGGCGAGAGATCACCTACGTTGAAAGTCGCGTGTACTCCGTATTCGCCCTAAGTTTGACTTTGTATGCGTTGTCGCTCACTTTTTCCACAATTTTGTACGGACCCTCGGCTCTCGGCATCAATTTGTTCTTCCGTTTGCTTGGGAATCTTTCTTTTCTCAAATGTATCCAAACTAAGTCGCCAACTTCAAATAACCTCGCTTTTTTATTTTTGTTCGACTTCCGTTTGTAAATTTCATTCACTTCTTTAATCTGTTCCCGTATCTTTTCATGTAACTTCATCATTGATTTGAGTTTTGCTTCGGCGTCTTTGTGAACCAATTCGTTGCTCGGCAAGGGAATCAAGTCCAATGGCAAGTGTGGATTTAATCCGTATACTACTTCAAAAGGCGAATGGGCCGTGGCATAACCGGGTGATCGGTTGTATGCGAATTCCGCATGAGCAAGTTTAACGTCCCAATCCTTCTGTTTTATTTACCAACCCTCGCAATAATGCTCCTAAGGTTCGATTTGTTACCTCGGTCTGTCCGTTGGTTTGTGGGTGATGTGAAGTCTTGAATAGGAGTTTAGTACCGACATTCCTCCATAAAGTATTCCGTATAACTCGTAAATTTGGAATCTCGATCCGACACGATAGTTTTGGAACTCCGTAAACGAACTACTCCTAAGTACAAGTCCGCCGATTGCTTGCATCATCGGTTTTGTGGCATGCGATAAAGTGAGCCATTTTCAAAAACGGTCGACGACCACCATGATCGAGTCTTTGCCTCGTTGAGTACGAGGTAAAGCCACAATAAAATCCATCGAGACATCCTCCCACTGGCCGTAATCGGATTGGCAACGGCATGTATGTACTCGACTTGAACGAACTTTTCATCATGTGACAAGTTACGCATTTGCTCACGATTGTGCTTACGTCACCATACATCTTCGCCAAAAGAAATGTTCTTTAGCACCTCTACGCCTTGGTCGAGCCGAAATGACCGGCTAGTCCTCCTCCGTGCGCCCCGAACCAAAGAATTCCCGAATTGTATGTCTCGGCACACATAATTTATTTCCTTGAAAAGAAAGCCATCCTCAGAAACAAATTCCTCAGACGGGGCCGTTTTACAACGGTTAAAAATTTCAAGTCCAAATCGTCGTTGTAATGATCTTTCAAAGTCTCGAACCCCAACAAACGAACATCCAAAGATCGATGCAGAAGGCATACCGTCTCGATAGTGCATCCGCCACTACATTACTCTTCCGTCTTTGTACTTGGATGAAAAGTGAAAAGATTGTAAAAATTCCACCCATTTTGCATGTCTCGGCTTAGCTTACTTTGTCCGTTGATGTATTTCAACGACTCGTGATCCGAATGCAAAGACGAAATGTTTCGAACGTAGATAATGACTCCAATGATCGAGTGCTCTTACGATAGCATAGAACTCCTTGTCGTAAGTACAATAATTCACTCGGCGCCACTTAACTTCTCCGAAAATAGGTGATGGGACGGCCCTTTGAATAAGCACCGCCCGATTCCAACTCCGCTAGCGTCGCATTCCACCTCAAACGGTTGTGAAAAATCGGGTAACGTCAAAATCGGCGCTTCACATAATTTTCCTTTTAAATTTTCAAAAGCCTTTGGGCCGCCTGTTCCATGCAAAGGTTCCTTTTTAGACACTCCGTGATCGGACCGAGATGGTGCTAAAGTCCCGTATGAATCGTCGGTAAAAGAAGCGAGGCCATGAAATGACCGTACCTCCGTGATTATCTTTGGGGTCGGCCACGACTTGATTGCCGCGATCTTCTCTTGGTCGACCGAAACTCCGTCTTCGAAACAACATAGCCGAGAAAGACAAGACTCTCGACTAGGAAAGTACACTTCTCCCGTTTTCCATAAAGTTTTTGTTCCCTTAGCGTCTCAAATACGTACCGCAAATGTTCGAGATGTTCTTCTACGGACCGACTGTAGATCAAAATGTCGTCTAAGTACACGACAACAAACTTTCCCAAGAAAGGTTTAAGAACCTCGTTCATCAACCTCATAAAAGTGCTCGGGGCGTTGGTGAGGCCGAATGGCATCACAACCCATTCGTAAAGTCCATTCTTTGTTTTAAACGCCGTTTTCCATTCGTCTCCCTCTCGCATGCGGATTTGATGGTATCCGCTCCGTAAATCAACTTTGGAAAATATAACCGAGCCATGTAACTCGTCTAGCATGTCGTCTAGTCTCGGGATGGGGAACCGATACTTGACGGTGATGTTATTTACGGCTCATCACAATACACATTCGCCAAGTTCCGTTTTTTTGGTACAAGTAGAATCGGAACCGCACACGGACTTAAACTTTCTCGGACATATCCGTGATTCATGAGTTCATCAATTTGGCGTTGTAGTTCTTTGGTTTCTTCAGATTACAATGATACGCCGCTTTGTTCGAATGGAGCTCCTGGTATAAGATCAATCTGGTGTTCAATTCCGCGGATAGGTGGTAATCCTACCGGCAAGTCTTCGGGAATACGTCCAAAACTCGTAATAGAGCATCTATCTCTTCCTCATGGTGCGATTTGGTGGCAAGATTTCGACCTCTTTGATCATCATCAAATAAACACGTTCGCCATCGTCAATGGCGTGTTCGACTTCTTTCTCGTTTGCAAACATCGTAAGTTTCGGTCCTTCGACTTTTTTCGAACTCATCGTCCGGATAGCTTGAGGTGACATAGGTTTAAGAACAATTTTTTTACCTTTGTCACGTAACTCATACTCGTTACTCCTCCCTCGATGTAGTACGTCCCGATCAAATAACCAAGGTCTTCCCAATAACACGTGACATGCGTCCATCGGTAGTACATCGCATGTAATATCATCGCCATACGAACCCATGGTGAGTCCGACCTTCACTTGCCTTGATACTTTCACCTTGTTTCCATCATCGAGCCAATGGAGTGCATACGGTTTAGGATGGGCCGTGGTGATCAAACCGAGTTTTGAGACCATCTCGCTTGATGCCACGTTTGTACAACTTCCACCGTCAATGATCAAGCTACACCATTTATCTCCGACACGACACTTCGTGTGGAAGATTTGGTCTCGTTGTTCTTCGTCACTTGGGCGGCCTTCGCTTGTAACATGCGAAGGACGAGGTTCGTGTCATAGTTCGGGGCATCGTATGCCTCGCATTCTTCTTCTTCTTCGTCCTTCTAAGTTAAAAACGTCTCCAACTCTTTCTTCTTGGCTAGCAATTCCTCTCGGCGGCTATGGCTTCTCGTAACGTCACAATCCTCCGATTTGGACAAGCACTTTGATAGTGTCCAAATCCTTGACATTTGAAACACCGGACTTTAGATAGGCTTGTTTCTTTTGGTGTGATAGGAGTTTTTGGAATGGTAGTAACGGGTTGGCTTGTGGTGACAGGTTTTGGAAACGAGCTAGAACTCGCGCCAAAGTTGGTATTTCCGTATTTAGGTGGGAATTCGGGTTTAGAGAGTTTTGTTTTGTTTTGATTTTCCAACTTTATGCAAAGTCCGCATAAAGTATCAAAGTCGGAATAGGGGTAGAGTTCCACGGAATTAGCAATATTTTTGTTCAAACTCGTAGGAAACGGGACATCCGCAATTCTTCGCTTTCTTCAAGTTCTCCCATCAAGGATAAGTTTTCAAACTCCTCGATGTACTCCTCGACACTTAGCTTTCCTTGCGTGAGTTCAGAAATTTTTCGATACAAGCTTAACTTGTGTGTAGTCGGGACATATCTCTTTCGTAGTTTCTTTTAGAGAATCCTACGAACGTATCTTCTCTTTCCTAAGACGAACTCTTTGTGTCTTCATTCGCTCAAACCAAAGGGAAGCTCCCTTTCCAAGTTTGAGGATCGCATACTTGCAACGTACCTCGTCATTGAGA
This sequence comes from Orobanche coerulescens, assembly GCA_033398695.1. Taxonomy (NCBI): domain Eukaryota; kingdom Viridiplantae; phylum Streptophyta; class Magnoliopsida; order Lamiales; family Orobanchaceae; genus Orobanche; species Orobanche coerulescens. The sequence goes on along the minus strand of CM065804.1, from coordinate 100,715,009 downwards.
TCCTTGAACTCAAACATTCATTCAATTTTTCTTTCCCACTCCAAATAAACCTCGGGATCGGTGCCGCCTACGAACTTCGGGAGTTCGCTTGTCTTGTATTCATCAGCATGTCGTGGTGCATGCATGGTGTCGTATCCTCGTCGTGCTTGGATTTTGGGCTCCGGTAAGCCACGAAGAACGTCACGTAGTTGTGCTACTTCTTCATCGGTGAATGCCATCTTCTTGAGTAACGTCGAGAACTGTGAGACAAATGGCTCTGGTACCACTTATGATACGAATTACGTAAGTAATGCGTATAAAACACAGCGGGAGATTATCACGTTTACAATATTGATCAAAATTACAAAGGGGATGGACGAATATAATGGGATTCGGCCGTGATGTAGAATGATGTACGGAGTTTGGTGTGTTTTATCGAACTAGACCTATAACTCGATAAAGATAATCTCTTCCCAAGACCTATTGAGAATTGATCAAGTTAAAATCTCGAGACGCGTCGAAACAATAACTAAAGTTTGTTGAACTCGTTCAACGTATATTTCAAAGGAAATACAAGGTTTATTATGATTCAAGATATTTTACAAGTACAACGAGCACTACTATATATAGTAGTTTCCAACCGTAAGTGAATACAACAAAACGAGAAAACGAACTTCCTAGCAACTTCCATCTCGGCCGAAAGTCTCCAAGTAGATACCAAGTTGATGAAGACATCTTGGACTTATTAAGTGAGGATTTTTGTTGATGAAGACATCTTGGACTTATTAAGTGATGGAGACATGAAGAAGACCAAATATCCTTCCTTCCATGCATCAATTCGGCCGAACTTATTAGGAGGATTTGGTGTAGATTATTAGATGAAGATATCTTGATGGTGACATGAAGAACATGCTTGAAGAAAGTCTTCCTCAATCTCATGATATGGCCGATTTTGTGGGGAAGGAGATCATGGTGAATTTTGGTGTTATTAGGTGATGAAAGTCTTTCTCAATATCTAGTAGGGCCGATTTGTTGATGTCATGTATCTTGACAATCATGAGTCCCTTTCAAGCATGATATGGCCGATTTTTCATGCTTTCGGACCGATTCCGTCGTCGAGTTTTACGTTATTCCGATTCCGATTAACAACGTAACTCCAATCCGATTAACATTTTCTCCTAAGTATAACGATGCATGGCCATGCGAATTTGCATCATCATGGATGTCGATTTTTATTGGAGCTTCTTCGACTGGAATATTAGATATCGTATCAGATTTTGACACTTTATGCGGACTATGCATAAAAATTGAAGCTCAAAACAAAGTGAAGTTTGCCAAAACCGAATTTACATCAAAGTTCGAGGATCCAAGTACCGGTTCGAGTTCAATTACCACAACGATACCGACTCCTATCTCTACTACGGTTTCTAAAGCCCCCGGCGTACCGAAGGAAATGAGCCTAACCAAAGTAAGATGTTTTAAATGCCAAGGATTCGGTCACTATCAAAATGCTTGTCCTAACAAACGTGTGGTGACGCTAAGAGAAGCCATCACGATCCGAGAGGAGTTGCTAGTCGAGGACGAAGGAGAAAGACTAGGTGATGTATTTAATTCCAACGTGGAGGAAGACGAGGGAGAAGAATGTGAAACTTACGAGGCTCCAAACTATGATACAACATTAGTTCTTCGTACTTTACAAGTCAAACCCGTTTCAAATGATTCGGAACAACGGGACCAAATATTTCACACCAAGTGTCAAGTCGGGAACAAATGGTGTAGTTTGATAATCGATGGAGGAAGTTGTACCAACGTAGCGTCAAGGGAGATGGTGATGAAGCTTGGACTCATCACTACTACTCACCCAAAACCATACGCATTACATTGGCTCGATGACGGGAGTAGAGTGAAAGTCTCGAAACAAGTACGGGTCGGCTTAACCATGGGTTCGTACGTTGACAACATATTATGCAATGTACTCCCGATGGATGCAAGCCATGTACTCTTGGGACGACCATGGCTATTCGATAGAGATGTTTTACATCGAGAAAGAAGTAACGAGTACGAGTTGCGGGATAAGGACAAGAGGGTCGTGTTGAAACCAATGTCACTTCAATCTATGATCCCTAACCGAGGTGAGAAACCGAATAAAGGGGACGGAATGATACAAAATTGACTAGTTCAAATAAAGAAGACGAAGCAAGGATCGACGTAAACGGCCTTACAACGCGCCATGCACGTGCAACTACATTTTTAGGCGAGAAAACGGACACAAAACGAGAAGGACCAAGGTGCCAGGTCTCGACCGTGTCATATGACACGGCCCATGTCATGCTGTGCCGGAAAATGCCGAAGTCACTGTCGGCCGAACCCGACCGTGTCAGGCGACACGGTCGAGTCCTACTCGCCCAGAAATGCCGGAATGCCTGCCCGTCCAACCCGACTGTGCCAGGCGACACGGTCGAGTCCTACTCGCCCAGAAATACCGGAACGCCTGCCGTCCAACCCGACCGTGCCCGGTGACACGGTCGAGTCCTACTCGTCCAGACATGCCGGAACACCTGCCCAGACAACCCGGCCGTGTTCCAGGACACGGTCGAGTCCTGCCGACCATGATGCGCGTACCGCGGCCGTGTCAATCGACATGGCCCGTGTCCCTACCGGCAGCCCACCTTATTTTATAGCCTTTTTTTGTTTTTTGTCTTTTCTTTTCCTTTTTACTCATTTTAGGGATTGTGTTTCCCCTAAATTATGATCTTGTGTTCCCTTTTGTATTTTATTTTGAATTGTTTTGATTATTCAAAGATTTTCTAATCTTTGAATTATTTTCTTTAATCATGGTAGGGAGACTTGGCTTCCTATAAGTAGTTTTGCATAAGTATTATAATGAATTGAATGTTGAAGTAAAAGATTACACTTTGTGTTTTCATCCTTGGTGAATGATTTTCATCGAACCTTGATTTTTATTCGACGCGTTTTTGAGTATTAATCCGATCGATTCTCAATAGGTCTTGAGAAGAAATCCTCTTATCTAATTATAGGTCTAATTCGATAAACCTTTCTTCTTGATCATTCAAGTCTTCTTGATCGATATTATCACTTTATCCGATATTACATCCATAAAACTACACCCGAAATACAATACTCATAAAAGACTTCCGCTACGATATTCTTATACACACTCCGACCGATACATATTCATCTTTCCGAGCAAATTCATATCAGGATCGAATTGCAGATTTTATGGGCATCGAACCTGCCCCGGGGCCGCAATACTCAGTCAGGGCTATCCGTTGGATTAGGCCACAGGTGGGGTGGTGGAAATTAAATTTGGACGGCGCTGCGAAGGGTAATCCGGGCGGTGCGTCCGCTGGGGGAATTGTTCGGGATCACCACGACAATCCTCTTATCATGTTCTCCGAATTTCTTGGAACTCAAACCAACAGTTTTTTGGAAATTTACGCCATTTGGAGAGGGCTCGAGTTATGAAATCAACACAATGTTAAAAAAGTTTGGGTGGTAATTGACTCGAAAATTGCATTTCAATTGATTATTCATTCAACTTCCTGCCACTGGAAAATCCAAAGGATTATTTTTCAAATTCGATCTCTTATGGATAAAATTGAGACTCATTTCTCTCATATCTTTAGAGAAGGCAATGCAGTCGCTGACCTCTTAGCCAACGAAGGTTGTGATCGTCAAGATTTCCACCTCCGAAAATTCTCAGATTTATTAAACTGGATAAAATGGCCTACCCGTATATTAGGAGGAATAAAATTCATGTGTAATAGTTAGCAGGCTTAGTGGATCATTGCCTGCTGGGCGTGTAGAGGGCCTCGTCCACCCTCGTTTTTCAGATTAATAATATATGCTGGTTTTAAAAAAAAAAGTCTTGTTAATAGGAGATAAGACGATGTTACATGCATTCAAGTCGGAAATCTATGAAAACTCGGGTTTATTGATTATATTCGAGCCTTCTATACTCAGAATTGGCTACAGCAACTCTGATTAATCTTTTCTTTCTTGATTAATTCTTGTTGTAGCAAGGATACTTTATAAGATCATTACTAAAATCCTTGTCTTAAGTAACTTTATCTTCAAGATTATTACTAAAATCCTCACGGACAGACTTTCTAGTTTTATTCATGAGATCATCAGCCCCCATCAGTTTGGCTTTATTCCGGGTCGGCGTATCCACGATTGTATATCTATTGCTTCGGAATGCGTTAATTGTTTGAATCGCCGCGCGTTCGGCGGTAACATGGCTATTAAAATTGACATTCGTAAAGCTTTTGACACTCTTTCCTGGGAGTTCTTATTGGATGTTCTTCACAGTTTTGGTTTTCATGACCAGTTTGTTGCTTGGGTTTCCACCATTCTTCACTCAGCGAAGCTTTCTATTCTTATAAATGGTGCTCCTACGGGTTACTTTGCAAAATAAGGGGTTCGGCAAGGTGATCCCATGTCCCCTCTTTTATTTTGTATTGCTGAGGAGATGCTCGGTCTCATGCTCTCCAATGCGGTTCAGACTACTCTCTTCAAGCCTATTTTTGCGGGCCGTAAGATTGTCTATCCTTCTCACCTTTTTATGCGGATGATGCTATCGTGTTTGGTCGTGCCTCTACGGATAATGCCAATGCCATATCGAAGATTCTTGATGATTACTCAGCTATTTCGGGTCAGGCTATGAACCTTAATAAATCTAAGGTTTATTTCGGTTCTCATGTTCCTATCCACACCAAACGGGTCATTCTGCGCACCCTTGGCATGCGCGAGGGATCACTCCCTTTCAATTACCTCGGGGTTCCGTTATTCTGCGGCATACCCCATCTCATCCATATTGCCCCGGTCGTTGACAAAATTATTAGTAAATTTTCTGCTTGGAAAGGATCCTCTCTCTCGATGGCTGGTCGTATTTGCTTAGTTAACTCTATTATCATGAGCTCCTCCATTCACTCTATGATGATATATAGTTGGCCGATCAAATTGATAAACAAATTAGATTCGGCGGCTAGAAATTTTATTTGGTCAGGGGACATTAGTCACAAGAACGCATGTACTGTGGCCTGGAGTAGAGTTTGTTCCCCTTTAGAGGAGGGAGGGCTTGGGGTGAGGCATCTTCGTACGATGAATGAATCCTTTTTGTTCCGTTTGGCACAGGTTATTCTCACAGAGGATTCCTTTTGTGGAAAATTCCTTCGTCAGAGGTTTCTCAGAAGTAATTTGGATACTCGCAAGATTGTTTCTTCCTCTATATTCAGGGGGGTTCGTAATCATATTCCCCGTCTTCTTAACACTTCCAGTTGGGTTATTGGTAATGGTCAGAATATTAATTTTTGGTGGAACAACTGGCTAGGTTATATCATTGGTCGTGATGTTGCTTTAGATGTCGTCTATGCCCCCTCTGACTTTGAAGGAAAAGACGAGCGGGTTTGGGCTAAATCGGTGCATGGCAATGTTACCTCTCAAATCGCTTATTGGCACCTTCGCCACAACTTTCCTAAGGTGAGCTGGGGGAAATGGATTTGGCACAGATTAATCCCCGTTCGGCGTTCTCTCACGGTCTGGAAGGCTATTCACAACAGGCTGCCTGTTTTTGATCTTCTTCGTTTAAGGGGTTTCATTGGTCCTTCGGTTTGCCTTTTCTGTCTCTCTGCCCGTGAATCGATTGACCATATTTTCACCGAGTGTGTTGTTATCCGGCGCCTGGGACTATATTGAGCGGGGCTTCTTAAACTCTTTAGAACTGAATGCTGGGTTCGGGCACTTCATCATTCGAGCTATGGATATCAGATTTAGTCAGCAGATCTCTACTCTCTGGAGATTCACTATTATTAGTGTCGTCTGGGCTATCTCGGCATATTCACGTGAGGTTTTATATAATGATGCTAAATTTTCTATCATGTCTCTTCGTTCTATAGTTTGGTCTCTTCTCGAGAATGTAATAACTATGACATGGGCACCATGGATAACGCTATTTCGATCTGGTTCGTCTTCGCTCGGGTGTGGTGGCCACGCGAGACCTCCGCTTTACCCTATTTATGTGAAATGGTATCCCCCAATTCGGATGAAAGTTAACACCGATGGGATGGCTAAAGGTCGCCTGTGCTTGGGTGCTATTGGCCTTGTTTATCGGAATCGTCTGGGCCGGGTTTTGGCACTCTCTCTGCAAAGAATTGGTTGCCGCTTTGCCTTCCAAGCCGAGTTGGTCGCGCTATTCATGCTATTGAGATTGCTTTTTATCATGGTTGGGATTATTTGTATCGAGTCCGACTCTACTTATGTTGTGAGCATTCTCTCGGATCGTAGTTCTACTGTTCCTGGATCTACCGCATCATTTGAGGCGGATTTGGCGTATTATTGACGGCATGCACTTCAGTGGTCTCTCATATCTATAGAGAAGGAATGCGGTGGCGATCGATTTCTAAAAGATTGGTTTCTTACGAGTGGTCTAGCGAAGCACCGCAGCCTCTCCGAGATCTTCATTGAGGGATATGTCTCCTATGTATTTTAGCCGACATTAGTTTTCTCAAAGATAACGCTAGAACTTTTTCCCTATCGTAGGTTTTTCCCATTGGGTTTTTCTACGATAGGGTTTTAACGAGGCCTGCGGTTGCAACCCCATACATCTGGTATGGGGGTTTAGGTCCTTTTATTCTATTTTCATAGATTGCTTTTGCATTTGTGTTTTTCTCTCTATTTCTCTTGACTACCCGCCTGTGGGATTAGCTTGAGATTTATTTTGTTGTCTAGGATGGCCCTCTCTTTGTAACTCTTTTCTGTTTCTCGTTTTTTTTAATAATATTGACCTTGATGAGTAAAAAAAAAGGATACTTTATAATAGCTCTGATTAAACCTTTATTTTATGATTAAGTCTTGTTAATAGGACATAAGACCACAATACATGTATTCGAGTCGGAACTCTATGAAAACTCGAGTTTACTGATTAAATTCGAGCCTTTTATATTCATAATTGGCTATAACAGCTCCGATTAATCTTTTCTTTATTGATTAAATCTTCTTGTAGAAAGGATCTATTATAAGAGCTCCGATTAAGCCTTTACTTATTGATTAAGTCTTGTTAATAGGAGATAAGACCACGCTACATTCATTCGAGTCAGAACTCTATGAAAACTCGGGTTTATTCATTAGATTCAAGCCTTTTGTATTCAGAAAATGCTATAACAGCTCCGATTAATCTTTTCTTTCTTGATTGTCTTCTTATAGCAAGGATTCGTTATAATAGCTCTGATTAAACCTTTGCTTCTTGACTAAGTCTTGTTAATATGAGATAAGACCATATTACATACATTCGAGTTCGAACTTTTTGAAAACTCGAGTTTATTGATTAGATTCGAGCCTTTTGTACTCAGAATTGACTATAGCAGCTCCAGTTAATCTTTTACTTCTTGATTAAGTCTTTTTGTAGCAAGGATTGGATATAATAACTCCGGTTAAGCCTTTACTTATTGATTAAGTCTTGTTAATAGGAGATAAGACCACGTTACATGCATTGGAGTCGTAACTCTATGAAATATCGGGTTTATTAATTAGATTCTGATACGGAATCAATTAATACGAATGAAGAAGACGAAGTAAGGATCGACGTAAATGACCTTACAACACGCCATGCACGGACTACTACATATTTAGGCGAGAAAACGGACACAAGACATGAAGTTTCGGTCTCGGCCGTGTCATATGACACGGCCCGTGTCATGCTGTGCCGGAAGATCGATATCAATTGCAGCCGAACCCGACCGTGTCAGGCGACACGGTCGTGTCACACTCTTCCGGATAGTGAAATCTCGCTGCCCGACCAACTCGACCGTGTCAGGCAACACGGCCGTGTCACACTCTTCCGGATAGTGAAATCTCGCTGTCCGACCAACCCGACCATGCCAGGCGACACGGTCGAGTCCTGTTGAACGTCCTTGTCGCGCCGCGGACGTATCAAGCGACACGGCCCGTGTCCTGCCGGCAGGATACTTTATTTTATAGCATTTTTTTGTCTTCTCTTTTCTTCTTTTACTCATTTTAGGGATTGTGTTTCCCCTAAATTATGATTTTGTGTTTCCTTTATATTTTATTTTGATTATTCAAAGATTTTGTAATCTTTGAATTGTTTTCTTTATTTGATAGGGAGACTTAGTTTTTCCTATAAATTGAGTCTTGTATAAGCATTGTAAGATATTGAATGTTGAAATAAGAATACACCTTGTGTTTCTATCCTTGATAAATTATTTTTTATCAAACTCTTGATTTTTATTCGACGCGTTTTTGAGTATTAATCCGATCGATTCTCAATAGGTCTTGAGAAGAAATCACTTATCGAATTATAGGTCTAATTCGATAAATCCTTGTTCTTGATCGTTCAAGCCTCCTTGATCGATATTCTTACTTTGTCCGATATTACATCCATAAAACTACATCCGAAATACACTACTCATAAAAAGACTTCCACTACGATATTCATATACATACTCCGACCGATACATATTCATCTTTCCGGGCGAATTCGTATCATTAGTGGCATCGGATCCCAAGGCTATTTCCTTGGCGATTTTATTGAAGATTTCTTGTTCAAAACTATCCCTTGAATCTTGTTATGGATTCCTCCGATCCCGTTCTTGATGAAACTCCATGACGCACTAAGCGGTCTACCAGAGCCACATATGCAAGCAAGACGCGGGGATGACACACGTTAAATGCACCATGCGGACGAGTTTAAAGTAAACGAACTTCCGGAGTTCGTTGGAGGTACCGATCCCGAAGCTTATTTGGAGTGGGAATGGAAGATTGAGCGCATGTTCGAATTCAAAGACCTTAACGACGAGAAACGTTGCAAATATGCAATTCTCAAGTTAGGGAAGGGTGCTTCTCTTTGGTTCGAATGAGTGAAGACACGAAGAGCTCAGGCGTGAAAAGCAAAAATCCATTCATGGGATTCTTTAAAAAGAAAACTTCGTAAGAGGTATGTGCCAACATCACACTGGTTAAACTTATACCGTAAGATTGCCGACTTCATGCAAGGCAAACTAAGTGTCGGTGAAGAGTTCGAAAGTTTGGTCTTGATGGGAGAGCTAGAAGAAAACGAAGAGCAAAAGATGTCACGTTTTTTGCGTAGCTTAAATAAAAACATAGCCAACACGGTGGAGTTATACCCATATGAAGATTTCGATACTTTATGTGGATTATGTGTGAAGATAGAAGCCCAAAATAAATTGAACTTTTCAAGACCCGAATTTCCTTCCAAATTCGGGAATCCAAGTGCCGGTTCAAGTTCGGGTACTAAAAGCACCACGCCAAGTCATGTCCCTATCACGGCACCTAAGGCTCCCTACGTACCCAAGGAAACAAGTTTGGCGAAGGTACAATGTTTCAAGTGTCAAGGGTTCGGTCATTACCAAAATGCATGTCCGAACAAACGGGTGGTGACACTAAGAGAGGCTCTTGAGGTCCGGGAAGAATTATTGGCCGAGGACGAATGAGAAAGACTCGGTGACGTGTTTGATGTAGACGCCGAAGAAGAAGAGAAGTGCGAGGCTTACAATGCTCCGGATTATGACACGAGTCTAGTCCTTCGCAATTTACAAGTCAAGACGGTTTTGAGGGACACAGAACAACGAGATCAAATATTCCACACCAAGTGTCAAATTAAAGACAAATGGTGTAGTTTGATAATCGATGGAGGAAATTGTACGAATGTTGCTTCAAGCGAGATGGTGACAAAGCTTGGACTCATCACTACTATTCATCCAAAACCATACGCGTTACATTGGGTCGATGATGGGAGTAAGGTGAAAGTTTCGAAACAAGTACGGGTCGGATTAACTATGGGCTCATATGGTGACAACGTACTATGTGATGTACTCCCGATGGATGCATGCCACATACTTTTGGGACGGCCATGGCTATTTGATAGAGACGTTTCACATCGAGAAAGAAGTAACGAATATGAATTACGGGATAAAGGCAAGAAGATTGTGCTTAAACCAATGGCACCCCAAGCCATTCATTCGATGAGTTCTAATCAAATGGAAAAACCGAAGCTTACTATATTTGCTAGTGAGAAAGAGGTGAGACACGCTATTGACGATGGCGGGCATGTGTATTTGTTGATGATTAAAGAAACACGAGATGTTGACATGATTGTGCAAGGCAAGAGAGATATCGATACCTTGCTACGAGAATTTGCCGATGTCTTCCCAGAAGACTTACCGCCGGGTTTGCCACCCTTTCGTGGGATTGAACACCAAGTCGACCTTGTACCGGGTGCATCACTCCCTAACAAGGTCGCCTATCGATGTAACCCCGAGGAGACAAAGGAGTTGCAAAAACAAATCGAGGAGCTAATGAATCGCGGGTACGTTCGAGAAAGCTTGAGCCCTTGTGCGGTTCCGGTTTTACTTGTTCCAAAGAAAGATGGATCATGGCGGATGTGTATAGATAGTAGAGCCGTGAACAACATAACCATCAAATATTGATTCCCAATTCCGAGACTTGATGATATGTTGGACGAGTTGCATGGTTCGATGATTTTTTCGAAAGTTGATTTGAGAAGCGGCTATCATCAAATTCGCATGCGGGAAGGGGACGAATGGAAGACGGCTTTCAAAACAAAACATGGATTATACGAATGGCTCGTCATGCCCTTTGGCCTTACGAATGCACCAAGTACTTTCATGCGATTAATGAATGAGGTACTTAAGCCGTTTTTGGGAAAGTTTGTCGTCGTATACTTGGACGACATCTTGATTTATAGTCGATCATTGCAAGAGCATACCGGGCACTTGATACGAAGCCGAATACTCCAAGCGAAGAAGATGAAGTAAGAATTGACGTAAAACACCTCGATCGCGCTACAACCTACTTAGGCGAGAAAACAGAAACAAGGCACGGAGTTACCTTGATAGTCGAAATTGGAGTAACTTAAACAAAAGACAAATAGCATCTTGGGGAGGGAAAAGGGATCAAGTGGCAACTAAACAAATAAAAAGATGTTCAGCTTTCTCTTACAAAAGCAGCAGGATTCTTGGCAAAAAGGGCGGCTGTCAACAAACAACTTGGAGGCTAAGACCCAGCTTTTACTTTTGTCTACAAGTGACATGAGGAACCTTTTTATTATCTTTTATTATTCTAAGCTCAGCTTGTATTAGTTTAAGTTATCATGTCAGGCTGCTTTTGCCTATAAATAGTGGCAGTAGAGTTGTAATGAATAATTATTGAATGTTGAAGAATTGAGAACACTTTGTGTTTTTCTGGTGAATGCTTTTCATCAAAACTTGGTTTTTATTCGACGCGTTTGAAAACTAATCTGATTGATTCTCAATAGGTCTTGAGGAGAAATCACTTTATCAAATTATAGGTCTAATTTGATAAAACATCTGTTTATATCTTGTTTCGATATTCTGTTTATTTTTCGATACAGTTGTATACTTGTCCGATATTCCGCATATAGTGTCGTTCGATCCTTCGAACTTATTTCCTGTTTTAACTTTGTTTCCGTCCAAAACGTGCTGTTTCGAGTGTCGCCGTTTGGAGGTGGACTGCTTAGTCATTTTCTATTTGGCCAAATTCCTATCCTGTTCAGATCGAATTACCGTCTTCATCAATTATCGCATTGTTGCCGTAGCGGTTGTCACCAGTTCCCGACAGCTTCTTGGCCGACTTCCGCCACAAAGAAGCCTTCCGCTGTATCGATAGCGAATTCGCATAACCAGTGAGAATTCGTATCATAAGTGGCATCGGAGACCAAGTTCTTGATCTTTGGCATTATGGATCTCAACGACGCTGATTTCTTGGCAAAACTTCGTGACGCATTGCGTGACGTACCAGAACAACGCGACTGTTGGCAACCTAGGCGTGGTGACTATGAACGACCCTCACGCCATGTCGAAGAGTTCAAGGTGAACGAGTTTCCGAGTTCATTGGAGGGACCGACCACCAAGTTTACCTGGAATGGGAACGAAAAATTGATCGTATATTCGAATTTAAAGACCTTGACGATGAGAAAAGGTGTAAGTATGCAATTCTCAAGTTGGGGAAAGGAGCTTCACTTTGGTACGAAGGAGTGAAAACACGAAGAGCTCGTACGGGGAAAGAAAAGATCCGTTCGTGGGATTCGTTAAAAAGAAAACTTCGCAAAAGATATGTACCAGCATCACACCGGTTATCCTTGTACAGGAAGATAGCAGATCTCATGCAAGGAAAGTTAAATGTCAGCGAGTACATTGAGGAGTTTGAGAATCTAACCTTAATGGGAGAAATAGAGGAGAATGAGGAACAGAAGATGTCGCGATTCTTGCGTGGCTTAAACCGAAGCATAGCTAACTCGGTGGAATCAGTATCCATACGAGGACTTCGATACATTATGTGGGTTATGTGTGAAGTTAGAAGCTCGTAACAGATGAAGTCAGCATAAACCTCGAGTTTCATAAGTTTGGAAACCCAAGCGTCGGATCTAGTTCAGCGGTTAAGGCAATTGTACCGACTCCAGTTCCTTGCGAATCCGGCTAAGGCGACTGTACCCTACGCATCAAGGAGACAAGTTTGGCTAAAGTGAGATGTTTCAAATGTCAAGGGTTCGGCATTATCAAAATGCTTGTCCAAACAAACGAGTGGTGACACTGGGAAGTCACACGATCCGAGACGAGTTGTTGGTTGAGGAAGAAAGACTGGGTGACGTATTTGATTTCGACTTGAAGGATGAAGAAGGAGAAGAATGCGAGACTTACGATGCTCTGAGCTATGACACGGCTTTAGTTCTGCGAACGCTACAAGCCAAAGCTGTATCGAATGATTCGGAACAGCGGAATCAAATATTTCACACAAAGTGTCGAGTGGGAAATAAATGGTGTAGTTTGATCGTGGATGGAGGGAGTTGCACCAACGTAGCTTCTAGCGAGATGGTGATTAAACTCGGGCTGACCACTACGGTTCACCCGAAACCTTACACTTTGCATTGGCTCGATGATGGGAGCAAAATAAGGGTGACTAAACAAGTGAGGATTGGACTAGCCATGGGTTCATATGAAGACAACGTATTATGTGATGTACTCCCGATGGATGCATGCCATGTACTGTTGGGAAGACCGTGGATGTTTGATAGGGACGTTTTACATCGAGGAAGAAGCAATGAGTACGAGTTACGAGATAAAGGCAAGAAGATTGTGCTTAAACCAATGTCACCTCAAGCTATTCACTCTATGAGTTCTAGTAGGAGTGAAAAACCAAAACTGGCCATGTTTGCGAGCGAACGGGAGGTGGAACATGCTATTAATGATGGCAAGTGTGTGTACTTGTTGGTTCTGAAGGAGGCACAGAATGGTAACATAGTTGTACGGAACGAAAGGATGGATGTCTTATTACGCGAATTTGCGGATGTTTTTCCCGAAGAATTACCATCGGGTTTACCACCAATTCGCGGGATTGAACATCAGATCGACCTCATACTGGGTGTGTCGTGGCCTAACAAAGCTGCCTATAGATGTAATCCCGAGGAAACAAAGGAATTACAAAACCAAATCGAAGAACTGATGGATCGTAGATACGTTCGAGAAAGCCTAAGTCCTTGTGCGGTTCCTAGACATCGGGTTCCAAAGAAAGATGGATCCTGGAGGATGTGTATTGACAGTCGGGCGGTGAACAACATAACCATCAAGTATCGATTTCCGATTCCGAGGCTTGATGACATGTTGGACAAATTACACGGATCAGTGATCTTTTCAAAAGTTGATCTACGAAGTGGTTATCACCAGATTCGAATGCGAGAAGGAGATGAGTGGAAGACAGCCTTCAAAACTAAACACGGGCTGTATGAATGGACCGTTATGCCGTTCGGTCTTACAAATGCACCGAGTACTTTCATGCGCTTGATGAATGAGGTACTTAAGCCATTTTTAGGGAAATTTGTGGTTGTATACTTAGATGATATTTTGATCTACAAATGATCGTCGCAAGAACATTTCGAACACTTGAGGCAAGTCTTCAAACCCTTAGAGACCAGAAGTCGTATGGAAAAAGGATAAGTGCTCATTTTTGGTCGAAAGTATAGTCTTTCTTGGCTATATTGTTTCAAAGGATGGAGTGTCGGTCGATCAAGCGAAGATCGAAGCAATTAAGTCCTCGCCGGTTCCCACTACTGACGGAGGTTAGATCATTCCATGGACTAGCTTCATTTTACCGAAGATTCATTCGAGACTTTAGTACCATTGCAAGCCCAATAACCGAATGTTTGAAGAAGGGCACGTTTAATCGAGCAGAGCCGCCAGAGTCATTTGCAAATTTGAAGGCGAAGTTGTGCGAAGCACCAATCTTAGCATTACCCGATTTTTCGCAACCGCTTGAGGTGGAATGTGATGCTAGCGGAGTGGGCATTGGAGCGGTTCTCATTCGTGGAAGGCGACCTATTGCTTATTTTTCCGAGAAGTTAAATGGTGCTCGTCGAATTATCAGACACGACAAGGAGTTTTATGCTATTGTGAGGGCTCTAGATCATTGGAGTCACTATCTTCGACCAAAGCATTTTATCATACACTCGGACCATGAATCTTTGAAGTATATTAACGGACAACACAAGTTAAGTCCTGCATGCGAAGTGGGTGAAATTCTTACAATCATTTCACTTCTCATCGAAGTATAAGGATGGCAAGAGCAATATTGTGGCGTATGCATTGTCTAGGCGTTATGCCTTACTCGCCACTCTTGATGTTCGTTTGCTAGGGTTCGACAAGAAAGGAGTATTACGAAGGTGATGCGGATTTTGGCAAAACCTTCGCCCCTGCAAACCCGTCTTGGGAGAATTTTTGATACAGGAGGGCTTTCTTTTTAAGGGAAATCGTCTTTGTCTACCCAGGCACACGATTCGCGAATTGCTGATTCGAGAGGCTCATGGGGGAGGTTTGGCTGGCCACTTCGGTTCGGCCAAGACATTAGAAGTGCTTAAGGAACATTTTTACTGGCCGAGGATGCAGGGGGATGTTAATAATATAATCAGTAAATGTGTGACGTGCCATATTGCGAAAAGTTCGTTCAAATCAGGAGTCTACACACCTTTACCGATTCCGGAGAGGCCGTGGGAAGATGTCTCAATGGATTTCATTGTGGCTTTGCCTCGAACCCAATGAGGTAAGGATGCGATTATGGTTGTTGTCGATCGTTTTTCAAAGATGGCTCATTTTGTTCCTTGTCACAAAACCGATGATGTGAGTAATGTTGCTGACTTGTATTTTCGAGAGGTGGTGCGATTACATGGAGTTCCGAAAACTATTGTTTCGGACCGGGACTCAAAGTTTCTAAGCTACTTTTGGAACACATTATGAAGGAAGGTGGGAACCAAGCTTTTGTTTAGTAGTTCACATCATCCTCAAACCGACGGACAAACTAAAGTAACGAATCGAACACTGGGAATGCTGTTGCGAGGCTTGGTAAGCAAAACACAAAAGGACTGGGATCTCAAATCGCACATGCGGAGTTTGCTTATAATCGATATCCTACTCATGCCACTGCACACTCTCCATTTGAAGTAGTTTACGGACTGAATCCTTACATGCCGCTAGATCTAATTCCACTACCAAGTGACGAATTGGTGCATAAGGATGCGGAGTCAAAACTAAAATCAATGATAAAATTACACGAACAGGTGCGGGATCGAATCAAGGAAATAAACGAGGCGTATAAAAGGAAGTCGAACAAGCAAAGAAAGCCGAGACTATTCGAGGTTGGAGATTTAGTTTGGTTACATTTGAGGAAGGAACGATTCCCGAGTAAGCGTAAGAATAAGTTAATGCCACGAGCCGAGGGGCCATTTAAAATAGTTGCGAAGGTGAACGACAATGCTTAAAATTAGAACTTCCGGGCGACTATGGAGTGCATGCTACTTTCAACATAGGTGATCTTTCTCCTTATCTTGATGATGACGGGATTGCGACTGAGGACAATTCCTCTTAAAGGGGGAGGGGATGATACGAAGCCGAATACTCCAAGCGAAGAAGATGAAGTAAGAATTGACGTAAAACACCTCGATCGCGCTACAACCTACTTAGGCGAGAAAACAGAAACAAGGCACGGAGTTACCTTGATAGTCGAAATTGAAGTAACTTAAACAAAAGACAAATAGCATCTTGGGGAGGGAAAAGTGATCAAGTGGCAACTAAACAAATAAAAAGATGTTCAGCTTTCTCTTACAAAAGCAGCAGGATTCTTGGCAAAAAGGGCGGCTGTCAACAAACAACTTGGAGGCTAAGACCCAGCTTTTACTTTTGTCCACAAGTGACATGAGGAACCTTTTTATTATCTTTTATTATTCTAAGCTCAGCTTGTATTAGTTTAAGTTATCATGTCAGGCTGCTTTTGCCTATAAATAGTGGCAGTAGAGTTGTAATGAATAATTATTGAATGTTGAAGAATTGAGAACACTTTGTGTTTTTCTGGTGAATGCTTTTCATCAAAACTTGGTTTTTATTCGACGCGTTTCGAATACTAATCTGATTGATTCTCAATAGGTCTTGAGGAGAAATCACTTTATCAAATTATAGGTCTAATTTGATAAAACATCTGTTTATATCTTGTTTCGATATTCTGTTTATTTTTCGATACAGTTGTATACTTGTCCGATATTCCGCATATAGTGTCGTTCGATCCTTCGAACTTATTTCCTGTTTTAACTTTGTTTCCGTCCAAAACGTGCTGTTTCGAGTGTCGCTGTTTGGAGGTGGACTGTTTCGAGTCATTTTCTAGTTGGCCAAATTCCTATCCTGTTGCTGTATCGAATTACCGTCTTCATCAATTATCAGTATTGTTGCTGTAGCGAGCGGTTGTCACCAGTTCCCGACAGTTTCTTGCTGACAGCTTCCGCTCGTCAAAGAAGCCTTCCGCTGTATCGATAGCGAATTCGCATAACCAGTGAGAATTCGTATCATAAGTGGCATCGGAGACCAAGTTCTTGATCTTTGGCATTATGGATCTCAACGACGCTGATTTCTTGGCAAAACTTCGTGACGCATTGCGTGACGTACCAGAACAACGCGACCAGCGTTGGCAACCTAGGCGTGGTGACTATGAACGACCCTCACGCCATGTCGAAGAGTTCAAGGTGAACGAGCTTCCAGAGTTCATTGGAGGGACCGACCCTGAAGTTTACCTGGAATGGGAACGAAAAATTGATCGTATATTCGAATTTAAAGACCTTGACGATGAGAAAAGGTGTAAGTATGCAATTCTCAAGTTGGGGAAAGGAGCTTCACTTTGGTACGAAGGAGTGAAAACACGAAGAGCTCGTACGGGGAAAGAAAAGATCCGTCGTGGGATTCGTTAAAAGAAAACTTCGCAAAGATATGTACCAAGATCACACCGGTTATCCTTGTACAGAAGATAGCAGATCTCATGCAAGGAAAGTTAAATGTCACGAGTACATTGAGGAGTTTGAGAATCTAACCTTAATGGGAGAAATAGAGGAGAATGAGGAACAAGATGTCGCGATTCTTGCGTGGCTTAAACCGAAGCATAGCTAACTCGGTGGAATCAGTATCCATACGAGGACTTCGATACATTATGTGGGTTATGTGTGAAGTTAGAAGCTCGTAATGTGATGAAGTCAGCATAAACCCGAGTTTCCAAATAAGTTTGGAAACCCAAGCGCCGGATCTAGTTCGGGTTAAGGCAATTGTACCGACTCCAGCCTGTTGCGAATCCGCTAAGGCGATCAGACCTACGCATCAAGGAGACAAGTTTGGCTAAAGTAAGATGTTTCAAATGTCAAGGGTTCGGGCATTATCAAAATGCTTGTCCAAACAAACGAGTGGTGACACTCAGGGAAGCTGTCACGATCCGAGACGAGTTGTTGGTTGAGGAAGAAAGACTGGGTGACGTATTTGATTTCGACTTGAAGGATGAAGAAGGAGAAGAATGCGAGACTTACGATGCTCTGAGCTATGAAACGGCTTTAGTTCTGCGAACGCTACAAGCCAAAGTCAGACGAATGATTCGAACAATGAATCAAATATTTCACACAAAGTGTCGAGTGGGAAATAAATGGTGTAGTTTGATCGTGGATGGAGGGAGTTGCACCAACGTAGCTTCCAGCGAGATGGTGACTAAACTCGGGCTGACCACTACGGTTCACCCGAAACCTTACACTTTGCATTGGCTCGATGATGGGAGCAAAATAAGGGTGACTAAACAAGTGAGGATTGGACTAGCCATGGGTTCATATGAAGACAACGTATTATGTGATGTACTCCCGATGGATGCATGCCATGTACTGTTGGGAAGACCGTGGATGTTTGATAGGGACGTTTTACATCGAGGAAGAAGCAATGAGTACGAGTTACGAGATAAAGGCAAGAAGATTGTGCTTAAACCAATGTCACCTCAAGCTATTCACTCTATGAGTTCTAGTAGGAGTGAAAAACCAAAACTGGCCATGTTTGCGAGCGAACGGGAGGTGGAACATGCTATTAATGATGGCAAGTGTGTGTACTTGTTGGTTCTGAAGGAGGCACAGAATGGTAACATAGTTGTACGGAACGAAAGGATGGATGTCTTATTACGCGAATTTGCGGATGTTTTTCCCGAAGAATTACCGTCGGGTTTACCACCAATTCGCGGGATTGAACATCAGATCGACCTCATACCGGGTGTGTCGTTGCCTAACAAAGCTGCCTATAGATGTAATCCCGAGGAAACAAAGGAATTACAAAACCAAATCGAAGAACTGATGGATCGTGGATACGTTCGAGAAAGCCTAAGTCCTTGTGCGGTTCCGGTATTACTGGTTCCAAAGAAAGATGGATCCTGGAGGATGTGTATTGACAGTCGGGCGGTGAACAACATAACCATCAAGTATCGATTTCCGATTCCGAGGCTTGATGACATGTTGGACGAATTACACGGATCAGTGATCTTTTCAAAAGTTGATCTACGAAGTGGTTATCACCAGATTCGAATGCGAGAAGGAGATGAGTGGAAGACAGCCTTCAAAACTAAACACGGGCTGTATGAATGGACCGTTATGCCGTTCGGTCTTACAAATGCACCGAGTACTTTCATGCGCTTGATGAATGAGGTACTTAAGCCATTTTTAGGGAAATTTGTGGTTGTATACTTAGATGATATTTTGATCTACAGCCGATCGCTGCAAGAACATTTCGAACACTTGAGGCAAGTCTTCGAAACCCTTAGAGACCAGAAGCTGTATGGAAAAAAGGAGAAGTGCTCATTTTTGGTCGAAAGTATAGTCTTTCTTGGCTATATTGTTTCAAAGGATGGAGTGTCGGTCGATCAAGCGAAGATCGAAGCAATTAAGTCCTGGCCGGTTCCCACTACAGTGACGGAGGTTAGATCGTTCCATGGACTAGCTTCATTTTACCGAAGATTCATTCGAGACTTTAGTACCATTGCAAGCCCAATAACCGAATGTTTGAAGAAGGGCACGTTTAATTGGAGCAGAGCTGCTCAGGAGTCATTTGCAAATTTGAAGGCGAAGTTGTGCGAAGCACCAATCTTAGCATTACCCGATTTTTCGCAACCGTTTGAGGTGGAATGTGATGCTAGCGGAGTGGGCATTGGAGCGGTTCTCATTCAGGGAAGGCGACCTATTGCTTATTTTTCCGAGAAGTTAAATGGTGCTCGTCTGAATTATTGTACGTACGACAAGGAGTTTTATGCTATTGTGAGGGCTCTAGATCATTGGAGTCACTATCTTCGACCAAAGCATTTTATCATACACTCGGACCATGAATCTTTGAAGTATATTAACGGACAACACAAGTTAAGTCCTGCATGCGAAGTGGGTGGAATTCTTACAATCATTTCACTTCTCATCGAAGTATAAGGATGGCAAGAGCAATATTGTGGCAGATGCGTTGTCTAGGCGTTATGCCTTACTCGCCACTCTTGATGTTCGTTTGCTAGGGTTCGATACAAGAAAGGAGTATTACGAAGGTGATGCGGATTTTGGCGAAACCTTCGCCCTGTGCAAACCTCGCCCGTGGGAGAATTTTCGATACAGAGGGCTTTCTTTTTAAGGGAAATCGTCTTTGTCTACCCAGCACACGATTCGCGAATTGCTGATTCGAGAGGCTCATGGGGAGGTTTGGCTGGCCACTTGGTTCGGCCAAGACATTAGAAGTGCTTAAGGAACATTTTTACGGCCGAGGATGCGGGGGATGTTAATAATATAATCAGTAAATGTGTGACGTGCCATATTGCGAAAAGTTCGTTCAAATCAGGAGTCTACACACCTTTACCGATTCCGGAGAGGCCGTGGGAAGATGTCTCAATGGATTTCATTGTGGCTTTGCCTCGAACCCAACGAGGTAAGGATGCGATTATGGTTGTTGTCGATCGTTTTTCAAAGATGGCTCATTTTGTTCCTTGTCACAAAACCGATGATGTGAGTAATGTTGCTGACTTGTATTTTCGAGAGGTGGTGCGATTACATGGAGTTCCGAAAACTATTGTTTCGGACCGGGACTCAAAGTTTCTAAGCTACTTTTGGAACACATTATGGAGGAAGGTGGGAACCAAGCTTTTGTTTAGTAGTTCACATCATCCTCAAACCGACGGACAAACTAAAGTAACGAATCGAACACTGGGAATGCTGTTGCGAGGCTTGGTAAGCAAAACACAAAAGGACTGGGATCTGAAACTGGCACATGCGGAGTTTGCTTATAATCGATATCCTACTCATGCCACTGCACACTCTCCATTTGAAGTAGTTTACGGACTGAATCCTTACATGCCGCTAGATCTAATTCCACTACCAAGTGACGAATTGGTGCATAAGGATGCGGAGTCAAAACTAAAATCAATGATAAAATTACACGAACAGGTGCGGGATCGAATCAAGGAAATAAACGAGGTGTATAAAAGGAAGTCGAACAAGCAAAGAAAGCCGAGACTATTCGAGGTTGGAGATTTAGTTTGGTTACATTTGAGGAAGGAACGATTCCCGAGTAAGCGTAAGAATAAGTTAATGCCACGAGCCGAGGGGCCATTTAAAATAGTTGCGAAGGTGAACGACAATGCTTACAAATTAGAACTTCCGGGCGACTATGGAGTGCATGCTACTTTCAACATAGGTGATCTTTCTCCTTATCTTGATGATGACGGGATTGCGGGGTGAGGACAATTCCTCTTAAAGGGGGAGGGGATGATACGAAGCCGAATACTCTAAGCGAAGAAGATGAAGTAAGAATTGACGTAAAACACCTCGATCGCGCTACAACCTACTTAGGCGAGAAAACAGAAACAAGGCACGGAGTTACCTTGATAGTCGAAATTGGAGTAACTTAAACAAAAGACAAATAGCATCTTGGGGAGGGAAAAGTGATCAAGTGGCAACTAAACAAATAAAAAGATGTTCAGCTTTCTCTTACAAAAGCAGCAGGATTCTTGGCAAAAAGGGCGGCTGTCAACAAACAACTTGGAGGCTAAGACCCAGCTTTTACTTTTGTCCACAAGTGACATGAGGAACCTTTTTATTATCTTTTATTATTCTAAGCTCAGCTTGTATTAGTTTAAGTTATCATGTCAGGCTGCTTTTGCCTATAAATAGTGGCAGTAGAGTTGTAATGAATAATTATTGAATGTTGAAGAATTGAGAACACTTTGTGTTTTTCTGGTGAATGCTTTTCATCAAAACTTGGTTTTTATTCGACGCCTTTCGAATACTAATATGATTGATTCTCAATAGGTCTTGAGGAGAAATCACTTTATCAAATTATAGGTCTAATTTGATAAAACATCTGTTTATATCTTGTTTCGATATTCTGTTTATTTTTCGATACAGTTGTATACTTGTCCGATATTCCGCATATAGTGTCGTTCGATCCTTCGAACTTATTTCCTGTTTTAACTTTGTTTCCGTCCAAAACGTGCTGTTTCGAGTGTCGCTGTTTGGAGGTGGACTGTTTCGAGTCATTTTCTAGTTGGCCAAATTCCTATCCTGTTGCTGTATCGAATTACCGTCTTCATCAATTATCAGTATTGTTGCTGTAGCGAGCGGTTGTCACGCTTCCGACAGCTTCTTTGCGACTTCCGCTCGTCAAAGAAGCCTTCCGCTGTATCGATAGCGAATTCGCATAACCAGTGAGAATTCGTATCAGCACTTGAGGAAAGTCTTCGAGATCCTTAGGGATCAAAAACTTTACGGGAAAAAGGAGAAGTGTTCGTTTCTAGTTGAGAGTGTAGCCTTTCTTGGCTACATCGTTTCTAAAGAAGGAGTGTCGGTTGATCAAACCAAGATCGAGGCGATTAAATCTTGGCCTACTCCCAAAACCATCGCGGAAGTCCGATCCTTTCACGGACTTGCTTCATTTTATCGGAGGTTCATACGAGACTTTAGTACCATTTCTAGTCCAATAATGGAATGCTTGAAAAAAGGACCGTTTGTGTGGAACGGGGCTGCCCAAGGGGCGTTTGAAAAATTGAAGGCGAAAATGTGTGAAGCGCCTATCTTGGCGTTACCCGACTTTTCACAACCATTCGAGGTAGAATGTGATGCAAGTGGAGTGGGTATTGGGGCGGTCCTCATCCAAGGGAGACGACCAATTGCTTACTTCTCGGAGAAATTGGGTGGGGCTCGACTCAACTATTGTACTTATGACAAGGAGTTCTATGTCATTGTGAGAGCTCTTGATCATTGGAGCCATTATCTTCGGCCGAAACATTTCATCCTACGCGAACGAGTCCTCTGCGGAGATGCGGGGTATCCAATCATCTAAACCAATAATCAGTGTTTCGGATCATGAGTCTTTAAAATATATTAACGGTCAACAAAAGTTGAGTCCGAGACATGCTAAATGGATGGAATTCTTGCAATCGTTCCACTTTTCATCAAAGTACAAGGATGGCAAGAGCAACGTTGTGGCGGATGCATTATCTAGACGGTATGCCTTGCTCTCTACTCTTGATATTCGTTTGCTTGGGTTCGAAACATTGAAGGAGTGTTATGATGGGGATGGGGATTTTGGTGAGATTTTCATTTGTTGTAAATCTGGTCCATTTGGAGAGTTAACATTGCAAGAAGGGTTCCTTTTCAAAGGAAATCGCCTTTGTTTACCCAAACACGCGATTTGGGAATTGTTAGTTCGGGAAGCTCACGGTGGAGGCTTGGCCGGCCATTTTGGTTCGGCTAAAACGTTGGAGGTACTTAAAGAGCATTTTCATTGGCCAAAGATGCAAGGGGATGTACACGACATAATTAATAAGTGTGTAACATGCCATATTGCAAAGAGTTCGTTCAAACCGGCAGTATACATGCCTTTGCCGATCCCGGAAAGGCCGTGGGAAGATGTCTCAATGGATTTCATTGTTGCTTTGCCTCGTACTCAATGATGGAGAGATGCGATTATGGTTGTTGTAGACCGATTTTCGAAGATAGCTCACTTTGTGGCTTCCCACAAGACGGACGACGCGAGTAACATCGCCGATTTGTATTTCCGAGAAATCGTACGATTGCATGGGGTTCCAAAAACGATTGTTTCGGATCGGGAATCAAAATTCCTTAGTTATTTTTGGAACACCTTGTGGAGAAAGGTGGGAACCAAACTACTATTTAGCACGTCACATCATCCACAAACGGACGGTCAAACCGAGGTAACCAATTGAACTTTGGGCACTTTACTACGTGGTCTTGTGAGCAAGACACAAAAGGATTGGGACTTGAAACTTGCACATGCGGAGTTCGCTTATAATCGTTCTCCTACTCATGCCATGACACACTCTCCGTTTGAAGTAGTTTACGGACTAAATCCGTACATGCCGTTTGATCTAATTCCATTTCCAAGTGACGAATTGGTGCACAAGGATGCAGAGTCAAAACTGAAATCGATGATGAAATTACACGAGCAAGTACGTAATCGAATCAAGGAAATAAACAAGGCTTACAAAAGAAAGTCAAACAAGCAAAGAAGGCCGAGATTATTCGAAGTCGGTGATTTGGTTTGGTTGCATTTGAGGAAAGAGCGATTCCCAAGTAAACGTAAGAACAAATTAATGCTGCGAGTGGAGGGACCGTTTAAAGTAATCGCAAAGGTGAACGACAACGCATACAAATTAGAACTTCCGGGAGATTATGGGGTTCATGCAACCTTTAATGTTGGGGACCTTTGATACGAATTATGTATGTAAGTGTACGTAAAGCGTATAAAATACAACGGAAGATTATTATGTCTTGACAAGTCTCAAAGTATCACTCAAAATTACAAGGAGGTGACCGAATTTAAATGGATTTCGGTCGTGAAGTAGTATGGTATATGGATTTGGATGTGTTTTATCGAATTAGACCTATAACTCGATAAAGGTAATCTCTCCTCAAGACCTATTGAGAATTGATCAAGTTAAAATTCGAGACGCGTCGAAATAATAACTAAAGTTTTGTTGAACTCGTTCAACGTATATTTCAAAGAAATACAAGGTTTATTAATATTCAAGATGCTTACAAATACAACAAGTACTACTATATATAGTAGTTTCCAACCATAAGAAAATACAACAAAACAAGAAAATGAAACTTCCTAGCAATCCTTCAAATAGGCCGAATCATCAAGGAGGGATCATGAGGATTTTGTGAAGATATGATATCAAGCCTTTTGGAATTATTATGGTGACTATGACATGAAGGACTATGACATGAAGGAAATATTTGATGAAAGTCTTCATCAAATATTATGTTTTGTTCAAATCGGCCGAATCATCAAGGAGGGATCATGAGGATTTTGTGAAGATATGATATCAAGCCTTTTGGAATTATTATGGTGACTATGACATGAAGGACTATGACATGAAGGAAATATTTGATGAAAGTCTTCATCAATTATTATGTTTTGGCCGATTTGTAGTAAGGTGGGGAAGGAGGATATCTTCACTATCTTGTGAAAGATATGAAGACAAGTAAGGGTCCCTTTCAAGAATGATGTGGCCGAATTTCCATGCTTTTGGACCGATCCCGTCGTCGAGTTTTACGTTACTCCGGTTCCGATTAACAACGTAACTCCAATCCGCGTGTTCTTTTCTCCCAAGTATAATGATGCATGGCCATGCGAATTTGTATCGTCGTGGATGTTGATTTTTATTGGAGCTTCTTCGATTGGAATATTTGATATCGTATCATTCCTTCCCTCTTTGAAAGGAATTGACCTCAATTCCATAATGCCATCGTCGTCAAGGTAAGGCGAGAGATCACCTACGTTGAAAGTCGCGTGTATTCCGTAATCGCCCGGAAGTTCTACTTTGTAGGCGTTGTCGTTCACTTTTCCCACAATTTTGTACGGACCTTCGGCTCTCGGCATTAATTTGTTCTTGCGTTTGCTTGGAAATCGTTCTTTCCTCAAATGTATCCAAACTAAGTCGCCAACATCAAATAATCTCGCTTTTTTATTTTTGTTCGACTTCCGTTTGTAAATTTCATTCACTTCTTTAATCCGCTCTCGTACCTTTTCATGTAACTTCATCATTGACTTGAGTTTTCATTCTGCGTCTTTGTGAACCAATTCGTCGGCAAGAACGGAATCAAATCCAATGGCATGTGCGGATTTATTCCGTATACTACTTCAAAAGGTGAATGGGCCGTGGCGAAGCCGGGTGATCGGTTGTATGCGAATTCCGCATGTGCAAGTTTAACGTCCCAATCCTTTTGTGTTTTATTCACCAATCCTCGCAATAATGCTCCCAAGGTTCGATTAATCACTTCGGTTTGTCCATCGGTTTGTGGGTGATGTGAAGTGCTGAATAGGAGTTTAGTACCCACTTTTCTCCATAAAGTATCCCAGAAGTAACTCAGAAATTTAGAATCTCGATCCGACACGATAGTTTTTGGAACTCCGTGTAAACGAACTACTTCCCGGAAGTATAAGTCCGCCGCATTGCTTGCATCATCGGTTTTGTGGCATGCTATAAAGTGAGCCATTTTCGAAAAACGGTCGACGACTACCATGATCGAGTCTTTGCCCCGTTGAGTACGAGGTAAAGCAACAATAAAATCCATCGAGACATCCTCCCATCACTACAACATTTTTTACTTTAGGCAACACTAAAAAATTCAACGGGTAGAAAACTGTTGCCTATAGATGGAATAAGCAACGGTTTTTTTCATGTTGCTAATAAATATGAATAAGCAACGGGCTTGACTTTAGGCAACACTAAAAAATTCAACGGGTAGAAAACTGTTGCCTATAGATGGAATAAGCAACAGTTTTTTGCATGTTGCTAATTAAATATAAATAAGCAACGGGTATTGTGTAAGGCAACGGTTAAATAATGGGATAGAAATGAGTGTTGCCTTAAACTTCATTAAAAACCCTGAAAACACTGTTCTAATTATTCCAACACTTAATTAAACTTCATCCCATCACACAGGCTCCCTACGACGGCTCAAATAACACGACATCATCTTCCATCCCAACCCCCAAATCACCTTTACCGACGGCGCTCCCTACGACGGCTCAAATAAATCACCGCACACAGGCTCCCTACGGCCGCCGCCTGTGACTCCGTGCTCAGCCTCCAATCGCGCCGCCCTACCTCCCCAAATCGCACGATCTCAGTTCTGCCTGCACTCCATTCTGAGACTTCAACTTCCATACGGTGAGTAGCAACATTTCTCTTTTCATAATAATGCTTTATATCCCCAAACCCCATATCTGGAAACCCCCTTCCATACGGTGAGGGAGTGATATTTTGCAGTCAATGATTATTTTTGTAAAACCCATCGAATTTGCAATATTTTTCAACTGTAGTAATCTGTTAGCAATTGGAGTGATCATTTTAGATATTTGCAATATTGTTCACCTCTGTTCGTATTTTTATAACATTTTAGTTGCCAATATTACTGGTTGGCCGTTGTTCTATAATAATAGAGTAGCATGAAATGCAAGAAAAGTAGATAAGACAAACAGAGAATGAAAAACATGTGTTCTGATATTTCACTAGAAGGAAATGGGTGTGGGGGCAGTGTTATTTTTCTCTGTTTTTTTTTAATCTTTCTTTGTTTTTTTGGTTAATAATGAAATGGTTACTGTTTCTTTGCTTAATAATTTGCTTATTGTTTCTTTGGTTGTTGTTTTGGTTAAGAATGTTTCAGCCACTATTGTATAGCTAACGTGGATGGGATGGCTCAAATCAAATAACATAAGTAAAAAAAACATTGTTGCATAAGATTATGAATAAGTTGTATAAATCTTGAGAGTGGGTCATGAAATTTTAAATCCTTGGACGATATAGTTTTTAATTATAATACTTTTTTTTAACCTAGTACTTAACATGTTCATCACTTTTTTATTAGATTGACAGTGATGGACAAAGAGTGGGTTAAACTAGCAAGGTTCAGTCCAGAATATATCAATGGTGTAGAGTCTTTTTTAGATTTTGCATACACTAAAGGAAGACCGCAAGGGGATGAGATATTATGTCCTTGTGTTAAGTGTAGAAATCGTTGTTGGGCAAAACGAAATGTGATATATGATCATTTAATAGGCACTGGATTTTTGAAAGGCTACGATGTTTGGGTGAACCATGGAGAGCGATTAGCATTCACAAAAGGCCTTGATAGTGAGATGGAAGATCAAGAGGACACACTTGATGACATTGATGGATTACTGTATGACACGTTTAGGGATGTGAGAGAAGCAGAGGGTGTCAACGAGGGTCCTAATGAAGATGCAACAAAATTCTATAATTTGGTTCATGAGGCAAAACAGGAATTATACCTAGGCTGCAAAAACTTCTCCACTTTGTCATTTACAATTCGAATGTACTTGTTAAAATGTCGCCATGGGTGGACCAATGCATCATTTAGTGCTCTTTTACAATTATTGAAAGAAGCCATTCCTAAGTTAAACATTCCTGAATCTTTTAACAAAACAAAGGCAATGATTAAAGACTTAGGCCTTAACTATGAAAAGATTCATGCTTGCCCAAATGATTGTGTCTTATTTTGGGAAGAGCATGAGAAATCTGATTCCTGCCCTATTTGTGGGGCTTCACGGTGGAAGGAATTCCCTCATATAGATTGTGAGTTTGAGGAACCAAAAAAAGAGCATAAAGTTCCTGAAAAAGTTTTGAGATACTTTCCCTTGATTCCAAGACTTCAAAGGCTGTTTATGTGCTCAAGGACAGCGGAGTCAATGTCGTGGCATGAAGAAGAGCGTACAAAGGATGGGAAATTGAGGCATCCTGCTGATGGCCAAGCATGGAAGGATTTTGACAACCTTTATCCCGATTTTGCTTCTGACTGTCGTAATTTAAGACTAGGCTTGACTAGTGATGGATTCAATCCATTTAGGACCTTGAGTATATCTCATAGTACATGGCCTGTCATGTTGATGGCATACAATCTTCCACCGTGGCTGTGCATGAAGTCCGAATATACTATGATGTCGTTGCTGATTCCAGGACCAAAATCACCTGGAAATAACATCGATGTGTACCTTCAACCCTTGATCAAGGAGTTGAAACAGTTATGGGAACCGGGAGTAGATACATATGATGCCTCTAAAAATCAAACTTTTCAAATGCGGGCAGCTTTGTTGTGGACTATTAGTGATTACCCTGGGTACGCTATGTTGTCTGGTTGGAGTACCAAAGGGAAGTTTGCATGTGCATGTTGCAATCATGGCACTTCTTCGATTTATTTGAAACATAGTCATAAGACGTGCTATATGGATCATCGTGTTTTTTTGCCAATGGATCATCCTTGGAGATCTAACAAAAAATCATTTAATGGAAAACAAGAATTTAGAATTGCCCCAACTTTGTTAACAGGGACAGATATCTTACAAGAGTTAGAATTTTTCATCAATGCTTTTGGGAAGAAGGGCAAGAAAAAAATTGATGGGTCATGGAAGAAGTTGTCGATCTTTTTTGAATTGCCATATTGGGCCTATGTTTCTTTACGTCATAATCTTGATGTAATGCACATAGAAAAAAACATATTGGACAGTATTATTGTCACTCTTTTGGAAATCTCAGGGAAGACAAAAGATCATCGGGAAGCTCGTTATGATTTACAAGATATGGGAATCAGAAAGAATCTTCATCCACAAGATATTGGTGATGGCCTTGTACAGCTTGCAAAAGCATGTTTCTCTATGACTTCGGAAGAGAAAGCTATTTTTGTTGGTGTTTTAAAGGCTGCTAAGTTACCAGATGGTAGTGCATCTAACATTTCAAGATGCGTAAATGTTGCTGAAAAAAAAATATCTGGTTATAAGAGCCATGATGCTCATTTCATGCTTCATTACTTGTTGCAAATAGCAATCAGATGCACAATGCCTGATGAAGTGGCTGAACCTCTGATACGCCTTTGTTCCTTTTTTCGTGCTCTTTGTCAGAAAGTTATCCAACCAGAATATTTGTTTTACTTGGAAGCAGAGATTGCAGAAGTAGTTTGTCAACTCGAGATGATTTTTCCTCCTAGTTTTTTTGATATAATGGTCCACTTGCCTATTCATTTAGCAAATGAGGTCAGGTTAGGTGGTCCGGTTCAGTTTCGATGGATGTATCCCCCAGAAAGAGCTTTATGTAAGCTAAAGACTTATGTTCATAATAGAAGCCATCCAGAAGGTTCTATTGCTGAGGGGTATTTGGCTGAAGAAGCTTTAACTTTTTGCTCAAGATATGATACGATATCTAATATTCCAGTCGAAGAAACTCCAATAAAAATCGACATCCATGATGATGCAAATTCGCATGGCCATGCATCGTTATACTTAGGAGAAAATGTTAAACGGATTGGAGTTACGTTGTTAATCGGAATCGGAGTAGCGTAGAATTCGACGACGGAATCGGTCCGAAAGCATGAAAAATCGGCCATATCATGCTTGAAAGGGACATATCTTGACTTCATATCTTTACAAAATAATGAAGTGATTTCCTCCTTCCCCACCATAACACAAACGGCCGAAACTTGTAGATGGAGTGAAGATTTTCTTCTTCATGTCATTGTCCCTCATTTCATTATCACCCATGTAATTCCAAGGAGGAAGATATCTTCATCAAATCTACACCAAATCCTCCTCACTCCTTGATTAGGATCGGCCGATTGGAAGCTTGCAAGAAGGATGATTTGTGAAGACTTTCATCAAAGATCCTTCATGTCACCATCATGAAATAAAGACCAAGATACATGTCTCAATCAAACAATAAAATCCAAGATTGCTTGGTATCCCCTTGATATTTTCGGCCGATTAGGATGTTGCTAGGAAGTTTCGTTTTCTCGTTTTGTTGTATTTTCTTTCGGTTGGAAACTACTATATATAGTAGTGCTCGTTGTACTTGTAACATATCTTGAATCATAAAAAAACCTTGTATTTCCTTTGAAATATACGTTGAACGAGTTCAGCAAACCTTAGTTATTGTTTCGACGCGTCTCGAGATTTTAACTTGATCAATTCTCAAAAGGTCTTGGGAAGAGATTACCTTTTATCGAGTTATAGGTCTAGTTCGATAAAACACATCACAATCCGTACATCACACTACCTCACGGCCGAACACCATCAAATTTCGGCCACCTTTAGTAAAATTCAAGTGATACTTTGTTACTTGTTAATCTTCCGTTGTGTTTTATACGTATTACTCACGTAATTCGTATCATAAGTGGTACCAGAGACATTTGTATCACAGCTCTCGACGTTACTCAAGAAGATGGCATTCACCGATGAAGAAGTGGCACAACTACGTGACGTTCTTCGTGGCTTACCAGAGCCCAGAATCTAAGCACGACGAGGATACGACACCATGCATGCACCACGACATGCTGATGAATACAAGACAAGCGAACTCCCGGAGTTCGTAGGCGGCACCGATCCCGAGGTTTATTTGGAGTGGGAAAGAAAAATTGAACGAATGTTCGAGTTCAAGGATCTCAATGACGAGGTACGTTGCAAGTATGCGATCCTCAAACTTGGAAAGGGAGCTTCCCTTTGGTTTGAGCGAATGAAGACACAAAGAGTTCGTGCCGGAAAAGAGAAGATACGTTCGTGGGATTCTCTAAAAAAGAAACTACGAAAGAGATATGTCCCGACTACACACAAGTTAAGCTTGTATCGAAAAATTTCTGAACTCACGCAAGGAAAACTAAGTGTTGAGGAGTACATCGAGGAGTTTGAAAACTTATCCTTGATGGGAGAACTTGAAGAAAGCGAAGAATTGCGGATGTCCCGTTTCCTACGAGGTTTGAACAAAAACATTGCTAATTCCGTGGAACTCTACCCCTATTCCGACTTTGATACTTTATGCGGACTTTGCATAAAGTTGGAAAATCAAAACAAAACAAGATCTCTAAACCCGAATTCCCACCTAAATACGGAAATACCAACTTTGGCGCGAGTTCTAGCTCGTTTCCAAAACCTATCACCACAAGCCAACCCGTTACTACCATCCCAAAAACTCCTATCACACCAAAGGAAACAAGCCTATCTAAAGTCCGGTGTTTCAAATGTCAAGGATTTGGACACTATCAAAGTACTTGTCCAAATCGGAGGATTGTGACGTTACGAGAAGCCATAGCCGTCCGAGAAGAATTACTAGCCGAAGAAGAAAGAGTTGGAGACGTTTTTAACTTAGAAGTCGACGAAGAAGAAGAAGAATGCGAGGCATACGATGCCCGAACTATGACACGAACCTCGCCCTTCGCATGTTACAAACGAAGGCCGCCCAAGTGACGAAGAACAACGAGACCAAATCTTTCACACGAAGTGTCGTGTCGAGAGAAATGGTGTAGCTTGATCATTGACGGTGGAAGTTGTACAAACGTGGCATCAAGCGAGATGGTCTCAAAACTCGGCTTGATCACCACGGCCCATCCTAAGTCGTATGCACTCCATTGGCTCGATGATGGAAACAAGGTGAAAGTATCAAGGCAAGTGAAGGTCGGACTCACCATGGGTTCGTATGGCGATGATATTACATGCGATGTACTACCGATGGACGCATGTCACGTGTTATTAGGAAGACCTTGGTTATTTGATCGGGACGTACTACATCGAGGAGGAGTAATGAGTATGAGTTACGTGACAAAGGTAAAAATTGTTCTTAAACCTATGTCACCTCAAGCTATCCGACGATGAGTTCGAAAAAGTCGAAGGACCGAAACTTACGATGTTTGCAAACGAGAAAGAAGTCGAACACGCCATTGACGATGGCGAACGTGTTTATTTGATGATGATCAAAGAGGTCCAAATCTTGCCACCAAATCGCAACATGAGGAAGAGATAGACGCACTATTACACGAGTTTTGTTTTCTGACGTATTTCCGAAGACTTGCCGGTAGGATTACCACCTATCCGCGGGATTGAACACCAGATTGATCTTATACCGGAGCTACATTACCGAACAAAGCGGCGTATAGTTTTAATCTCGAATAATCCAAAGAACTAAAACGTCTAATTGATTAACTCATGAATCACGGATATGTCCGAGAAAGTTTAAGTCCGTGTGCGGTTCCAGTTCTACTTGTACCAAAAAGGACGGAACATGGCGAATGTGTATTGACAGAGAGCCGTGAATAACATCACCTTCAAGTATCGGTTTCCCATCCCGAGACTAGACGACATCTTGGACGAGTTACATGGCTCGGTTATATTTTCCAAAGTTGATTTACGGAGCGGATACCATCAAATCCGCATGCGAGAGAGACGAATGGAAAACGGCGTTTAAAACAAAGAATGGACTTTACGAATGGGTTGTGATGCCATTCGGCCTCACCAACGCCCGAGCACTTTTATGAGGTTGATGAACGAGGTTCTTAAACCTTTCTTGGGAAAGTTTGTTGTCGTGTACTTAGACGACATTTTAATCTGATCGGTCCGTAGAGGAACATCTCGAACATTTGCGGTACGTATTTGAGACGCTAAGGGAACAAAAACTTTATGGAAAACGGGAGAAGTGTACTTTCCTAGTCGAGAGTCTTATCTTTCTCGGCTATGTGGTTTGAAAGATGGAGTTTGGTCGACCAAGAGAAGATCGCGGCAATCAAGTCGTGGCCGACCCCAAAAACAATCACGGAGGTACGGTCATTTCATGGCCTCGCTTCTTTTACCGACGATTCATACGGGACTTTAGCACTATATCCGATCCGATCACGGAGTGTCCGAAAAGGAACCTTTGCATGGAACGAGGCGGCCCAAAGGCTTTTGAAAATTTGAAGGGAAAATTATGTGAAGCGCCGATTTTGACGTTACCCGATTTTCACAACCGTTTGAGGTGGAATGCGGCGCTAGCGGAGTTGGAATCGGGCGATGCTTATTCAACGAGGCCGTCCCATCGCCTATTTTCGGAGAAGTTAAGTGGCGCCGAGTGAATTATTGTACTTACGACAAGGAGTTCTATGCTATCGTAAGAGCACTCGATCATTGGAGTCATTATCTACGTTCAAACATTTCGTCTTTGCATTCAGATCACGAGTCGTTGAAATACATCAACGGACAAAGTAAGCTAAGCCCGAGACATGCAAAATGGGTGGAATTTTTACAATCTTTTCACTTTTCATCCAAGTACAAAGACGGGAAGAGTAATGTAGTGGCGGATGCGCTATCGAGACGGTATGCCTTACTGTCGATGCTAGATGTTCGTTTGTTGGGGTTCGAGACTTTGAAAGATCATTACAACGACGATTTGGACTTGGGAAATTTTTAACCGTTGTAAAACGGCCCGTCTGAGGAATTTGTTTCTGAGGATGGCTTTCTTTTCAAGGGAAATAAGTTATGTGTGCCGAGACATACAATTCGGGAATTGCTGGTTCGGGAGGCGCACGGAGGAGGACTAGCTGGTCATTTCGGCTCGACCAAGACTGTAGAGGTGCTAAAAGAACATTTCTTTTGGCCGAAGATGTATGGTGACGTAAGCACAATCGTGAGCAAATGCGTAACTTGTCACATGATGAAAAGTTCGTTCAAGTCGAGTACATACATGCCGTTGCCAATACCGTTACGACCGTGGGAGGATGTCTCGATGGATTTTATTGTGGCTTTACCTCGTACTCAACGAGGCAAAGACTCGATCATGGTGGTCGTCGACCGTTTTTCGAAAATGGCTCACTTTATCGCATGCCACAAAACCGATGATGCAAGCAATGTGGCGGACTTGT
Source organism: Orobanche coerulescens (assembly GCA_033398695.1). Taxonomy (NCBI): domain Eukaryota; kingdom Viridiplantae; phylum Streptophyta; class Magnoliopsida; order Lamiales; family Orobanchaceae; genus Orobanche; species Orobanche coerulescens. The sequence goes on along the minus strand of CM065804.1, from coordinate 100,680,946 downwards.
ACTTCCGGGAAGTAGTTCGTTTACACGGAGTTCCGAAAACTATCGTGTCGGATCGAGATTCCAAATTTCTGAGTTACTTCTGGAATACTTTATGGAGGAAAGTGGGTACTAAACTCCTATTCAGTACTTCACATCACCCACAGACCGACGGACAGACCGAGGTAACTAATCGAACCTTAGGAGCATTATTACGAGGGTTGGTAAATAAAACACAGAAGGATTGGGACGTTAAACTTGCTCATGCGGAATTCGCATACAACCGATCACCCGGTTATGCCACGGCCCATTCACCTTTTGAAGTGGTATACGGATTAAATCCGCACTTGCCATTGGACTTGATTCCCTTGCCGAGCAACGAATTGGTTCACAAGGACGCCGAAGCAAAACTCAAATCCATGATGAAGTTACATGAAAAGATACGGGAACGGATTAGAGAAGTGAATGAAATGTACAAACGGAAGTCGAACAAAAATAAAAAAGCGAGATTATTTGATGTTGGCGACTTAGTTTGGATACATTTGAGAAAAGAAAGATTCCCAAGCAAACGGAAGAACAAATTGATGCCGAGCCGAGGGTCCGTACAAAATTGTGGAAAAGGTGAACGACAACGCATACAAAGTCGAACTTCCGCGAATACGGAGTACACGCGACATTCAACGTAGGTGATCTCTCACCTTATCTTGACGACGATGGCATTGCGGAATTGAGGTCAATTCCTTTCAAAGACGGAGGGAATGATACGATATCTAATATTCCAGTCGAAGAAACTCCAATAAAAATCGACATCCATGATAATGCAAATTCGCATGGCCATGCATCGTTATACTTAGGAGAAAATGTTAAACGGATTGGAGTTACGTTGTTAATCGGAATCGGAGTAACGTAGAATTCGACGACGGAATCGGTCCGAAAGCATGAAAAATCGGCCATATCATGCTTGAAAGGGACATATCTTGACTTCATATCTTTACAAAATAATGAAGTGATTTCCTCCTTCCCCACCATAACACAAACGGCCGAAACTTGTAGATGGAGTGAAGATTTTCTTCTTCATGTCATTGTCCCTCATTTCATTATCACCCATGTAATTCCAAGGAGGAAGATATCTTCATCAAATCTACACCAAATCCTCCTCACTCCTTGATTAGGATCGGCCGATTGGAAGCTTGCAAGAAGGATGATTTGTGAAGACTTTCATCAAAGATCCTTCATGTCACCATCATGAAATAAAGACCAAGATCTCTTCATGTCTCCATCAAACAATAAAATCCAAGATTGCTTGGTATCCCCTTGATATTTTCGGCCGATTAGGATGTTGCTAGGAAGTTTCGTTTTCTCGTTTTGTTGTATTTTCTTTCGGTTGGAAACTACTATATATTGTAGTGCTCGTTGTACTTGTAACATATCTTGAATCATAAAAAAACCTTGTATTTCCTTTGAAATATACGTTGAACGAGTTCAGCAAACCTTAGTTATTGTTTCGACGCGTCTCGAGATTTTAACTTGATCAATTCTCAAAAGGTCTTGGGAAGAGATTACCTTTTATCGAGTTATAGGTCTAGTTCGATAAAACACATCACAATCCGTACATCACACTACCTCACGGCCGAACACCATCAAATTTCGGCCACCTTTAGTAAAATTCAAGTGATACTTTGTTACTTGTTAATCTTCCGTTGTGTTTTATACGTATTACTCACGTAATTCGTATCAAGATATTTGCATAAAAGTGTGGAAACAAGTTTGAATAGAAAGAGTAGAAACAGTGATGTTGTTGAGCCTGGTGAAAGAGATACTAATGATTACTTTTCAAACCCCGGTCATCCTTTAGGTGGGAAGAGAAAGGGTAAACCATTTTCTCTAGATTCCAAATCAAAAGCACAAGCCCATCGATACCTCTTATTCAATTGTGATGATGTTCAAGACTACATCAGGTAACTCAATTCGTTTTATCCTTTTTCATCTATAAAATCATGTTTAGATAAATAGTAATTAGTAATGTTGTCATTGTAGAGAGCATGGTGACATTGTTAGTAATCACACTAAAAGACGAAGGTGGACCAAGGCCAGAGCTCAAAGTCAAGATTTTGGTGAATGGTTCAAAACTCGTGCATTGAAAGATGATGTTTCACCTAAATCAAACAATTTTCCAGAGGGCCAAATCTTTGTTGCAAAGAGGTTTTCACTTATCGATCAATGGATATAGATTTCATACTAGAAAACCGGATGCGACGTAAAACTCAAAATTTTGGTGTGACCTTGGTTTCAATAACTACAAGTTTCGCAAGTTCTAAGGATGAAAATCCCAGGACAGAACCTGTCACGTACTATGGAGTTATTAATGATATAATTGAGTTAGATTATTACGGCCACTTCAAATTTGTGTTGTTTAAGTGTGACTGGTTTGAGGTTGAGGAAGACAAATATGGGCTTACATGTGTAAACTTCAACAAAAAGTGTTGCCGAAATGATCCTTATGTGCTTGCTTCTCAAGTCCACCAGTGTTTTTATGTCCAAGATCCTTTTGAAGCCAATAGGCATTATGTTATGAAGACAGTCCCTAGAGATTTATTTCACATGATTGACGACGTATCAGAATTAGAAGCTCAAGCATCTTATCAAAGTGAACCGTTTGATGATAGATGAAATCCAACTGCTCCACGTAATGATGAAGTTAACTTGGTCAGGGAAGATTTACCAAGAACAGTCGTTGGCGCACCTCCACAAGTTATGCATGAAGCTGAACCAGCAGAGGATTCTGATTTAGATGATACACTATTTGACTACATAGACTAGTTTATATTTACTCATTATACGAGTAGAGGGTTAAGGATAATGTTTCTGTTTTGATATGCAGTGTTTATTTCCATTAGCTACATCGGTTCAGCATTGTTTATTAGACTTGTTTCTTAATGTATGGCAAATATTAAACTACCAAATGGATAGCCAAATGTTGCTGCAAATTTTATTTTTCAGGTTTATATATTGAAATGTTGCTGCAGATTTTCTTTTTTCAGCTTTATATATTCAAATGTTGCTGCAGATTTTCTTTTCCAGCATTACAGCAGCATGTGGACTTATACTCAAATTTCCTGTTGTAACAACAGCAGCATGTGGACTTATACTCAAATTTCCTGTTGTAACAACAGCAGCATGTGGACTTATACACAAATTTCTTATAGTTTTCTTAGGCTGTTCCCATTCCTTCTCTGCATTTGATGGTCTAGCCCTTTGTTGAGTTTGCTCCCTTTTTTTACCATCATTTCCAGATCCATTGTTCTGATTATCTTGCACTGGTTTTGCACCAACAACATTCTCCTTTGTAACTGGTTTTTTAGGCTGCCATTTCTGTTGTAGAACCTGTTGATAACTTCTAGGTTTCTCCTTCTCATTACAATTGTGCCCTGCTAAGTGACACACTTCTCGGTTACTAACCAAGTTGTTCATTATTTGTCATTGATGCAGGAGGAAGTACCCAACAACCATCTCTAAGGTAGACAATGAAGAATCTAGCAAGCATAAAACAAGAGAAAAAGGAAAGCAATTCTAAACTGATCATGAATATGAACTTGGCTAAAACAGCAAAATCAAGCCATGAGTTGGTTAGGAGGTTTCAAATGACCGGCGACCACTGCAACTATGACCTCCGAAACTAAAAGGCTTGACAAGCAAAAGAGCCAACCTGAGGTGAACAAGCTGTTATGCAATGTTCATGGAGAAGCTGAAAAAAAAAGAAAAAAACAAGCCAACAACCAGTAACATTGCATCCATGAGTTCCCAAGTACAAAGGAGATTGAAGAAAAATGAAGGAAATAGCCAGCCATTGATCACACCGGCTGCAAGTGAAGAAAGACATGGCAGGCAGCATAATCCCCTTCAAAATAGCCAAGCCATGGTTGAGAATTTGTTATGAAATTTTCAAAAAGAAACTATAAGAAAGGAGCAAAACAAGCCACCAACCACTGCATCAATGAATTATTTGCAAAATAAAGGAAGTGATACGAATTACGTAAGTAATGCGTATAAACACAACGGAAGATTAACAAGTTTACAATATGGATCAAAAATTACAAAGGTGATGGACGAATTTAATGGGATTCGGCCGGGATATAGTATGATGTACGGAGTTTGGGGTGTTTTTATCGAACTAGACCTATAACTCGATAAAAGGGTAATCTCTTCCCAAGACCTTTTGAGAATTGATCAAGTTAAAATCTCGAGACTCGTCGAAACAATAACTAAAGTTTGTCGAACTCGTTCAACGTATATTTCAAAGGAAATACAAGGTTTATTATGATTCTCGATGAATTACAAGTACAACGAACACTACTATATATAGTAGTTTACAACCGTACGAAAATACAACAAAACGAAAAAAACGAACTTCCTAGCAACATCATTTCGGCCGAAAATCCAAGGGTTAGATATCAAGTCTCTTGGTGTTATTAGGTGAAAGGGACATGAAGCACTCTTGGTCTTTGATGGTGACATGAAGTAGAACAAAATATCCTCCTTCCCATGCATGCATTCGGCCGATCACATTTTAGGGGGATTTGGTGTAGATTTGTGATATCCTCCTTCTTGGAACTACATAGGTGATAATGAAATGAGGGATAGTGACATGATGAAGAAAGTCTTCACTCCATCCATAGGTTCGGCCGTTTGTGACAAGGTGGGGAAGGAGGGAATCACTTCTTTATTTTGTAAGGATATGAAGTCAAGATATGTCCCTTTCAAGCATGATATGGCCGATTTTCTCATGCTTTCGGACCGATTCCGTCGTCGAATTCTACGTTACTCCGATTCCGATTAACAACGTAACTCCAATCCGCGTATTATTTTCTCCCAAAAATAATGATGCATGGCCATGCGAATTTGCATCATCATGGATGTCGATTTTTATTGGAGTTTCTCCGACTGTAATATTAGATATCGTATCATTCCTTCCGTCTTTGAAAGGAATTGACCTCAATTCCGCAATGACATCGTCGTCAAGATAAGGTGAGAGATCACCTACGTTGAATGTCGCGTGTACTCCGTATTCGCCCGGGAGTTCGACTTTGTATGCGTTGTCGTTCACCTTTTCCACAATTTTGTACGGACCCTCGGCTCTCGGCATCAATTTGTTCTTCCGTTTGCTTGGGAATCTTTCTTTTCTCAAATGTATCCAAACCAAGTCGCCAACATCAAATAATCTCGCCTTTTTATTTTTGTTCGACTTCCGTTTGTATATTTCATTTACTTCTTTAATCCGTTCCCGTATCTTTTCATGTAACTTCACCATTGATTTGAGTTTTGCTTCGTCTTTGTGAACCAACTCGTTGCTCGGTAAGGGAATCAAGTCCAATGGCAAGTGCGGATTTAATCCGTATACCACTTCAAAAGGTGAATGGGCCGTGGCATAACCGGTGATCGGTTGTATGCGAATTCCGCATGAGCAAGTTTAACGTCCCAATCCTACGTGTTTTATTTACCAACCCTCGTAATAATGCTCCCAAGGTTCGATTAGTTACCTCGATGCCTCGTCGGTTTGCGGGTGATGTGAAATCTTGAATAGGAGTTTAGTACCGACTTTCCTCCATAAAGTATTCGAGTAACTCGAAATTTGGAATCTCGATCCGACACGATAGTTTTGGAACTCCGTGTAAGCGAACTACTTCCGGAAGTACAAGTCCGCCACATTGCTTGCATCATCGGTTTTGTGGCACGCGACAAAGTGAGCCATTTTCGAAAAAGCGGTCGGCGACCACCATGATCGAGTCCTTGCCTCGTTGAGTACGAGGTAAAGCCACAATAAAATCCATCGAGACATCCTCCCACGGTCATAACGTTATTGACAACGGCATGTATGTACTCGACATGAACGAACTTTTCATCATGTGACAAGTTACGCATTTGCTCACGATTGTGCTTACGTCACCATACATTTTCGTCCAAAAGAAATGTTCTTTTAGCACCTCTACGATCTTGGTCGAGCCGAAGTGACCGGCTAGCCCTCCTCCGTGCGCCTCCCGAACTAGCAATTCCCGAATTGTATGTCTCGGCACACATAATTTATTCCCCTTGAAGAGAAAGCCATCCTGTAAAATAAATTCCTCGTACGGGGCCGTTTTACAACGGTTAAAAATTTCCCCGAAGTCCAAATCGTCGTTGTAATGTTCTTTCAAAGTCTCGAACCCCAACAAACGAACATCTAGCATCGACAGTAAGGCATACCGTCTCGATAGTGCATCCGCCACTACATTACTCTTCCCGTCTTTGTACTTGGATGAAAAATGAAAAGATTGTAAAAATTCCACCCATTTTGCATGTCTCGGGCTTAGCTTACTCTGTCCGTTGATGTATTTCAACGACTCGTGATCCGCATGTAGCACGAAATGTTTCGAACGCAGATAATGACTCCAATGATCGAGTGCTCTTACGATAGCATAGAACTCCTTGTCGTAAGTACAATAATTCACTCGGGCACCACTTAACTTCTCCGAAAAATAGGCAATGGGACGGCCTCTTTGAATAAGCACTGCCCCGATTCCAACTCCGCTAGCGTCGCATTCTACCTCAAACGGTTGTGAAAAATCGGGTAACGTCAAAATCGGCGCTTCACATAATTTTCCCTTTAAGTTTTCAAAAGCCTTTTGGGCCGTTTCGTTCCAAGCAAAGGTTCCCTTTTTCAGACACTCCGTGATCGGACTGGAGATAGTCTTTGAAGTCCGTATGAATCGTCGGTAAAAGAAGCGAGGCCATGAAATGACCGTACCTCGTGATTGTCTTTGGGGTCGGCCACGACTTGATTGCCGCGATCTTCTCTTGGTCGACCAAACTCCGTCTTCGAAACAACATAGCGAGAAAGACAAGACTCTCGACTAGGAAAGTACACTTCTCCGTTTTCCATAAAGTTTTGTTCCCTTAGCGTCTCAAACACGTACGCAAATGTTCGAGATGTTCTTCTACGGACCATTGTAGATCAAAATGTCGTCTAAGTACACGACAACAAACTTTCCCAAGAAAGGTTTAAGAACCTCGTTCATCAACCTCATAAAGGTGCTCGGGCGTTGGTGAGGCCGAATGGCATCACAACCCATTCGTAAAGTCCATTCTTCGTTTTAAACGCCGTTTTCCATTCGTCTCCCTCTCGCATGCGGATTTGATGGTATCCGCTCCGTAAATCAACTTTGGAAAATATAACCGAGCCATGTAACTCGTCCGGCATGTCGTCTAGTCTCGGGATGGGAAACCGATACTTGACGGTGATGTTATTCACGGCTCTACTGTCAATACACATTCGCCATGTTCCATCTTTTTTTTTGAGTACGAGTAGAACGGAACCGCACACGGACTTAAACTTTCTCGGACATATCCGTGATTCATGAGTTCATCAATTTGACGTTGTAGTTCTTTGGTTTCTTGGGATTACAACGATACGCCGCTTTGTTCGGTAATGGAGCTCGGTATAAGATCAATCGGTGTTCAATCCAGCGGATAGGTGGTAATCCTACCGGCAAGTCTTGAAATACGTCAGAAAACTCGTGTAATAGTCGTCTATCTCTTCCTCATGTTGCGATTTGGTGGCAAGATTTGGACCTCTTTGATCATCATCAAATAAACACGCTCGCCATCGTCAATGGCGTGTTCGACTTCTTTCGTTTGCAAACATCGTAAGCTTCGGTCCTTCGACTTTTTTGAACTCATCGTCCGGATAGCTTGAGGTGACATAGGTTTAAGAACAATTTTTTACCTTTGTCACGTAACTCATACTCATTACTCCTCCTCGATGTAGTACGTCCCGATCAAATAACCAAGGTCTTCCTAATAACACGTGACATGCGTCCATCGGTAGTACATCGCATGTAATGTCATCGCCATACGAACCCATGGTGAGTCCGACCTTCACTTGTCTTGATACCTTCACTTTGTTCCCATCATCGAGCCAATGGAGTGCATACGGCTTAGGATGGGCCGTGGTGATCAAACCGAGTTTTGAAACCATCTCGCTTGATGCCACGTTTGTACAACTTCCACCGTCAATGATCAAGCTACACCATTTATCTCGACCACGACACTTCGTGTGGAAGATCTGTCCCGTTGTTCTTCGTCACTTGGGGCGGCCTTCGTTTGTAACATGCGAAGGACAAGGTTCGTGTCATAGTTCGGGCATCGTATGCCTCGCATTCTTCTTCTTCGTCGACTTCTAAGTAAAAACGTCTCCAACTCTTTCTTCTTGCTAATAATTCCTCTTGGCGGCTATGGCTTCTCGCAACGTTACAATCCTCCGATTTGGACAAGCACTTTGATAGTGTCCAAATCCTTGACATTTGAAACACCGGACTTTAGATAGGCTTGTTTCTTTTGGTGTGATAGGAGTTTTGGAAGGGTAGTAACAGGTGGCTTGTGGTGACAGTTTTGGAAACGAGCTAGAACTCGCGCCAAAGTTGGTATTTCCGTATTTAGGTGGGAATTCGGGTTTAGAGTTTTGTTTTGTTTTGATTTTCCAACTTTATGCAAAGCCCGCATAAAGTATCGAAGTCGGAATAGGGGTAGAGTTCCACGGAATTAGCAATATTTTTGTTCAAACCTCGTAGGAAGCGGGACATGCGCAATTCTTCGCTTTCTTCAAGTTCTCCCATCAAGGATAAGTTTTCAAACTCCTCGATGTACTCCTCGACACTTAGCTTTCCTTGCGTGAGGTCAGAAATTTTTGGTCTGAGACTTAGCTTGTGTGTAGCAGGACATATCTTTTCGTAGTTTCCTTTTAGGAATCCCACGAACGTATCTTCTCTTTTCCGGCACGACTTCTTTGCGTCTTCATTCGCTCAAACCAAAGGGAAGCTCCCTTTCCAAGTTTGAGAATCGCGTACTTGCAACGTACCTCGTCATTGAGCTCCTTGAACTCAAACATTCGTTCAATTTTTCTTTCCCACTCCAAATAAACCTCAGGATCGGTGCCGCCTACGAACTCCTAAGTTCAGGTCTTGTATTCATCCGCATGTCGTGGTGCATGCATGGTGTCATGTCCTCGTCGTGCATGGATTCTGGGCTCCGGCAAGCCACGAAGAACGTCACGTAGTTGTGCTACTTCTTCATCGGTGAATGCCATCTTCTTCAGTGATGTCGAGAACTGTGAGACAAATGTCTCCGATACCACTTATGATACGAATTACGTAAGTAATGCGTATAAACACAACGGAAGATTAACAAGTTTACAATATGGATCAAAAATTACAAAGGTGATGGACGAATTTAATGGGATTCGGCCGGGATATAGTATGATGTACGGAGTTTGGGGTGTTTTTATCGAACTAGACCTATAACTCGATAAAAAGGGTAATCTCTTCCCAAGACCTTTTGAGAATTGATCAAGTTAAAATCTCGAGACTCGTCGAAACAATAACTAAAGTTTGTCGAACTCGTTCAACGTATATTTCAAAGGAAATACAAGGTTTATTATGATTCTCGATGAATTACAAGTACAACGAACACTACTATATATAGTAGTTTACAACCGTCTGAAAATACAACAAAACGAAAAAAACGAACTTCCTAGCAACATCATTTGGCCGAAAATCCAAGGGTTAGATATCAAGTCTCTTGGTGTTATTAGGTGAAAGGGACATGAAGCACTCTTGGTCTTTGATGGTGACATGAAGTAGAACAAAATATCCTCCTTCCCATGCATGCATTCGGCCGATCACATTTTAGGGGGATTTGGTGTAGATTTGTGATATCCTCCTTCTTGGAACTACATAGGTGATAATGAAATGAGGGATAGTGACATGATGAAGAAAGTCTTCACTCCATCCATAGGTTCGGCCGTTTGTGACAAGGTGGGGAAGGAGGGAATCACTTCTTTATTTTGTAAGGATATGAAGTCAAGATATGTCCCTTTCAAGCATGATATGGCCGATTTTCTCATGCTTTCGGACCGATTCCGTCGTCGAATTCTACGTTACTCCGATTCCGATTAACAACGTAACTCCAATCCGCGTATTCTTTTCTCCCAAAAATAATGATGCATGGCCATGCGAATTTGCATCATCATGGATGTCGATTTTTATTGGAGTTTCTCCGACTGTAATATTAGATATCGTATCAGGAAGCAACCAGCCTTTGACGGAGAGGGAGTTATGTAATGTTCAAGGAGAAATTACTAGAAAGACGGTAAACAATCCATTGACCAAATCAAGCATGAGTTCCCAAGCTAAAAGACTTGACAAGCAAAGTAAAGGAATCAATCAACCTTTGTTATCAAATGTGTCAGGTGAGCAAGGAGAATGGAATTCACTTAGGCAAAATAATCCCATCGGAAAAAGCCAACTACTGGGTACAAGTCAAAAGAACCAAAGTACAAAAATGCCAATGGCTCAAGATGATGGATCAGGTGACAATCAAAACAGCCCTAGAAAGAAGGCAAAAAAGACTCCAATGTGTTGTCCCATGTCAATTAATGAGTTCCTTCATGAAAATGGTGAGACCGGTGATGATGAACATCTTGGTATTGAAGATGAAGAAGATGAATTAGAGGCCATGTTTCAAGATGGAAATGCAGACCAAGAAGGAAATTTCGAAAGCAACGCTAATGTAACCAAAGGTACAAATTTATAATCTATCTTAGAAAAATGATTACATGAAATAATATCTTGTATACGAAAGTTGGTAGATTTTGTGTAGCACTAACTTTCCAAAATCAACCTTCCTTCATTTGTGTTTATTATTTATAATTTGCTAGGTCCAAGTAATAAAAGAACCCGAGGTCCAACCCAATGTTTAAAGACTCATGCAAGAGCCATTGACGATCGTCCAGAAGTTACATTAGACGATGCTGGAGAGCCAATTGGTCCCACTGCTGAAGTAGTAAATGACTTGAGCTCTTTCTTGGGCACTTTGGCGAGGAATTCCGACTTTTGTCCTCTAACTTTCACAAACTTCAAATCCTTGCCTATTGATTACAAAGATCGCATATGGGAGTATGTTAATGTATGTGCAAATTATTACCATGTTTTTTAAATGCTGACATATATATATATATATATATATATATATCAATATTTATGAAATGAAAATTGTTTGTAGTGTAAATTCAATATTCCCGAAGAAGGAAAGAAATCAGTGTTTTGTTGCATAAATGAAGCTTGGAGACGCTACAAGTGCAAAATCAAGAGTAAACATTTTTTTAAATACTCTAGCTTGCGAGAAAGGTTAAGACATCGTCCTGAGATGATATCGGAAGCTCATTTTAGACAATTGATGTCTTATTGGTCAAATACCACTGTCCAAGTAAGATAATTATTTGACTATTTGATTTCAATTTTGCTATTTATGTTCTATCTTCAATTTGTTTATCTATAATGCAGGACATTAGCAAGAAAAATGCTGTGAATAGGACTAGGCTGAAATATATGCATCGCATGGGACCAAAAAAATTTGCTAGAGTTCGAAATGAATTGGTAGTATATTTATGTGTTTGTTTAGGAGTTATAAATTTCTATTCCCAATTTCAATAAGCTTTCTCCTAATCAATATTTTTTCTGCTCAAACTACTATTGTAGCGTGTAGAAAAGGAGAATGGAGAGGATGTATGTCAAGCTGAAATGTTCATCGTCACTCGCCAAAGCCGAACAGGAAAGCAAGTGGATCCAGAAACAAACTCTGTTGTTGTAAGTCTAAGTGATTTGTCTTCAATTTAGCAAGTGATTTGTTTCACTGTTGTTGCAACAGTGACTTGTGAAACTTTAGGCTTAGTTGCAACCTGTTGTTCATAAATAGGCTTAGTTGCAACAGTGATTTGTCTTTTGATTAGCTCTATTTTTTTTTTCATTCATTTAATTATTAGCTTCTTAATTTTATAACCCTGTTTTTTTCATTCATTTAACCTATTAGCTTCTTTCCTTTTATTAGGATAAGCTTAAGGATTCACTTCAAAACTCAACAGAATTTGCTGGGCAAACTTTTCAATCAATATTTGGCAAAGAAAAGACAGGAAGGGTGCGTTGTTTTGGAAGAACTATCACACCAACTATGTTAAAAAGAAATCAAGAAATTGTCATTAAGAAAGAATGTGCTGGTAAAATTAATAGCTTGTCTAAGAGGGTCAAAGGATTAGAAGCGCTCTTAAAATGTGTGCTGAAGCAAACAAACCCAGATTTGGATGATGAGGCTTTGAATGATATAATGGGAGGAGCCTTAGGTAGTGAAAATAGTGCGGCATACCCTTCTTCTACCTCAACCCATTTTCCGAATGAAGAGGTATAACCTATTTAGTATGTTTGTGTATGTTTGTGTATATATATATATATATATATATATATATATATATATATATATATATTGTAATAATGATGTTTAGAAGAGACAGGCATATATATTGATGTTTAGTATGTCTTTGCTCTATTTTTAACATATATATTTTTTTCTTCATATTGCAGCATAATCCGAATGCTGAGGAAGACCAAGCCGAAGATGAATGGGATTGATGTCATTGGCAATCACAATGTCCATTGTTCTTTTATTTTTTAATCCAGCATTTGTGCTTCCTTCTTTTTGTATTGAATCCAAGTTGACATGCTGAGTGTAATGAGGAATCCCTTGTAATTTTATGCGATAGGATCAAGTTTAGGGCAGCTTGGTGGGTTTCAATTCACAAAGATTTCAAGGCTTTCTTAGTGTCTAATATTGTTAGAGATTGGGGCGTTATTTTGTAATTGTTTTTTATTCATTTTGGTACTTCTCCTGCCCTTGTATTGCCCCCTTTTTATGTAATAAAATTTGTTTGTTTCCTTTAGACAAATTTAGTACTTAGTTGTAGGCTAGAGTGGTCAGTTCACATAGTTAACAATATTACAGAACTTTTTGTCTAGTGTGGGGAATATGTTTCAACACTTCCATCATAGCATAGTCCTCTTGTAGTCTTAAAGTGGTTCTCATCCCTATCTTCCTGCATGTTGCCTCAGGTACAAAAGTAAGATTATAAATAGAGGGTTTGCTTGGGTTAATATTAATCGAATTAACTGAATCTGCATATGTATTGTTTTGTTTCTTGTTCTATTAACTTGTAATGAATTCCAGCAGGCGAGCACCTTTTTCATTGGTCAATGGCATTCATGATGGTTCTTCTAAGACTAAGGTTGGTGGTGAAACAACAGTTTACTTTTAACGGTTACATTCTTTTTCTAACTATAGTCGGGTTTTACAGTTTCAAGTTGGTATCCGCTACTATTCATCTGCAGGTACAACTCCTCTCACAATTATAAACCTATTATCCAAATTCGTTTTTTTGACATGTTTGGGTGTCACCTTGATGAAGCTGGGTTAAGTGAACTTCCATCCACAAATTCATGTTGCTCCATCCATTTGATAACCTTTCTCCTGCTAATTTCCTTTATTGGACCATATTTTCATCTCTAGGCTTGGAGTCAATTTGGAAACTTGTATTCGAAAGATTTATGTTCTTGCAAAGTTCTTTGTTGAATATTAGAGTTAAATAACCTTCCTTGAACTTCTGGCTGTAGATAGAGCTAAATAACCTTTAATACGATTTTGTACTTAGAGAGGTTGTTTGGTTTGGATTGTATGTGAATGCAGTTGATATTTCCATATCTGGAATTGGATATCAAGTATTTCGACTTGGTATTATTGAACCGTGATGCAACCGGTGATAAAGTTCTTGTCTGAGTGCAGGCGACCCTCGAGTAAGTATGTAGATAATCTGGAGCTTATGGTGAAACCATCTCGAGGATGATCAAATGGTTTATAAAATTTCATTGATTACTGTAATTAGCCTTCTCCTGTTATAATGGAGCATGTAGTTACGGGGAAAATACCAATAAGCTAGGTTCTATGGTGTATTTGTTAGAAGCTCCTTTGCAGATAACATAGTTGGGGAATATGATTTGTTAGAAGCTCCTTTGTAGATAACATAGTTGGGGAAAATACCAATAAGCTAGGTTCTATGGTGTATTTGTTAGAAGCTCCTTTGCTACAATTACCCCAGGTTACTTGTACTCCACAATTTTGCTCATTTGGTATTCTTATGGTCATAGGAAAACAGTAACAATTGCATATTGCCACTGACAAAGGTTGCGCGTGTTTTGTGCTATTTAATTATCGTATTTTCGTATAATTCGTTTTGTAAAAATCTTGTTATGAACTTATGCAAGAGCGGGTTTATGTTTGTAGGAAACAAAGAGATTATGCAATTGTTCTTTGTCGAAAGGTCTTGATATAGAGGCCTGATACGTATGCAGGACAGTTACAATGTGCGGCATTATGTGGAAATATCGAATCATTGGATTTTGTTATTTCATGGTGCTAATGTAGGCAAATCGAGCCCCGAGTCTAGGATTTGTTGATAAAAAAGTAGTTGTATCATTGTATAGAATGGTCTCAATGCTTATGTGATTACTTTTTCGCACCAAATTCGGTTTCTCCACTTTCCGTGTCTCCTCTTATGGGGTCGATTTCCTCCCGTTCGTATGAATGCTTGGTCATTGGTGGAGGTACATGAAAAGTGTTATATTGCCGCTGTTTAAAGTAAACTCATTTTTATTTGTTTTTTAAATTTGATGTTTGTTGCAAGGTTAGCAGAAAATGAATATTAGTTATTCATTGACATACATCTAAGAGTTGTTCTTGATCGTTTTTTTATTTGATTAAAATTTGTTAGATGAGGTTTCAATTTTGTCTACCTCTCACCTTTTAAGGCACGGTTGGGGGAATCCCACACCCGGGCTCTCTAATACTGTAGAATTTTTTGCTGAATTAAAATTATTCTTTGCATATATTTCTTTTTCTTTTTTTCCTTTTTTGGTTTGTCTGCTTGTGTGTGTGTGTGTGTGTGTGTGTGTGTGTGTGTGTGTGCGTGTGTGTGTGTGTTTCACTACATTTGACATTTGATATTTCCATTTAGTTCTATGTTAATAGTGCTTCTTAGTGTGTATTTTAAACTAGTTATGTTTTCCTCGACGGCTTCCCCAGATGTCCCTCATGTACTATTGTTGTTCGGTTGTAATTGATTTCATGTTCTTGTTCATTATCGGGTCTTAACCCACTAACTACTTTACTGATGTTATAACCGATACTTTTACTTTCTTGCAGCTACCGACAATTGCATATACCGAGCCTGATTTGTGGGGACCAAGATTATTATTATTAATAATGGCTAAGCTGATTGCTTGCTGCTACTGGCTGGCCACATTTCATTTGCGTACTTGATTAATATTGTAATTATTGGTTGTGATAGTTGCTGTGTTCGTAGTAATATGTTATCAGCAGCCAGCCACCCAGCATTTGCTTTGATTCTGACCAAACTTCTTGTTATTTATTCATAGCGTTGTTATTTTGTTTTGAATTGTAGCACAAAACAATTATGTTAATTAGGAAGTAATTAATTTGGTATCTTCTACTCTTTGGATTATCGAATCTAATAATATTTATTTGTATGGTGATTATATATATATATATATATGTTTGTTACATTTTTTTTAAACATGCATTAATATGTCCAATATTTAGATTATATTTATTTGTAACTATTTATAAATAAAAGTTCAAAATTGCATTTTCATTTAGTTGTTCATAAACATATAAATAAGGTCCATTGTAAATATAATATAAAAAAGTAAATAGATGGTGATATCATATATATATATATATATAGTTGCATATGTAAAGCAACGGTTATATACCTGTTGCTTACAACTAAAGCAACGGTTTTATAGTGTTGCCTAAAACTCTATATTAATAAATAATATGAGCCAAGAACCGTTGCTAGTTATACATAAAAACCGTTGCATAATATGAGATGACAACGGTCTCAGAATAGCGTTGCCATATACAGAAAACCGTTGCCTATTAGAATAGGCAACGCTCACCTAGACAACACTTTAAAAACCGTTGCCTAAACTTTAGGCAACGGTTTTGCTTCTTTCAGCAACGGTTTTCTGTCGTTGCTGAACCTGCATAATGTTGTAGTGCATGGTCGTAAAGGTATTGGCAACGGCATGTATGTACTTGGCTTGAACGAACTTTTCATCATGTGACAAGTGACGCATTTACTCACGATTGTGCTCACGTCACCATACATATTTGGCCAAAAGAAATGCTCTTTTAGCACCTCTACGGTCTTGGCCGAGCCGAAATGACCGGCTAGTCCTCCTCCGTGCGCCTCCCGAACTAGTAATTCCCGAATTGTATGTCTCGGCACGCATAATTTATTTCCTTTGAAAAGAAAGTCATCCTGTAAAACAAATTCTTCGTACGGGCCCGTTTTACAACGGGTGAAAATTTCTCCGAAGTCCAAATTGTCACTGTAATGATCTTTCAAAGTCTCGAACCCCAACAAACGAACATCTAGAATCGACAGTAAGGCATACCGTCTTGATAGTGCATCCGCCACTATATTACTCTTACCGTCTTTGTACTTGGATGAAAAGTGAAAAGATTGTAAAAATTCCACCCATTTTGCATGTCTCGGACTTAGCTTGCTTTTCCCGTTGATGTATTTCAACGACTCGTGATCCGAATGTAACACGAAATGTTTCGAACGTAAATAGTGACTCCAATGATCGAGTGCTCTCACGATAGCATAGAACTCCTTGTCGTAAGTACAATAATTAACTCGGGCGCCACTTAATTTCTCCAAAAAATTGGCGATGGGGCGGCCTCCTTGAATAAATCTTGCCCGATTCCAACTCCACTAGCGTCGCATTCCACCTCAAATGGTTGCGAAAAATCGGGTAACGTTAAAATTGGTGCTTCACATAACTTTCCTTTTAATTTTTCAAAAGCCTTTTGGGCCGCCTCGTTCCATGCAAAGGTTCCTTTTTTTAGACACTCCGTGATCGGACTGGAGATGGTGCTAAAGTCCCGTATGAATCGTCGGTAAAAAGAAGCGAGGCCATGAAATGATCGTACCTCCGTGATTGTTTTTGGGGCCGGCCAAGACTTGATTGCCGCGATCTTCTCTTGGTCCACCGAAACTCCTTCTTTAGAAACGACATAGCCGAGAAAGACAAGACTCTCGACTAGGAAAGTACACTTCTCCCGCTTTCCGTAAAGTTTCTGTTTCCTTAGAGTTTCAAACACGTGCCGCAAATGTTCGAGATGCTCCTCTAAGGATCGACTGTAGATCAAAATGTCGTCTAAGTATACGACAACAAACTTTCCCAAGAAAGATTTGAGAACCTCGTTCATCAATCTCATGAAAGTGCTCGGGGCATTAGTGAGGCCGAATGGCATCACAACCCATTCGTAAAGTCCATTTTTTGTTTTAAATGCCGTCTTCCATTCGTCTCCCTCTCGCATGCGAATTTGATGGTATCCGCTCCGTAAATCAACTTTTGAAAATATAACCGATCCATGCAACTCGTCTAACATGTCGTCTAGTCTCGGGATGGGGAACCGATACTTGACGGTGATGTTATTCACGGCTCTACTGTCAATACACATTCGCCATGATCCGTCCTTTTTTGGTACAAGTAGGACTGGAACCGCACACGGACTTAAACTTTCTCGGACATATCCGTGACTCATGAGCTCATCAATTTGACGTTGTAGTTCTTTGGTTTCTTTGGGATTACAACGATACGCCGCTTTGTTCGGTAATGGAGCTCCAGGTACAAGATCAATTTGGTGTTCGATTCCGCGGATAGGTGGTAATCCCACCGGCAAATCTTCGGGAAATACATCCGCGAACTCGTGTAACAGTGTATCTATCTCTCCTTCGTGGTGTGATTTGGTAGCAAGGTTTCGGAATTCTTTGATCATCATCAAATAAACACGTTCGCCATCGTCAATAGCGTGTTCGACTTCTTTCTCGTTTGCAAGCATCGTAAGTTTCGGTCCTTCGATTTTTTTTGAACTCATTGTTCGGATAGCTTGAGATGACATAGGTTTAAGAACAATTTTTTTACCTTTGTCACGTAACTCATACTCGTTACTCCTCCCTCGATGTAGTACGTCCCGATCAAATAACCAAGGTCTTCCCAATAATACGTGACATGCGTCCATCGGTAGTACATCGCATGTAATATCATCACCATACGAACCCATGGTGAGTCCGACCTTCACTTGTCTTGATACTTTCACCTTATTTCCATCATCGAGCCAATGGAGTGCATACGGCTTTGGATGAGCCGTAGTGATTAATCCGAGCTTTGAGACCATCTCGCTTGATGCCACGTTTGTACAACTTCCACCGTCAATGATCAAGCTACACCATTTCTCTCCGACACGACACTTCGTGTGAAAGATTTGGTCTCGTTGTTCTATGTCACTCGGGGCCGCCTTCGTTTGTAACATGCGAAGGACGAGGTTCGTGTCATAGTTCGGGGCATCGTATGCCTCGCAATCTTCTTCTTCTTCGTCGGCTTCCAAGTTAAAGGCGTCTCGATTCTTTCTTCTTGGCTAGTAATTCTTCTCGGACGGCTATGGCTACTCGTAACGTCACTATTCTCCGATTTGGACAAGCACTTTGATAGTGTCCAAATCCTTGACACTTGAAACACCGGACTTTAGATAGGCTTGTTTCTTTTGGTGTGATAAGAGTTTTGGAATGGTAGTAGCAGGGGACTTGTGGTGTGATGTTTTGTAAACGAGCTAGAACTCGCTCATAAGTTGGTATTTCCGTATTTAGATGGGAATTCGGGTTTAGAAAGTTTTGTCTTGTTTTGATTTTCCAACTTTATGCAAAGTCGCATAAAGTATCAAAGTCGGAATAGGGGTAGAGTTCCACGGAATTGGCAATATTTTTATTCAAACCTCGTAGGAAGCGGGACATCCGTAATTCTTCGCTTTCTTCAAGTTCTCCCATCAAGGATAAGTTTTCAAACTCCTCGATGTACTCCTCGACACTTAGCTTTCCTTGCGTGAGGTCGAAATTTTTCGATACAAACTTAACTTGTGTGTAGCGGGACATATCTTTTCGTAGTTTCTTTTTAGAGAATCCACGACGTATCTTCTCCTTAGCCACGAACTCTTTGTGTCTTCATTCGCTCAAACCAAAGGAAGCTCCTTTCCAAGTTTGAGAATCGCATACTTGCAACGTACCTCGTCATTGAGATCCTTGAACTCAAACATTCGTTCAATTTTCCTTTCCCACTCCAAATAAGCCTCGGGATCGGTGCCGCCTACGAACTCCGGAAGTTCGCTTGTCTTGTATTCATCCGCATGTCGTGGTGCATGCATGGCGTCGTACCCTCGTCGTGCATGGATTCGGGGCTCCGGTAATCCATGAAGAACGTCACGTAGTTGTGCTACTTCTTCATCGGTGAATGCCATCTTCTTGAGTAACGTCGAGAACCGTGAGACAAATGGCTCTGATACCACTTATGATACGAATTACGTATGTAAGTGTACGTAAAGCGTATAAAATACAACGGAAGATTATTATGTCTTGACAAGTCTCAAAGTATCACTCAAAATTACAAGGAGGTGACCGAATTTAAATGGATTTCGGTCGTGAAGTAGTATGGTATATGGATTTGGATGTGTTTTATCGAATTAGACCTATAACTCGATAAATGTAATCTCTCCTCAAGACCTATTGAGAATTGATCAAGTTAAAATTCGAGACGCGTCGAAATAATAACTAAAGTTTTGTTGAACTCGTTCAACGTATATTTCAAAGAAATACAAGGTTTATTAATATTCAAGATGCTTACAAATACAACAAGTACTACTATATATAGTAGTTTCCAACCATAAGAAAATACAACAAAACAAGAAAATGAAACTTCCTAGCAATCCTTCAAATCGGCCGAATCATCAAGGAGGGATCATGAGGATTTTGTGAAGATATGATATCAAGCCTTTTGGAATTATTATGGTGACTATGACATGAAGGACTATGACATGAAGGAAATATTTGATGAAAGTCTTCATCAAATATTATGTTTTGTTCAAATCGGCTGAATCATCAAGGAGGGATCATGAGGATTTTGTGAAGATATGATATCAAGCCTTTTGGAATTATTATGGTGACTATGACATGAAGGACTATGACATGAAGGAAATATTTGATGAAAGTCTTCATCAATTATTATGTTTTGGCCGATTTGTAGTAAGGTGGGGAAGGAGGATATCTTCACTATCTTGTGAAAGATATGAAGACAAGTAAGGGTCCTTTTCAAGCATGATGTGGCCGAATTTCCATGCTTTTGGACCGATCCCGTCGTCGAGTTTTACGTTACTCCAGTTCCGATTAACAATGTAACTCCAATCCGCGTGTTCTTTTCTCCCAAGTATAATGATGCATGGCCATGCGAATTTGTATCGTCGTGGATGTCGATTTTTATTGGAGCTTCTTCGATTGGAATATTTGATATCGTATCAACCTTTCACCTTACACCGATGATGAGGGAATTTCAGAATTGAGGACAATTCCTTTTAAAGGAGGAGATGATACGGAATCAATTAATACGAATGAAGAAGACGAAGTAAGGATCAACGTAAATGACCTTACAACACGCCATGCACGGACTACTACATATTTAGGCGAGAAAACGGACACAAGACATGGAGTTTTGGTCTCAGCCGTGTCATATGACACGGCCCGTGTCATGCTGTGCTGGAAGATCGATATCAACTGCCAGCCGAACCCTACCATGTCAGGTGACACGGTCGTGTCACACTCTTTCGGATAGTGAAATCTCGCTTCCCGACCAACCCAACCGTGTCAGGCGACATGGCCGTATCACACTCTTCCGGATAGTAAAATCTCGCTGTCCGACCAACCCGACCGTGCCAGGCGACACGGTAGAGTCCTGCCGAACGTCCTTGTCGCGCCGCGGCCGTGTCAAGCGACACGGCCCGTGTCCTGCCGGCAGGATACTTTATTTTATAGCCTTTTGTGTGTTTGTCTTCTCTTTTCTTCTTTTACTCATTTTAGGGATTGTGTTTCCCCTAAATTATGATTTTGTGTTTCCTTTATATTTTATTTTGATTATTCAATGATTTTGTAATCTTTGAATTGTTTTCTTTATTTGATAGGGAGACTTAGTTTTTCCTATAAATGAGTCTTGTATAAGCATTGTAAGATATTGAATGTTGAAATAAGAATACACCTTGTGTTTCTATCCTTGATAAATGATTTTTATCAAACTCTTGATTTTTATTCGATGCGTTTTCGAGTATTAATCCGATCGATTCTCAATAGGTCTTGAGAAGAAATCACTTATCGAATTATAGGTCTAATTCGATAAATACTTGTTCTTGATCGTTCAAGCCTCCTTGATCGATATTCTTGCATTGTCCCATATTACATCCATAAAACTACATCCGAAATACACTACTCATAAAAAGACTTCCGCTACGATATTCATATACATACTCCGACCGATACATATTCATCTTTCCGAGCGAATTCGTATCAGATTCGAGCCTTTTGTACTCAGAATTGGCTATAACAACTCCGATTAATCTTTTCATTCTTGATTAAGTTTTGTTGTAGCAAGGATTTGATATAATAGCTCCAGTTAAGCCTTTACTTATTAATTAAGTCTTGTTAATAGGAGATAAGACCATGTTACATGTATTCGACTCGGAACTCACTGAAAACTCGAGATTATTGATTATATTCGAGCCTTTTGTACTCAGAATTGGCTATAACAGCTTCGATTAATCTTTTGCTTCTTAATTAAGTCTTATTGTAGAAATGATTGGATATAATAGCTCGGATTAAGCCTTTACTTCTTGATTAAATATTGTTAATAGGAGATAAGACGATGTTACATGCATTCAAGTCGAAAAATATAAAAACCCGGGTTTATTGATTTTATTCGAGCCTTTTATACTCAGAATTGGCTACAACAACTCTGATTAATCTTTTCTTTCTTGATTAAGTCTTGTTGTAGCAAGGATACTTTATAATAGCTCTGATTAAACCTTTATTTCTTGATTAAGTCTTGTTAATAGGACATAAGACCACAATGCATGCATTCGAGTCGGAACTCTATGAACACTCGAGTTTACAGATTAAATTCGAGCCTTTTGTATTCATAATTGGCTATAACAGCTCCGATTAATCTTTTCTTCCTGGATTAAATCTTCTTGTAGAGAGGATCCATTATAAGATCTCCGATTAAGCCTTTACTTCTTGATTAAGTCTTTTTTTTTGGGAAAAGTCAATTGCATTAAATAAAAAAGATTGGCCAACAAGGCAGGCCAGTACCCAGCAACCATACAGAAGGTGCACCAACAGCACGAAACAGAAGAATAATAAAAAAATTACAATGGAACTACCAAGCCACCCTCCAAATACGCCTAACAACGACCGCAGATAATGAATGAGGCGGCCAACGCTGAGAGATAATGTCACGAACAAGACCAATCCCCTGGAAGGTAACAGTGTGAGGATCACGACGCCTCTGACTGAATCTCCGCTCATTTCGCTCCTGCCAAAGTAAGTAGACCAATGCTGATACGAATTACGTATATAAGTGTACGTAAAACGTATAAAATACAACGGAAGATTATCACTGTTTTTACAAGTATCAAAGTAACAACGAAAATAAAAGGTGGTGGCCGATTTTAGATGGTTTCGGCCGTGAGGTAGGATAGTGTATGGATTTGAATGTGTTTTATTGAATTAGACCTATAACTCGATAAAGATAATCTCTCCTCAAGACCTATTGAGAATTGATCAAGTTATAATTCGAGACGCGTCGAAATAATAACCAAGGTTTTGTTGAACTCGTTCAACGTATATTTCAAGAGAAATACAATGTTTTATAAATTTCAAGATCCTTACAACAAGTGGAGGATGAGGCTTTATATAGCCATTTACAACTCCTAACCAAGCCAAACAACATCACACAAAATCAAACTAAAAGACAAGCAATTATTAAACTAAGATATCAAGACTTTTAAAAAAAATAAAAACAACACATGCTTGGTTTCTTTGAGTTTGGCCGTGGGTATCATCAAGTGGAGGAGGTCACCATCTATCTTATGTGATAAGTCTTTGACAAAGACTTTGAACAAGAGAGCAACATCTTGTAGTCTTCCTCCCATGTGTTTCGGCCGAAGTGATAAGGTGGAGGGAAATCAAATCTCAAGTGTTGATATGGTGGACTTTGAAAATGGACACAAATGTTGAAAGTAGTGGGGACAAAATCCTTCAAGGATGCAAGTCACAATCGGCCGAAATCTTCCCCATATGGCCAATTTTGTATGCATGAACATGCATACGTGTGCATGTTTTGATACGTCTAAGTTATCCCGGTTCCGATTATTAAGATCGTTCCCATTTCCGCGGATGTTTTCTCACCGAAGTACATAGGTGCATGTGCATGCAACTTGGTATCGTCACCTACGTTGATTCTTACTTCGTTTGGAGATGTCGTAATCGCATCAAGTTCAAAGGTGGGGACAAAATCTCTCCCATGTGATACTTGACAAGGACAACAAAAATCAAGCTTCCATCCACTTGGTTTGGCCAAATTATTGAAGTGTGGAGGGACCCAAGCATTGTAGTGGACTTTGAAAATGAAGTCTTGAAACTAGAAGAGACAAAAATCTTCATGATCTTGGACCAAATATGATGCTGTCGGTTTTGTCATTTCTGGGATCAAATGGGTCCGAATTTGGTCCTATGGTCTCATAAGATTTGTAGCTCTCTTTCTTAGCTTTCCATGGCCACTTGAATCACCTGAATCGGATTTCGGACGAGAAAGTTATGGGCAAAATACTAAAACTGCTACGAAGTCGTCGTGCGCGCGAGAATTGGTAATTTGTCCATGTATTTTGCATGAGGGTTTTTATGTATGCCTGCGACTCAATCAAGCTTGGTCAGATAATCTTCTTTTTGTATTTGATGATGTTGACCGATTCGTATCATACCCTCCCCCTTTCAAAGGATTTGACCTCAAATCCAGATTTTGAACTTTTTTTTTTTTTTGTGCTGTAAGACTTGACATGTAGTTCATTGGATGCTCGGTCTTAATCACATCATTCCCTTCTTTTTCAAGAAGATTCATTCTTGATTCTAATGCCCGAAATAAGGGTTGATACTCCGGATATAATTGCACTCCTCCCGGTTTGAAGATGTAATTTTCGTCCATAATGTTGACTTTAACTTGTGATTGCGTATCCAAAAGGACAACATGCAAAATGGAAACAAACGACATACCTATGAGTCTTCCATTCCCCTTAATGGAATCCCGAAAAGGTGATTTATGGTTTAACGGAGTAATTTCCAACTCCTGTGCTAAGTGAACACAAATCGCGTCCTCACTCCCTTCAATAATGAATTCGTCCCTTACTATTTTCCGATTATACGCAGCCACGCTGCTTTCACGTTGGTCGGTGTCAAGAACTGGTTCAACAAGAACAAATGGATTAGGACCCTCCAGTTCTTTGACAATAATTGAAACAACCTTGTGTGGAATATAACAAGGCGGTCTTTGTTCGATTAGTTCGCTTTGCACAACCACGCCATTATCTCGGGTCTCCTTAAGCACTCGTATGTGTTCATGCTCACCTTCAAAAATGGGAAGCTCTAGATCAATTATGGGCTCCTCTTTGTCATCTGATTCTGTATCAAATATTGGCGGCCCATCATAACCCGATCCACTTTCCATTTTAATATTATCGGTCTCCTTGAATAATGTCTCATCAAAATTTAACCCACTAAGCTCATTTCGTACCGCAACAAAGTCATACGACCCACTTTGCTCCGATAGGGCAGCTCGACTCCAACCATCGTCTTCTTTGTCATCAAAAAATGCCGCAGGAAATTCTGTCATATCAAAGTCGTCAGTGACAAAGAGTTCATCTTCAAGATTAGCCGTTTCAGAAAGCATAAAGCCGTGATCTTGTTTCACGTTTGGGATAAATTTTCTGGCAAAATATTTCCTGAATTTTTGCCAAGCTCTGATTTTAGGCTTACGTTGTTGTGAACGGGACTATTTCAATTTTTTCCACCAGAAGGCGGCGCTACCGCAGAGGCGCTTTGTCACCAGCGAAACGCGGCGGTTGATCGGGGCAGCCTTAAAGTCCGCATGCTCCTCACAAGCATGGAGCCAATCCATGCACGCATCTGGATTACTAGATCCGTGGAACTCCGGTATGCTGCGGAATTTAGCCAAGAAATCAATATCGTTGGCATCATCTCTGCGTCTTGCTTGCATATGTTGCTCCGGTAAGCAGTTTAGTGCGTCACGGAGTTTCATCAAGAAATCGAGATCGGAGAAATCCATAACAAGAATCAAGAGATAGTTCTTGATAAGAAATCGTTGAATAAATCGCCCAAGGAGATGACATTGAGCTCCGAACAGAAAATTTGCCAAGAAAGCCGTGAAGAATGAACCAAGAAGATGATCAAAGAATCTGATCTCCACCGTTAAGAATGTAGTTCAATGAGTTGGCTTACCTTTGTCAAAATTTCGTGACGATCCAACGGTCGAATCCACGGGAAAATTTATTTTCTTCCGACTGCGCTAATCTGCCAATGTTATGCAAAAATTCTTCTAACCGTGAAGAACAACCCAAGAAGGTGACTAAATACTTCAACAAAAAAAATTCGGTGAATATAGTTGATCGCCCAAGGAGATGACCTTGGGCTCCGATACCACTTATGATACGAATTACGTATAAAGATGGACGTAAATTCGCCGGAAAATGCAGCGGATATATTTTGTTGCCTCACAACACTCGAATATGTGTAACACTCGTAAGAATTAACCGAAAGTAGGGCAATTCGGTTTTCGTAAACAAGATAATATGAAAGTAAATTATCAAACTAGACCTATAGTTTGATAAGGCAATCTATCCTCAAGACCTATTGAGAATCGATTAAATTACAACTCGAAGACGCGTCGAATTATAATCAAGGTGTGCTGAAAATCATTCAACAAGAATACATAACATGTATTTTGTTTTTTCATAACTTCAAAGTTATGTCATAAAGGTTGATGATACGATATCTAATATTCCAGTCGAAGAAACTCCGATAAAAATCGACATTCATGATGATGCATCGTTATACTTAGGAGAAAATGTTAAACGGCTTGGAGTTACGTTATTAATCGGAAAAGGAGTTACGTAAATATGGCGACGGAATTAACATCGGAATCGGCCCGGAACATGGATGTTCGGCCGATTGGTCCACAAAGATTGAAGAATTGACAAGCATTTTTTTTTTATGATATTTGCGGCCCCAAGCATGATGATAAGGAATCATCAAAGTCTTCACATCTTGCCAAATCAAGAAGATCTCCAAGCATGATCCTCAAGTGTCCTCATATCTTGCCAAATCAAGGGAAGTGATCCTCCTTGTCCCACCTTGAAGAATCGGCCGAAACATGGAGAGGGATGGAGATTTACATTTTGTTGTTTTCTTGTTGTTTTGTATCCTTATCCTACTATATATATGGTAGGTTATTTGGTGTTTGTAATCATCAAGAATCATAATAAACTTTGTATTTCCTTTGAAATATACGTTGAGCGAGTTCGACAAACCTTAAGTTATTGTTTCGACGAGTTTGAGATTTTAACTTTGATCAATTCTCAAAAGGTCTTGGGAAGAGATTACCCTTTTATCGAGTTATAGGTCTAGTTCGATAAAACACGCCAAACTCCGTACTTCACACTACTTCACGGCGAAACACCATCAACTTTCGCCACCCTTAGCAAATTTCGAGTGATACTTTGTTACGTGTTAACCTTCCGTTGTGTTTTATACGTATTACTTACGTAATTCGTATCATTAGTGGTATCGAGACACTTGTCTCACGGTTCGACATCATCAAGAAAATGGCATTCACCGATGAAGAAGTAGCACAACTACGTGGCGTTCTTCGTGGCTTGCCGAGCCCGAATCCATGCACGACGAGGACATGACACCATGCATGCACCACGACATGCGGATGAATACAAGACCGGCGAACTTAGGAGTTCGTAGGCGGCACCGATCCTGAAGTTTATCCAGAGTGGGAGAGAAAAATTGAGCGAATGTTTGAGTTCAAGGAACTCAATGACGAGGTACGTTGCAAGTACGCGATCCTCAAACTTGGAAAGGAGCTTCCCTTTGGTTTGAGCGAATGAAGACGCAGAGAAGCCGTGCGGAAAGAGAAGATACGTTCGTAGGATTCCTAAAAGGAAACTACGAAAAGATATGTCCGGCTACACACAAGCCGAGCTGCAGAAAAATTTCGACCTCACGCAAGGAAAGCTCGGTCGAGGAGTACATCGAGGAGTTTGAAAACTTATCCTTGATGGGAGAACTTGAAGAAAGCGAAGAATTGCGGATGTCCCGTTTCCTACGAGGTTTGAACAAAAACATTGCTAATTCCGTGGAACTCTACCCCTATTCTGACTTCGACACTTTATGCGGACTTTGCATAAAGTTGGAAAATCAAAACAAAACCAAACTCTCTAAACCCGAATTCCCACCTAAATACGGAAATACCAACTTTGGCGCGAGTTCTAGCTCGTTTCCAAAACCTGTCACCACAAGCCATCACATTACCATTCCAAAAACCCCTACCACACCAAAAGAAACGAGCCTATCTAAAGTCCGATGTTTCAAATGTCAAGGATTTGGACACTATCAAAGTGCTTGTCCGAATCGGAGGATTGTGACGTTACGAGAAGCCTTAGCCGCCCGAGAGGAATTATTAGCCGAAGAAGAAAGAGTTGGAGACGTTTTTAACTTAGAAGGCGAGAAGAAGAATGCGAGGCATACGATGCCCGAACTATGACACGAACCTTGTCCTTCGCATGTTGCAAACGGCGGCACCCAGTGACGAAGAACAACGAGACCAAATCTTTCACACGAAGTGTCGTGTCGGAGAGAAATGGTGTAGCTTGATCATTGACGGTGGAAGTTGTACAAACGTGGCATCAAGCGAGATGGTTTCAAAACTCGGCTTGGTCACCACGGCCCATCCTAAGCCGTATGCACTCCATTGGCTCGATGACGGAAACAAAGTGAAGGTTTCAAGACAAGTGAAGGTCGGACTCACCATGGGTTCGTATGGCGATGACATTACATGCGATGTACTACCGATGGACGCATGTCACGTATTATTAGGAAGACCTTGGCTATTTGATCGGGACGTACTACATCGAGGAGGAGTAATGAGTACGAGCTACGTGACAAAGGTAAAAAATTGTCCTTAAACCTATGTCACCTCAAGCTATCCGGACGATGAGTTCGAAAAAGTCGAAGGGCCGAAACTTACGATGTTTGCAAGCGAGAAAGAAGTCGAACACGCCATTGACGATGGCGAACGTGTTTATTTGATGATGATCAAGGAGGTCCAAATCTTGCCACCAAATCGCAAAATGAGGAGGAGATAGATGCACTATTACACGAGTTTTGGACGTATTTCGAAGACTTGCCGGTAGGATTACCACCTATCCGCGGGATTGAACACAGATTGATCTTATACCGGGAGCTCCATTACCGAACAAAGCGGCGTATCGTTGTAATCCCGAAGAAACAAAAGAACTACAACGTCAAATTGATGAACTCATGAATCACGGATATGTCCGAGAAAGTTTAAGTCCGTGTGCGGTTCCAGTTCTACTCGTACCAAAAAAGACGGAACATGGCGGATGTGTATTGTGATGAGAGCCGTGAATAACATCACCGTCAAGTATCGGTTTCCCATCCCGAGACTAGACGACATCTGGACGAGTTACATGGCTCGGTTATATTTTCCAAAGTTGATTTACGGAGCGGATACCATCAAATCCGCATGCGAGGGAGACGAATGGAAAACGGCGTTTAAAGCGAAGAATGGACTTTACGAATGGGTTGTGATGCCATTCGGCCTCACCAACGCCCGAGCACCTTTATGAGGTTGATGAACGAGGTTCTAAAACCTTTCTTGGGAAAGTTTGTTGTCGTGTACTTAGACGACATTTTGATCTGATCGGTCCGTAGAAGAACATCTCGAACATTTGCGTACGTGTTTGAGACGCTAAGGGAACAAAAGCTTTATGGAAAACGGAGAAGTGTACTTTTCTAGTCGAGAGTCTTGTCTTTCTCGGCTATGTTGTTTCAAAAGACGGAGTTTGGTCGATCAAGAGAAGATCGCGGCAATCAAGTCGTGGCCGACCCCAAAGACAATCACGGAGGTACGGTCATTTCATGGCCTCGCTTCTTTTTACCGACGATTCATACGGGACTTCAGCACTATATCCAGTCCTATCACGGAGTGTCTGAAAAAGGGAACCTTTGCTTGGAACGAGACGGCCCAAAAGGCTTTTGAAAACTTAAAAGGAAAATTATGTGAAGCGCCGATTTTGACGTTGCCCGATTTTTCACAACCGTTTGAGGTAGAATGCGATGCTAGCGGAGTTGGAATCGGGGCAGCGCTCATTCAGAGAGGCCGTCCCATTGCCTATTTTTCGGAGAAGCTAAGTGGCGCCCGAGTGAATTATTGTACTTACGACAAGGAGTTCTATGCTATCGTAAGAGCACTCGATCATTGGAGTCATTATCTGCGTTCTAAACATTTCGTGCTGCATTCGGATCACGAGTCGTTGAAATACATCAACGGACAGAGTAAGCTAAGCCAGAGACATGCAAAATGGGTGGAATTTTTACAATCTTTTCATTTTCATCCAAGTACAAAGACGGAAGAGTAATGTAGTGGCGGATGGATGCCTTTGTCGAGACGGTATGCCTTCTTGTCGATGCTAGATGTTCGTTTGTTGGGATTCGAGACTTTGAAAGATCATTACAACGACGATTTGGATTTCGGGAAATTTTTAACCGTTGTAAAACGGCCCCGTCTGAGGAATTTGTTTTACAAGATGGCTTTCTCTTCAAGGGGAATAAATTATGTGTGCGAGACATACAATTCGGGAATTCTTGGTTCGGGAGGCGCACGGAGGAGGACTAGCCGGTCACTTGGCTCGACCAAGATCAGAGGTGCTAAAAGAACATTTCTTTTGGCCGAAGATGTATGGTGACGTCAGCACAATCGTGAGCAAATGCGTAACTTGTCATATGATGAAAAGTTCGTTCAAGTCGAGTACATACATGCCGTTGCCGATACCGTTACGACCGTGGGAGGATGTCTCGATGGATTTTATTGTGGCTTTACCTCGTACTCAACGAGGCAAGGACTCGATCATGGTGGTCGTCGACCGTTTTTCGAAAATGGCTCACTTTGTCGCGTGCCACAAAACCGATGATGCAAGCAATGTGGCGGACCTGTATTTCCGGGAAATAGTTCGTTTACACGGAGTGCCAAAAACTATCGTGTCGGATCGAGATTCCAAATTTCTGAGTTACTTCTGGAATACTTTATGGAGGAAAGTCGGTACTAAACTCCTATTCAGCACTTCACATCACCCGCAAACCGACGGACAGACCGAGGTAACTAATCGAACCTTGGGAGCATTATTACGAGGGTTAGTAAATAAAACTCGGAAAGATTGGGACGTTAAACTTGCTCATGCTGAATTTGCATACAACCGATCACCCGGTTATGCCACGGGCCATTCACCATTTGAAGTGGTATACGGATTAAATCCGCACTTGCCATTGGACTTGATTCCCCTACCGAGCAACGAATTGGTTCACAAGGACGCCGAAGCAAAACTCAAATCGATGATAAAGTTTCTAGTAAAGATACTGGTACGGATTAAAGAAGTGAATGATATGTACAAACGGAAGTCGAACAAAAATAAAAAAGCGAGATTATTTGATGTTGGCGACTTAGTTTGGATACATTTGAGAAAAGAAAGATTCGAGCAAGCGGAAGAACAAATTGATGCCGAGAGCCGAAGGTCCGTACAAGATTGTGGAAAAAGTGAGCGACAACGCATACAAAGTCGAACTTCCGCGAATACGGAGTACACGCGACATTCAACGTAGGTGATCTCTCACCTTATCTTGACGACGATGGCATTGCAGAATTGAGGTCAATTCCTTTCAAAGACGGAGGGAATGATACGATATCTAATATTCCAGTCGAAGAAACTCCGATAAAAATCGACATTCATGATGATGCATCGTTATACTTAGGAGAAAATGTTAAACGGCTTGGAGTTACGTTATTAATCGGAAAAGGAGTTACGTAAATATGGCGACGGAATTAACATCGGAATCGGCACGGAACATGGATGTTCGGCCGATTGGTCCACAAAGATTGAAGAATTGACAAGCATTTTTTTTTTATGATATTTGCGGCCCCAAGCATGATGATAAGGAATCATCAAAGTCTTCACATCTTGCCAAATCAAGAAGATCTCCAAGCATGATCCTCAAGTGTCCTCATATCTTGCCAAATCAAGGGAAGTGATCCTCCTTGTCCCACCTTGAAGAATCGGCCGAAACATGGAGAGGGATGGAGATTTACATTTTGTTGTTTTCTTGTTGTTTTGTATCCTTATCCTACTATATATATGGTAGGTTATTTGGTGTTTGTAATCATCAAGAATCATAATAAACTTTGTATTTCCTTTGAAATATACGTTGAACGAGTTCGACAAACCTTAAGTTATTGTTTCGACGAGTTTCGAGATTTTAACTTTGATCAATTCTCAAAAGGTCTTGGGAAGAGATTACCCTTTTATCGAGTTATAAGTCTAGTTCGATAAAACACGCCAAACTCCGTACTTCACACTACTTCACGGCCGAAACACCATCAACTTTCGGCCACCCTTAGCAAATTTCGAGTGATACTTTGTTACGTGTTAACCTTCCGTTGTGTTTTATACGTATTACTTACGTAATTCGTATCAGTTGAGGGAAATCAAATCTCAAGTGTTGATATGGTGGACTTTGAAAATAGACACAAATGTTGAAAGTAGTGGGGACAAAATCCTTCAAGGATGCAAGTCACAATCGGCCGAAATCTTCCCCATATGGCCGATTTTGTATGCATGAACATGCATACGTGTGCATGTTTTGATACGTCTAAGTTATCCCGGTTCCGATTATTAAGATCGTTCCCATTTCCGCGGATGTTTTCTCACCGAAGTACGTAGGTGCATGTGCATGCAACTTGGTATCGTCACCTACGTTGATTCTTACTTCGTTTGGAGATGTCGTAATCGCATCAAGTTCAAAGGTGGGGACAAAATCTCTCCCATATGATACTTGACAAGGACAACAAAAATCAAGCTTCCATCCACTTGGTTTGGCCGAATTATTGAAGTGTGGAGGGACCCAAGCATTGTAGTGGACTTTGAAAATGAAGTCTTGAAACTAGAAGAGACAAAA
Source organism: Orobanche coerulescens (assembly GCA_033398695.1). Classification (NCBI taxonomy): domain Eukaryota; kingdom Viridiplantae; phylum Streptophyta; class Magnoliopsida; order Lamiales; family Orobanchaceae; genus Orobanche; species Orobanche coerulescens. Next base: position 100,648,773 of record CM065804.1, on the reverse strand, counting down.
ATCTTCATGATCTTGGACCAAATATGATGCTGTCGGTTTTGTCATTTCTAGGATCAAATGGGTCCGAATTTGGTCCTATGGTCTCATAAGATTTATAGCTCTCTTTCTTAGCTTTCCATGGCCACTTGAATCACCTGAATCGGATTTCGGACGAGAAAGTTATGGGCAAAATACTAATACTACTACGAAGTCGTCGTGCGCGCGAGAAATGGTAATTTGTCCATGTATTTTGCATGAGGATTTTTATGTATGCCTGCGACTCAATCAAGCTTGGTCAGATAATCTTCTTTTTGTATTTGATGATGTTGACCGATTCGTATCAAATGCCGCTAAAAAGATACGGTAAGCCACGTTAACCACATGCTTTCCTCTCCACCTCATAGCCGCCCAAAGAATACCCGTACTCCACTCCGAGTGAGGCCAAAAAAATTTTACCTCCCTCCTAGCAATAGAGATACAGCTACTAGAGTAAGGGCACATGAAGAATAAGTGAGAATAAGACTCTAACGCCATCCCACAAAGGACACAAATACCATCTTCATGCTGCAGCCAAGGCTTATCCATAGTCGACAGACACTCCTGAATAGCCAACCATAATATGAAGGAGTACCTAGGAATCTTCCCGGGACCAAGAAGCAGAGGGGCCCACGGAATAGAAGGAGAATATGCTCTAAGGAAACGAAGAGCGGACGAGGAAGAATAGGAACCTGAGCTATGCGGTCTCCAAGAGATGCGATCCTGGCCTCCATAGATAGGAGGGAGGGCAGAAACAACCTGCTGGAACCCAGGACGATCAACCACATGCTTCTTGATTAAGTCTTGTTAATAGGAGATAAGACCACGTTACATTCATTCGTGTCGGAACTCTATAAAAACTCGGGTTTATTCATTAGATTCGAGCCTTTTGTACTCAAAATTTGCTATAACAGCTCCGATTAATCTTTTCTTTGTTGATTAAGTCTTGTTGTAGCAAGGATTCGTTATAATAGCTCCGATAAACCTTTGCTTCTTGACTAAGTCATGTTAATAGGACATAAGACCACATTATGCATTCGAGTCGGAACTTTATGAAAACTCGGGTTTATTGATTAGATTCGAGCCTTTTGTACTCAGAATTAACTATAACAGCTCCAGTTAATCTTTTTCTTCTTGATTAAGTCTTTTTGTGATGCGAAAACGAGTATTACAATGGAAGAAGATGAGGTGAGAATCGACTTAAGTGACCTTACGACACGCCATGCACTTACGACGACATTTTTAGGCAAGAAAATGGACACAAGACGAGTATTACCATGGTGCTCGGTCTCGTCCGTGTCATGCTGTGACGGAAAATGCCGAAGGCACTGCCCGCCGAACCCGGCCGTGTCATCCGACACGGCCCATGCCGCACTGTCCCGGACAAGCGAAAGTCACTATCGGCCGAACCCGACCATGTTAGGCGACACGGTCGAGTCCTACTCGTCCAGAAATGCCGGAACGCCTGCCCGTCCAACCCGATCGTGCCAGGCGACACGGTCGAGTCCTACTCGTCCAGAAATGCCGGAACGCCTGCCCGTTCAACCCGACCGTGCCAGGCGACACGGTCGAGTCCTACTCGTCCAGAAATGCCGGAACACCTCCCTAGACAACCCGACCGTGTTCCAAGACACGGTGGAGTCCGCTCCGGCCAAGATTCGCGCGCCGTGGCCGTGTCAAGCTGATACGAATTCGCTCGGAAAGGTGAATATGTATCGGTCGGAGTGTGTATATGAATATCGTAGTGGAAGTCTTTTTATGAGTAGTGTATTTCGGATGTAGTTTTATGGATGTAATAACGGATAAAGTAAGAATATCGATCAAAAAGACTTGAACGATCAAGGAAAAGGATTTATCGAATTAGGCCTATTGAGAATCGATCGGTTTAATACTCGAAAACGCGTCGAATAAAAATCAAGAGTTTGATAAAAATCTTTTATCAAGGATAGAAACACAAGGTGTATTCTTATTACAACATTCAATGATATTACAATGCTCACACAAGACTACTTATAGGAAAACTAAGTCTTCCTATCAATTAAACAAAACAATTCAAAGATTACAAAATGTTTGAATAATCAAAACAAATCAAAATAAAATATAATAGGGGAACACAATCCCTAAAATAAGTAAAGAAAGAAAAGGAAAAACAAGCAACACAAAAGTGTATAAAAAATGGTGGGTTGCCGGCAGGGACAAGGGCCGTGTCGCTTGACACGGCCGCGACGCGCGCATCATGGTCGGCAAGACTCGACTGTGTCGCCTGGAACACGGTTGGGTGTCTGGGAAGTCAGTTCCGACGTTCTGGGTGAGTAGGACTCGACCGTGTCTTGGGACACGGTCGGGCTAGGCAGGCAGTCTTTCGGCAAGTTCCGGAAGAGTTCGACTCGGCCGTGTCTCGGGACACGGTCGAGTCCGGCGGGCAGTCGGTTTTGCTTGTCCGGGACATCTCCACACGGGTCGTGTCGGACGACACGGGCGAGTTCGGCAGGCAGTGTACTTTGGTCTTCTGGCACAGCATGACACGGGTCATGTCATATGACACGGCCGAGACCTGGCACCTTGGTCCTTCTCATTTTGTGTCCGTTTTCTCACCGAAGTATGTAGGTGCATGTGCATGCAATGTTGTATCATTACTTACATAAATTCTTACTTCGTTTTCTTCATTTGGATATGTCAATATCGCATCATCTCCTCCCCCTTTAAAAGGAATTGACCTCAATTTAGTAATTCCCACGTCGTCAAGGTAAGAAGATAGATCGCCCACGTTAAAAGTGGCGTGTACTCCATAATTGCCCGGAAGTTCTACTTTATATGCATTGTCGTTCACCTTACCCACGATTTTGTAAGGACCCTCGGCCCTCAGCATAAGTTTGTTCTTGCGTTTACTAGGAAATCTCTCCTTTCTTAAGTGTACCCAAACCAAGTCGCCTACCTCGAACAGTCTCGATTTTCTTTGATTGTTGGATTTCCGTTTGTACGTGTCATTCACCTCTTTGATTCGATCATGTATTTGTCCGTGTAACTTTATCATCGATTTAAGTTTAGATTCCGCATCTTTGTGTACCAACTCGTCCTTCGGCAATGGAATCAAGTCTAAGGGTATATAAGGATTTAACCCGTAGACGATTTCAAAGGGAGAGTGTGCCGTGGCATGTGTAGGGGATCGGTTATAGGCAAATTCCGCATGAGCAAGTTTCACATCCCAATCCTTTTGCGTTTTATTCACAAGTCCTCGCAACAACGTTCCTAGCGTTCGATTTGTGACCTCGGTTTGACCATCTGTTTGAGGATGGTGTGAGGTGCTAAACAAGAGTTTTGTTCCCACTTTACTCTATAATGTATTCCAAAAATAGCTAAGAAATTTCGAATCCCGATCCAAAACAATAGTCTTCGGAACTCCATGTAAACGAACCACCTCTCAGAAGTATAAATCGGCCACGTTACTTGCGTCGTCGGTTTTGTGGGAAGCCACGAAATGAGCCATCTTCGAGAAACGATCAACGACCACCATAATAGCATTTTTACCTCGTTGAGTACGGGGCAAAGCGACGATAAAATCCATTGATACATCCTCCCACGGTCTTTCTGGAATCGGTAGAGGCATATGTTATCCTGGTTTGAACGAACTCTTCGCAATGTGACATGTTACACATTTACTTAAACCATTGTAAACGTCTCTTAGCATTTTTTGCCAAAAGAAATGTTCTTTAAGTACCTCCATCGTCTTAGCCATGCCAAAGTGCCCTGCTAAGCCTCCTCCGTGAGCCTCCTGAACCAACAATTCTCGAACTGCATGTTTTGGAACACAAAGTCTATTCCCTTTAAAGAGAAAATCACCTTGTATCATGAAATCCCCGAACGGACCAGAATTGCAACGAGTAAAAACTTCCCTAAAATCCGTATCATTTGCATAATACTCTTTCAACATTTCGAAACCAAGTAACCGAACCTCTAGAGTAGAAAGTAAAGCATACCTTCTAGATAACGCATCCACAACGACATTGCTTTTACCGTCTTTGTACTTGGATGAGAAGTGAAACGATTGTAGGAATTCCACCCACTTAGCATGCCTCAGACTCAGTTTGTGTTGTCCGTTAATGTATTTCAATGATTCGTGGTCAGAATGTAGAATAAAATTTTTCGGCCGAAGGTAATGACTCCAATGATCAAGGGCCCTTACGATAGCATAGAATTCTTTATCGTAAGTGCAATAATTCGACCGAGCACCGTTCAATTTCTCCGAAAAGTAAGCAATAAGTCGTTTACCTTGAATAAGAACCGCTCCAATTCCAACTCCACTAGCATCACACTCTACTTCGAATGGTTGAGTAAAATCGGGTAGTGTTAGGATCGGTGCTTCGCATAATTTGGCCTTTAACCTTTCGAACGCTCTTTGGGTAGCCCCGTTCCATACAAATGACCCCTTTTTTAAGCACTTCGTTATCGGACTTGAAATGGTGCTAAAGTCTCGAATAAACCTCCGATAAAAAGAAGCAAGTCCGTGAAATGACCTCACTTCCGTCACGGTCATAGGGGTCGGCCAAGACTTAATTGCTTCGATTTTTGTTTGATCAACCGCCACTCCGTCCTTCGAAACGGCATAGCCAAGAAAGACTATATTCTCGACTAAGAATGAACACTTCTCCTTTTTTCCATATAGTTTTCGGTCCTTCAAAGTTTCGAAGACTTGCCTTAAGTGCCCGAAATGTTCTTGTAATGACCGACAATAGATCAGAATGTCATCCAGATATACAACCACGAATTTCCCCAGAAATGGTTTAAGCACTTCGTTCATCAACCTCATGAAAGTACTTGGTGCATTTGTAAGACCGAATGGCATAACGGTCCATTCATATAATCCATTTTCATTTTGAAGGCCGTCTTCCACTCGTCACCTTCTCGCATTCGAATTTGATGATATCCGCTTCGTAAATCAACCTTTGAAAAGACAACTGAACCATGTAGTTCGTCTAACATATCATCAAGTCTCGAGATAGGGAATCGATACTTGACAGTGATATTGTTCACGGCCCTACTATCCACACACATTCGCCAAGAACCATCTTTCTTAGGGACAAGTAAGACAGGAACCGCACACGGACTCAAGCTCTCCCGGACGTACCCACGGTTCAAAAGTTCTTCGACTTGTCTTTGTAACTCCTTCATCTCCTTGGGATTACATCTATAGGCGGCTTTATTAGGAAGTGGTTCTCCCGGTATAAGATCGATTTGGTGTTCAATACCACGAATAGGTGGTAAACCTGACGGTAATTCTTCGGGAAAGACATCCTCAAATTCGTGTAATAACATATCTATCTCTCCTCCGTTTTGTAATTCCATGTTCTCGTCCCGTATTTCTTTAAACTTCACCAAATATACTTGCTCCCCGTCATTAATGGCATGTTCCATTTCCCTCTCGCTAGCAAGCATAGTAAGTTTCGGTTTCTCCACTCGACTAGAACTCATCGAACGGATAGCTTGTGGGGACATCGGCTTGAGTACAGTCTTCTTTCTTTTGTCTCGTAATTCATATTCGTTACTTCGACCTCGATGTAAAACATCTCGGTCGAACATCCATGGTCGTCCCAAAAGTACGTGGCATGCGTCCATCGAGAGTACGTCACATAACACATCATCTCCATATGGTCCCATAGTTAAGTTGACCCGTAGTTGTCTCGACACCTTCACTTTACTTCCATCATCGAGCCAATGTAAAGCATACGGTCTTGGGTGAGCCATAGTAGTTAAACCGAGTTTTGTAACCATCTCATTGGAAGCTACATTCGTGCAACTTCCTTCGTCGATTATCAAACTACACCATTTTTCTCTGACTTGACATTTAGAATGAAAGATTTGGTCCCTTTGCTCCGTATCACTTGGAATGATTTTGGTATGTAGAGCTCGAAGTACTAAAGCAGTATCATATTCCGGAGCGTCATAAGCCTCGCATTCCTCGTTTTTTTCTTCGGCCTCCAAGTTAAATACGTCACCAAGTCCTTCCTTCTCGTCCTCGACTAAAAGTTCGTCTCGGACCGCAAGAGCTTCTCTTAACGTGACCACCCATTCGTTTGGACATGCATTTTGATAGTGACCAAAACCTTCGGACCCGGGGTAGGGACTTGAATAAGCGCGGTAAGTTTCGCAGTCGAACTTGAGCCAGTATTAGAATTTCCGAATTTGTATGGAAATTCGGGTTTGGCAAACTTCACTTTGTTTTGAGCTTCTATCTTTATGCATAGTCCACATAAAGTGTCAAAATCCCCGTAGGGGTATAATTCCACTGTATTTTCAATGTTTCGGATTAGGCCACATAAGAAACGTGACAATATTTGTTCTTCATTTTCTTCGAGTTCTGATAGGGGGTTGACAAGTCCAAGGGAAGAATACGAGGTGATGATCGACGTAAACAACCATGCAACTTACTTGGGCGAGAAAACGGAGACGAGACACTGAGTTACCTTAATAACCGGACTTGGAGTAACTTAAACAATAGGTAACTTACATCTTGGGGGAAGGGGTCCAAGTGGTAAAAGAATAAAAGAATTTCAGCATTTTCTTTATTATAAAGGCAGCAGGATTCCCGGCAACCTGCTGTGTGAAAAGGCGGCTATCAGCTTTCAACTTGGAGACAAGGCCCAGCTTTTACTTTTGTCAGCAAGTGACATGAGGAACCTTTTTATTCTTTTTATTATTTTAAGACCAGTTTGTAATAGTTTAAGATTATCTTGTCAGGCTCTTGTCAGACTGTTTTTGCCTATAACTAGGGCGATGAAGTTGTAATGAAGAGAGAATTTGGAATGTTGAAAGAATACACTTTGTGTTTTTCTTGGTGAATGCTTTTCATCAAAACTTTGATTATTATTCGACGCGTTTTCGAATCTTAATCCGATCGATTCTCAATAGGTCTTGAGAAGAAATCACTTTATCGAATTATAGGTCTAATTCGATAAAACAACTGTTTCTATCCGTTTCGATACTCTTCTTGCCTTTCGATACAGCTTGTACTTGTTTGGGATTCCGCATCAAGTATTGGTCGATCCTTCGAACTTATTTCCTGTTATTTTTAATTAGCATCCGAAACGTCTTTGTTTGAGTACATTGTTGGAGGTTCCCTGTATCGAGTCTTTTACATTCGGCCAAGTTCCTGCCCTATTTCTTTATCGAACTGCTATCACCATTTCCTGACAGTTTCTTGCCGATTCGCTTCCGCTCATCAAAACAGCTTACTGCTGTACCGATAGAGAATTCGCATCATAAGTGAGAATTCGTATCAAGTTATACGAATTCCCTCTCGGTACAGCAGAAGACTCTTTCACGTACGGCGTGAAGATTTTCACCGAAATGAAGCAAGCCGCTCTGAGATTCGAGCAATGACAACTCGTCGATATAGCACTTCGAGCAGCAAGACTCGCTCGATGACAATTTGAACAGCAGGACTCGCTCGTCAAAGAACTCGTCGATCTGACAAAATAAAAGGTGGTGGCCGAAATTTATACGGTTTTCGGCCGGGATGTAGGATAGTGTATGGGTTTGAATGTGTTTTACCGAATTAGACCTATAACTCGATAAAAGTAATCTCTCCTCAAGACCTATTGAGAATTGATCAAGTTAAAATCTCGAGACGTGTCGAAACAATAACTAAAGTTTGTTGAACTCGTTCAACGTATATTTCAAAGAAATACAAGGTTTATTACTTTCAAGATAATTTACAAATGCAACGAGTACTACTATATATAGTAGTTTCCAACCGTAAGAAAATACAACAAAACGAGAAAACGAAACTTCCTAGTAACATCCCAGTCGGCCGAAATGTCCAAGGAGATATCAAGCATCTTGGATTTTATGTTGATTAAGACATGAAGAAATCTTTGATGGATCTTGGATTTATTGTGTGATGGTGACATGAAGAAGATACTTGGTGAAAGTCTTCCTCAAATCTCATGCTTGGCCAATTTTGTGGTGTGGTGGGGAAGGAGAATATCTTCATGTATCTTGACAAATCATGAGTCCCTTTCAAGCATGATATGGCCGATTTTTCATGCTTTCGGACCGATTCCGTCGTCGAGTTTTACGTTACTCCGGTTCCGATTAACAACGTAACTCCAATCCGCGTGTTCTTTTCTCCCAAGTATAATGATGCATGGCCATGCGAATTTGCATCGTCGTGGACGTCGATTTTTATTGGAGCTTCTTCGATTGGAATATTATATATCGTATCATTCCCTCCTTCTTTGAAAGGAATTGACCTCAATTCCGTAATGCCATCGTCGTCAAGGTAAGGCGAGAGATCACCTACGTTGAAAGTCGCGTGTACTCCGTATTCGCCCGGAAGTTCGACTTTGTAGGCGTTGTCGTTCACTTTTCCCACAATTTTGTACGGACCTTCGGCTCTCGGCATTGATTTGTTCTTTCATTTGCTTGGGAATCTTTCTTTTCTCAAATGTATCCAAACTAAGTCGCCAACATCAAATAATCTCGCTTTTTTATTTTTGTTCGACTTCCGTTTGTAAATTTCATTCACTTCTTTAATCCGTTCCCGTATCTTTTCATGTAACTTCATCATTGATTTGAGTTTTGATTCGGCGTCTTTGTGAACCAATTCGTTGCTCGGTAAGGGAATCAAATCCAATGGCATGTGCGGATTTATTCCGTATACTACTTCAAAAGGTGAATGGGCCGTGGCGAAGCCGGGTGATCGGTTGTACGCGAATTCCGCATGCGCAAGTTTAACGTCCCAATCCTTTTGTGTTTTATTCACCAATCCTTGTAATAATGCTCCCAGGGTTCGATTGGTCACCTCGGTCTGTCCATCGGTTTGTGGGTGATGTGAAGTACTGAATAGGAGTTTAGTACCCACTTTTCTCCATAAAGTATTCCAGAAGTAACTCAGAAATTTAGAGTCTCGATCCGACACGATAGTTTTTGGAACTCCGTGTAAACGAACTATTTCCCAGAAGTACAAGTCCGCCACATTGCTTGCATCATCGGTTTTGTGGCATGCTATAAAGTGAGCCATTTTCGAAAAACGGTCGACGACCACCATGATCGAGTCTTTGCCTCGTTGAGTACGAGGTAAAGCCACAATAAAATCCATCGAGACATTCTCCCATGGTCGTAACGGTATTGGCAACGGCATGTATGTACTTGGCTTGAACGAACTTTTCATCATGTGACAAGTGACGCATTTACTCACGATTGTGCTTACGTCACCATACATCTTTGGCCAAAAGAAATGTTCTTTTAGCACCTCTACGGTCTTGGCCGAGCCGAAATGACCGGCTAGTCCTCCTCCGTGCGCCTCCCGAACTAGCAATTCCCGGTGTATGTCTCGGCACACATAATTTATTTCCCTTGAAAAGAAAGCCATCCTGTAAAGCAAATTCTTCGTACGGGGCCGTTTTACAACGGTTAAAAATTTCCCCGAAATCCAAATCGTCACTGTAATGATCTTTCAAAGTCTCGAACCCCAACAAACGAACATCTAGAATCGACAGTAAGGCATACCGTCTTGATAGTGCATCCGCCACTATATTACTCTTCCCGTCTTTGTACTTGGATGAAAAGTGGAAAGATTGTAAAAATTCCACCCATTTTGCATGCCTCGGGCTTAGTTTGCTTTGTCCGTTGATGTATTTCAACGACTCGTGATCCGAATGCAACACGAAATGTTTCGAACGTAAATAGTGACTCCAATGATCGAGTGCTCTCACGATAGCATAGAACTCCTTGTCGTAAGTACAATAATTCACTCGGGCGCCACTTAATTTCTCCGAAAAATAGGCGATGGGACGGCCTCTGTGACTAAATCTTGCCCGATTCCAACTCCGCTAGCGTCGCATTCCACCTCAAACGGTTGTGAAAAATCGGGTAACGTCAAAATCGGCGCTTCACATAACTTTCCCTTTAATTTTTCAAAAGCCTTTTGGGCCGCCTCGTTCCATCCAAAGGTTCCTTTTTTTAGACACTCCGTGATCGGACTGGAGATGGTGCTAAAGTCCCGTATGAATCGTCGGTAAAAAAAAGCGAGGCCATGAAATGATCGTACCTCCGTGATTGTCTTTGGGGTCGGCCACGACTTGATTGCCGCGATCTTCTCTTGGTCGACCGAAACTCCTTCTTTCGAAACAACATAGCCGAGAAAGACAAGACTCTCGACTAGGAAAGTACACTTCTCCCGCTTTCCATAAAGTATCTGTTCCCTTAGTGTTTCAAATACGTGTCGCAAATGTTCGAGATGCTCCTCAAGGATCGACTGTAGATCAAAATGTCGTCTAAGTATACGACAACAAACTTTCCCAAGAAAGGTTTGAGAACCTCGTTCATCAACCTCATAAAAGTGCTCGGGGCATTAGTGAGGCCGAATGGCATCACAACCCATTCGTAAAGTCCATTCTTTGTTTTAAATGCCGTCTTCCATTCGTCTCCCTCTCGCATGCGAATTTGATGGTATCCGCTCCGTAAATCAACTTTTGAAAATATAACCGAGCCATGTAACTCGTCTAACATGTCGTCTAGTCTCGGGATGGGGAACCGATACTTGACGGTGATGTTATTCACGGCTCTACTGTCAATACACATTCGCCATGATCCGTCTTTTTTTGGTACAAGTAGAACTGGAACCGCACACAGACTTAAACTTTCTCGGACATATCCGTGACTCATGAGTTCATCAATTTGACGTTGTAGTTCCTTGGTTTCTTCGGGGTTACAACGATACGCCGCTTTGTTCGGTAATGGATCTCCTGGTACAAGATCAATTTGGTGTTCAATTCCGCGGATAGGTGGTAATCCTACCGGCAAGTCTTCGGGAAATACATCCGCGAACTCGTGTAATAGTGTATCTATCTCTTCTTCGTGGTGTGATTTGGTGGCAAGGTTTCGGACCTCTTTGATCATCATCAAATTAACACGTTCGCCATCGTCAATGGCGTGTTCGACTTCTTTTTCGTTTGCAAGCATCGTAAGTTTCGGTCCTTCGAATTTTTTCGAACTCATCGTCCGGATAGCTTGAGGTGACATAGGTTTAAGAACAATTTTTTTACCTTTATCACGTAACTCATACTCGTTACTCCTCCCTCGATGTAGTACGTCCCGATCAAATAACCAAGGCCTTCCTAATAACACGTGACATGCGTCCATCAGAAGTACATCGCATGTAATATCATCAACATACGAACCCATGGTGAGTCCGACCTTCACTTGTCTTGATACTTTCGCCTTGTTTCCATCATCGAGCCAATGGAGTGCATACGGCTTTGGATGGGCCGTGGTGATTAATCCGAGCTTTGAGACCATCTCGCTCGATGCCACGTTTGTACAATTTCCACCGTCAATGATCAAGCTACACCATTTCTCTCCGACACGACACTTCGTGTGAAAGATTTGGTCTCGTTGTTCTTCGTCACTCGGGGCTGCCTTCGTTTGTAACATGCGAAGGACGAGGTTCGTGTCATAGTTCGGGGCATCGTATGCCTCGCATTCTTCTTCTTCTTCGTCAGCTTCTAAGTTAAAAACGTCTCCAATTCTTTCTTCTTCGGCTAGTAATTCTTCTCGGGCGGCTATGGCTTCTCGTAACGTCACAATTCTCCGATTTGGACAAGTACTTTGATAGTGTCCAATCCTTGACATTTGAAACATCGGACTTTAGACAGGCTTGTTTCTTTTGGGGTGATAGGAGTTTTTGGAATGGTAGTAACGGGTGGGCTTGTGGTGACAGTTTTTGGAAACGAGCTAGAACTCGCGCCAAAGTTGGTATTTCCGTATTTAGATGGGAGTTCGGGTTTAGAAAGTTTTGTCTTGTTTTGATTTTCCATCTTTATGCAAAGTCCGCATAAAGTATCAAAGTCGGAATAGGGGTAGAGTTCCACGGAATTAGCAATATTTTTATTCAAACCTCGTAGGAAACGAGACATCCGTAATTCTTCGCTTTCTTCAAGTTCTCCCATCAAGGATAAGTTTTCAAACTCCTCGATGTACTCCTCGACACTTAGCTTTCCTTGCGTGAGGTCAGAAATTTTTCGATACAAGCTTAACTTGTGTGTAGCCGGGACATATCTTTTTCGTAGTTTCTTTTTTAGAGAATCCCACGAACGTATCTTCTCTTTTCCGGCACGAACTCTTTGTGTCTTCATTCGCTCAAACCAAAGGGAAGCTCCCTTTCCAAGTTTGAGAATCGCATACTTGCAACGTACCTCGTCATTGAGATCCTTGAACTCGAACATTCGTTCAATTTTTCTTTCCCTCGGGATCGGTGCCGCCTACGAACTCCGGAAGTTCGCTTGTCTTGTATTCATCAGCATGTCGTGGTGCATGCATGGTGTCGTATCCTCGTCGTGCATGGATTCTGGGCTCCGGTAGGCCGCGAAGAACGTCACGTAGTTGTGCTACTTCTTCATCGGTGAATGCCATCTTCTTGAGTAACGTCGAGAACCGTGAGACAAGTGGCTCTGATACCACTTATGATACGAATTCCCTCTCGGTACAGCAGAAGACTCTTTCACGTACGGTAGCGAACAGTACTCAGCCGAAATGACGCAAGCCGCTACAGCAGTTCCGAACAGCAGCAACTCGTCGATATAGCACTTCCGAACAGCAAGACTCGCTGGATACAGCAATTTCGAGCAATGGACTCGCTCGTCTGACAACTCGTCTGACAAAATAAAAGGTGGTGGCCGAAATTTATACGGTTTTCGGCCGGGATGTAGGATAGTGTATGGGTTTGAATGTGTTTTACCGAATTAGACCTATAACTCGATAAAAGTAATCTCTCCTCAAGACCTATTGAGAATTGATCAAGTTAAAATCTCGAGACGCGTCGAAACAATAACTAAAGTTTGTTGAACTCGTTCAACGTATATTTCAAAGAAATACAAGGTTTATTACTTTTAAGATAATTTACAAATGCAACGAGTACTACTATATATAGTAGTTTCCAACCGTAAGAAAATACAACAAAACGAGAAAACGAAACTTCCTAGTAACATCCCAGTCGGCCGAAATGTCCAAGGAGATATCAAGCATCTTGGATTTTATGTTGATTAAGACATGAAGAAATCTTTGATGGATCTTGGATTTATTGTGTGATGGTGACATGAAGAAGATACTTGGTGAAAGTCTTCCTCAAATCTCATGCTTGGCCGATTTTGTGGTGTGGTGGGGAAGGAGAATATCTTCATGTATCTTGACAAATCATGAGTCCCTTTCAAGCATGATATGGCCGATTTTTCATGCTTTCGGACCGATTCCGTCGTCGAGTTTTACGTTACTCCGGTTCCGATTAACAACGTAACTCCAATTCGCGTGTTCTTTTCTCCCAAGTATAATGATACATGGCCATGCGAATTTGCATCGTCGTGGACGTCGATTTTTATTGGAGCTTCTTCGATTGGAATATTATATATCGTATCATCAAGTTCTCCCATTAAGGCCAAGCCTTCAAATTCTTCAATATATTCTCCCACAGTTAGTTTCCCTTGCATGAATTCGGCAATCCTTCGGTACAAGGTTAACCGATGTGATGTCGGGACATACCTTTTACGTAGTTTCTTCTTTAAAGAATCCCAAGAATGGATCTTTTCCTTTCCCGCACGAGCTCGTTGTGTTTTCACACCCTCGAACCACAGGGAAGCACCTTTCCCTAACTTGAGAATCGCATATTTGCAATGTTTCTCGTTGTTAAGGTTTTTGAACTCGAACATGCATTCAATCTTTCTTGATACGAAGTCGACTACTCCAAGCGAAGAAGATGAAGTAAGAATTGACGTAAAATACCTCAATCGCACTCCAACGTACTTCTTGGGCGAGAAAACGGATACGAGGTACGGAGTTACCTTGATTGTCGGAATTGGAATAACTTAAGGCTAGTTGCAACATGGGAGGGGGAAAAGGTCCAAGTGGTAGCTAAACAAAGAATTTTCAGCATTTCTTTATTATAAAGGCAGCAGGATTGTTGGCAACTTGTTATATGAAAAAGCGGCTGTCACACTTCAACTTGGAGACAAGACCCAACTTTTACTTTTGTCAACAAGTGACATGAAGAACCTTTTATTATCTTTTCATTATTTTAAGAACAGCTTGTATTAGTTTAGTTTATCCTGTCAGGTTACTTTTACCTATAAATAGTGGCAGTAGAGTTGTAATGAAGGAGATTATTGAATGTTGAAGAATTGAGAACACTTTGTGTTTTTTTTTCTGGTGAATGCTTTTCATCAAAACTTGGTTTTTATTCGACGCGTTTCGAATACTAATCTGATTGATTCTCAATAGGTCTTGGGGAGAAATCACTTTATCAAATTATAGGTCTAATTTGATAAAACATCTGTTCATATCTTGTTTCGATATTCTGTTTATTTTTCGATACAGTTTTATACTTGTTCAATATTTCGTATAAAGTGTTGTTCGATCCTTCGAACGTGTTTCCTGTCTTAAATTCGCTCCCGACAAGCCTACTGTTTGAGTCTTTTCATTGGACCAAATTCTGTCTTGTGGTCAGATCGAATTACCGCCTTCATCAGCGTGATATTGGTCTTTATGTGAAATTGTCACGATCCCGACAGTTTCTTGTCGATAGCTTCCGTTCATCAAAAAGCCTTCCGCTGTATCGATAGCGAATTCGCATAACCAGTGAGAATTCGTATCATAAGTGGCATCAGAGACCAAGTTCTTGATCTTTGGCATTATGGATCTCAACGACGCTGATTTCTTGGCAAAACTTCGTGACGCATTGCGTGACGTACCAGAACAACGCGACCAGCGTTGGCAACCTAGGCGTGGTGACTATGAACGACCCTCACGCCATGTCGTAGAGTTTAAGGTGAACGAGCTTCCAGAGTTCGTTGGAGGGACAGACCCTGAAGTTTTCCTGGAATGGGAACGAAAAATTGATCGTATGTTCGAATTTAAAGACCTTGACGATGAGAAAAGGTGTAAGTATGCAATTCTCAAGTTGGGGAAAGGAGCTTCACTTTGGTACGAAGGAATGAAAACACGAAGAGCTCGTGCGGGGAAAGAAAAGATCCGTTCGTGGGATTCATTAAAAAGAAAACTTCGTAAAAGATATGTGCCAACATCACACCGGTTATCCTTGTACAGGAAGATTGCAGATCTCATGCAAGGAAAGTTGAATGTCAGTGAGTACATTGAGGAGTTTGAGAATCTGACCCTAATGGGAGAAATAGAGGAGAATGAGGAACAGAAGATGTCGTGATTCTTGCGTGGCTTAAACCGAAGCATAGCTAACTCGGTGGAACTGTATCCATACGAGGACTTCGATACATTATGTGGGTTATGTGTGAAGTTAGAAGCTCAGAACAGGATGAAGCTGTACAAACCTGAGTTTCCAGTCAAGTTTGGAAACCCAAGCGTCGGATCTAGTTCAGCGGTTAAGGCAACTGTACCGACTCCGGTTCCTGTTGCGATTCCTGCTAAGGCGACTGTACCCTACGTACCGAAGGAGACAAGTTTGGCTAAAGTGAGATGTTTCAAATGTCAAGGATTCGGGCATTATCAAAATACTTGTCCGAACAAGCGAGTGGTGACACTAAGGGAAGCTGTCACGATCCGAGACGAGTTGTTGGTTGAGGAAGAAAGACTGGGTGACGTATTTGATTTCGACTTGAAGGATGAAGAAGGAGAAGAATGCGAGACTTACGATGCTCCGAGCTATGACACGGCTTTAGTTCTGCGAACGCTACAAGCCAAAGCTGTATCGAATGATTCGGAACAGCGGAATCAAATATTTCACACGAAGTGTCGAGTGGGAAATAAATGGTGTAGTTTGATCGTTGACGGAGGGAGTTGCACCAACGTCGCTTCCAGCGAGATGGTGACTAAACTCGGGCTGACCACTACGGCTCACCCGAAACCTTACACTTTGCATTGGCTCGATGATGGGAGCAAAATAAGGGTAACTAAACAAGTGAGGATTGGACTAGCCATGGGTTCATATGAAGACAACGTATTATGTGATGTACTCCCGATGGATGCATGCCATGTACTGTTGGGAAGACCATGGATGTTTGATAGGGACGTTTTACACCGAGGAAGAAGCAATGAGTACGAGTTACGGGATAAAGGCAAGAAGATTGTGCTTAAACCAATGTCACCTCAAGCTATTCACTCTATGAGTTCTAGTAGGAGTGAAAAGCCAAAACTGGCCATGTTTGCTAGCGAACGGGAGGTGGAACATGCTATTGATGATGGCAAATGCGTGTACTTGTTGGTTCTAAAGGAGACACGGGATGGTAACATGGTTGTGCGAAACAAAAGGATGGATGCCTTATTGCACGAATTTGCGGATGTTTTTCCCGAAGAATTACCGTCGGGTTTGCCACCAATTCGTGGGATTGAACATCAGATCGACCTCATACCGGGTGTGTCGCTCCCTAACAAAGCTGCCTATAGATGTAATCCTGAGGAGACAAAGGAATTACAAAACCAAATCGAAGAACTGATGGATCGAGGATATGTTCGAGAAAGCCTAAGTCCTTGTGCGGTTCCGGTATTACTGGTTCCAAAGAAAGACGGATCTTGGAGGATGTGCATTGACAGTCGAGCTGTGAACAATATAACCATCAAGTATCGATTTACGATTCCGAGGCTTGATGACATGTTGGACGAATTACACGGATCAGTGATCTTCTCAAAAGTTGATCTACGAAGTGGTTATCACCAAATTCGGATGCGGGAAGGAGATGAGTGGAAGACAGCCTTCAAAACTAAACACGGGCTGTATGAATGGACCGTTATGCCGTTCGGTCTTACAAATGCACCGAGTACTTTCATGCGCTTGATGAATGAGGCACTTAAGCCATTTTTAGGGAAATTTGTGGTTGTATACTTAGATGATATTTTGATCTACAGCCGATCGTTGCAAGAACATTTCGAACACTTGAGGCAAGTCTTCGAAACCCTTAGAGACCAGAAGCTGTATGGAAAAAAGGAGAAGTGCTCATTTTTGGTCGAAAGTATAGTCTTTCTTGGCTATGTTGTTTCAAAGAATGGAGTGTCGGTCGATCAAGCGAAGATCGAAGCAATTAAGTCATGGCCGGTTCCCACTACAGTGATGGAGGTTAGATCGTTCCATGGACAAGCTTCATTTTACCGAAGATTCATTCGAGACTTCAGTACCATTGCAAGCCCAATAACCGAATGTTTGAAGAAGGGCACGTTTAATTGGAGCAGAGCTGCTCAGGAGTCATTTGCAAATTTGAAGGTGAAGTTGTGCGAAGCACCAATCTTAGCATTACCCGATTTTTCGCAACCGTTTGAGGTGGAATGCGATGCTAGCAGAGTGGGCATTGGAGCGGTTCTCATTCAGGGGAAGAGACCTATTGCTTATTTTTCAGAGAAGTTAAACGGTGCTCGTCTCAATTATTGTACGTACGACAAAGAGTTTTATGCTATTGTGAGGGCTCTAGATCATTGGAGTCACTATCTTCGACCAAAGCATTTTATCATACACTCAGACCATGAATCTTTGAAGTATATTAACGGACAACACAAGTTAAGTCCCAGGCATGCGAAGTGGGTGGAATTCTTACAATCATTTCACTTCTCATCAAAGTATAAGGATGGCAAGAGCAATATTGTGGCAGATGCATTGTCTAGGCGTTATGCCTTACTCGCCACTCTTGATGTTCGTTTGCTAGGGTTCGATACAGTAAAGGAGTATTACGAAGGTGATGCGGATTTTGGCGAAACCTTCGCCCTGTGCAAACCTGGCCCGGTGGGAGAATTTTCGATACAGGAGGGCTTTCTTTTTAAGGGAAATCGTCTTTGTCTACCCAGGCACACGATTCGCGAATTGCTGATTCGAGAGGCTCATGGGGGAGGTTTGGCTGGCCACTTCGGTTCGGCCAAGACATTAGAAGTGCTTAAGGAACATTTTTACTGGCCGAGGATGCAGGGGGATGTTAATAATATAATCAGTAAATGTGTGACGTGCCATATTGCGAAAAGTTCGTTCAAACCAGGAGTCTACACACCTTTACCGATTCCGGAGAGGCCATGGGAAGATGTATCAATGGATTTCATTGTGGCTTTACCTCGAACCCAAAGAGGTAAGGATGCGATCATGGTTGTCGTCGATCGTTTTTCAAAGATGGCTCATTTTGTTCCTTGTCACAAAACCGATGATGCGAGTAATGTTGCTGACCTGTATTTCCGAGAGGTGGTGCGATTACATGGAGTTCCGAAAACTATTGTTTCGGACCGGGACTCAAAGTTTCTAAGCTACTTTTGGAACACGTTATGGAGGAAGGTAGGAACCAAGCTTTTGTTTAGTACTTCACATCATCCTCAAACCGACGGACAAACTGAAGTGACGAATCGAACACTGGGGACGCTGTTGCGAGGCTTGGTGAGCAAAACACAAAAGGACTGGGATCTAAAACTGGCACATGCGGAGTTTGCTTATAATCGATCTCCTACTCATGCCACTGCACACTCTCCATTTGAAGTAGTTTACGGGTTGAATCCTTACATACCGCTAGATCTAATTCCACTACTGATACGAATTACGCAAGTAATACGTATAGAACACAACGGAAGTTTTAACAAGAAACAAAGTATCACTTGAATTTTGCTAAGGGTGGCCGAAAGTTGATGGTGTTCGGCCGTGAGGTAGTGTGATGTACGGAGTTTGGTGTGTTTTTATCGAACTAGACCTATAACTCGATAAAAGGGTAATCTCTTCCCAAGACCTTTTGAGAATTGATCAAAGTTAAAATCTCGAAACTCGTCGAAACAATAACTAAGGTTTGTCGAACTCGTTCAACGTATATTTCAAAGGAAATACAAAGTTTATTATGATTCTCGATATTTTACAAGTACAACGGACACTACTATATATAGTAGTTTATAACCGAAAGAAAATACAACAAAACGAAAAAACGATCTTCCTAGCAACATCATTTTGGCCGAAATCTCCAAGTAGATACCAAGCTATCTTGGTGTTATTAGATGAAAGAGACATGAAGCAACCTTTGGTCTTGATGGTGACATGAAGTAGAATCAAAACATTAATCTTCCTTCATTTTGGCCGAGCATGCTTCAAAGGATTTGGTGTAGATGTAAAGATATCTTCCTCCTTGGAATTACATGGATGATAAAGAAATGAGTGACAATGACATGAAGAAGAAAGTCTCCACTCCATCTTCATTTTCGGCCGTTTGTGTACATGGTGGGGAAGGAGAAGATAACTTCATTATCTTGTCAAGATATGAAGTCAAGATATGTCCCTTTCAAGCATGATATGGCCGATCCACCATGCTTTCGGACCGATCCCGTCGTCGAATTCTACGTTACTCCGATTCCGATTAACAACGTAACTCCAATCCGTTTAACATTTTCTCCTAAGTATAACGATGCATGGCCATGCGAATTTGCATCATCATGGATGTCGATTTTTATCGGAGTTTCTTCGACTGGAATATTAGATATCGTATCATTCCCTCCGTCTTTGAAAGGAATTGACCTCAATTCCGCAATGCCATCGTCGTCAAGATAAGGTGAGAGATCACCTACGTTGAATGTCGCGTGTACTCCGTATTCGCCCGGAAGTTCGACTTTGTATGCGTTGTCGTTCACCTTTTCCACAATTTTGTACGGACCCTCGGCTCTCGGCATTAATTTGTTCTTCCGTTTGCTTGGGAATCTTTCTTTTCTCAAATGTATCCAAACCAAGTCGCCAACATCAAACAATCTCGCCTTTTTATTTTTGTTCGACTTCCGTTTGTATATTTCATTTACTTCTTTAATCTGTTCCCGTATCTTTTCATGTAACTTTATCATGGATTTGAGTTTTGCTTCGGCGTCCTTGTGAACCAATTCGTTGCTCGGCAGGGGAATCAAGTCTAATGGTAAGTGTGGATTTAATCCGTATACCACTTCAAAAGGTGAATGGGCCGTGGCATAACCGGGTGATCGGTTGTATGCGAATTCCGCATGAGCAAGTTTAACGTCCCAATCCTTCTGTGTTTTATTTACCAACCCTCGTAATAATGCTCCCAAGGTTCGATTAGTTACCTCGGTCTGTCCGTCGGTTTGCGGGTGATGTGAAGTACTGAATAGGAGTTTAGTACCGACTTTCCTCCATAAAGTATTCCAGAAGTAACTCAGAAATTTGGAATCTCGATCCGACACGATAGTTTTTGGAACTCCGTGTAAACGAACTACTTCCCGGAAGTACAAGTCCGCCACATTGCTTGCATCATCGGTTTTGTGGCACGCGACAAAGTGAGCCATTTTCGAAAAACGGTCGACGACCACCATGATCGAGTCCTTGCCTCGTTGAGTACGAGGTAAAGCCACAATAAAATCCATCGAGACATCCTCCCACGATCGTAACGGTATCGGCAACGGCATGTATGTACTCGACTTGAACGAACTTTTCATCATGTGACAAGTTACGCATTTGCTCACGATTGTGCTGACGTCACCATACATCTTCGGCCAAAAGAAATGTTCTTTTAGTACTTCTACAGTCTTGGTCGAGCCGAAATGACCGGCTAATCCCCCTCCGTACGCCTCCCGAACCAGCAATTCCCGAATTGTATGTCTCGGCACACATAATTTATTTCCCTTGAAAAGAAAGCCATCCTGTAAAACAAATTCCTCGTACGGGGCCGTTTTACAACGGTTAAAAATTTCCCCGAAGTCCAAATCGTCGTTGTAATGATCTTTCAAAGTCTCGAACCCCAACAAACGAACATCTAGCATCGACAGTAAAGCATACCGTCTCGATAGTGCATCCGCCACTACATTACTCTTCCCGTCTTTGTACTTGGATGAAAAGTGAAAAGACTGTAAAAATTCCACCCATTTTGCATGCCTCGGGCTTAGCTTACTTTGTCCGTTGATGTATTTCAACGACTCATGATCCGAATGCAGCACGAAATGTTTCGAACGTAGATAATGACTCCAATGGTCGAGTGCTGATACGATATCTAATATTCCAGTCGAAGAAACTCCGATAAAAATCGACATCCATGATGATGCAAATTCGCATGGCCATGCATCGTTATACTTAGGAGAAAATGTTAAACGTATTGGAGTTACGTTGTTAATCGGAATCGGAGTAACGTAGAATTCGACGACGGGATCGGTCCGAAAGCATGGTGGATCGGCCATATCATGCTTGAAAGGGACATATCTTGACTTCATATCTTGACAAGATAATGAAGTTATCTTCTCCTTACCCACCATGTACACAAACGGCCGAAAATGAAGATGGAGTGGAGACTTTCTTCTTCATGTCATTGTCACTCATTTCTTTATCATCCATGTAATTCCAAGGAGGAAGATATCTTTACATCTACACCAAATCCTTTGAAGCATGCTCGGCCGAAATGAAGGAGGAATAATGTTTTGATTCTACTTCATGTCACCATCAAAGACCAAAGGTTGCTTCATGTCTCTTTCATCTAATAACACCAAGATAGCTTGGTATCTACTTGGAGATTTCGGCCGAAATGATGTTGCTAGGAAGTTCGTTTTTTCGTTTTGTTGTATTTTCTTTCGGTTATAAACTACTATATATAGTAGTGTCCGTTGTACTTGTAAAACATCGAGAATCATAATAAACATTGTATTTCCTTTGAAATATACGTTGAACGAGTTCGACAAACTTTAAGTTATTATTTCGACGAGTCTCGAGATTTTAACTTGATCAATTCTCAAAAGGTCTTGGGAAGAGATTACCCTTTTATCGAGTTATAGGTCTAGTTCGATAAAAACACACCAAACTCCGTACATCATACTATCTCACGGCCGAACACCATCAACTTTCGGCCACCCTTAGCAAAATTCAAGTGATACTTTGATCTTCCGTTGTGTTTTATACGTATTACTTACGTAATTCGTATCATAAGTGGTATCAGAGACACTTGTCTCACAGTTCTCGACATCACTGAAGAAGATGGCATTCACCGATGAAGAAGTAGCACAACTACGTGACGTTCTTCGTGGCTTGCCGGAGCCCAGAATCCATGCACGACGAGGACATGACACCATGCATGCACCACGACATGCGGATGAATACAAGACCAGCGAACTTCCGGAGTTCGTAGGCGGCACCGATCCTGAGGTTTATTTGGAGTGGGAAAGAAAAATTGAACGAATGTTTGAGTTCAAGGAGCTCAATGACGAGGTACGTTGCAAGTACGCGATTCTCAAACTTGGAAAGGGAGCTTCCCTTTGGTTTGAGCGAATGAAGACGCAAAGAAGTCGTGGGAAAAGAGAAGATACGTTCGTAGGATTCCCTAAAAGGAAACTACGAAAAGATATGTCCCGGCTACACACAAGCTAAGCACTGCAGAAAAATTTCTGACCTCACGCAAGGAAAGCTAAGTGTCGAGGAGTACATCGAGGAGTTTGAAAACTTATCCTTGATGGGAGAACTTGAAGAAAGCGAAGAATTGCGGATGTCCCGTTTCCTACGAGGTTTGAACAAAAATATTGCTAATTCAGTGGAACTCTACCCCTATTCAGACTTCGATACTTTATGCGGGCTTTGCATAAAATTGGAAAATCAAAACAAAACCAAATTCTCTAAACCCGAATTCCCACCTAAATACGGAAATACCAACTTTGGCGAGTTCTAGCTCGTTTCCAAAACCCTGTCACCACAAGCCACCGTTACTACCCTTCCAAAACTCCTATCACACCAAAAGAAACAAGCCTATCTAAAGTCCGGTGTTTCAAATGTCAAGGATTTGGACACTATCAAAGTGCTTGTCCAAATCGGAGGATTGTAACGCGTTGCGAGAAGCCATAGCCGAGAGGAATTATTAGCCAAGAAGAAAGAGTTGGAGACGTTTTTAACTTAGAAGGCGACGAAGAAGAAGAAGAATGCGAGGCATACGATGCCCGAACTATGACACGAACCTTGTCCTTCGCATGTTACAAACGAAGGCCGCCCAAGTGACGAAGAACAACGGGACCAAATCTTCCACACGAAGTGTCGTGTCGGAGATAAATGGTGTAGCTTGATCATTGACGGTGGAAGTTGTACAAGCGTGGCATCAAGCGAGATGGTTTCAAAACTTCGGTTTGATCACCACGGCCCATCCTAAACCGTATGCACTCCATTGGCTCGATGATGGAAACAAGGTGAAAGTATCAAGGCAAGTGAAGGTCGGACTCACCATGGGTTCGTATGGCGATGACATTACATGCGATGTACTACCGATGGACGCATGTCACGTGTTATTAGGAAGACCTTGGTTATTTGATCGGGACGTACTACATCGAGGAGGAGTAATGAGTATGAGCTACGTGACAAAGGTAAAAAATTGTTCTTAAACCTATGTCACCTCAAGCTATCCGGACGATGAGTTCGAAAAAGTCGAAGGACCGAAACTTACGATGTTTGCAAGCGAGAAAGAAGTCGAACACGCCATTGACGATGGCGAACGTGTTTATTTGATGATGATCAAAGAGGTCCAAATCTTGCCACAAAATCGCAACATGAGGAAGAGATAGACGTATTATTACACGAGTTTTGGACGTATTTCGAAGACTTGCGGTAGGATTACCACCTATCCGCGGGATTGAACACGATTGATCTTATACAGGAGCTCCATTACCGAACAAAGCGGCGTATCGTTGTAATCCCGAAGAAACAAAAGAACTACAACGTCAAATTGATGAACTCATGAATCACGGATATGTCCGAGAAAGTTTAAGTCCGTGTGCGGTTCCGGTTCTACTTGTGCCAAAAAGACGGAACATGGCGAATGTGTATTGACAGTATAGCAGTGAATAACATAACCGTCAATTATCGGTTTACAAACACAAGACTAGACGACATGCTTGACGAGTTACATGGCTCGGTTATATTTTCCAAAGTTGATTTACGGAGCGTATACCATCAAATCCGCATGCGAGAGGAGACGAATGGAAAAGCGGCGTTTAAAGCGAAGAATGGACTTTACGAATGGGTTGTGATGCCATTCGGCCTCACCAACGCCCCGAGCACCTTTATGAGGTTGATGAGCGAGGTTCTTAAACCTTTCTTGGGAAAGTTTGTTGTCGTGTACTTAGACGACATTTTGATCTACATCGGTCCGTAGAAGAACATCTCGAACATTTGCGGTACGTGTTTGAGACGCTAAGGAACGAAACTTTATGGAAAACGGGAGAAGTGTACTTTCCTAGTCGAGAGTCTTGTCTTTCTCGGCTATGTTGTTTCGAAAGACGGAGTTTCGGTCGACCAAGAGAAGATGGCGGCAATCAAGTCGTGGCCGACCCCAAAGACAATCACGGAGGTACGGTCATTTCATGGCCTCGCCCGTTTACCGACGATTCATACGGGACTTTAGCACTATATCCATCCGATCACGGAGTGTCTCGAAAGGGAACCTTTGCACAGGAACGAAAGCGGCCCAAAAGGCTTTTGAAAACTTAAAGGGAAAATTATGTGAAGCGCCGATTTTGACGTTACCCGATTTTTCACAACCGTTTGAGGTAGAATGTGACGCTAGCGGAGTTGGAATCGGGCGGTGCTTATTCAAAGAGGCCGTCCCATTGCCTATTTTCGGAGAAGTTAAGTGGCGCCGAGTGAATTATTGTACTTACGACAAGGAGTTCTATGCTATCGTAAGAGCACTCGATCATTGGAGTCATTATCTGCGTTGAAACATTTCGTCAGTATTCGGATCACGAGTCGTTGAAATACATCAACGGACGAGTAAGCTAAGCCCGAGACATGCAAAATGGGTGGAATTTTTACAATCTTTTCACTTTTCATCCAAGTACAAAGACGGGAAGAGTAACGTAGTGGCGGATGCACTATCGAGACGGTATGCCTTACTGTCGATGCTAGATGTTCGTTTGTTGGGGTTCGAGACTTTGAAAGATCACTACAACGACGATTTGGACTTCGGAAATTTTTAACCGTTGTAAAACGGCCCCGTCTGAGGAATTTGTTTCTGAGGATGGCTTTCTCTTCAAGGGGAATAAATTATGTGTGCCGAGACATACGATTCGGGAATTCTTTGGTTCGGGAGGCGCACGGAGGAGGACTAGCCGGCCACTTCGGCTCGACCAAGACTGTAGAAGTGCTAAAAGAACATTTCTTTTGGCCGAAGATGTATGGTGACGTCAGCACAATCGTGAGCAAATGCGTAACTTGTCATATGATGAAAAGTTCGTTCAAGTCAAGTACATACATGCCGTTGCCGATACCGTTACGACCGTGGGAGGATGTCTCGATGGATTTTATTGTGGCTTTACCTCGTACTCAACGAGGCAAGGACTCAATCATGGTGGTCGTCGACCGTTTTTCAAAAATGGCTCACTTTGTCGCGTGCCACAAAACCGATGATGCAAGCAACGTGGCAGACTTGTACTTCCGAGAAGTAGTTCGTTTACACGGAGTTCCAAAAACTATCGTGTCGGATCGAGATTCCAAATTTCTGAGTTACTTCTGGAATACTTTATGGAGGAAAGTAGGTACTAAACTCCTATTCAGTACTTCACATGACCCGCAAACCGACGGACAGACCGAGGTAACTAATCGAACCTTGGGAGCATTATTACGAGGGTTGGTAAATAAAACTCAGAAAGATTGGGACGTTAAACTTGCTCATGCTGAATTCGCATACAACCGATCACCCGGTTATGCCACGGCCCATTCACCTTTTGAAGTGGTA
This sequence comes from Orobanche coerulescens, assembly GCA_033398695.1. Classification (NCBI taxonomy): domain Eukaryota; kingdom Viridiplantae; phylum Streptophyta; class Magnoliopsida; order Lamiales; family Orobanchaceae; genus Orobanche; species Orobanche coerulescens. The sequence goes on along the minus strand of CM065804.1, from coordinate 100,623,103 downwards.
TACGGATTAAATCCGCAATTACCATTAGACTTGATTCCCCTGCCGAGCAACGAATTGGTTCACAAGGACGCCAAAGCAAAACTCAAATCCATGATAAAGTTACATGAAAAGATACGGGAACGGATTAAAAAAGTAAATGAAATATACAAACGGAAGTCGAACAAAAATAAAAAGGCGAGATTATTTGATGTTGGCGACTTGGTTTGGATACATTTGAGAAAAGAAAGATTCCCAAGCAAACGGAAGAACAAATTAATGCCGAGAGCCGAGGGTCCGTACAAAATTGTGGAAAAGGTGAACGACAACGCATACAAAGTCGAACTTCCGGGCGAATACGGAGTACACGCGACATTCAACGTAGGTGATCTCTCACCTTATCTTGACGACGATGGCATTGCGGAATTGAGGTCAATTCCTTTCAAAGACGGAGGGAATGATACGATATCTAATATTCCAGTCGAAGAAACTCGATAAAAATCGACATCCATGATGATGCAAATTCGCATGGCCATGCATCGTTATACTTAGGAGAAAATGTTAAGCGGATTGGAGTTACGTTGTTAATCGGAATCGGAGTAACGTAGAATTCGGCAGCGGGATCGGTCCGAAAGCATGGTGGATCGGCCATATCATGCTTGAAAGGGACATATCTTGACTTCATATCTTGACAAGATAATGAAGTTATCTTCTCCTTACCCACCATGTACACAAACGGCCGAAAATGAAGATGGAGTGGAGACTTTCTTCTTCATGTCATTGTCACTCATTTCTTTATCATCCATGTAATTCCAAGGAGGAAGATATCTTTACATCTACACCAAATCCTTTGAAGCATGCTCGGCGGAAATGAAGGAGGAATAATGTTTTGATTCTACTTCATGTCACCATCAAAGACCAAAGGTTGCTTCATGTCTCTTTCATCTAATAACACCAAGATAGCTTGGTATCTACTTGGAGATTTCGGCCGAAATGATGTTGCTAGGAAGTTCGTTTTTTCGTTTTGTTGTATTTTCTTTCGGTTATAAACTACTATATATAGTAGTGTCCGTTGTACTTGTAAAACATCGAGAATCATAATAAACATTGTATTTCCTTTGAAATATACGTTGAACGAGTTCGACAAACTTTAAGTTATTATTTCGACGAGTCTCGAGATTTTAACTTGATCAATTCTCAAAAGGTCTTGGGAAGAGATTACCCTTTTATCGAGTTATAGGTCTAGTTCGATAAAAACACACCAAACTCCGTACATCATACTATCTCACGGCCGAACACCATCAACTTTCGGCCACCCTTAGCAAAATTCAAGTGATACTTTGATCTTCCGTTGTGTTTTATACGTATTACTTACGTAATTCGTATCAAGTGCTCTTACGATAGCATAGAACTCCTTGTCGTAAGTACAATAATTCACTCGGGCGCCACTTAACTTCTCCGAAAAATAGGCAATGGGACGGCCTCTTTGAATAAGCACTGCCCCGATTCCAACTCCGCTAGCGTCACATTCTACCTCAAACGGTTGTGAAAAATCGGGTAATGTCAAAATCGGCGCTTCACATAATTTTCCCTTTAAGTTTTCAAAGGCCTTTTGGGCCGTTTCGTTCCATGCAAAGGTTCCCTTTTTCAGACACTCCGTGATCGGACTGGATATAGTGCTGAAGTCCCGTATGAATCGTCGGTAAAAAGAAGCGAGGCCATGAAATGACCGTACCTCCGTGATTGTCTTTGGGGTCGGCCACGACTTGATTGCCGCGATCTTCTCTTGGTCGACCGAAACTCCGTCTTTCGAAACAACATAGCCGAGGAAGACAAGACTCTCGACTAGGAAAGTACACTTCTCCCGTTTTCCATAAAGTTTTTGTTCCCTTAGCGTCTCAAACACGTACCGCAGATGTTCGAGATGTTCTTCTACGGACCGACTGTAGATCAAAATGTCGTCTAAGTACACGACAACAAACTTTCCCAAGAAAGGTTTAAGAACCTCGTTCATCAACCTCATAAAGGTGCTCGGGGCGTTGGTGAGGCCGAATGGCATCACAACCCATTCGTAAAGTCCATTCTTCGTTTTAAACGCCGTTTTCCATTCGTCTCCCTCTCGCATGCGGATTTGATGGTATCCGCTCCGTAAATCAACTTTGGAAAATATAACCGAGCCATGTAACTCGTCCAGCATGTCGTCTAGTCTCGGGATGGGAAACCGATACTTGACGGTGATGTTATTCACGGCTCTCTGTCAATACACATTCGCCATGTTCCGTCTTTTTTGGTACGAGTAGAACGGGACCGCACACGGACTTAAACTTTCTCGGACATATCCGTGATTCATGAGTTCATCAATTTGACGTTGTAGTTCTTGTTTCTTGGGATTACAACGATACGCCGCTTTGTTCGGTAATGGAGCTCCCGGTATAAGATCAATCTGTTGTTCAATCCCGCGGATAGGTGGTAATCCTACCGGCAAGTCTTCGGGAAATACGTCCGAAAACTCGTGTAATAGTGCATCTATCTCCTCCTCATTTTGCGAATTGGTGGCAAGATTTCGGACCTCCTTGATCATCATCAAATAAACACGTTTGCCATCGTCAATGGCGTGTTCGACTTCTTTCTCGTTTGCAAACATCGTAAGTTTCGGCCCTTCGACTTTTTTCGAACTCATCGTCCGGATAGCTTGAGGTGACATAGGTTTAAGAACAATTTTTTTACCTTTGTCACGTAACTCATACTCATTACTCCTCCCTCGATGTAGTACGTCCCGATCAAATAACCAGGGTCTTCCTAATAACACGTGACATGCGTCCATCGGTAGTACATCGCATGTAATGTCATCGCCATACGAACCCATGGTGAGTCCGACCTTCACTTGTCTTGATACCTTCACTTTGTTCCCATCATCGAGCCAATGGAGTGCATACGGCTTAGGATGGGCCGTGGTGATCAAACCGAGTTTTGAAACCATCTCGCTTGATGCCACGTTTGTACAACTTCCACCGTCAATGATCAAGCTACACCATTTATCTCGACACGACATTTCGTGTGGAAGATTTAGTCCCGTTGTTCTTCGTCACTTGGGGCGGCCTTTGTTTGCAACATGCGAAGGACAAGGTTCGTGTCATAGTTCGGGCATCGTATGCCTCGCATTCTTCTTCTTCGTCGGCTTCTAAGTTAAAAACGACTCCAACTCTTTCTTCTTCGGCTAATAATTCCTCTCGGGCGGCTATGGCTTCTCGCAACGTTACAATCCTCCGATTTGGACAAGCACTTTGATAGTGTCCAAATTCTTGACATTTGAAACACCGGACTTTAGATAGGCTTGTTTCTTTTGGTGTGATAGGAGTTTTTGGAAGGGTAATGTGGTGGCTTGTGGTGACAGGTTTTGGAAACGAGCTAGAACTCGCGCCAAAGTTGGTATTTCCGTATTTAGGTGGGAATTCGGGTTTAGAGAATTTGGTTTTGTTTTGATTTTCCAACTTTATGCAAAGCCCGCATAAAGTATCGAAGTCTGAATAGGGGTAGAGTTCCACGGAATTAGCAATATTTTTGTTCAAACCTCGTAGGAAGCGGGACATGCGCAATTCTTCGCTTTCTTCAAGTTCTCCCATCAAGGATAAGTTTTCAAACTCCTCGATGTACTCCTCGACGCTTAGCTTTCCTTGCGTGAGGTCGAAATTTTTCTGAGACTTAGCTTGTGTGTAGCGGGACATATCTTTTCGTAGTTTCCTTTTAGGGAATCCCACGAACGTATCTTCTCTTTTCCACGACTTCTTTGCGTCTTCATTCGCTCAAACCAAAGGGAAGCTCCCTTTCCAAGTTTGAGAATCGCGTACTTGCAACGTACCTCGTCATTGAGCTCCTTGAACTCAAACATTCGTTCAATTTTTCTTTCCCACTCCAAATAAACCTCAGGATCGGTGCCGCCTACGAACTCCGGAAGTTCGCTGGTCTTGTATTCATCCGCATGTCGTGGTGCATGCATGGTGTCATGCCCTCGTCGTGCATGGATTCTGGGCTCCGGCAAGCCACGAAGAACGTCACGTAGTTGTGCTACTTCTTCATCGGTGAATGCCATCTTCTTCAGTGATGTCGAGAACTGTGAGACAAGTGTCTCTGATACCACTTGTGATACGAATTACGCAAGTAATACGTATAGAACACAACGGAAGTTTTAACAAGAAACAAAGTATCACTTGAATTTTGCTAAGGGTGGCCGAAAGTTGATGGTGTTCGGCCGTGAGGTAGTGTGATGTACGGAGTTTGTTGTGTTTTTATCGAACTAGACCTATAACTCGATAAAAGGGTAATCTCTTCCCAAGACCTTTTGAGAATTGATCAAAGTTAAAATCTCGAAACTCGTCGAAACAATAACTAAGGTTTGTCGAACTCGTTCAACGTATATTTCAAAGGAAATACAAAGTTTATTATGATTCTCGATATTTTACAAGTACAACGGACACTACTATATATAGTAGTTTATAACCGAAAGAAAATACAACAAAACGAAAAAACGATCTTCCTAGCAACATCATTTTGGCCGAAATCTCCAAGTAGATACCAAGCTATCTTGGTGTTATTAGATGAAAGAGACATGAAGCAACCTTTGGTCTTGATGGTGACATGAAGTAGAATCAAAACATTATTCTTCCTTCATTTCGGCCGAGCATGCTTCAAAGGATTTGGTGTAGATGTAAAGATATCTTCCTCCTTGGAATTACATGGATGATAAAGAAATGAGTGACAATGACATGAAGAAGAAAGTCTCCACTCCATCTTCATTTTCGGCCGTTTGTGTACATGGTGGGGAAGGAGAAGATAACTTCATTATCTTGTCAAGATATGAAGTCAAGATATGTCCCTTTCAAGCATGATATGGCCGATCCACCATGCTTTCGGACCGATCCCGTCGTCGAATTCTACGTTACTCCGATTCCGATTAACAACGTAACTCCAATCCGTTTAACATTTTCTCCTAAGTATAACGATGCATGGCCATGCGAATTTGCATCATCATGGATGTCGATTTTTATCGGAGTTTCTTCGACTGGAATATTAGATATCGTATCAACTACCAAGTGACGAATTGGTGCATAAGGATGCGGAGTCAAAACTAAAATCAATGATGAAATTACACGAACAGGTGCAGGATCGAATCAAGGAAATAAACGAGGCGTATAAAAGGAAGTCGAACAAGCAAAGAAAGCCGAGACTATTCGAGGTTGGAGATTTAGTTTGGTTACATTTGAGGAAGGAACGATTTCCGAGTAAGCGTAAGAACAAGCTAATGCCACGAGCTGAGGGACCATTTAAGATAATTGCGAAGGTGAACGACAATGCTTACAAATTAGAACTTCCGGGCGACTATGGAGTGCATGCTACTTTCAACATAGGTGATCTTTCTCCTTATCTTGATGATGACGGGATTGCGGGTGAGGACAATTCCTCTTAAAGGGGAGGATGATACGAAGTCGACTACTCAAGCGAAGAAGATGAAGTAAGAATTGACGTAAAATACCTCGATCGCACTCCAACGTACTTCTTGGGCGAAAACGGATACGAGTGCGGAGTTACCTTGATTGTCGGAATTGGAATAACTTAAGGCTAGTTGCAACATGGGAGGAAAAGGTCCAAGTGGTAGCTAAACAAAGAATTTTCAGCATTTCTTTATTATAAAGCGTGAGGATTGTTGGCAACTTGTTATATGAAAAAGCGGTCATCACACTTCAACTTGGAGACAAGACCCAACTTTTACTTTTGTCAACAAGTGACATGAAGAACCTTTTATTATCTTTTCATTATTTTAAGAACAGCTTGTATTAGTTTAGTTTATCCTGTCAGGTTACTTTTACCTATAAATAGTGGCAGTAGAGTTGTAATGAAGGAGATTATTGAATGTTGAAGAATTGAGAACACTTTGTGTTTTTTACAGTGAATGCTTTTCATCAAAACTTGGTTTTTATTCGACGCGTTTCGATTACTAATCTGATTGATTCTCAATAGGTCTTGGGGAGAAATCACTTTATCAAATTATAGGTCTAATTTGATAAAACATCTGTTCATATCTTGTTTCGATATTCTGTTTATTTTTCGATACAGTTTTATACTTGTTCAATATTTCGTATAAAGTGTTGTTCGATCCTTCGAACGTGTTTCCTGTCTTAAATTCGCTCCCAAACGAAACGCGCTGTTTCGAGTCTTTTCATTTGGACCAAATTCCTGTCTTGTGGCTGTATCGAATTACCGCCTTCATCATCAGGCGATATTAGTGCTTTATGTGGCTATTGTCACGATCCCAAGCGATTTCTTGTCGATAGCTTCCGTTCATCAAAAAGCCTTCCACTGTATCGATAGCGAATTCGCATAACCAGTGAGAATTCGTATCATTTCTCTCCCACTCCAAGTAGACTTCGGGATCGGTACCTCCGATAAATTCCGAAAGTTCATTTAATTTAAATTCATCTGCATGATGCAGTGAATGTGCGTCATATCCTCCTCTTCTAGCTTGAAAACATGGCTCTTGTAAGTTGTGTAGTACCTCACGGAGTTTCTCCATGAAATCAACGTCGGAAAAATCCATGATAAGAGAGTCAAGAGATAGTTTTAACAAGAAATTGCCAGAAAATTTCGACAAGGAAATAACCTTGGCTCCGATACCACTAATGATACGTATTCGCCCAGAAAGGTGAATATGTATATGAATACCACTAATGTAGTATCGGATAAAGTAAGAATATCGATCAAAAAGACTTGAACGATCAAGGACAAGGATTTATGAATTAGGCCTATAATTCGATAAGTGATTTCTTCTCAAGACCTATTGAGAATCGATCGGATTAATACTCGAAAACACGTCGAATAAAAATCAAGAGTTTGATAAAAGTCTTTTATCAAGGATAGAAACACAAGGTGTATTCTTATTACAACATTCAATGATATTACAATGCTCATATAAGACTACTTATAGGAAAACTAAGTCTTCCTATCAATTAAACAAAACAATTCAAAGATTACAAAATCTTTGAATAATCAAAACAAATCAAAATAAAATACAAAAAGGGGAACACAAATCACATAATAGGGGAACACAATCCCTAAAATAAGTAAAGAAAGAAAATGAAAAACAAGCAACACAAAAGTGTATAAAAAATGGTGGGCTGCCGGCAGGGACACGGGCCGTGTCGCTTGACACCGCCGCGGCGCGCGCATCATGGTCGGCAGGACTCGACTGTGTCGCCTGGAACACGGTCGGGTGTATGCAGGCGATCGATTAAGCGTTACGGCGAGTAGGACTCGACCGTGTCTTGGGACACGGTCGGGGTGGGCAGGCAGTCTTTCGGCAAGTTTCGGAAGAGTTCGACTCGGCCGTGTCTCGGGACACGGTCGAGTCCGGCGGGCAGTTAGTTTTTCTTGTCCGGGACATCTCGACACGGGCCGTGTCGGATGACACGGCCGAGTTCAGCTGGCAGTGTACTTTGGTCTTCCAGCACAGCATGACACGGCCGAGACCTGGCACCTTGGTCCTTCTCGTTGTGTCCGTTTTCTCACTGAAGTACGTAGGTGCATGTGCATGCAATGTTGTATCGTTACTTACGTCAATTCTTACTTTGTTTTCTTCGTTTGGATATGTCAATATCGCATCACAAGCGACACGACCCGTGTCCTGCCGGCAGCTCCCTTTATTTTATAGCCTTTTGTGTTTTGTTTATCTTTTCTTTTCTTTCTTACTCATTTTAGGGATTGTGTTTCCCCTAAATTGTGATTTTGTATTCCCCTTTGTATTTTATTTTGATTTGTTTTGATTATTCAAAGATTTTGTAATCTTTGAATTATTTTCTTTAATTATGGTAGGGAGACTTGGGCTTTCCTATAAGTAGGCTTTGATCACTATGTATGAAGCATTGAATGTTGAAATAAGAATACACTTTGTATTTCTATCCTTGTTGAATGATTTTCATCAAACTCTTGATTTTTATTCGACGCATTTTCGAGTATTAATCCGATCGATTCTCAATAGGTCTTGAGAAGAAATCATCTTATCAAATTATAAGTCTAATTCGATAAACCTTTGTTCTTGATCGTTCGAGTCTTCTTGATCGATATTATCACTTTATCCGACATCACATCCATATTCATACATTTCATTTATCATATTCACAAAATAAGACTTTCGCTGCGATATATTTCCGTACCTATACAATTTCCAACCGATACATATTTACTTTCCGAGCAAGCTCGTATCATTAGTGGTATCAGAGCCCAAGGTCATCTCCTTGGCGATTTTATTGGCAATTTATTGTTAAGACTATCTCGTGACTCTCTTGTGATGGATTTCTCCGATCCCGGCTTCTTGATGAAACTCCGTGATGCACTAAACAACTTACCGGAGCAATGTATGCAAGCAAGACGCCGAGACGACCCACATTTATCACACCATGCGGATGAATTCAAAGTGAACGAACTTTCGGAGTTCGTTGGAGGAACCGATCCCGAAGCTTATTTGGAATGGGAACGGAAGATTGAATGCATGTTCGAATTCAAAGACCTTAACGACGAGAAACGTTGCAAATATGCAATTCTCAAGTTAGGAAAGGATGCTTCCCTTTGGTTCGAAGGAGTGAAGAAACAAAGAGCTCGGGCGGGAAAAGGAAAAATCCGTTCGTGGGATTCGTTAAAGAAAAAACTTCATAAAAGGTATGTGCCAACATCACATCGATTAACCTTGTACCGGAGGATTTCCAACTTCATGCAGAGAAAACTAAGTGTTGGTGAATACATTGAAGAGTTCAAAAGCTTGGTCTTAATGGGAGAACTAGAAGAAAACGAAGAGGAAAAGATGTCACGCTTTTTACGTGGCTTGAATAAAAACATAGCTAACACGGTGTAATTGTACCCATATGAAGATTTCGATACTCTATGTGGACTATGTGTGAAGATAGAGGCCCAAAATAAGGTGAAGTTTTTCAAAACCAAATTTCCATCAAAATTCGAGGATCCAAGTACCGGTTCGAGTTCAACTACCACAACAATACCGACTCCTATCCCTACTACGATTTCTAAGGCCCCCGGCATACCGAAGGAAATGAGCCTAACCAAAGTAAGATGTTTTAAATGTCAAGGGTCGGTCATTACCAAAATGCTTGTCCAAACAAATGGGTGGTGACGCTAAGAGAAGCCATTACGGTCCGAGACGAGTTGCTAGTCGAGGACGAAGGGGAAAGGCTAGGTGATGTGTTTAACTTGGACGCCGAAGAAGAAGAGGATTTCGAGACTTACGAGGCTCCTGATTATGATACGAGTCTAGTCCTTCGCACTTTACAAGTCAAAATGGCTTCGAGGGATATGAAGCAATGATACGATATCTAATATTCCAGTCGAAGAAGCTCCAATAAAAATCGACATCCACGACGATACAAATTCGCATGGTCATGCATCATTATACTTGGGAGAAAAGAACACGCGGATTGGAGTTACGTTGTTAATCGGAATCGAAGTAACGTAAAATTCGACAACGGAATCGGTCCGAAAGCATGAAAAATCGGCCATATCATGCTTGAAAGGGACCTCACTTGACTTCATATCTTTGACAAGATAATGAAGATATTTTCCTTCCCCACCATAATAACAAACGGCCGAAAACATAAGATGGAATGAAGACTTTCATCCTTCATGTCATTGTCCCTCATGTCATAATCACCTATATAATTCCAAAGAGGTTGATATCATATCTACACAAAATCCTCCTAATCACTCCTTGAATTCGGCCGATTTGAAGATTGCAAGAGAGGATAATTTGTGAAGACTTTCATCAAAAGATCTTCTTCATGTCACCATCACCTTAATAAAGTCCAAGATTTCTTCATGTCTTAATCACCATAAAATCCAAGATGCTTGGTATCTCCTTGGATATTTCGGCCGATTAGTGTGTTACTAGGAAGTTTCGTTTTCTCGTTTTGTTGTATTTTCTTACGGTTGGAAACTGCTATATATAGTAGTACTCGTTGTATTTGTAAATCATCTTGAAAGTAATAAACCTTGTATTTCTTTGAAATATACGTTGAACGAGTTCAACAAAACTCTAGTTATTGTCTCGACGCGTCTCGAGATTTTAACTTGATCAATTCTCAATAGGTCTTGGGAAGAGATTATCTTTATCGAGTTATAGGTCTAGTTCGATAAAACACATCAAAATCCGTATATCATACTACCTCACGGCCGAACCCCATTCAAATTCGGCCACCCCTTGTAATTTTTGAGTGATACTTTGATAATTGTCAAGACATAATAATCTTCCGTTGTATTTATACGCATTACTTACGTAATTCGTATCATAAGTGGTATCAGAGACATTTGTCTCACGGTTCTCGATGATACGAATTACGTAAGTAATGCGTATAAAATACAACGGAAGATTAATACGTCTTGACAAGTATCAAAATATCACTTGAAAATTATAAGGGGTGGCCGAATTTGAATGGGGTTCGGCCGTGAGGTAGTATGATATACGGATTTTGATGTGTTTTATCGAACTAGACCTATAACTCGATAAAGGTAATCTCTTCCCAAGACCTATTGAGAATTGATCAAGTTAAAATCTCGAGACGCGTCGAAACAATAACTAAAGTTTGTTGAACTCGTTCAACGTATATTTCAATGAAATACAAGGTTTATTACTTTCAAGATGATTTACAAATGTTACAAGTACTACTATATATAGTAGTTTCCAACCGTAAGAAAATACAACAAAACGAGAAATGAAACTTCCTAGCATGCTTCCATTTCGGCCGAAATATCTAAAGAGGAGATACCAAGTATCTTGGTTTTATTAGGTGATTATGACATGAAGTAATCTTGGACTTGTGATGGTGACATGAAGAAGATCTTCACCAAATATCATCCTTGCAATCTTCAATTCGGCCGTATTCCTCAAGTAGTGATTAGGAGAATTTTGTGAGGATATGATATCACCCCTTTGGAATTATTATGGTGATTATGACATGAGGGAAAATGACATGAAGGATGAAAGTCTTCTTCAAATCTCATGCATGGCCGTTTGTTATTATGGTGGGGAAGGAAAATATCTTCATTATCTTGTCAAAGATATGAAGTCAAGTGAGGTCCCTTTCAAGCATGATATGGCGATTTTCATGCTTTCGGACCGATTCCGTCGTCGAATTTTACGTTATTCCGATTCCGATTAACAACGTAACTCCAATCCGCGTGTTCTTTTCTCCCAAGTATAATGATGCATGACCATGTGAATTTGTATCGTCGTGGATGTCGATTTTTATTGGAGCTTCTTCGACTGGAATATTAGATATCGTATCATTCCCTCCTTCTTTGAAAGGAATTGACCTCAATTCCGTAATGCCATCGTCGTCAAGGTAAGGCGAGAGATCACCTACGTTGAAAGTCGCGTGTACTCCGTATTCGCCCGGAAGTTCGACTTTGTAGGCGTTGTCGTTCACTTTTCCCACAATTTTGTACGGACCTTCGGCTCTCGGCATTAATTTGTTCTTTCGTTTGCTTGGGAATCTTTCTTTTCTCAAATGTATCAAACTAAGTCGCCAACATCAAATAATCTCGCCTTTTTATTTTTGTTCGACTTAGTTTGTAAATTTCATTCACTTCTTTAATCCGTTCCGTATCTTTTCATGTAACTTCATCATTGATTTGAGTTTTGATTCGGTGTCTTTGTGAACCAATTAAGTCGCTCGGCAAGGGAATCAAATCCAATGGCATGTGCGGATTTATTCCGTATACTACTTCAAAAGGTGAATGGGCCGTGGCGAAGCCGGGGATCGGTTGTATGCAAATTCCGCATGTGCAAGTTTAACGTTCCAATCCTTTTGTGTTTTATTCACCAATCCTCGCACTAATGCTCCCAAGGTTCGATTAGTCACCTCGATCTGTCCATCGGTTTGTGGGTGATGTGAAGTCTTGAATAGGAGTTTAGTACCCACTTTTCTCCATAAAGTATTCCGAAGTAACTCGAAATTTAGAATCTCGATCCGACACGATAGTTTTGGAACTCCGTGTAAACGAACTACTTCCCGGAAGTACAAGTCCGCCACATTGCTTGCATCATCGGTTTTGTGGCATGCTATAAAGTGAGCCATTTTCGAAAAACGGTCGACGACCACCATGATCGAGTCTTTGCCTCGTTGAGTACGAGGTAAAGCCACAATAAAATCCATCGAGACATCCTCCCATGGTCGTAGCAGGTATTGGCAACGGCATGTATGTAGTTGACTTGAGCGAACTTTTCATCATGTGACAAGTGACGCATTTACTCACGATTGTGCTTACGTCACCATACATCTTTGGCCAAAAGAAATGTTCTTTTAGCACCTCTGATCTTGGCCGAGCCGAAATGACCGGCTAGTCCTCCTCGTCGCCTCCCGAACTAGCAATTCCCGAATTGTATGTCTCGGCACACATAATTTATTTCCCTTGAAAAGAAAGCCATCCTGTAAAACAAATTCCTCAAATGCGGGGCCGTTTTACAACGGTTAAAAATTTCCCGAAGTCCAAATCGTCGTAATGATCTTTCAAAGTCTCGAACCCCAACAAACGAACATCTAGAATCGGCGATGGGCATACCGTCTGGATAGTGCGTCCGCCACTATATTACTCTTCCCGTCTTTGTACTTGGATGAAAAGTGAAAAGATTGTAAAAATTCCACCCATTTTGCATGCCTCGGCCTTAGCTTGCTTTGTCCGTTGATGTATTTCAACGACTCGTGATCCGAATGCAACACGAAATGTTTCGAACGTAAATAGTGACTCCAATGATCGAGTGCTCTCACTATAGCATAGAACTCCTTGTCGTAAGTACAATAATTCACTCGGGCGCCACTTAATTTCTCCGAAAAATAGGCGATGGGACGGCCTCTTTGAATAAGTACATCCCCGATTCCAACTCCGCTAGCGTCGCATTCCACCTCAAACGGTTGTGAAAAATCGGGTAACGTCAAAATCGGCGCTTCACATAACTTTCCCTTTAAATTTTCAAAAGCCTTTTGGGCCGCCTCGTTCCATGCAAAGGTTCCTTTTTTTAGACACTCCGTGATCGGACTGGAGATGGTGCTAAAGTCCCGTATGAATCGTCGGTAAAAAGAAGCGAGGCCATGAAATGATCGTACCTCCGTGATTGTCTTTGGGGTCGGCCACGACTTGATTGCCGCGATCTTTTCTTGGTCGACCAAAACTCCTTCTTTCGAAACAACATAGCTGAGAAAGACAAGACTCTCGACTAGGAAAGTACACTTCTCCCGCTTTCCATAAAGTTTCTGTTCCCTTAGCGTTTCAAATACGTGCCGCAAATGTTCGAGATGCTCCTCTAAGGATCGACTGTAGATCAAAATGTCGTCTAAGTATACGACAACAAACTTTCCCAAGAAAGGTTTGAGAACCTCGTTCATCAACCTCATAAAAGTGCTCGGGGCATTAGTGAGGCCGAATGGCATCACAACCCATTCGTAAAGTCCATTCTTTGTTTTAAATGCCGTCTTCCATTCGTCTCCCTCTCGCATGCGAATTTGATGGTATCCGCTCCGTAAATCAACTTTTGAAAATATAACCGAGCCATGTAACTCGTCTAACATGTCGTCTAGTCTCGGGATGGGGAACCGATACTTGACGGTGATGTTATTCACGGCTCTACTGTCAATACACATTCGCCATGATCCGTCTTTTTTTGGTACAAGTAGAACTGGAACCGCACACGGACTTAAACTTTCTCGGACATATCCGTGATTCATGAGTTCATCAATTTGACGTTGTAGTTCTTTGGTTTCTTCGGATTACAACGATACGCCGCTTTGTTCGGTAATGGAGCTCCTGGTACAAGATCAATTTGGTGTTCAATTCCGCGGATAGGTGGTAATCCTACCGGCAAGTCTTCGGGAAATACATCCGAGAACTCGTGTAATAGTGCATCTATCTCTTCTTCGTGGTGTGATTTGGTGGCAAGATTTCGGACTTCTTTGATCATCATCAAATAAACACGTTCGCCATCGTCAATGGCGTGTTCGACTTCTTTCTCGTTTGCAAACATCGTAAGTTTCGGTCCTTCGACTTTTTTCGAACTCATCGTCCGGATAGCTTGAGGTGACATAGGTTTAAGAACAATTTTTTTACCTTTGTCACGTAACTCATACTCGTTACTCCTCCCTCGATGTAGTACGTCCCGATCAAATAACCAAGGTCTTCCTAATAACACGTGACATGCGTCCATCGGTAGTACATCGCATGTAATATCATCACCATACGAACCCATGGTGAGTCAGGCCTTCACTTGTCTTGATACTTTTACTTTGTTTCCATCATCGAGCCAATGGAGTTAAATGCGGCTTTGGATGGGCCGTGGTGATTAATCCGAGCTTGAGACCATCTCGCTCGATGCCACGTTTGTACAACTTCCACCGTCAATGATCAAGCTACACCATTTCTCTCCGACCACGACACCGTGTGAAAGATTTGATCTCGTTGTTCTCGTCATTCGGGGCTGCCTTCGTTTGTAACATTCGAATGACTAGGTTCGTGTCATATATCGTGTCATTGTATGCCTCACAATATTCTTCTCCTTAGACGGCTTCTAAGGTAAAAACGTCTCGATTCTTTCTTCTTGGCGAGTAATTCTTCTCGGACGGCTATGGCTTCTCGTAACGTCACAATTCTCCGATTTGGACAAGCACTTTGATAGTGTCAAATCCTTGACATTTGAAACACCGGACTTTAGATAGTCTTGTTTATTTTGGTGTTATAGGAGTTTTTGGAATGGTAGTAACAGGTGGGCTTGTGGTGACAGTTTTTGGAAACGAGCTAGAACTCGCGCCAAAGTTGGTATTTCCGTATTTAGATGGGAATTCGGGTTTAGAAAGTTTTGTCTTGTTTTGATTTTCTAACTTTATGCAAAGTCCGCATAAAGTATCAAAGTCGGAATAGGGGTAGAGTTCCACGGAATTAGCAATATTTTTATTCAAACCTCGAAGGAAACGGGACATCCGTAATTCTTCGCTTTCTTCAAGTTCTCCCATCAAGGATAAGTTTTCAAACTCCTCGATGTACTCCTCGACACTTAGCTTTCCTTGCGTGAGGTCAGAAATTTTTCGATACAAGCTTAACTTGTGTGTAGCAGGACATATCTTTTCGTAGTTTCTTTTTTAGAGAATCCCACGAACGTATCTTCTCTTTTCCGGCACGAACTCTTTGTGTCTTCATTCGCTCAAACCAAAGGGAAGCCCCCTTTCCAAGTTTGAGAATCGCATATTTGCAACGTACCTCGTCATTGAGATCCTTGAACTCAAACATTCGTTCAATTTTTCTTTCCCACTCCAAATAAAACCTAGGGATCGGTGCCGCCTACGAACTCCGGAAGTTCGCTTGTCTTGTATTCATCAGCATGTCGTGGTGCATGCATGGCGTCGTATCCTCGTCGTGCTTGGATTCTGGGCTCCGGTAAGCCGCGAAGAACGTCACGTAGTTGTGCTACTTCTTCATCGGTGAATGCCATCTTCTTGAGTAACGTCGAGAACCATGAGACAAATGTCTCTGATACCACTTATGATACGAATTACGTAAGTAATGCGTATAAAATACAACGTAAGATTAATACGTCTTGACAAGTATCAAAATATCACTTGAAAATTATAAGGGGTGGCCGAATTTGAATGGGGTTCGGCCGTTGATACGAATCGGTCAACATCATCAAATACAAAAAAGAAGATTATCCGACCAAGCTTGGTTGAGTCGCAGGCATACATAAAATCCTCATGCAAAATACATGGACAAATTACCAATTCTCGCGCGCACGACGACTTCGTACTTGATTTTAGTATTTTGCCCATAACTTTCTCGTCCAAATCCGATTCGAGTGATTCAAGTGGCCATGGAAAGCTAAGAAAGAGAGCTACAAATCTTATGAGACCATAGGACCAAATTCGGACTCATTGGATCCCAGAAATGACAAAACCGACAGCATCATATTTGGTCCAAGATCATGAAGATTTTTGTCTCTTCTAGTTTCAAGACTTGATACGATATCTAAATCGAAGAAGCTCCAATAAAAATCGACATCCACGACGATACAAATTCGCATGGTCATGCATCATTATACTTGGGAGAAAAGAACACGCGGATTGGAGTTACGTTGTTAATCGGAATGGAGTAACGTAAAACTCGGCACGGAATCGGTCCAAAGCATGAAAATTCGACCATATCATGCTTGAAAGGGACTCATGATTTGTCAAGATGCATGAAGATATTTCTCCTTCCCCACCTCACTACAAAATCGGCCCAATCTTAAGATTTGATGAAGACTTTCATCAAATATCTTCTTCATGTCACCATCACCATAATACTTCCAAATGAAGACATTTCTCCCACCATAATACAAAACGTAAGAAACAAGATTGGAAGAAGACTTTCCTCAAAACTTTCCTTCATGTCATTGTCCCTCATGTCTTAATCACCATAATAATTCCAAAGAGGTGATATCATATCTTCACACCATGATACCTCACGTCCCATGCATAAGATTTGAAGAAGACTTTCATCCTTCATGTCATTTTCCCTCATGCCATAATCACCATAATAATTCCAAAGGGGTTGATATCATATCTTCACAAAATCCTCCTAATCACCTAAGTTGAGTTCGGCCGATTTGAAGAATAAGGGATGATATTTAGTGAAGATCTTCTTCATGTCACCATCACCATCACAAGTCCAAGATTCATCAAAGATTTCTTCATGTCTTAATCACCTAATAAAACCAAGATGCTTGGTATCTCCTCCTTAGATATTTCGGCCGAAATGGAAGCATGCTAGGAAGCTTCATTTTCTTGTTTTTGTTGTATTTTCTTAAAGTTGGAAACTACTATATATAGTAGTACTTGATTGTATTTGTAAAAAGCTTGAAGTTTAATAAACCTTGTATTTCTTTGAAATATACGTTGAACGAGTTCAACAAAACTTTAGTTATTGTTTCAACGCGTCTCGAGATTTTAACTTGATCAATTCTCAATAGGTCTTGAGGAGAGATTACTTTTATCGAGTTATAGGTCTAGTTCGATAAAACACATCCAAATCCGTATCCCATACTACTTCACGGCCGAAATCCATTTAAGTTCGGTCACCACCTTGTAATTTTGAGTGATACTTTGATACTTATCAAGACATAATAATCTTCCGTTGTATTTCATACGCATTACGTACGTAATTCGTATCAACTCGTATAAAAGCCTTCCGCTACAATATTCCTACAATCACTCCGACCGATACGTATCCGCTTCTCCCGGATAATTCGTATCATAAGTGGTATCGGAGCCCAAGGTCATCTCCTTGGGTGATCAACTATATTCACCTATTACTTACGTAATTCGTATCATAAGTGGTATCGGAGCCCAAGGTCATCTCCTTGGGCGATCAACTATATTCACCGAAATTTTTTTTTTTTTTTGTTGAAACCTTCTTGGGTTGTTCTTCACGGTTAGAAGAATTTTCGCATGACATTGGCAGATTAGCGCAGTCGGAAGAAAACAAAGTTTCCCGTGGATTCGACCGTTGGATCATCACGAAATTTTGACAAAAGTAAGCCAACTCATTGAACTACAGTCTGAACGGTGGAGATCAGATTCTTTGATCATCTTCTTGGTTCATTCTTCACGGATTTCTTGGAAAATTTTCAGTCCGATTTCTTGTCAAGAACTATCTCTTGATTCTTGTTATGGAATTTTCCGAGCTCGATTTCTTGATGACACTCCGTGGCGTACTAAACGGCTTACCGGAGCGACGTATGCAAGAAAGACGCAGAGACGATGCCAACGATATTGATTTCTTGGCCAAATTCCGCAGCATACCGGAATTTCACGGAGATAGTGATCCAAATGCGTGCATAGATTGGCTTCGTGCTTGTGAGGAGCACTCGGACTTCAAGGCTGCCCCGATCAACCGCCGCGTTTCGTTGGTGGCAAGGCGTCTCCGCGGTAGCGCCGCCCGTTTAGTGGCAAAAGCGAAACAGTCCGTTCACAACAACGTAAGCCTAAAATCCAAGATTGGCTTAAATTCAAAAATATTTCAATCAAAGGTTCAAATCCCCATCTTACCACCAATCCTTGACGCCCCACCACCGGCATTCGATCTAAGGTCTTCCTCCATCAAGGAATTCCCAACAGAATCTTTTTCGATGAAGACAATGTCCCTACGGTCATTTTCAAAGAAGTAGGCAGAGACGAGTTTTTAACGGAGCAATTCAACGAAGAAGATGAGTTGAGCCGTGTCTCCTAGTCGGCGAACTTAGATCTTGCTACTTTGATCATGGGCTAGTTGGTTGTGTTGGTCAAATTGACCAAAACGGACCAAATTATTTTAGTAACGCGAAACAAGATCACGGCCTTATGCTTTCTGAAACGGCTAATCTTGAAGATGAACTCTTTGTCACTGACGACTTTGATATGACAGAATTTTCTGCGGCATTTTTTGATGACAAAGAAGATGATGGTTGGAGTCGAACTACCCTATCGGAGCAAAGTGGTTCGTGTGACTTTGTTGCGGTACGAAGCGAGCTTAGTGGATTAATTTTTGATGAGACATTATTGGAGGAGCACAGCAATATTGAAACGGAGGGGTGGTGAGATTAAGACGGACCTTGACATTTGATGAGGAACCAATTGATGAAGAGGAATCCGTAATAAATACTATGGTTCCCACCGTAATAAATTCTGTGTTTTCCATTTTTGATGATGAACCCGAGAAATCGGTGTTTCCAGTGCGGAGGAGGAACCCGGTGTGGAGTTAACCGTGCGTCCCATTTCAGATATCCACTCATGTCATGATATCGGTATTACCTTGCGGAGTAATTAGTATTATTTTATTAATAATGATAGTTATTTTGTTGGTGATTCTCGAGGGGGACCCACTACCTATCGTCTCAAGATTTTGGGTCATGTACGTACTGCGGACATCTTCGAGATCAAATACTTAGAGGCTTTAGTTAATTATCTTGGTGACGAAGGGAGTTCGGAATTGAGGACAATTCCCTTTAAAGAGAGAGGGTATGATACGAATCGGTCAACATCATCAAATACAAAAAAGAAGATTATCCGACCAAGCTTGGTTGAGTCGCAGGCATACATAAAATCCTCATGCAAAATACATGGACAAATTACCAATTCTCGCGCACGACGACTTGCTTGATTTTAGTATTTGCCCATAACTTTCTCGTCCGAAATCCGATTCAGGTGATTCAAGTGGCCATGGAAAGCTAAGAAAGAGAGCTACAAATCTTATGAGACCATAGGACCAAATTCGGACTCATTGGATCCCAGAAATGACAAAACCGACAGCATCATATTTTCATGAAGATTTTTGTCTCTTCTAGTTTCAAGACTTGATACGATATCTAAATCGAAGAAGCTCCAATAAAAATCGACATCCACGACGATACAAATTCGCATGGTCATGCATCATTATACTTGGGAGAAAATAACACGCGGATTGGAGTTACGTTGTTAATCGGAACTGGAGTAATGTAAAACTCGACGACGGAATCGGTCCGAAAGCATGAAAATTCGACCATATCATGCTTGAAAGGGACTCATGATTTGTCAAGATGCATGAAGATATTTCTCCTTCCACACCTCACTACAAAATCGGCCCAAGCTTTAGATTTGATGAAGACTTTCATCAAATATCTTCTTCATGTCACCATCACCATAATACTTCCAAATGAAGACATTTCTCCCACCATAATACAAAACGTAAGAAACAAGATTGGAAGAAGACTTTCCTCAAAACTTTCCTTCATGTCATTGTCCCTCATGTCTTAATCACCATAATAATTCCAAAGAGGTGATATCATATCTTCACACCATGATACCTCACGTCCCATGCATAAGATTTGAAGAAGACTTTCATCCTTCATGTCATTTTCCCTCATGTCATAATCACCATAATAATTCCAAAGGGGTTGATATCATATCTTCACAAAATCCTCCTAATCACCTAAGTTGAGTTCGGCCGATTTGAAGAATAAGGGATGATATTTAGTGAAGATCTTCTTCATGTCACCATCACCATCACAAGTCCAAGATTCATCAAAGATTTCTTCATGTCTTAATCACCTAATAAAACCAAGATGCTTGGTATCTCCTCCTTAGATATTTCGGCGAAATGGAAGCATGCTAGGAAGCTTCATTTTCTTGTTTTTGTTGTATTTTCTTAAAGTTGGAAACTACTATATATAGTAGTACTTGATTGTATTTGTAAAAGCTTGAAGTTTAATAAACCTTGTATTTCTTTGAAATATCGTTGAGCGAGTTCAACAAAACTTTAGTTATTGTTTCGACGCGTCTCGAGATTTTAACTTGATCAATTCTCAATAGGTCTTGAGGAGAGATTACTTTTATCGAGTTATAGGTCTAGTTCGATAAAACACATCCAAATCCGTATCCCATACTACTTCACGGCCGAAATCCATTTAAGTTCGGTCACCACCTTGTAATTTTGAGTGATACTTTGATACTTATCAAGACATAATAATCTTCCGTTGTATTTCATACGCATTACGTACGTAATTCGTATCAACTCGTATAAAAGCCTTCCGCTACAATATTCCTACAATCACTCCGACCGATACGTATCCGCTTCTCCCGGATAATTCGTATCAGCCGTGAGGTAGTATGATATACGGATTTTGATGTGTTTTATCGAACTAGACCTATAACTCGATAAAGGTAATCTCTTCCCAAGACCTATTGAGAATTGATCAAGTTAAAATCTCGAGACGCGTCGAAACAATAACTAAAGTTTGTTGAACTCGTTCAACGTATATTTCAAAGAAATACAAGGTTTATTACTTTCAAGATGATTTACAAATGTTACAAGTACTACTATATATAGTAGTTTCCAACCGTAAGAAAATACAACAAAACGAGAAATGAAACTTCCTAGCATGCTTCCATTTCGGCCGAAATATCTAAAGAGGAGATACCAAGTATCTTGGTTTTATTAGGTGATTATGACATGAAGTAATCTTGGACTTGTGATGGTGACATGAAGAAGATCTTCACCAAATATCATCCTTGCAATCTTCAATTCGGCCGTATTCCTCAAGTAGTGATTAGGAGGATTTTGTGAGGATATGATATCACCCCTTTGGAATTATTATGGTGATTATGACATGAGGGAAAATGACATGAAGGATGAAAGTCTTCTTCAAATCTCATGCATGGCCGTTTGTTATTATGGTGGGGAAGGAAAATATCTTCATTATCTTGTCAAAGATATGAAGTCAAGTGAGGTCCCTTTCAAGCATGATATGGCCGATTTTTCATGCTTTCGGACCGATTCCGTCGTCGAATTTTACGTTATTCCGATTCCGATTAACAACGTAACTCCAATCCGTGTGTTCTTTTCTCCCAAGTATAATGATGCATGACCATGTGAATTTGTATCGTCGTGGATGTTGATTTTTATTGGAGCTTCTTCGACTGGAATATTAGATATCGTATCACTCGACGTTACTCAAGAAGATGGCATTCACCGATGAAGAAGTAGCACAACTACGTGACGTTCTTCGCGGCTTACCGGAGCCCAGAATCCAAGCACGACGAGGATACGACGCCATGCATGCACCACGACATGCTGATGAATACAAGACAAGCGAACTTCCGGAGTTCGTAGGCGGCACCGATCCCGAGGTTTATTTGGAGTGGGAAAGAAAAATTGAACGAATGTTTGAGTTCAAGGATCTCAATGACGAGGTACGTTGCAAGTATGCGATTCTCAAACTTGGAAAGGAGCTTCCCTTTGGTTTGAGCGAATGAAGACACAAAGAGTTCGTCTTAGGAAAAGAGAAGATACGTTCGTAGGATTCTCTAAAAAGAAACTACGAAAAGATATGTCCGGCTACACACAAGTTAAGCTTGTATCGAAAAATTTCTGACCTCACGCAAGGAAAGCTAAGTGTCGAGGAGTACATCGAGGAGTTTGAAAACTTATCCTTGATGGGAGAACTTGAAGAAAGCGAAGAATTACGGATGTCCGTTTCCTTGAGGTTTGAATAAAAATATTGCTAATTAGTGGAACTCTACTATTCGACTTTGATACTTTATGCGGACTTTGCATAAAGTTAGAAAATCAAAACAAGACAAAACTTTCTAAACCCGAATTCCCATCTAAATACGGAAATACCAACTTTGGCGCGAGTTCTAGCTCGTTTCCAAAAACTGTCACCACAAGCCCACACGTTACTACCATTCCAAAAACTCCTATCACCCCAAAAGAAACAAGCCTATCTAAAGTCCGGTGTTTCAAATGTCAAGGATTTGGACACTATCAAAGTGCTTGTCCAAATCGGAGAATTGTGACGTTACGAGAAGCCATAGCAGTCCAAGAAGAATTACTAGCCGAAGAAGAAAGAATTTGAGACATTTTTAACTTAGAAGCTGACGAAGAAGAAGAAGAATGTGAGGCATACGATGCCCCGAACTATGACACGAACCTCGTCCTTCGCATGTTACAAACGAAGGCAGCCCCGAATGACGCAGAACAACGAGATCAAATCTTTCACACGAAGTGTCGTGTCGGAGAGAAATGGTGTAGCTTGATCATTGACGGTGGAAGTTGTACAAACGTGGCATCGAGCGAGATGGTCTCGAAGCTCGGATTAATCACCACGGCCCATCCAAAGCCGTATGCACTCCATCGGCTCGATGATGGAAACAAAGTAAAAGTATCAAGACAAGTGAAGGTCGGACTCACCATGGGTTCGTATGGTGATGATATTACATGCGATGTACTACCGATGGACGCATGTCACGTGTTATTAGGAAGACCTTGGTTATTTGATCGGGACGTACTACATCGAGGGAGGAGTAACGAGTATGAGTTACGTGACAAAGGTAAAAAAATTGTTCTTAAACCTATGTCACCTCAAGCTATCCGGATGATGAGTTCGAAAAAAGTCGAAGGACCGAAACTTACGATGTTTGCAAACGTGAAAGAAGTCGAACACGCCATTGTGATGGCGAGCGTGTTTATTTGATGATGATCAAAGAAGTCGAAATCTTGCCACCAAATCACACCACGAAGAAGAGATAGATGCACTATTACACGAGTTCTCGGATGTATTTCCCGAAGACTTGCGGTAGGATTACCACCTATCCATGAATTGAACACCAAATTGATCTTGTACCAGGAGCTCCATTGCGAACAAAGCGGCGTATCGTTGTAATCCCGAAGAAACCAAAGAACTACAACATCAAATTGATGAACTCATGAATCACGGATATGTCAGAAAGTTTAAGTCCGTGTGCGGTTCTACTTGTACCAAAAAAGACGGATCATGGCGAATGTGTATTGATGGTAGAGCCGTGAATAACATCACCGTCAAGTATCGGTTCCCCATCCAGAGACTAGGCGACATGTTAAACGAGTTACATGGCTCGGTTATATTTTCCAAAGTTGATTTACGGAGGCGGATACCATCAAATTCGCATGCGAGAGAGCGAATGGAAGGCGGCATTTAAAACAAAGAATGGACTTTACGAATGGGTTGTGATGCCATTCGGCCTCACTGCCCGAGCACTTTTATGAGGTTGATGAGCGAGGTTCTCAAACCTTTCTTGGGAAAATTTGTTGTCGTATACTTAGGCGACATTTTGATCTGATCGATCCTTAGAGGAGCATCTCGAACATTTGCGGCACGTATTTGAAACGCTAAGGGAGCGAAACTTTATGGAAAGCGGGAGAAGTGTACTTTTCTAGTCGAGAGTCTTGTCTTTCTCGGCTATGTTGTTTCGAAAGAAGGAGTTTGGTCGACCAAGAGAAGATCGCGGCAATCAAGTCGTGGCCGACCCCAAAGACAATCACGGAGATGCGATCATTTCATGGCCTCGCTTCTTTTTGAAGCGATTCATACGGGACTTTAGCACCATCTCGATCCGATCACGGAGTGTCTAAAAAAGGAACCTTTGCATGGAGCAGGCGGCCCAAAGGCTTTGAAAAATTAAAGGGAAAGTTATGTGAAGCGCCCGATTTTGGCGTTACGATTTTCACAACCGTTTGAGGTGGAATGCGATGCTAGCGGAGTTGGAATCGGGCGTACTTATTCAAAGAGGCCGTCCCATCGCCTATTTTCGGAGAAATTAAGTGGCGCCGAGTAAATTATTGTACTTACGACAAGGAGTTCTATGCTATCGTGAGAGCACTCGATCATTGGAGTCACTATCTACGTTAAACATTTCGTGTTGCATTCGGATCACGAGTCATTGAAATACATCAACGGACAAAGTAAACTAAGCCGAGGCATGCAAAATGGGTGGAATTTTTACAATCTTTTCACTTTTCATCCAAGTACAAAGGCGGGAAGAGTAATATAGTGGCGGATGCACTATCAAGGCAGTATGCCTTCTTGTCGATTCTAGATGTTCGTTTGTTGGGGTTCGAGACTTTGAAAGATCATTACGGTGACGATTTGGACTTGGAAATTTTTACCCGTTGTAAAAGCGGCCCGTCTGAAGAATTTCTTTTACGGGATGGCTTTCTTTTCAAGGGAAATAAATTATGTGTGCGAGACATCTGATTCGGGAATTGCTAGTTCGGGAGGCGCCTGAGAGGAGGACTAGCCGGTCATTTTGGCTCGACCAAGACCGTAGAGGTGCTAAAGAGCATTTCTTTTGGCCAAAGATGTATGGTGGCGTGAGCACAATCGTGAGTAAATCGTCACTTGTCACATGATGAAAAGTTCGTTCAAGTCAAGTACATACATGCCGTTGCCAATACCGTTCGACCATGGGAGGATGTCTCGATGGATTTTATTGTGGCTTTACCTCGTACTCAGCGAGGCAAAGACTCGATCATGGTGGTCGTCGGCCGTTTTTGAAAATGGCTCACTTTATAGCATGCCACAAACCGATGATGCAAGCAATGTGGCGGACTTGTACTTAGGAAGTAGTTCGTTTACGGAGTTCCAAAACTATCGTGTCGGATCGAGATTCTAAATTTACGAGTTATACGGAATACTTTATGGAGAAAAGTGGGTACTAAACTCCTATTCAGTACTTCACATCACCCACAAACCGATGGACAGACCGAGGTGACCAATCGAACCTTGGGAGCATTATTGCGAGGATTGGTGAATAAAACACAAAAGGATTGGGACGTTAAACTTGCACATGCAGAATTCGCATACAACCGATCACCCGGTTTTGCCACGGCCCATTCACCTTTTGAAGTAGTATACGGGATAAATCCGCACATGCCATTGGATTTGATTCCCTTGCAGCGGCAATTGGTTCACAAAGGCGCGAATCAAAACTCAAATCAATGATGAAGTTACATGAAAAGATACGGGAACGGATTAAAGAAGTGAATGAAATTTACAAACGGAAGTCGAACAAAAATAAAAAGGCGAGATTATTTGATGTTAGCGACTTAGTTTGGATACATTTGAGAAAAGAAAGATTCCCAAGCAAACGAAAGAACAAATTAATGCCGAGAGCCGAAGGTCCGTACAAGATAATGAAGATATTTTCCTTCCCCACCATAATAACAAGCGGCCGAAAACATAAGATGGAATGAAGACTTTCATCCTTCATGTCATTGTCCCTCATGTCATAATCACCTATATAATTACAAAGAGGTTGATATAATATCTACACAAAATCCTCTAATCACTCCTTGAATTCGGCCGATTTGAAGATTGCAAGAGAGGATAATTTGTGAAGACTTTCATCAAAAGATCTTCTTCATGTCACCATCACCTTAATAAAGTCCAAGATTTCTTCATGTCTTAATCACCATAAAATCCAAGATGCTTGGTATCTCCTTGGATATTTCGGCCAATTAGTGTGTTACTAGGAAGTTTCGTTTTCTCGTTTTGTTGTATTTTCTTACGGTTGGAAACTACTATATATAGTAGTACTCGTTGTATTTGTAAATCATCTTGAAAGTAATAAACCTTGTATTTCTTTGAAATATACGTTGAACGAGTTCAACAAAACTCTAGTTATTGTCTCGACGCGTCTCGAGATTTTAACTTGATCAATTCTCAATAGGTCTTGGGCAGAGATTACCTTTATCGAGTTATAGGTCTAGTTCGATAAAACACATCAAAATCCGTATATCATACTACCTCACGGCCGAACCCCATTCAAATTCGGCCACCCCTTGTAATTTTTGAGTGATACTTTGATAATTGTCAAGACATAATAATCTTCCGTTGTATTTATACGCATTACTTACGTAATTCGTATCAAGCAACGAGACCAAATATTCTACACCAAGTGTCAAATCAAAGACAAATGGTGTAGTTTGATAATCGATGGGGGAAGTTGTACTAATGTAGCTTCAAGTGAGGTGGTGACGAAACTCGGACTCATCACTACTACCCATCCAAAGCCATACGCGTTACATTGGCTTGATAACGGGAGTAAAGTGAAAGTTTCGAAGCAAGTGCGGGTCGGTGTTACTATGGGTTCATACGGTGACGACATATTATGTGATGTACTCCCGATAGATGCATGCCATATACTCTTGGGACGGTCATGGCTATTTGATAGAGATGTCGTGCATCGTGGAAGAAGTAACGAATATGAATTCCAGTATAAGGGCAAAAAAAATTGTTCTTAAACCAATGCCGCCTCAAATTATTCATTCTATGAGCTCTAATCGGGTTGAAAAACCGAAACTTACCATGTTTGCCAGCGAGCGGGAGACGGAACACCCCATTGACAATGAGTCATGTCGTGATATCGGTGTTGCCTCGCAGAATAATTATTATTATTTTATTAATAATGATAGTTATTTTGTTGGTAATTCTCTGGGACCCCGTACTATTCGAGGTCAAGTATTTAGAAGTATTGATTAATTCATCTGGAAGCAGCGGGATTACGAAATTGAGGACAATTCCTTTTAAAGGGGAGGAATGATGCAGCAGGTATTACAAATGAAGAAGATGTGGTGATAATCGACGTAAGTGACCTTACGACATGCCAGGCACTTACGACGACATATTTGGCGAGAAAACGGACACATGAGTATTACCATGGTGCTCGGTCTCGGCCGTGTCATATGACACGGCCGTGTCATCTTTGTCTTTGGGAAATGCGAAAACCTTTGCCGCCGAGCCGGCCGTGTCATCAAACCGCGGCCGTGCCTGCTTATCCGGACAAGCGAAAGTCGCATCGGCGAACCCGGCCGTGTCGAGCAACGGTCGAGTCTGCTCGTCCGTAAATGCCGGGCGCTGCCGTCCAACCCGACCATGCCGGGTGACACGGTCAAGTCCTACTCGTCCGGAAATGCCGGGCGCTGCCGTCGACCCGGCCGTGCGGGCGACATGGTGAAACCCTACTCGTCGAGAATGCGGAACACTGCCCGGACAACGGCGGTGTTCGGAGACACGGTCGAGTCCTGCCCGGCCAATATTCGCTCGCCGCAGCCGTATCAAGCGACACAGCCCGTGTCCTGCCGGCAACTCCCTTTATTTTATAGCCTTTTGCGTTTTGTTTGTCTTTTCTTTTCTTTTTTACTCATTTTAGGGATTGTGTTTCCCCTAAATTGTGATTTTGTGATCCCCTTTGTATTTTATTTTGATTTGTTTTGATTATTCAAAGATTTTGTAATCTTTGATTTGTTTTCTTTAATTATGGTAGGGAGACTTGGGCTTTCCTATAAGTAGACTTTGATCATTATGTATGAAGCATTGAATGTTGAAATAAGAATACACTTTGTATTTCTATCCTTATTGAATGATTTTCATCAAACTCTTGATTTTTTTTATTCGAGCGTTTTGAGTATTAATCCGATCGATTCTCAATATGTCTTGAGAAGAAATCATCTTATCGAATTATAGGTCTAATTTGATAAACCTTTGTTCTTGATCGTTGAGTCTTCTTGATCGATTTTATCACTTTATTCGATATCACATCCATATTCATTATGTTTCATTTATCATATTCACAAAACAAGACTTCCGCTACGATATACTTAGTACCTATACAATTTCCAACCTATACATATTAGCTTTCGAGCAAACTCGTATCATTAGTGGTATCGAGCCCAAGGTCATCTCCTTGGCGATTTTATTAGAATTTCTTGTTAAGACTATCTCGTGACTCTCTTGTGATGGATTTCTCGATCCAGACTTCTTGATGAAACTCCGTACGCACTAAGCGACTTACAGACAGCGTATGCAAGCAAGGCGAGAGGCAGCGCACATTGATCGGACCATGCGGATGAATTCAAAGTGAGCGAACTTAGGAGTTCGTTGGCGGAACCGGTCCCGAAGCTTATTTGAAATGGGAACGGAAGATTGAATGCATGTTCGAATTCAAAGACCTTAACGACGAGAAACGTTGCAAATATACAATTCTCAAGTTAGGGAAGGGTGCTTCCCTTTGGTTCGTAGGAGTGAAGACATAAAGAGCTCGGGCGGGAAAAGAAAAAATCCGTTCGTGGGATTCGTTAAAGAAAAAACTTCGTAAAAGGTATGTGCCAACATCACATCGATTAACCTTGTACCAGAGGATTTCCGACTTCATGCAAGGAAAACTAAGTTTTAGTGAATACATTGAAGAGTTCGAAAGCTTGGTCTTAATGGGAGAACTAGAAGAAAACGAAGACCAAAAGATGTCACGCTTTTTACGTGGCTTGAATAAAAACATAGCTAACACGGTGTAATTGTACCCATATGAAGATTTCGATACTCTATGTGGACTATGTGTGAAGATAGAGGCCCAAAATAAGGTGAAGTTTTTCAAAACCGAATTTCCATCAAAATTCGAGGATCAAGTACGGTTCGAGTTCAACTACCACAACAATACCGACTCCTATCCCTACTACGGTTTCTAAGGCCCCCGTGCAGGAAAGCGAGCCTAACCAAAGTAAGATGTTTTAAATGTCAAGGGTTCGGTCATTACCAAAATGCTTGTCCAAACAAACGGGTGGTGACGCTAAGAGAAGCCATTGCGGTCCGAGACGAGTTGCTAGTCGAGGATGAAGGGGAAAGGTTAGGTGATGTGTTTAACTTGGATGCCGAAGAAGAAGAGGAGTGCGAGACTTATGAGGCTCCCGATTATGATACGAGTCTAGTCCTTCTCACTTTACAAGTCAAAACGGCTTCGAGGGATATGGAGCAACGAGACCAAATATTCCACACCAAGTGTCAAATCAAAGACAAATGGTGTAGTTTGATAATCGATGGGGGAATTTATACTAATGTAGCTTCAAGTGAGGTGGTGACGAAACTCGGTGATACGAATTACGTATTAAGATGAACGTAAATTCGCCGGAAAATGCAGCGGATATATTTTGTTACCTCACAACACTCGAATATGTGTAACACTCGTAAGATATAAAGTAGGGCAATTCGGCTTACGTAAACAAGAACAATATGAATGATTTATCAAACTAGACCTATAGTTTGATAAGATAATCTTTCCTCAAGACCTATTGAGAATCGATTCGATTAAAACTCGAAAACGCGTCGAATTATAATCAAGGTTTCAATGAAAAGCATTCACCAAGAAAACACAAGTGTATTCTTATTTTCTTCAACATACAATATCCATAATGAAAGCATCAACAAGACTACTTATAGCATGGTAGTCTTCTTAGCAACTAAGGAATCAAACAAGATCACATGATCTTGAAATGAAAAACAAAACACAAGATAAAATACAAGGGAATCAAATCAAAGGGAGGGGGAATCACACAACAAAATGAATATAAGACACCCCACATAACATGCAAGTCTAATCATGACATGTGAGGGGAGGAAAAACAACAAAAAATAAAAAAATCGGCAATAATGGCATTTCTTTGAGTCTGCAGGACACGGCCCGTGCCGATCGGCACGGTCGCGATCTTATCGGCGGCGAGGACTCGGCCGTGTCGCACAGCACAGTCGGGTTGGTCAGACGGAATTGTACTATCCGGAAGAGTGTGACTCGGCCGTGTCGCTTTGTGCAGTCGGGTTGTGTCAGACGACACGGTCGGGTTGATCGGCGGCGAGATTTCATTATCCGGACACCTCGGCAGGCCGTGTCGGATGACACGGCGGATTCGCTCGCGGTGATCGGCGATTCAGTAGGCGTGATCGGCGATTCGGCGAGTGGTGGTGGCGGTGATCGGCGATTCGGCGGTGGTGAATTTTCCGGCGATTCGTCCATTTTCCGGTCGATTATCGACCTTGGCATAGCATGACACGGGCCGTGTTATATGACATGGTGAGGCCGAGACTCCACGTCTTATGTCCGTTTTCTCGCCTAAATACGTAGTAGCCCGTGCATGGCGTGTAGTAAGGTCATTTATATCGATCCTTACTTCGTCTTCTTCGTTCATATCAAATGATTAGTATCATCTCCTCCTCCTTTAAAAGGAATTGTCCTCAATTCGAAATTCCGTCATCATCGATGTAAGGTGAGAGGTCCCAACATTAAAGGTTGCATGAATCCCATAATCTCCCGGAAGTTCTAATTTGTAAGCGTTGTCGTTCACTTTCGCGATTACTTTAAGCGGTCCCTCCGCTCGTGGCATTAATTTGTTCTTACGTTTATTTGGAAATCGCTCTTTTCTTAAATGCAACCAAACCAAATCACCAACTTGAACAATCTCGGCCTTCTTTGTTTGTTCGACTTTCTTTTTAAGCCTCGTTTATTTCCTTGATTCGATTACGTACTTGCTCGTGTAATTTCATCATCGATTTCAATTTTGATTCCGCATCCTTGTGCACTAACTCGTCACTTGGCAATGGAATTAGATCTAGCGGCATGTGCGGGTTTAGTCGTAAACTACTTGAAAGGAGAGTGTGCCGTGGCATGAGTAGGAGAACGATTATGGCGAACTCCGCATGTGCAAGTTTTAAGTCCCAATCATTACGTGTCTTGCTCACAAGACCACGTAGTAATGTGCCCAGCGTTCGATTGGTCGCCGGTTTGGCCGTCCGTTTGTGGATGATGTGGCGTGCTAAATAGTAGTTTGGTTCCCACCTTTCTCCACAAGGTGTTCCAAAAATAACTAAGGAATTTTGAGTCGATCCGAAACAATCATTTTTGGAACCCCATGCAGTAAATGCGATTTCTCGGAAATACAAATCGGCGGCGTTACTCGCGTCGTCTGTCTTGTGGCAAGCCACAAAGTGAGCCGTCTTCGAAAATCGGTCTCGACAACCATAATAGCATCTCTCCTGGTTGAGTACGAGGCAAAGCAACAATAAAATCCATTGAGACATCTTCCCACGGTCTTTAGGAATCGGCAAAGGCATGTATGCTCTGGTTTGAATGAACTATTAGCAATATGGCATGTCACACACTTATTAATTATGTGTACATTCACTTGCATCTTGCCAATGAAAATGCTCTTTAAGGACCTCCAGCGTTTTGGCCGAACCAAAATGACCGGCCAAGCCTCCACGTGAGCTTCCCCTAATAATTCCCGAATCGGGTGTTTGGGTAAACATAGGCGATTCCCTTTGAAAAGGAATCCCTCTTGCAACGTAAACTCTCTAACGGACCGGTTACAGAATGAAAACCTCACCAAAATCCACATCCCCATCATAATACTCCTTCAATGCTTCGAACCCAAGCAACCGAATGTCAAGAGTAGAGAGCAAGGCATACCGTCTAGATAAAGCATCCGCCACAACGTTGCTCTTGCCATCTTTGTACTTCGATGAAAAGTGGAATGATTGCAAGAATAACACCCATTTAGCATGTCTCGGACTCAACTTTAGTTGGCCGTTGATATATTTCAAGGACTCATGATCCGAATGTAGGATGAAATGTTTCGGCTGAAGGTAATGGCTCCAATGATCAAGAGCTCTCACAATGGCATAGAACTCCTTGTCATAAGTACAATAGTTGAGTCGAGCCCCACCCAATTTCTCCGAAAAATAGGCAATTGGTCGCCTCCTTGGACGAGGACCGCCCCAATACCCACTCCACTTGCGTCACATTCTACCTCGAAAGGTTGTGAAAAGTCGGGTAAAGCCAAGATAGGTGCTTCACACATTTTCGCCTTCAATTTTTCAAACGCCCCTTGGGCAGCCCCGTTCCACATAAACGGTCCCTTTTTCAAGCATTCCGTTATCGGACTAGAAATGGTACTAAAGTCTCGTATGAACCTCCGATAAAATGAAGCAAGTCCGTGAAAGGATCGGACTTCCGTGATGGTTTTAGGCGTAGGCCAAGATTTAATCGCCTCGATCTTGGTTTGATCAAGCGACACTCCTTCTTTAGAAGCGATGTAGCCGAAAGGCTACACTCTCGACTAAGCGAACACTTCTCCCTTTTCCCATAAAGTTTTGATCCCTAAGGATCTCAAAGACTTTCCTCAAGTGCCAGTATGCTCTTGCAATGATCGACTATAAATTAAGATGTCGTCAGTATACGATGACAAATTTTCCCAAAAATGGCTTAAGTACCTCATTCATTAATCGCATGAAAGTACTTGGCGCATTTGTAAGGCCAAAGGGCATGGCGAGCCATTCATATAATCCGTGTTTTGTCTTGAAAGCCGTTTTCCATTCATCTCCTTCCGCATGCGAATTTGATGATATAAGCTTCTCAAATCAACCTTGAAAAAATCACGAACCATGCAACTCATCGTAGATATAATCAAGTCTCGGAATTGGGAAGCTATATTTGATGGTTATTTTGTTCACGGCTCTACTATCTATACACATCCGCCATGACCCATCCTTCTTTGGAACAAGTAAAAGCGGAACCGCACAAGGGCTCAAACTTTCTCGAGCGTACCCGCGGTTCATTAGCTCCTCGATTTGCTTTTGCAACTCCTTTGTCTCCTCGGGGTTACATCGATAGGCGGCCTTGTTAGGGAGTGATGCACCCGGTACAAGGTCGACTTGGTGTTGATCACGCAAGGGTGGCAAACCGGCGGTAAGTCTTAGGAAGACATCCGCAAATTCTTGTAGCAAGGTATCGATATCTCTCTTGCCTTGCACAATCACGTCAACATCTCGTGTTTCTTTAATCATTAATAAATACACACGTTCGCCATCGTCAATAGCGTGTCTTACCTCCTTCTCACTAGCAAACATAGTAAGCTTGGTTTCTCCATTTGACTAGAACTCATCGATCGAATGGCTTGGGGTGCCATTGGTTTGAGTACAATCTTCTTGCCTTTATCCCGTAATTCATATTAGTTACTCCTTCCTCGATGTAAAGCGTCTCTTTCAAATAGCCACGGTCGGCCCAGTATGTGGCATGCATCCATCGGGAGTACATCACATAGTACGTTGTCACCATACGAACCCATAGTTAATCAGGCCGTACTTGTTTGAAACTTTCACCTTACTCCCATCATCGAGCCAATGCGTGTATGGTTTTGGATGAGTAGTAGTGATGAGTCGAGATTTGTCACCATCTCGCTTGAAGCAACATTACAACTTCCTCCATCGATTATCAAACTACACCATTTGTCTTTAATTTGACACTTGGTGTGGAATATTTGATCTCGTTGCTCCGTGTCCTCGAAACCGTCTTGACTTGTAAAGTGCGAAGGACTAGACTCGTGTCATAGTCCGGAGCATTGTAAACCTCACACTCCTCTTCTTCTTCGGTGTTTACATCAAACACGTCGCCGAGTCTTTCTTCTTCGTCCTCGGCGATAATTCTTCCCGGGCCTCAGAGCCTCTCTTAGTGTCACCACCCGTTTGTTCGGACATGCATTTTGGTAATGGCCGAATCCTTGACACTTGAAACATCGTACCTTCGCCAAACTTGTTTCTTTGGAGTACGTAGGGAGTCTTAGGTGCCGTGTGAGGACATGACTTGGTGTGGTGCTTTTAGTACCCGAACTCGAACCGGCACTTGGATTCCCAATTTGGAAGGAAATTCGGGTCTTGAAAACTTCAATTTATTTCGGGCATCTATCTTTATGCATAGTCCACATAAAGTATCGAAATCTTCATATGGATATAACTCCACCGTGTTGGCTATGTTTTTATTTAAACCACGTAAAAAATGGGACATCTTTTGTTCTTCATTTTCTTCTAGCTCTCCCATCAAGACCAAACTTTGAACTCTTCAATATATTCACCGACACTTAGTTTGCCTTGCATGAAGTCGGCAATCTTCGGTATAAGGTTAACCGGTGTGATGTTGGCACATACCTCTTACGAAGTTTTCTTTTAAAGAATCCCACGACGGATTTTTGCTTTTCCCTCCCGAGTTCTTGGCGTCTTTACTCCTTGAACCAAAGAGAAGCACCCTTCCCTAACTTGAGAATTGCATATTTGCAGCGTTTCGTCGTTAAGGTCTTTGAATTGAACATGCGTTCAATTTTCCGTTCCACTCCAAATAACCTTGGGATCGGTACCTCCAGCGAACTCCGGAAGTTCGTTTACTTTAAACTCATCCATGGTGTATTTGGCGTCGTCATCCCGCGTCTTGCTTGCATCGTGGTTCCGGTGAACCGCTTAGTGTGTCCGGAGTTTCATCAAGAAATCGGGATCGGAGAAATCCATAACAAGAATCGAGATAGTTTTGAACAAGAAATCTTGATAAAATTGCCAAGGAAATAGCCTTGGGCTCGATGCCACTAATGATACAATTACGTATTAAGATGAACGTAAATTCGCGGAAAATCGGCGGATATATTTTGTTACCTCACAACACTCGAATATGTGTAACACTCGTAAGATATAACCGAAAGTAGGGCAATTCGGCTTACGTAAACAAGAACAATATGAATGATTTATCAAACTAGACCTATAGTTTGATAAGATAATCTTTCCTCAAGACCTATTGAGAATCGATTCGATTAAAACTCAGCAGCGTCGAATTATAATCAAGGTTTCGATGAAAAGCATTCACCAAGAAAACACAAGTGTATTCTTATTTTCTTCAACATCTGATATCCATAATGAAAGCATCAACAAGACTACTTATAGCATGGTAGTCTTCTTAGCAACTAAGGAATCAAACAAGATCACATGATCTTGAAATGAAAAACAAAACACAAGATAAAATATAAGGGAATCAAATCAAAGGGAGGAATCACACAACAAAATGAATATAAGACACCCCACATAACATACAAGTATATTCATGACATGTGAGGGCGGGAAAACAACAAAAATAAAAAAATCAGCAATAATGGCATTTCTTTGATGCCGGTTTGGACACGGCCGTGCGATCGGCACGGTCGCGCGCAGCGCATCGGCGGCGGGGACTCGGCCGTGTCGCTTTGCCGCAGTCGGGTTAGTCGGACGGCGGGAATTGTACTATCCGGAAGAGTGTGACTCGGCCGTGTCGCTTAACGCGGTCGGGTTGTGTCGGCTGCAGGCCGTGTCGGGCGACGGTCGGGTTGATCGGCGGCGAGATTTCATTATCCGAGACACCTCGGCACGGGCCATGTCGGATAACCGCGGCGGATTCGCTCAGCGGTGTCGGCGATTCCGGCGGTGATCGGCGATTCCCAGTGGTGATGGCGGTGATCGGCGATTCCGGCGGTGGTGAATTTCCGGCGGTGGTGATTTTTCCGGCAGTTCGTCCATTTTCCGGTCGATTGTCGACCTTCCGGCATAGCATGACACGGGCCGTGTTATATGACACGGCTGAGACCGAGACTCCACGTCTTATGTCCGTTTTCTCGCCTAAATACGTAGTAGCCCGTGCATGGCGTGTAGTAAGGTCATTTATATCGATCCTTACTTCGTCTTCTTCGTTCATATCAAATGATTCCGTATCACTCGGACTCATCACTACTATCCATCCAAAACCATACACGTTACATTGGCTTGATGACGGGAGTAAAGTGAAAGTTTCGAAGCAAGTGCGGGTCGGTTTTACTATGGGTTCATATGGTGACGACATATTATTTGATGTGCTCCCGATGGATGACGATCATGGCTATTTGATAGAGATGTCGTGCATCGTGGAAGAAGTAATGAATATGAATTCCATTATAAGGGCAAAAAAATTGTTCTTAAACCAATGTCGCCTCAAATTATTCATTCTATGAGCTCTAATCGGGTTGAAAAACCGAAACTTACCATGTTTGCCTGCGAGCGGGAGACGGAACACGCCATTGAAAATGAGTCATGTCGTGATATCAGTGTTGCCTCGCGAAATAATTATTATTATTTTATTAATAATGATAGTTATTTTGTTGGTAATTCTCTGGGACCCCGTACTATTCGAGGTCAAGTATTTAGAAGTATTGATTAATTCATCTGGAAACGACGGGATTACGAAATTGAGGACAATTCCTTTTAAAGAGGGAGGGAATGATGCGAAAACGAGTATTACAAATGAAGAAGATCAGGTGAGAATCGACGTAAGTGACCTTACGACATGCCATGCACTTACGACGACATATTTAGGCGAGAAAACGGACACAAGTGATACGAATTACGTATGTAAGTGTACGTAATGCGTATGAAATACAACGGAAGATTATTATGTCTTGATAAGTATCAAAGTATCACTCAAAATTACTAAGGGTGGCCGAATTTTAATGGAGTTCGGCCGTGAAGTAGTATGGGATACGGATTTGGATGTGTTTTATCGAACTAGACCTATAACTCGATAAAAGTAATCTCTCCTCAAGACCTATTGAGAATTGATCAAGTTAAAATCTCGAGACACGTCGAAACAATAACTAAAGTTTTGTTGAACTCGTTCAACGTATATTTCAAAGAAATACAAGGTTTATTAAACTTCAAGATTCAAGATATGTTTACAATACAACGAGCACTACTATATATAGTAGTTTCCAATAAGAAAATACAACAAAACGAGAAATGAAACTTCCTAGTAACATCCCAATCGGCCGAAATACTTGGTGAAAATCTTCCTCAAATCTCATGCTTTGGATCGATTTTGTGGGGAAGGAGAAATATGGTGAATCTTGGTTTTATTAGGTGATGGTGACATGAAGAGATACTTGATGAAAGTCTTCACAAATTGTCCTTTCTTGCAAGCTTCAAATCGGCCGAATATACCAAGTGATTAGGAGGATTTTGTGTAGATATGATATCAACCTCTTTGGAGTTATGTAGGTGATTATGACTTGAGGAAAATGACATGAAGGATGAAAGTCTTCTACACTTACATATGTATGGGACGTGAGGTATCATGGTGGGAAGGTGATATGATATCAAGTCTTTTTGGAATTATCATGGTGATTAGGACATGAAGGATAATGACATGAAGGAGATATTTGATGAAAGTCT
Source organism: Orobanche coerulescens (assembly GCA_033398695.1). Lineage (NCBI taxonomy): Eukaryota > Viridiplantae > Streptophyta > Magnoliopsida > Lamiales > Orobanchaceae > Orobanche > Orobanche coerulescens. The sequence goes on along the minus strand of CM065804.1, from coordinate 100,585,914 downwards.
TCATCAAATCTTTATGCTAGGGCGATTTTTATTATGGTGGGGAAGAGAAAATATCTTCATGCATCTTGACAAATCATGAGTCCCTTTCAAGCATGATATGGCGAATTTCATGCTTTCGGACCGATTCCGTCGTCGAGTTTTATGTTACTCGGTTCCGATTAACAACGTAACTCCAATCCGCGTATTCTTTTCTCCCAAGTATAATGATGCATGACCATGCGAATTTGTATCGTTGTGGATGTCGATTTTTATTGGAGCTTCTTGATTTAGATATCGTATCAAGTCTTGAAACTAGAAGAGACAAAAATCTTCATGATCTTGGACCAAATATGATGCTGTCGGTTTTGTCATTTCTGGGATCAATGAGTCCGAATTTGGTCCTATGGTCTCATAATATTTGTAGCTCTCTTTCTTAGCTTTCCATGGCCACTTGAATCACACAGATCGGATTTCGGACGAGAAAGTTATGGGCAAAATACTAAAGCTTCTACGAAGTCGTCGTGCGCGCGAGAATTGGTAATTTGTCCATGTATTTTGCATGAGGATTTTATGTATGCTGCTGACTCAACCAAGCTTGGTCGGATAATCTTCTTTTTGTATTTGATGATGTTGGCGATTCGTATCATACCCTCTCTCTTTAAAGGAATTGTCCTCAATTCGAACTCCTTCGTCACCAAGATAATTAACTAAAGCCTCTAAGTATTTGATCTCGAAGATGTCATGATACGTACATGACCCAAAATCTTGAGGCGATAGGTAGTGGGGCCCCCTCGAGAATCACCAACAAAATAACTATCATTATTAATAAAATAATAATAATTACTCACGAGTAATACCGATATCATGACATGAGTGGATATACGAAATGGGGCCTTACAGTTAACTCCACATCGGGTTCCTCCTCCAGAATTGGAAACACTGATTTCTCGGGTTCATCATCAAAAATGGAAAACACTAATGTATTACGGTGGGAGCCATAGGATTTATTACGGATTCCTCTTCATCAATTGGTTCCTCATCAAATGCTGGCGGTCCGTCATAATCTAACCAACACTCCGTTTCAATATTGCTCTGCTCCTCCAATAATGTCTCATCAAAAATTAATCCACTAAGCTCGTTTCGTACCGCAACAAAGTCATACGACCCACTTTGCTCCGATAGGGCAGCTCGACTCCAACCATCGTCATTATTGTCATCAAAAATGCGCGAAATTACGTCATATCAAAGTCGCGGTGACAAAGAGTTCATCTTCAAGATTAGCCGTTTCAGAAAGCATAAGGCCGTGATCTTGTTTCGCGTTACTAAAATAATTTGGTCCGTTTTGGTCAATTTGGCCAACACAACCAACTAGCCCATGATCAAAGTAGCAAGATCTAGGTTCGTCGACTAGGGAGACACGGCTCAACTCATCTTCTTCGTTGAATTGCTTCGTTGAAAACTCTGTCTCGTCTACTTCATTGAAAATGTTGGTAGGGACATCGTCTTCGTCAAAAAAACTTATTTGGAAATTCTTTCATGAAAAAAATCTTTGATCAAAGGTTGGCGGAGGCGTCGAAGGATTGGTGGTGGGAAACAACGTTTGGTGGTAAGATGTGGCTTTGAACCTTTGCTTGAAATATTTTTGAATTTTTGCCAATCTGTAATTTTAGGCTTACGTTGTTGTGAGCAGGACCGTTTCAATTTTGCCACCGGAAGGCGGTGCTACCGCGGAGGCAATTTGTCACCAGTGGCGGCGGTTGATCGGGCGGCCTTGAAGTCCGAGTTCTCCTCACAAGCACGAAGCCAATCTATGCACGCATTTGGATTACTATCTCCGTGAAATTCGGTATCTTTGCGGAATTTGGCCAAGAAATCAATATCGTTGGCATCGTCTCTGCGTCTTTCTTGCATACGTTGCTCCGGTAAGCCGTTTAGTGCGTCACGGAGTGTCATCAAGAAATCGAGCTCGGAGAAATCCATAACAAGAATCAAGAGATAGTTCTTGACAAGAAATCGGACAGAAAATTTTCCAAGAAATCCGTGAAGAATGAACCAAGAAGATGATCAAATAATCTGATCTCCACCGTTCAGACTGTAGTTCAAGAAGTTGGCTTACCTTTGTCAAAATTTCGTAATGATCCAACGGTCGAATCCACGGGAAACTTTGTTTTTTTCCGACTGCTCTAATCTCAACAAAAAAAATCGTTGAATAACTCGCCCAAGGAGATGACCTTGGGCTCCGATACCACTTATGATACGAATTACGTATGTAAGTGTACGTAATGCGTATGAAATACAACGGAAGATTATTATGTCTTGATAAGTATCAAAGTATCACTCAAAATTACTAAGGGTGGCCGAATTTTAATGGAGTTCGGCCGTGAAGTAGTATGGGATACGGATTTGGATGTGTTTTATCGAACTAGACCTATAACTCGATAAAAGTAATCTCTCCTCAAGACCTATTGAGAATTGATCAAGTTAAAATCTCGAGACGCGTCGAAACAATAACTAAAGTTTTGTTGAACTCGTTCAACGTATATTTCAAAGAAATACAAGGTTTATTAAACTTCAAGATTCAAGATATGTTTACAATACAACGAGCACTACTATATATAGTAGTTTCCAACCGTAAGAAAATACAACAAAACGAGAAATGAAACTTCCTAGTAACATCCCAATCGGCCGAAATACTTGGTGAAAATCTTCCTCAAATCTCATGCTTTGGATCGATTTTGTGGGGAAGGAGAAATATGGTGAATCTTGGTTTTATTAGGTGATGGTGACATGAAGAGATACTTGATGAAAGTCTTCACAAATTGTCCTTTCTTGCAAGCTTCAAATCGGCCGAATATACCAAGTGATTAGGAGGATTTTGTGTAGATATGATATCAACCTCTTTGGAGTTATGTAGGTGATTATGACTTGAGGAAAATGACATGAAGGATGAAAGTCTTCTACACTTACATATGTATGGGACGTGAGGTATCATGGTGGGAAGGTGATATGATATCAAGTCTTTTTGGAATTATCATGGTGATTAGGACATGAAGGATAATGACATGAAGGAGATATTTGATGAAAGTCTTCATCAAATCTTTATGCTAGGGCGATTTTATTATGGTGGGGAAGAGAAAATATCTTCATGCATCTTGACAAATCATGAGTCCCTTTCAAGCATGATATGGCGAATTTCATGCTTTGGACCGATTCCGTCGTCGAGTTTTATGTTACTCGGTTCCGATTAACAACGTAACTCCAATCCGCGTATTCTTTTCTCCCAAGTATAATGATGCATGACCATGCGAATTTGTATCGTTGTGGATGTCGATTTTTATTGGAGCTTCTTCGATTTAGATATCGTATCAAGTCTTGAAACTAGAAGAGACAAAAATCTTCATGATCTTGGACCAAATATGATGCTGTCGGTTTGTCATTTCTGGGATCCAATGAGTCCGAATTTGGTCCTATGGTCTCATAAGATTTGTAGCTCTCTTTCTTAGCTTTCCATGGCCACTTGAATCACCTGAATCGGATTTGGACGAGAAAGTTATGGGCAAAATACTAAAGCGCTACGAAGTAAAGTCGTGCGCGAGAATTGGTAATTTGTCCATGTATTTTGCATGAGGATTTTATGTATGCCTGCGACTCAACCAAGCTTGGTCGGATAATCTTCTTTTTTGTATTTGATGATGTTGACCGATTCGTATCAACAAGAGTATTACCATGGTGCTCGGTCTCGGCGTTGTCATATGACACGGCCGTGTCATCTTTGTCTTGAGGAAATGCAGAAAACCTTGCCCACCGATCCTGGCCGTGTCATCCGACACGGCCCGTGCCGCACTGTCCCGGACAAGCGAAAGTCACTATCGGTCGAACCCGACCGTGTTAGGCGACACGGTCGAGTCCTACACGTCCATAAATGCCGGAATGCCTGCCTGTCCAACCCGACCATGCCATGCGACATGGTCAAGTCCTACTCGTCCAGAAATGCCGGAACGCCTGCCCGTCCAACCCGATCGTGCCAGGCGACATGGTCGAGTCCTACTCGTCCAGAAATGCCGGAACACCTGCCCAGACAACCCGGCCGTGTTCCAGGATACTGTCGAGTCCTGCCCGGCCAAGATTCGCGCACCGCGGCCGTGTCAAGCGACACGGCCCGTGTCCTGCCGGCAGCTCCCTTTATTTCATAGCCTTTTTTGTTTTGTTTATCTTTTCTTTTCTTTCTTACTCATTTTAGGGATTGTGTTTCCCCTAAATTGTGATTTTGTATTCCCCTTTGTATTTTATTTTGATTTGTTTTGATTATTCAAAGATTTTGTAATCATTGAATTATTTTCTTTAATTATGGTAGGGAGACTTGGGCTTTCCTATAAGTAGGCTTTGATCACTATGTATGAAGCATTGAATGTTGAAATAAGAATACACTTTGTATTTCTATCCTTGTTGAATGATTTTCATCAAACTCTTGATTTTTTATTAAATGGCGTTTTGAGTATTAATCCGATCGATTCTCAATAGGTCTTGAGAAGAAATCATCTTATCGAATTATAGGTCTAATTCGATAAACCTTTGTTCTTGATCGTTGAGTCTTCTTGATCGATATTATCACTTTATCCGACATCACATCCATATTCATACATTTCATTTATCATATTCACAAAATAAGACTTTCGCTATGATATACTTAGTACCTATACAATTTCCAACCGATACATATTCACTTTCCGAGCAAGCTCGTATCATTAGTGGTATCGAGCCCAAGGTCATCTCCTTGGTGATTTTATTGGCAATTTATTGTTAAGACTATCTCGTGACTCTCTTGTGATGGATTTCTCCGATCCCGGCTTCTTGATGAAACTCCGTGATGCACTAAACAACTTAGGACAACGTATGCAAGCAAGGCGCCGAGGCGACCCACATTTATCACACCATGCGGATGAATTCAAAGTGAACGAACTTTGGAGTTCGTTGGAGGAACGATCCGAAGCTTATTTGGAATGGGAGCAGAAGATTGAGCATGTTCGAATTCAAAGACCTTAACGATGAGAAACGTTGCAAATATGCAATTCTCAAGTTAGGGAAGGATGCTTCCCTTTGGTTCGAAGGAGTGAAGACACAAAGAGCTCGGACGGGAAAAGGAAAAATCCGTTCGTGGGATTCGTTAAAGAAAAAACTTCATAAAAGGTATGTGCCAACATCACATCGATTAACCTTGTACCGGAGGATTTCCGATTTCATGCAGGGAAAACTAAGTGTTGGTGAATACATTGAAGAGTTCGAAAGCTTGGTCTTAATGGGAGAACTAGAAGAAAACGAAGACCAAAAGATGTCACGCTTTTTACGTGGCTTGAATAAAAACATAGCTAACACGGTGTAATTGTACCCATATGAAGATTTCGATACTCTATGAGGACTATGTGTGAAGATAGAGGCCCAAAATACGGTGAAGTTTTTCAAAACCAAATTTCCATCAAAATTCGAGGATCCAAGTAGGTTCGAGTTCAACTACCACAACAATCTGACTCCTATCCCTACTACGGTTTCTAAGGCCCCAGGCATGCCGAAGGAAAGCGAGCCTAACCAAAGTAAGATGTTTTAAATGTCAAGGGTTCGGTCATTACCAAAATGCTTGTCGAACAAATGGGTGGTGGCGCTAAGAGAAGCCATTACGGTCAGAGACGAGTTGCTAGTCGAGGACGAAGAGAAAGGCTAGGTGATGTGTTTAACTTGGGCCGAAGAAGAAGAGGATTTCGAGACTTACGAGGCTCCTGATTATGATACGAGTCTAGTCCTTCGCACTTTACAAGTCAAAACGGCTTCGAGGGATATGAAGCAACGAGACCAAATATTCCACACCAAGTGTCAAATCAAAGACAAATGGTGTAGTTTGATAATAGATGGGGGAAGTTGTACTAATGTAGCTTCAAGTGAGGTGGTGACGAAACTCGGACTCTTCACTACTACCCATCTAAAACCATACGCGTTACATTGGCTTGATGACGGGAGTAAAGTGAAAGTTTCGAAGCAAGTGCGGGTCGGTGTTACTATGGGTTCATACGGTGACGACATATTATGTGATGTACTCCCGATGGATGCATGCCATATACTCTTGGGACGGTCATGGCTATTTGATAGAGATGTCGTGCATCGTGGAAGAAGTAACGAATATGAATTCCAGTATAAGGGCAAAAAAATTGTTCTTAAACCAATGCCGCCTCAAATTATTCATTCTATGAGCTCTAATCGGGTTGAAAAACCGAAACTTACCATGTTTGCCAGCGAGCGGGAGATGGAACACCCCATTGACAATGAGTCATGTCGTGATATCGGTGTTGCCTCGCAGAATAATTATTATTATTTTATTAATAATGATAGTTATTTTGTTGGTAATTCTCTGGGACCCCGTACTATTCGAGGTCAAGTATTTAGAAGTATTGATTAATTCATCTGGAAACGATGGGATTATGAAATTGAGGACAATTCCTTTTAAAGGGGAGGAATGATGCAGCGAGTATTACAAATGAAGAAGATGTGGTGAGAATCGCGTAAGTGACCTTACGACACGCCATGCACTTGACGACATATTTAGGCGAAAGCGGACACATGAGTATTACCATGGTGCTCGGTCTCGGCCGTGTCATATGACACGGCCGTGTCATCTTTGTCTTGGGAAATGCAGAAGCCTTTGCCGCCGAGCCCGGCCGTGTCATCCGACACGGCCCGTGCCGCACTGTCCCGGACAAGCGAAAGTCACTGTCGGCCGAACCCGACCGTGTCAGGCAACACGGTCGAGTCCTACTCGTCCATAAATGCCGGAACGCCTGCCCGTCCAACCCGACCATGCCAGGTGACACGGTCAAGTCCTACTCGTCCAGAAATGCCGGAACGCCTGCCCGTCCAACCCGACCGTGCCAGGCGACATGGTCGAGCCCTACTCGTCCAGAATGCCGGAACACCTGCCCAGACAACCCGGCAGTGTTCCAGGACACGGTCGAGTCCTGCCCGGCCAATATTCGCTCGCCGCAGCCGTATCAAGCGACACAGCCCGTGTCTTGCCGGCAACTCCCTTTATTTTATAGCCTTTTGCATTTTGTTTGTCTTTTATTTTCTTTCTTACTAATTTTAGGGATTGTGTTTCCCCTAAATTGTGATTTTGTGATCCCCTTTGTATTTTATTTTGATTTGTTTTGATTATTCACTGATTTTGTAATCTTTGATTTGTTTTCTTAAATTATGGTAGTGATACGAATTTGATACGAATTACGTAAGTAATGCGTATAAACACAACGGAAGATTAACAAGTTTACAATATGGATCAAAAATTACAAAGGTGATGGACGAATTTAATGGGATTCGGCCGGGATATAGTATGATGTACGGAGTTTGGGGTGTTTTTATCGAACTAGACCTATAACTCGATAAAAGGGTAATCTCTTCCCAAGACCTTTTGAGAATTGATCAAGTTAAAATCTCGAGACTCGTCGAAACAATAACTAAAGTTTGTCGAACTCGTTCAACGTATATTTCAAAGGAAATACAAGGTTTATTATGATTCTCGATTAACAACGTAACTCCAATCCGCGTATTCTTTTCTCCCAAAAATAATGATGCATGGCCATGCGAATTTGCATCATCATGGATGTCGATTTTTATTGGAGTTTCTCCGACTGTAATATTAGATATCGTATCATTCCTTCCGTCTTTGAAAGGAATTGACCTCAATTCCGCAATGCCATCGTCGTCAAGATAAGGTGAGAGATCACCTACGTTGAATGTCGCGTGTACTCCGTATTCGCCCGGGAGTTCGACTTTGTATGCGTTGTCGTTCACCTTTTCCACAATTTTGTACGGACCCTCGGCTCTCGGCATCAATTTGTTCTTAGTTTGCTTAGGAATCTTTCTTTTCTCAAATGTATCAAACCAAGTCGCCAACATCAAATAATCTCGCCTTTTTATTTTTGTTAGACTTAGTTTGTATATTTCATTTACTTCTTTAATCCGTTCCGTATCTTTTCATGTAACTTCACCATTGATTTGAGTTTTGCTTGGCGTCTTTGTGAACCAACTCGTTGCTCGGTAAGGGAATCAAGTCGATGGCAAGTGCGGATTTAATCCGTATACCACTTCAAAAGGTGAATGGGCGTGGCATAGCAGGGTGATCGGTTGTATGCGAATTCGCATGAGCAAGTTTAACGTCCCAATCCATACGTGTTTTATTTACCAACCCTCGTAATAATGCTCCCAAGGTTCGATTAGTTACCTCGTGCCGTCGGTTTGCGGGTGATGTGAAATCTTGAATAGGAGTTTAGTACCGACTTTCCTAAATAAAGTATTCGAAGTAACTCGAAATTTGGAATCTCGATCCGACACGATAGTTTTTTGAACTCCGTGTAAACGAACTACTTCCCGGAAGTACAAGTCTGCCACATTGCTTGCATCATCGGTTTTGTGGCACGCGACAAAGTGAGCCATTTTCGAAAAACGGTCGACGACCACCATGATCGAGTCCTTGCCTCATTGAGTACGAGGTAAAGCCACAATAAAATCCATCGAGACATCCTCCCACGGTCATAACGGTATTGACAACGGCATGTATGTACTCGACTTGAACGAACTTTTCATCATGTGACAAGTTACGCATTTGCTCACGATTGTGCTTACGTCACCATACATTTTCGGCCAAAAGAAATGTTCTTTTAGCACCTCTGATCTTGTTCGAGCCGAAGTGACGGCTAGCCCTCCTCCGTCGCCTCCCGAACTAGCAATTCCCAGTGTATGTCTCGGCACACATAATTTATTCCCCTTGAAGAAAGCCATCTGTAAAATAAATTCCTCGTGCGGGGCCGTTTTACAACGGTTAAAAATTTCCCAGTCAAATAAATCGTTGTAATGTTCTTTCAAAGTCTCGAACCCCAACAAGCAGACATCTAGCATCGGCAGTGGGCATACCGTCTCGATAGTGCATCCGCCACTACATTACTCTTCCGTCTTTGTACTTGGATGAAAAATGAAAAGATTGTAAAAATTCCACCCATTTTGCATGTCTCGGGCTTAGCTTACTCTGTCCGTTGATGTATTTCAACGACTCGTGATCCGAATGTAGCACGAAATGTTTGAGCTTAGATAATGACTCGATGATCGAGTGCTCTTACGATAGCATAGAACTCCTTGTCGTAAGTACAATAATTCACTCGGGCGCCATAACTTCTCAGAAAAATAGGCAATGGGGCGGCCTCTTTGAATAAGCACTTGCCCGATTCCAACTCCGCTAGCGTCGCATTCTACCTCAAGCGGTTGTGAAAAATCGGGTAACGTCAAAATCGGCGCTTCACATAATTTTCCCTTTAAGTTTTCAAAAGCCTTTTGGGCCGTTTCGTTCCAAGCAAAGGTTCCCTTTTGGACACTCAGTGATCGGATGGAGATAGTCTTTGAAGTCCGTATGAATCGTCGGTAAAAGAAGCGAGGCCATGAAATGGCCGTACCTCGTGATTGTCTTTGGGGTCGGCCACGACTTGATTGCCGCGATCTTCTCTTGGTCGGCCAAAACTCCGTCTTTCAAAACAACATAGCCGAGAAAGACAAGACTCTCGACTAGGAAAGTACACTTCTCCCGTTTTCCATAAAGTTTTGTTCCCTTAGCGTCTCAAACACGTCGCAAATGTTCGAGATGTTCTTCTACGGACCATTTGTAGATCAAAATGTCGTCTAAGTACCACGACAACAAACTTTCCCAAGAAAGGTTTAAGAACCTCGTTCATCAACCTCATAAAGGTGCTCGGGCGTTGGTGAGGCCGAATGGCATCACAACCCATTCGTAAAGTCCATTCTTCGTTTTAAACGCCGTTTTCCATTCGTCTCCCTCTCGCATGCGGTTGATGGTATCCGCTCCGTAAATCAACTTTGGAAAATATAACCGAGCCATGTAACTCGTCCGGCATGTCGTCTAGTCTAGGGATGGGAAACCGATACTTGACGGTGATGTTATTCACGGCTCTCTTGTCAATACACATTCGCCATGTTCCGTCTTTTTTGATACGAGTAGAACTGGAACCGCACACGGACTTAAACTTTCTCGGACATATCCGTGATTCATGAGTTCATCAATTTGGCGTTGTAGTTCTTTGGTTTCTTAGGATTACAACGTCGCCGCTTTGTTCGGTAATGGAGCTCCGGTATAAGATCAATCGGTGTTCAATCCAGCGGATAGGTGGTAATCCTACCGCAAGTCTTGAAATACGTCCAAAACTCGTGTAATAGTCGTCTATCTCTTCCTCATGTTGCGATTTGGTGGCAAGATTTGGACCTCTTTGATCATCATCAAATAAACACGCTCGCCATCGTCAATGGCGTGTTCGACTTCTTTCGTTTGCAAACATCGTAAGCTTGGTCCTTGACTTTTTTGAACTCATCGTCCGGATAGCTTGAGGTGACATAGGTTTAAGAACAATTTTTACCTTTGTCACGTAACTCATACTCATTACTCCTCCTCGATGTAGTGCGTCGATCAAATAACCAAGGTCTTCCTAATAACACGTGACATGCGTCCATCGGTAGTACATCGCATGTAATGTCATCGCCATACGAACCCATGGTGAGTCCGACCTTCACTTGTCTTGATACCTTCACTTTGTTCCCATCATCGAGCCAATGGAGTGCATACGGCTTAGGATGGGCCGTGGTGATCAAACCGAGTTTTGAAACCATCTCGCTTGATGCCACGTTTGTACAACTTCCACCGTCAATGATCAAGCTACACCATTTATCTCCGACACGACACTTCGTGTGGAAGATCTGGTCCCGTTGTTCTTCGTCACTTGGGGCGGCCTTCGTTTGTAACATGCGAAGGACAAGGTTCGTGTCATAGTTCGGGGCATCGTATGCCTCGCATTCTTCTTCTTTCTTTTGGTGTGATAGGAGTTTTTGGAAGGGTAGTAACGGGCTGGCTTGTGGTGACAGGTTTTGGAAACGAGCTAGAACTCGCGCCAAAGTTGGTATTTCCGTATTTAGGTGGGAATTCGGGTTTAGAGAGTTTTGTTTTGTTTTGATTTTCCAACTTTATGCAAAGCCCGCATAAAGTATCGAAGTCGGAATAGGGGTAGAGTTCCACGGAATTAGCAATATTTTTGTTCAAACCTCGTAGGAAACGGGACATGCGCAATTCTTAGCTTTCTTCAAGTTCTCCCATCAAGGATAAGTTTTCAAACTCCTCGATGTACTCCTCGACACTTAGCTTTCCTTGCGTGAGGTCAGAAATTTTTGATCTGAGACTTAGCTTGTGTGTAGCAGGACATATCTTTTCGTAGTTTCCTTTTAGGAATCCACGAGCGTATCTTCTCTTTTCCGCACGACTTCTTTGCGTCTTCATTCGCTCAAACCAAAGGAAGCTCCTTTCCAAGTTTGAGAATCGCGTACTTGCAGCGTACCTCGTCATTGAGCTCCTTGAACTCAAACATTCGTTCAATTTTCTTTCCCACTCCAAATAAACCTCGGGATCGGTGCCGCCTACGAACTCCGGAAGTTCGGTGGTCTTGTATTCATCCGCATGTCGTGGTGCATGCATGGTGTCATGTCCTCGTCGTGCATGGATTAAGGCTCGGCAACCCCGAAGAGCGTCACGTAGTTGTGCTACTTCTTCATCGGTGAATGCCATCTTCTTTAGTGATGTCGAGAAGCGTGAGACAAATGGCTCCGATACCACTTATGTAATCAATTACGTAAGTAATGCGTATAAACACAACGGAAGATTAACAAGTTTACAATATGGATCAAAAATTACAAAGGTGATGGGCCGAATTTAATGGGATTGGCGGGATATAGTATGATGTACGGAGTTTGGGGTGTTTTTATCGAACTAGACCTATAACTCGATAAAAGGGTAATCTCTTCCCAAGACCTTTTGAGAATTGATCAAGTTAAAATCTCGAGACTCGTCGAAACAATAACTAAAGTTTGTCGAACTCGTTCAACGTATATTTCAAAGGAAATACAAGGTTTATTATGATTCTCGATTAACAACGTAACTCCAATCCGCGTATTCTTTTCTCCCAAAAATAATGATGCATGGCCATACGAATTTGCATCATCATGGATGTCGATTTTTATTGGAGTTTCTCCGACTGTAATATTAGATATCGTATCAGTTTCATTTGCTTGTTTTTGTTGTATTTTCTATGGTTGGAAACTACTATATAAAGTAGTGCTTGTTGTATTTGTAAATAGATCTTGAATATTAATAAACCTTGTATTTCTTTGAAATATACGTTGAACGAGTTCAACAAAACTTTAGTTATTATTTCGACGCGTCTCGAATTATAACTTGATCGATTCTCAATAGGTCTTGAGGAGAGATTATCTTTATCGAGTTATAGGTCTAATTCGGTAAAACACATTCAAACCCATACACTATCCTACATCACGGCCGAAAACCGTATAAATTTCGGTCACCACCTTGTACTTTTGGTTGATACTTTGATACTTTTCCAAACATAATAATCTTCCGTTGTATTTTATACGTTTTACGTACACTTATATACGTAATTCTGATACGATATCTAATATTACAGTCGGAGAAACTCCAATAAAAATCGACATCCATGATGATGCAAATTCGCATGGCCATGCATCATTATTTTTGGGAGAAAAGAATACACGGATTGGAGTTACGTTGTTAATCGAGAATCATAATAAACCTTGTATTTCCTTTGAAATATACGTTGAACGAGTTCGACAAACTTTAGTTATTGTTTCGACGAGTCTCGAGATTTTAACTTGATCAATTCTCAAAAGGTCTTGGGAAGAGATTACCCTTTTATCGAGTTATAGGTCTAGTTCGATAAAAACACCCCAAACTCCGTACATCATACTATATCCCGGCCGAATCCCATTAAATTCGTCCATCACCTTTGTAATTTTTGATCCATATTGTAAACTTGTTAATCTTCCGTTGTGTTTATACGCATTACTTACGTAATTCGTATCAGAAACTTCCTAGCAACTCCTTCAAATCGGCCGAATCATGTAGGGTTCATGAGGATTTTGTGGTGATATGAGATCAAGTCTTTTTGGAATTATCATGGTGATTATGACATGAAGGATAATGACATGAAGGAGACATTTGATGAAAGTCTTCATCAAATTCTTTTGTTCAATTCGGCCGAAACATGGAGGGATGATGAGGATTTTGTGGAGATATGATATCAACCCCTTTGGAATTATTATGGTGACTATGACATGAGGGACAATGACATGAAGGATGAAAGTCTTCCTTGATCTTATGTTTCTTACGTTTTGTACTATGGTGGGAAGGAGAAATATCTTCATTTGGAAGTATTATGGTGATGGTGACATGAAGGAGATATTTGATGAAAGTCTTCATCAAATTCTCATGCTTGGGCGATTTTTATTGAGGTGGGGAAGGAGAAATATCTTCATGCATCTTGACAAATCATGAGTCCCTTTCAAGCATGATATGGCGAACTTTCATGCTTTGGACCGATTCCGTCGTCGAGTTTTACGTTACTCCGGTTCCGATTAACAACGTAACTCCAATCCGCGTGTTCTTTTCTCCCAAGTATAATGATGCATGACCATGCGAATTTGTATCGTCGTGGATGTCGATTTTTATTGGAGCTTCTTCGATTGGAATATTAGGTATCGTATCGGGATCCAAGCATTGTAGTGGACTTTGAAAATGAAGTCTTGAAACTAGAAGAGACAAAAATCTTCATGATCTTGGACCAAATATGATGCTGTCGGTTTTGTCATTTCTGGGATCCAATGGGTCCGAATTTGGTCCTATGATTACATAAGATTTGTAGCTCTCTTTCTTAGCTTTCCATGGCCACTTGAATCACCTGAATCGGATTTCGGACGAGAAAGTTATGGGCAAAATACTAAAGCGCTCTGAAGTCGTGCGCGCGAGAATTGGTAATTTGTCCATGTATTTTGCATGAGGATTTTATGTATGCTGCGACTCAATCAAGCTTGGTCGGATAATCTTCTTGATGTTGACCGATTCGTATCATACCCTCCCCTTTCAAAGGATTTGACCTCAAATCCAGTTTTGAACTTTTTTTTTTGTCTTTGTAAGACTTGACATGTAGTTCATTGGATGCTCGGTCTTAATCACATCATTCCCTTCTTTTTCAAGAAGATTCATTCTTGATTCTAATGCCGAAATAAGGGTTGATACTCGGATATAATTGCACTCCTCCCGGTTTGAAGATGTAATTTTCGTCCATAATGTTGACTTTAACTTGTGATTGCGTATCCAAAAGAACAACATGCAAAATGGAAACAAACGACATACCTAGGAGTCTTCCATTCCCCTTAATGGAATCCCGAAAAGGTGATTTATGATTTAACGGAGTAATTTCCAACTCCTGTGCTAAGTGAACACAAATTGCGTCCTCACTCCCTTCAATAATGAATTCATCCCTTACTATTTTCCGATTATACGCAGCCACGCTGCTTTCACATCGGTCGGTGTCAAGAACTGGTTCAACAAGAACAAATGGATTAGGACCCTCCAGTTTTTTGACAATAATTGAAACAACCTTGTGTGGAATATAACAAGGCGGTTTTTGTTCGATTAGTTTGCTTTGCACAACCACGCCATTATCTCGGGTCTCCTTAAGCACCCGCATGTGTACATGCTCACCTTCAAAAATGGGAAGCTCGAGATCAATCATGGGGTCCTCTTTGTCATCTGATTCTGTATCAAATATTGGTGGTCCATCATAACCCGACCCAATTTCCATGACACAAAAAGGCTCCTCACCATTAAAATAATTTGGTCCGTTTTGGTCAATTTAGCCAACACAACCAACTGGCCCATGATCAAAGTAGCAAGATCCGGGTTCGTCAACTAGGGATACACGGCTCAACTCACCTTCTTCATTGTATTGCTCCGTTGAAAACTCTGTCTCGTCTACTTCATTGAAAATGACCGTAGGGACATTGTCTTCATCGAAAAAAGATTCTGTTGGGAATTCCTTGATGGAGGAAGACCTTAGATCGAATGCCGGTGGCGGGGCGTCGAAGGATTGGTGGTAAGATGGGGATTTGAACCTTCGATTGAAATATTTTTTGAATTTAAGCCAATCTTGGATTTTAGGCTTACGTTGTTGTGAACGGGACTGTTTCAATTTTTGCCACCAGACGGCGGCGCTACCGCGGAGGCGCTTTGTCACCAGCGAAACGCGGCGGTTGATCGGGGTAGCCTTGAAGTCCGAGTGCTCCTCACAAGCATGGAGCCAATCTATGCACGCATCTGGATTACTATCTCCGTGAAATTCCGGTATACTGCGGAATTTGGCCAAGAAATCAATATCGTTGACATCGTCTCTGCGTCTTTCTTGCATACATTGCTCCGATAAGCCGTTTAGTGCGTCACGGAGTTTCATCAAGAAATCGAGCTCGGAGAAATCCATAACAAGAATAAAGAGATAGTTCTTGATAAGAAATCGGACAGAAAATTTGCCAATAAATCCGTGAAGAATGAACCAAGAAGATGATCAAAGAATCTGATCTCCACCGTTCAGACTGTAGTTCAATGAGTTGGCTTACCTTTGTCAAAATTTCGTGACGATCCAACGGTCGAATCCACGGGAAACTTTGTTTTCTTCCGACTGCGCTAATCTCAACAAAAAAAAATTCGTTGAATAAATCGCCCAAGGAGATGACCTTGGGCTCCGATACCACTTATGATACGAATTACGTATATAAGTGTACGTAAAACGTATAAAATACAACGGAAGATTATTATGTTTGGAAAAGTATCAAAGTATCAACCAAAAGTACAAGGTGGTGACCGAAATTTATACGGTTTTCGGCCGTGATGTAGGATAGTGTATGGGTTTGAATGTGTTTTACCGAATTAGACCTATAACTCGATAAAGATAATCTCTCCTCAAGACCTATTGAGAATCGATCAAGTTATAATTCGAGACGCGTCGAAATAATAACTAAAGTTTTGTTGAACTCGTTCAACGTATATTTCAAAGAAATACAAGGTTTATTAATATTCAAGATCTATTTACAAATACAACAAGCACTACTTTATATAGTAGTTTCCAACCATAGAAAATACAACAAAAACAAGCAAATGAAACTTCCTAGCAACTCCTTCAAATCGGCCGAATCATGTAGGGTTCATGAGGATTTTGTGGTGATATGAGATCAAGTCTTTTTGGAATTATCATGGTGATTATGACATGAAGGATAATGACATGAAGGAGACATTTGATGAAAGTCTTCATCAAATTCTTTTGTTCAATTCGGCCGAAACATGGAGGGATGATGAGGATTTTGTGGAGATATGATATCAACCCCTTTGGAATTATTATGGTGACTATGACATGAGGGACAATGACATGAAGGATGAAAGTCTTCCTTCAATCTTATGTTTCTTACGTTTTGTACTATGGTGGGAAGGAGAAATATCTTCATTTGGAAGTATTATGGTGATGGTGACATGAAGGAGATATTTGATGAAAGTCTTCATCAAATTCTCATGCTTGGCGATTTTTATTGAGGTGGGGAAGGAGAAATATCTTCATGCATCTTGACAAATCATGAGTCCCTTTCAAGCATGATATGGCGAACTTTCATGCTTTCGGACCGATTCCGTCGTCGAGTTTTACGTTACTCGGTTCCGATTAACAACGTAACTCGATCCGCGTGTTCTTTTCTCCCAAGTATAATGATGCATGACCATGCGAATTTGTATCGTCGTGGATGTCGATTTTTATTGGAGCTTCTTCGATTGGAATATTAGGTATCGTATCAGGATCCAAGCATTGTAGTGGACTTTGAAAATGAAGTCTTGAAACTAGAAGAGACAAAAATCTTCATGATCTTGGACCAAATATGATGCTGTCGGTTTTGTCATTTCTGGGATCCAATGGGTCCGAATTTGGTCCTATGATTCCATAAGATTTGTAGCTCTCTTTCTTAGCTTTCCATGGCCACTTGAATCACCTGAATCGGATTTCGGACGAGAAAGTTATGGGCAAAATACTAAAACTGCTACGAAGTCGTCGTGCGCGCGAGAATTGGTAATTTGTCCATGTATTTTGCATGAGGATTTTATGTATGCCTGCGACTCAATCAAGCTTGGTCGGATAATCTTCTTGATGTTGACCGATTCGTATCAGGTAGGGAGACTTGGGCTTTCCTATAAGTAGGCTTTGATCATTATGTATGAAGCATTGAATGTTGAAATAAGAATACACTTTGTATTTCTATCCTTATTGAATGATTTTCATCAAACTCTTGATTTTTATTCGACGCGTTTTCGAGTATTAATCCGATCGATTCTCAATATGTCTTGAGAAGAAATCATCTTATCGAATTATAGGTCTAATTTGATAAACCTTTGTTCTTGATCGTTCGAGTCTTCTTGATCGATTTTATCACTTTATTCGATATCACATCCATATTCATATGTTTCATTTATCATATTCACAAAATAAGACTTCCGCTACGATATACTTCCGTACCTATACAATTTCCAACCTATACATATTCGCTTTCCGAGCAAACTCGTATCATTAGTGGTATCAGAGCCCAAGGTCATCTCCTTGGCGATTTTATTGGGAATTTCTTGTTAAGACTATCTCGTGACTCTCTTGTGATGGATTTCTCCGATCCCGACTTCTTGATGAAACTCCGTGACGCACTAAATAGCTTACCGGAGCAACGTATGCAAGCAAGATGCAGATACGACGCACATTCATCAGACCATGCGGATGAATTCAAAGTGAACGAACTTCCGGAGTTCGTTGGAGGAACCGGTCCCGAAGCTTATTTGGAATAGGAACGGAAGATTGAACGCATGTTCGAATGCAAAGACCTTAACGACGATAAACGTTGCAAATATGCAATTCTCAAGTTAGGGAAGGGTGCTTCCCTTTGGTTCGTAGGAGTGAAGACATAAAGAGCTCGGGCGGGAAAAGAAAAAATCCATTCGTGGGATTCGTTAAAGAAAAAACTTCGTAAAAGGTATGTGCCAACATCACATCGATTAACCTTGTACCGGATGATTTCCGACTTCATGCAAGGAAAACTAAGTTTTAGTGAATACATTGAAGAGTTCGAAAGCTTGGTCTTAATGGGAGAACTAGAAGAAAACGAAGAGCAAAAGATGTCACGCTTTTTACGTGGCTTGAATAAAAACATAGCTAACACGGTGTAATTGTACCCATATGAAGATTTCGATACTCTATGTGGACTATGTGTGAAGATAGAGGCCCAAAATAAGGTGAAGTTTTTCAAAACCGAATTTCCATCAAAATTCGAGGATCCAAGTACCGGTTCGAGTTCAACTACCACAACAATACCGACTCCTATCCCTACTACGGTTTCTAAGGCCCCGTCTCAAGGAAGCGAGCCTAACCAAAGTAAGATGTTTTAAATGTCAAGGGTTGGTCATTACCAAAATGCTTGTCCAAACAAA
Organism: Orobanche coerulescens; assembly: GCA_033398695.1. Classification (NCBI taxonomy): domain Eukaryota; kingdom Viridiplantae; phylum Streptophyta; class Magnoliopsida; order Lamiales; family Orobanchaceae; genus Orobanche; species Orobanche coerulescens. The sequence goes on along the minus strand of CM065804.1, from coordinate 100,567,475 downwards.
TGGGTGGTGACGCTAAGAGAAGCCATTACGGTCGAGATGAGTTGCTAGTCGAGGACGAAGGGGAAATGCTAGGTGATGTGTTTAACTTGGACACGGAAGAAGAAGAGGAGTGCGAGACTTACAAGGCTCCCAATTATGATACGAGTCTAGTCCTTCGCACTTTACAAGTCAAAACGGCTTCGAGGGATATGGAGCAACGAGACCAAATATTCCACACCAAGTGTCAAATCAATGACAAATGGTGTAGTTTGATAATCGATGGGGGAAGTTGTACTAATGTAGCTTCAAGTGAGGTGGTGACGAAACTCGGACTCATTACTACTACCCATCCAAAACCATACGCGTTACATTGGCTTGATGACGGGAATAAAGTGAAAGTTTCGAAGCAAGTGCGGGTCGGTTTTACTATGGGTTCATACGGTGACGACATATTATGTGATGTACTCCCGATGGATGCATGCCATATACTCTTGGGACGGTCATGGCTATTTGATAGAGATGTCGTGCATCGTGGAAGAGGTAACGAATATGAATTCCAGTATAAGGGCAAAAAAATTGTTCTTAAACCAATGCCGCCTCAAATTATTCGTTCTATGAGCTCTAATCGGGTTGAAAAACCGAAACTTAATATGTTTGCCAGCGAGCGGGAGACGGAACACGCCATTGACAATGAGTCATATCGTGATATCGATGTTGCCTCGCAGAATAATTATTGTTATTTTATTAATAATGATAGTTATTTTGTTGGTAATTCTCTGGGACCCCGTACTATTCGAGGTCAAGTATTTAGAAGTACTGATTAATTCATCTGGAAACGACGGGATTACGAAATTGAGGACAATTCCTTTTAAAGAGGGAGGGAATGATGCAGCAGTATTACAAATGAAGAAGATGAGGTGAGAATCGACGTAAGTGACCTTACGACACTTCATGCACTTACGACGACATATTTAGGCAAGAAAACGGACACAGGAGTATTACCATGGTGCTCGGTCTCGGCCGTGTCATATGATACGGCCCGTGTCATGCTGTGCCGGGAAATGCCGAAGGCACTGCCCGCCGAGCCCGGCCATGTCATCCGACACGGCCCGTGCCGCACTGTCCCGGACAAGCGAAAGTCACTGTCGGCCGAACCCGACCGTGTCAGGTGACACGGTCGAGTCCTACTCGTCCATAAATGCCGGAACGCCTGCCCGTCCAACCCGACCGTGCCAGGCGACATGGTCGAGTCCTACTCGTCCAGAAATGATGGAACACCTGCCCAGATAACCCGGCTGTGTTCCAGGACACGGTCGAGTCCTGCCCGACCAAGATTCGCGCACCGCGGCCATGTCAAGCGACATGGCCCGTGTCCTGCCGGCAGCTCCCTTTTATTTTATAGCCTTTTGTGTTTTGTTTGTCTTTTCTTTTCTTTCTTACTCATTTTAGGGATTGTGTTTCCCCTAAATTGTGATTTTGTGATCCCCTTTGTATTTTATTTTGATTTGTTTTGATTATTCAAAGATTTTGTAATCTTTGATTTGTTTTCTTTAATTATGGTAGGGAGACTTGGGCTTTCCTATAAGTAGGCTTTGATCATTATGTATGAAGCATTGAATGTTGAAATAAGAATACACTTTGTATTTCTATCCTTGTTGAAAGATTTTCATCAAACTCTTGATTTTTATTCGACGCGTTTTCGAGTATTAATGCGATCGATTCTCAATAGGTCTTGAGAAGAAATCATCTTATCTAATTATAGGTCTAATTCGATAAACCTTTGTTCTTGATCGTTCGAGTCTTCTTGATCGATTTTATCACTTTATCCGATATCACATCCATATTCATATGTTTCAATGATCATATTCACAAAATAAGACTTCCACTACGATACACTTCCATACCTATATAATTTCCAACCGATACATATTCGCTTTCCGAGCAAACTCGTATCATTAGTGGTATCGGAGCCCAAGGTCATCTCCATGGCGATTTTATTGGCAATTTCTTGTTAAGACTATCTCGTGACTCTCTTGTGATAGATTTCTCCGATCACGACTTCTTGATGAAACTCCGTGACGCACTAAACAGCTTACTAGAGCAACGTATGCAAGCAAGACACAGAGACGACGCACATTCATCACACCATGCGGATGAATTCAAAGTGAACGAACTTCCGGAGTTCGTTGGAGGAATCGGTCCCAAAGCTTATTTGTAATGGGAACGGAAGATTGAACGCATGTTCGAATTCAAAGACCTTAACGACGAGAAATGTTGCAAATATGCAATTCTCAAGTTAGGGAAGGGTGCTTCCCTTTGGTTCGAAGGAGTGAAGACACCAAGACCTCGGGCGGGAAAAGAAAAAATTCGTTCGTGGGATTCGTTAAAGAAAAAACTTCGTAAAAGGTATGTGCCAACATCACATCGATTAACCTTGTACCGGAGGATTTCCGACTTCATGCAAGGAAAACTAAGTGTTGGTGAATACATTGAAGAGTTAGATAGCTTGGTCTTAATGGGAGAACTAGAAGAAAACGAAGAGCAAAAGATGTCACGCTTTTTACGTGGCTTGAATAAAAACATAGCTAACACGGTGTAATTGTACCCATATGAAGATTTTGATACTCTATGTGGACTATGTGTGAAGATAGAGGCCCAAAATAAGGTGAAGTTTTTCAAAACCGAATTTCCATCAAAATTTGAGGATCTATGTACCGGTTCGAGTTCAACTACCACAACAATACCGACTCCTATCCCTACTACGGTTTCTAAGGCCCCCAAAGTAAGATGTTTTAAATGTCAAGGGTTTGGTCATTACCAAAATGCTTGTCCAAACGAATGGGTGGTGATGCTAAGAGAAGCCATTACGGTCCGAGACGAGTTGCTAGTCGAGGATGAAGGAGAAAGGCTAGGTGATGTGTTTAACTTGGATGCCAAAGAAGAAGAGGAGTGCGAGAGTTACGAGGCTCTCGATTATGATACGAGTCTAGTCCTTCGCACTTTACAAGTCAAAACGGCTTTGAGGGATACGGAGCAATGAGACCAAATATTCCACACCAAGTGTCAAATCAAAGACAAATGGTGTAGTTTGATAATCGATGGGGGAAGTTGTATTGATGTAGCTTCAAGTGAGGTGGTGACGAAACTCGGACTCCTCACTACTACCCATCCAAAACCATACGCGTTACATTGGCTTGATGACGGGAGTAAAGTGAAAGTTTTGAAGCAAGTGCGGGTCGGTTTTACTATGGGTTTACACGGTGACGACATATTATGTGATGTACTCCCGATGGATGCATGCCATATGATACGAAGCCGAATACTCCAAGCGAAGAAGGTGAAGTAAGAATTGACGTAAAACACTTCGATCGCACTACAACCTACTTAGGCGAGAAAACAGAAACGAGGCACGGAGTTACCTTGATAGTCGGGATTGGAGTAACTTAAACAAAAGACAAGCAGCACCTTGGGGAGGGGAAAAGGATCAAGTGGCAACTAAACAAATAAAAGAATATTCAGCTTTCTCTTACAAAAGCAGCAGGATTCTTGGCAAAAAGGGCTGTCAACAAACAACTTGGAGGCTAAGACCCAGCTTTTACTATTGTCCACAAGTGACATGAAAAAACTTGTTATTAACTTTTATTATTCTAATCTCAGCTTGTATTATTTTAAATTATCTTGTCATGCTGTTTATGCATATAAAAATTGGAAGTAGAGTTGTAATGGATTATAATTGAATGTTGAAGAATTGAGAACACTTTGTGTTTTTCCCTGGTGAATGCTTTTCATCAAAACTTGGTTTTTATTCGATGCGTTTCGAATAGTAATCTGATTGATTCTCAATAGGTCTTGAGGAGAAATCACTTTATCAAATTATAGGTCTAATTTGATAAAACATCTGTTTATACCTTGTTTCGATATTCTGTTTATTTTTCGATACAGTTTTATACTTGTTCAATATTTCGTACAAAATATTGTTCGATCCTTCAACGTGTTTCTGTCTTAAAGTCGCTTCCAAACGAAAGCGTCTTGTTTGAGTGTCACCGTTTGGGTGGCCTGCTTTGAGTCTTTTCATTTGGACCAAATTCTGTCTTGTAGTATCGAATTACCGCCTTCATCACTCGTCGATTGTTATTTGCGAGCCGTTGTCACGATTCCCGCGATTTCTTGTCGATAGCTTTCGTTCATCAAAAAGCCTTCCGCTGTATCGAGAGCGAATTCGCCTCCCAAGTGTGAATTCGTATCATAAGTGGTATCAGAGCAACACCCAAGTTCTTGATCTTTGACACTATGGATCTCAACGACGCTGATTTCTTGGCAAAACTTCGTGACGCATTGCGTGACGTACCAGAACAACGCGACCAGCGTTGGCAACCTAGGCGTGGTGACTATGAACGACCCTCACGCCATGTCGAAGAGTTCAAGGTGAACGAGCTTCCAGAGTTCGTTGGAGGGACCGACCACAAGTTTACCGGAATGGGAGCGAAACATTGATCGTATGTTCGAATTTAAAGACCTTGACGATGAGAAAAGGTGTAAGTATGCAATTCTAAAGTTGGGGAAAGGAGCTTCACTTTAGTGCGAAGGAATTAAAACACGAAGAGCTCGTGCGGGAATGAAAAGATACGTTCTTTGGATTCGTTAAAAGGAAAAATTCGTAAGAGATATGTGCCAACATCACACCGGTTATCCTTATACGAGAAGATAGCGGATCTCATGCAAGGCAAGTTAAATGTCAGTGAGTACATTGAGGAGTTTGAGAACCTAACCTTAATGGGAGAGATAGAGGAGAATGAGGAGCAGAAGATGTCGCGATTTTTGCGTGGCTTAAACCGAAGCATAGCTAACTCGGTGGAACTGTACCCATACGAGGACTTCGATACATTATGCGGGTTATGTGTGAAGTTAGAAGCTCAGAACAGGATGAAGTCAGACAAACCCGAGTTTCCAGTCAAATTTGGAAACCCAAGCGTCGGGTCTAGTTCAGCTGTTAAGGCAACTGTACCGACTCCAGTTCCTGTTGCGAATCCGGCTAAGGCGACTGTACCCTACGTACCGAAGGAGACGAGTTTGGCTAAAGTGAGATGTTTCAAATGTCAAGGGTTCGGGCATTATCAAAATGCTTGTCCAAACAAACGAGTGGTGACACTCAGGGAAGCTGTCACGATCCGAGATGAGTTGTTGGTCGAGGAAGAAAGACTGGGTGACGTATTTGATTTCGACATTAAGGACGAAGAAGGAGAGGAATGCGAGACTTACGATGCCCCAAGCTATGACACGGCTTTAGTTCTGCGAACGCTACAAGCCAAAGCTGTATCGAATGATTCGGAACAGCGGAATCAAATATTTCACACGAAGTGTCAAGTTGGAAATAAATGGTGTAGTTTGATCGTTGATGGAGGGAGTTGCACCAACGTCACTTCCAGCGAGATGGTGACTAAACTCGGGATGACCACTACGGCTCACCCGAAACCTTACACTTTGCATTGGCTCGATGATGGGAGCAAAATAAGGGTAACTAAACAAGCGAGGATTGGACTAGCCATGGGTTCATATGAAGACAACGTATTATGTGATGTACTCCCGATGGATGCATGCCATGTACTGTTGGGAAAACCGTGGATGTTTGACAGGGACGTTTTACACCGAGGAAGAAGCAATGAGTACGAGTTACGGGATAAGGGCAAGAAGATTGTGCTTAAACCAATGTCACCTCAAGCTATTCACTCTATGAGTTCTAGTAGGAATGACAAACCAAAACTGGCCATGTTTGCTAGCGAACGGGAGGTGGAACATGCTATTAATGATGGCAAATGCGTGTACTTATTGGTTTTGAAGGAGGCACGGGATGGTAACATGGTTGTACGAAATGAAAGGATGGATGCCTTATTGCACGAATTTGCGGATGTTTTTCCCGAGGAATTACCGTCGGGTTTGCCACCTATTTGTGGGATTGAACATCAGATCGACCTCATACCGGGTGTGTCGCTCCCTAACAAAGCTGCCTATAGATGTAATCCCGAGGAGACAAAGGAATTACAAAACCAAATCGAAGAACTGATAGATCGTGGATATGTTCGAGAAAGCCTAAGCCCTTGTGCGGTTCCGGTATTACTGATTCCGAAGAAAGACGGATCTTGGAGGATGTGTATTGACAGTCGAGCTGTGAACAACATAACCATCAAGTATCGGTTTCCGATTCCAAGGCTTGATGACATGTTGGATGAATTGCACGGATCAGTGATCTTTTCAAAGGTTGATCTACAAAGTGGTTATCACCAAATTCGGATGCGGGAAGGAGATGAGTGGAAGACAGCCTTCAAAACTAAACACGGACTGTATGAATGGACCGTTATGCCATTCGGCCTTACAAATGCGCCGAGTACTTTCATGCGCTTGATGAATGAGGTACTTAAGCCATTTTTAGGGAAATTTGTGGTTGTATACTTAGATGATATTTTGATCTACAGCCGATCGTTGCAAGAACATTTCGAACACTTGAGGCAAGTCTTCGAAACCCTTAGAGATCAGAAGCTGTATGGAAAAAGGGAGAAGTGCTCATTTTTGGTCGAAAGTATAGTCTTTCTTGGCTATATTGTTTCAAAGAATGGAGTGTCGGTCGATCAAGCGAAGATCGAAGCAATTAAGTCTGGCCGCTCCTACTACAGTGACGGAGGTTAGATCATTCCATGGACTAGCTTCATTTTACCGAAGATTCATTCGAGACTTCAGTACCATTGCAAGCCCAATAACCGAATGTTTGAAGAAGGGCACGTTTAATTGGAGCAGGGCTGCTCAGGAGTCATTTGCAAATTTGAAGGCGAAGTTGTGCGAAGCACCAATCTTAGCATTACCCGATTTTTCGCAACCGTTTGAGGTGGAGTGTGATGCTAGCGGAGTGAGCATTGGAGCGGTTCTCATTCAGGGAAAACGACCTATTGCTTATTTTTCTGAGAAGTTAAACGGTGCTCGTCTGAATTATTGTACCTACGACAAGGAGTTTTATGCGATTGTGAGGGCCCTAGATCATTGGAGTCACTATCTTCGGCCAAAGCATTTCATCATACATTCGGACCATGAATCCTTGAAATATATTAACGGGCAACACAAGTTAAGTCCCAGGCATGCGAAGTGGGTGGAATTCTTACAATCATTTCACTTCTCATCGAAGTATAAGGATGGCAAGAGTAATATTGTGGCAGATGCATTGTCTAGGCGTTATGCCTTACTCGCCACTCTTGATGTTCGTTTGCTAGGGTTCGATACAGTAAAGGAGTATTACGAAGGTGATGCGGATTTTGGCGAAACCTTCGCCCGGTGCAAACCAGGCCCGGTGGGAGAATTTTCGATACAGGAGGGCTTTCTTTTTAAAGGAAATCGTCTTTGTCTACCCAGGCACACGATTCGCGAATTGCTGATTCGAGAGGCTCATGGGGGAGGTTTGGCTGGCCACTTCGGTTCGGCCAAGACATTAGAAGTGCTTAAGGAACATTTTTACTAGCCAAGGATGCAGGGGGATGTTAATAATATAATTAGTAAATGTGTGACGTGCCATGTTGCGAAGAGTTCGTTCAAACCAGGAGTCTACACACCTTTACCGATTCCGGAGAGGCCATGGGAAGATGTATCCATGGATTTCATTGTGGCTTTGCCTCGAACCCAAAGAGGTAAGGATGCGATCATGGTTGTTGTCGATCGTTTTTCAAAGATGGCTCATTTTGTTCCTTGTCACAAAACCAATGATGCGAGTAATGTTCGACTTGTATTTTCGAGAGGTGGTGCGATTACATGGAGTTCAAAACTATTGTTTCGACCGAGACTCAAAGTTTCTAAGCTACTTTTGGAACACATTATGGAGGAAGATGGGAACCAAGCTTTTGTTTAGTACTTCACATCATCCTCAAACCGACGGACAAATCAAGTAACGAATCGAACACTGGGACGCTGTTGCAGGCTTGGTGAGAAAAACACAAAAGGACTGGATCTCAAATCGCACATGCGGAGTTTGCTTATAATCGATCTCCTACTCATGCCACCGCACACTCTCCATTTGAAGTAGTTTACTGATCAATCCTTACATGCCGTTAGATCTAATTCCACTACCAAGTGACGAATTGGTGCATAAGGATGCGGAGTCAAAACTAAAATCAATGATGAAATTACACGAACAGGTGCGGGAGCGAATCAAAGAAATAAACGAGGCGTACAAAAGGAAGTCGAACAAGCAAAGAAAGCCGAGACTATTCGAGGTTGGAGATTTAGTTTGGTTACATTTGAGGAAGGAACGATTCCCGAGTAAGCGTAAGAATAAGTTAATGCCACGAGCCGAGGGGCCATTTAAGATAGTTGCGAAGGTAAACGACAATGCTTACAAATTAGAACTTCCGGGCGACTATGGAGTGCATGCTACTTTCAACATAGGTAATCTTTCTCCTTATCTTGATGATGACGGGATTGCAGAATTGAGGACAATTCCTCTTAAAGGGGGAGGGGATGATACGAAGCCGAATACTCCAAGCGAAGAAGATGAAGTAAGAATTGACGTAAAACACCTCGATCGCACTACAACCTACTTAGGCGAGAAAACAGAAACGAGGCATGGAGTTACCTTGATAGTCGGGATTGGAGTAACTTAAACAAAAGACAAGCAGCACCTTGGGGAGGGGAAAAGGATCAAGTGGCAACTAAACAAATAAAAGAATATTCAGCTTTCTCTTACAAAAGCAGCAGGATTCTTGGCAAAAAGGGCGGCTGTCAACAAACAACTTGGAGGCTAAGACCCAGCTTTTACTTTTGTCCACAAGTGACATGAGGAACCTTTTTATTATCTTTTATTATTCTAAGCTCAGCTTGTATTAGTTTAAATTATCTTGTCAGGCTGCTTTTGCCTATAAATAGTGGCAGTAGAGTTGTAATGGATTATAATTGAATGTTGAAGAATTGAGAACACTTTGTGTTTTTCCCTGGTGAATGCTTTTCATCAAAACTTGGTTTTTATTCGACGCGTTTCAAATACTAATCTTGAGGAGAAATCACTTTATCAAATTATAGGTCTAATTTGATAAAACATGTGTTTATACCTTGTTTCGATATTCTGTTTATTTTTCGATACAGTTTTATACTTGTTCAATATTTCGTACAAAATATTGTTCGATCCTTCGAACGTGTTTCCTGTCTTAAAGTCGCTTCCAAACGAAACGTGCTATTTCGAGTGTCACTGTTTGGGGGTGGCCTGTTTCGAGTCTTTTCATTTGGACCAAATTCCTGTCTTGTGGCTGTATCGAATTACCGCCTTCATCACTCGTCAGTATTGTTGCTGTAGCGAGCTGTTGTCACCAGTTCCCGACAGTTTCTTGTCGATAGCTTCCGTTCATCAAAAAGCCTTCCGCTGTATCGAGAGCGAATTCGCCTCCCAAGTGTGAATTCGTATCACCATATACTCTTGGGATGGTCATGGCTATTTGATAGAGATGTCGTGCATCGTGGAAGAAGTAACGAATATGAATTCCAGGATAAAGGCAAAAAAATTGTTCTTAAACCAATGCCGCCTCAAATTATTCGTTCTATGAGCTCTAATCGGGTTGAAAAATCGAAACTTACCATGTTTGCCAGCGAGCGGGAGACGGAACACGCCATTGACAATGAGTCATGTCGTGATATCGGTGTTGCCTCGTAGAATAATTATTATTATTTTATTAATAATGATAGTTATTTTGTTGGTAATTCTCTGGGACCCCCTACTACCTACTGCCTCAGGATTTTGAACCAGATACACACCGCAGATATTTTCGAGGTCAAGTATTTAGAAGTATTGATTAATTCATCTGGAAACGACGGGATTACGGAATTGAGGACAATTCCTTTTAAAGAGGGAGGGAATGATGCGAAAACGAGTATTACAAATGAAGAAGATGAGGTGAGAATCGACGTAAGTGACCTTACGACACGCGATGTACTTACGGCGACATATTTAAGCGAGAAAACGGACACAAGACGAGTATTACCATGGTGCTCGGTCTCGGCCGTGTCATATGACACGGCCCGTGTCATGTTGTGCCGGAAAATGCCGAAGCCACTGCCCGCCGAGCCAGGCCGTGTCATCTGACATGGCCCGTGCCGCACTGTCCCGGACAAGCGAAAGTCACTGTCGGTCGAACCCGACTGTGTCAGGCGACACGGTCGAGTCCTACTCGTCCAGAAATGCCCGAACGCCTGCCCGTCCAACCCGACCATGCCAGGCGACACGATCGAGTCCTACTCGTCCAGAAATGCCGGAACGCCTGCCCGTCTAACCCGACCGTGCCAGGAGATACGGTCGAGTCCTACTCGTCCAAAAATACCAGAACACCTGCCCAGACAACCCGGCCGTGTTCCAGGACACGGTGGAGTCATGCCCGGCCAAGATTCGCGCGTCGCGGCCGTGTCAAGCGACACGGCCCGTGTCCTGTCGGCAGCTCCCTTTATTTTATAGCCTTTTTTGTTTTGTTTGTCTTTTATTTTCTTTCCCTAAATTGTGATTTTGTGTTCCCCTTTGTATTTTGTTTTGATTTGTTTTGATTATTCAAAGATTTTGTAATCTTTGAATTGTTTTCTTTAATTATGGTAGGGAGACTTGGGTTTTCCTATAAGTAGGCTTTGATCATTATGTATGAAGCATTGAATGTTGAAATAAGAATACACTTTGTATTTCTATCCTTGTTGAATGATTTTCATCAAACTCTTGATTTTTATTCGACGCGTTTTCGAGTATTAATCCGATCGATTCTCAATAGGTCTTGAGAAGAAATCATCTTATCGAATTATAGGTCTAATTCGATAAACCTTTGTTCTTGATCGTTCGAGTCTTCTTGATCGATATTATCACTTTATCCGATATCACATCCATATTCATACGTTTCATTTATCATATCACAAAATAAGACTTCCGCTACGATATACTTCCGTACCTATACAATTTCCAACCGATACATATTCACTTTCCGAGCAAACTCGTATCATTTTGTAGCAAGGATTGGATATAATAACTCCGGCTAAGCCTATACTTATTGATTAAGTCTAGTTAATAGGAGATAAGACCACGTTACATGCATTGGAGTCGGAACTCTATGAAATATCGGGTTTATTGATTAGATTCGAGCCTTACTCAGAATTGGCTATAACACCTCCGATTAATCTTTTCTTTCTTGATTAAGTTTATTTGTAGCAAGGATTGGATATAATAGCTCTGGTTAAGCCTTTACTTATTAATTAAGTCTTGTTAATAGGAGATAAGACCATGTTACATGTATTCGACTTAACTCACCGAAAACTCGGGATTATTGATTATATTCGAGCCTTTTGTACTCAGAATTGGCTAGAACAGCTCCGATTAGTCTTTTGCTTCTTGATTAAGTCTTGTTGTAGCAAGGATTTGATATAATAGCTCGGATTAAGCCTTTACTTCTTGGTTAAGGGATACGAATTACGTATGTAAGTGTACGTAATGCGTATGAAATACAACGGAAGATTATTATGTTTGGAAAAGTATCAAAGTATCAACCAAAAGTACAAAGTGGTGACCGAAATTTATACGGTTTTCGGCCGTGAAGTAGTATGGTATACGGATTTGAATGTGTTTTATCGAATTAGACCTATAACTCGATAAAGATAATCTCTCCTCAAGACCTATTGAGAATTGATCAAGTTATAATTCGAGACGCGTCGAAATAATAACCAAGGTTTTGTTGAACTCGTTCAACGTATATTTCAAGAGAAATACAATGTTTTATAAATTTCAAGATTATTACAAATACAATCAAGTACTACTATATATAGTAGTTTCCAACTTTAAGAAAATACAACAAAAACAAGAAAATGAAGCTTCCTAGCATGCTTCCATTTCGCCGAAATATCTAAGGAGGAGATACCAAGCATCTTGGTTTTATTAGGTGATTAAGACATGAAGAAATCTTTGATGAATCTTGGACTTGTGATGGTGATGGTGACATGAATAAGATCTTCACTAAATATCATCCCTTATTCTTCAAATCGGCCGAACTCAACTTAGGTGATTAGGAGGATTTTGTGAAGATATGATATCAACCCCTTTGGAATTATTATGGTGATTATGACATGAGGGAAAATGACATGAAGGATGAAAGTCTTCTTCAAATCTTATGCATGGGACGTGAGGTATCATGGTGTGAAGATATGATATCACCTCTTTGGAATTATTATGGTGATTAAGACATGAGGGACAATGACATAAAGGAAAGTTTTGAGGAAAGTCTTCTTCCAATCTTGTTTCTTACGTTTCGTATTATGGTGGGAGAAATGTCTTCATTTGGAAGTATTATGGTGATGGTGACATGAAGAAGATATTTGATGAAAGTCTTCATCAAATCTTAAGCTTGGGCCGATTTTGTAGTGAGGTGGGGAAGGAGAAATATCTTCATGCATCTTGACAAATCATGAGTCCCTTTCAAGCATGATATGGCCGAATTTTCATGCTTTCGGACGGATTCCGTCGTCGAGTTTTACGTTACTCCGGTTCCGATTAACAACGTAACTCCAATCCGCGTGTTCTTTTCTCCCAAGTATAATGATGCATGACCATGCGAATTTGTATCGTAGTGGATGTCGATTTTTATTGGAGCTTCTTCGATTTAGATATTGTATCAAGTCTTGAAACTAGAAGAGACAAAAATCTTCATGATCTTGGACCAAATATGATGCTGTCGGTTTTGTCATTTCTGGGATCCAATGGGTCCGAATTTGGTCCTATGGTCTCATAAGATTTGTAGCTCTCTTTCTTAGCTTTCCATGGCCACTTGAATCACCTGAATCGGATTTCGGACGAGAAAGTTATGGACAAAATACTAAAATCATACGAAGTCGCCGTATGCGAGAATTGGTAATTTGTCCATGTATTTTGCATGAGGATTTTATGTATGCTCACTCAACCAAGCTTGGTCGGATAATCTTCTTTTTGTATTTGATGATGTTGACCGATTCGTATCATACCCTCTCTCTTTAAAGGGAATTGTCCTCAATTCCGAACTCCCTTCGTCACCAAGATAATTAACTAAAGCCTCTAAGTATTTGATCTCGAAGATGTCCGCAGTACGTACATGACCCAAAATCTTGAGACGATAGGTAGTGGGCCCCCTCGAGAATCACCAACAAAATAACTATCATTATTAATAAAATAATAATATTTACTCCGCAGTAATACCGATATCATGACATGAGCGGATATCTCAAATGGGACGACGGTTAACTCCACATCGGGTTCCTCCTCCGCATTGGAAACACCGATTTCTCGGGTTCATCATCAAAAATGGAAAACACGATTTATTACGGTGGGAACCATAGGATTTATTACGGATTCCTCTTCATCAATTGGTTCCTCATCAAATGCCGCGGTCCGTCATAATCTAACCAACACTCCGCTTCAATATTGCCGGGCTCCTCCAATAATGTCTCATCAAAAATTAATCCACTAGGCTCGCTTGCACCGCAACAAAGTCATACGACCCACTTTGCTCCGATAGGGCACTGACTCAACCATCGCCTTCTTTGTCATCAAAAATGCCGCAGAAATTCTCACATATCAAAGTCGCTGACAAAGAGTTCATTTTCAATATTAGCCGTTTGAAAGCATAAGGCCGTGATCTTGTTTCGCTACTAAAATAATTTGGTCCGTTTTGGTCAATTTGGCCAACACAACCAACCGCCCATGATCAAAGTAGCAAGATCTAGGTTCGCCGACTAGGAGACATGGCTCAACTCATCTTCTTCGTTGAATTGCTCCGCTGAAAACTCTGCCTCGCCTACTTCATTGAAAATGGTGGTAGGGACATCGTCTTCGTCAAAAAAGCTTACTGAAATTCTTCGATGAAAAAAAAATCTTTGATCAAAGGTTGGCGGCGGGGCGTCGAAGGATTGGTGGTGAGATGGGGATTTGAACCTTCGATTGAAATATTTTTTGAATTTAAGCCAATCTTGGATTTTAGGCTTACGTTGTTGTGAACGGGACTGTTTCAATTTTTGCCACCAGACGGCGGCGCTACCGCGGAGGCGCTTTGTCACCAGCGAAACGCGGCGGTTGATCGGGGCAGCGTTGAAGTCTGCATGCTCCTCACAAGCATGGAGCCAATCTATGCACGCATCTGGATTACTATCTCCGTGAAATTCTGATATGCTGCGGAATTTGGCCAAGAAATCAATATCGTTGGCATCGTCTCTGCGTCTTTCTTGCATACGTTGCTCCGGTAAGCCGTTTAGTGCGTCACGGAGTTTCATCCAGAAATCGAGCTCGGAGAAATCCATAACAAGAATCAAGAGATAGTTCTTGACAAGAAATCGGACAGAAAATTTTCCCAGAAATCCGTGAAGAATGAACCAAGAAGATGATCAAAGAATCTGATCTCCACCGTTCAGACTGTAGTTCAAGAAGTTGGCTTACCTTAGTCAAAATTTCGTAATGATCCAACGGTCGAATCCACGGGAAACTTTGTTTTCTTCCGACTGCTCTAATCTCAACAAAAAAAATTCGTTGAATAAATCGCCCAAGGAGATGACCTTGGGCTCCGATACCACTTATGATACGAATTACGTATGTAAGTGTACGTAATGCGTATGAAATACAACGGAAGATTATTATGTTTGGAAAAGTATCAAAGTATCAACCAAAAGTACAAAGTGGTGACCGAAATTTATACGGTGTTCGGCCGTGAAGTAGTATGGTATACGGATTTGAATGTGTTTTATCGAATTAGACCTATAACTCGATAAAGATAATCTCTCCTCAAGACCTATTGAGAATTGATCAAGTTATAATTCGAGACGCGTCGAAATAATAACCAAGGTTTTGTTGAACTCGTTCAACGTATATTTCAAGAGAAATACATTGTTTTATAAATTTCAAGATTATTACAAATACAATCAAGTACTACTATATATAGTAGTTTCCAACTTTAAGAAAATACAAAAACAAGAAAATGAAGCTTCCTAGCATGCTTCCATTTCGCCGAAATATCTAAGGAGGAGATACCAAGCATCTTGGTTTTATTAGGTGATTAAGACATGAAGAAATCTTTGATGAATCTTGGACTTGTGATGGTGATGGTGACATGAAGAAGATCTTCACTAAATATCATCCCTTATTCTTCAAATCGGCCGAACTCAACTTAGGTGATTAGGAGGATTTTGTGAAGATATGATATCAACCCCTTTGGAATTATTATGGTGATTATGACATGAGGGAAAATGACATGAAGGATGAAAGTCTTCTTCAAATCTTATGCATGGGACGTGAGGTATCATGGTGTGAAGATATGATATCACCTCTTTGGAATTATTATGGTGATTAAGACATGAGGGACAATGACATGAAGGAAAGTTTTGAGGAAAGTCTTCTTCCAATCTTGTTTCTTACGTTTTGTATTATGGTGGGAGAAATGTCTTCATTTGGAAGTATTATGGTGATGGTGACATGAAGTAGATATTTGATGAAAGTCTTCATCAAATCTTAAGCTTGGGCCGATTTTGTAGTGAGGTGGGGAAGGAGAAATATCTTCATGCATCTTGACAAATCATGAGTCCCTTTCAAGCATGATATGGCCGAATTTTCATGCTTTCGGACCGATTCCGTCGTCGAGTTTTACGTTACTCCGGTTCCGATTAACAACGTAACTCCAATCCGCGTGTTCTTTTCTCCCAAGTATAATGATGCATGACCATGCGAATTTGTATCGTAGTGGATGTCGATTTTTATTGGAGCTTCTTCGATTTAGATATCGTATCAAGTCTTGAAACTAGAAGAGACAAAAATCTTCATGATCTTGGACCAAATATGATGCTGTCGGTATTGTCATTTCTGGGATCGAATGAGTCCGAATTTGGTCCTATGGTCTCATAAGATTTGTAGCTCTCTTTCTTAGCTTTCCATGGCCACTTGAATCACCTGAATCGGATTTCGGACGAGAAAGTTATGGACAAAATACTAAAATCACGGTAAGTCGTATGCGCGAGAATTGGTAATTTGTCCATGTATTTTGCATGAGGATTTTATGTATGCCTGCGACTCAACCAAGCTTGGTCGGATAATCTTCTTTTTTGTATTTGATGATGTTGACCGATTCGTATCATTAAGTCTTGTTAATAGGAGATAAGATGATGTTACATGAATTAAAGTCGTAAATCTATGAAAACTCGGGTTTATTGATTATATTCGAACCTTTTATACTCAGAATTGGCTATAACAACTCTGATTAATCTTTTCTTTCTTGATTAAATCTTGTTGTTGCAAGGATACTTTGTAATAGCTCTGATTAAACCTTTATTTCTTGATTAAGTCTTGTTAATAGGATATAAGACCACTATACATGCATTCGAGTCGGAACTCTAAGAAAACTCGAGTTTACTGATTAAATTCGAGTCTTTTGTATTCATAATTCGCTATAACAGCTCCGATTAATCTTTTCTTTCTTGATTAAATCTTCTTGTAGAAAGGATCCATTATAAGAGCTCCGATTAAGCCTTTACTTCTTGATTAAGTCTTGTTAATAGGAGATAAGACCACGTTACATTCATTCGAGTCGGAAATATATGAAAACTCGGGTTTATTCATTAGATTCGAGCCTTTTGTACTCAAAATTTGCTATAACACCCGATTAATCTTTTCTCTCTTGATTAAGTCTTGTTGTAGCAAGGATTCGTTATAATAGCTCCGATTAAACATTTGCTTCTTGACTAAGTCTTGTTAATAGGACATAAGACCACATTACATGCATTCGAGCCGGAACTTTATGAAAACTCGTGCTTATTGATTAGATTCGAGCCTTTGTACTTAATCGACTATAACAACTCCATTAATCTTTTACTTCTTGATTAAGTCTTTTTGTAGCAAGGATCGATATAATAACTCCGCTAAGCCTTTATTTATTGATTAAGTCTTATTAATAGAGATATGATACGTAATAAATGTTCGTATGTAAACGTATTTCGCATGCGACGTTAGCGGAAGTGTATTTTATGAATTTTTCGATGTGGGTAATTATTTTATGTAAAGGATACAACGTAAAATCGTCCAAAGTAGGGCAATTCGCCGAACAAAAATATGTACAAGGTTTTTATCGAATTAGACCTATAACTCGATAAAAACCTTGTACATATTTTTGTTCGGCCGAATTGCCCTACTTTCGGACAATTTTACGTTGTATCCTTTACATAAAATAATTACCCACATCCAAAAAATTCATAAAATACACTTCCGTTGCGTCGCATGCGAAATACGTTTACATACGAACGTTTATTTCGTATCATAGGTGGTATTGGAGACAGCACCTGAATTTTTTTAATTCAGTTGAGGTATTTTGTTATCAATTTTTCTTTCCAAAAATAAAAAATAAAAAATAAAAAAAAATGTTTGATTTCTATTATCCGTTCTCTGAATCTTCAAGTTTAGATCTTATTGCTGATTGGTCAAAACCTCCTGTTTTTGACGAATGCGATTGTGAAATTTGTTCACAAGTGAAATCACACCCGATTGGCATGAAAGACGAAGTGAGGATCGACGTAAGCGGCCATGCAACCCGCCGTGCACACGCACGAGTTGATACGAAATAAACGTTCATATGTAAACGTATTTCGCATGCGACGCAACGGAAGTGTATTTTATGTATTTTTGGGTGTGAGTAATTATTTGATGTGAAGGATACAACGTAAAAATCGTCCGAAAGTAGGGCAATTCGGCCGAACAAAAATATGTACAAGGTTTTTATCGAATTAGACCTATAACTCGATAAGGTGATTTCTTCTCAAGACCTATTGAGAATCAATCAGATTAAAACTCGAAAACGCGTCGAATAATAATCAAGGTTTCGTAGGAACTCGTCCAACAAGTAATACAAACGTATTAATTTTTCATTCAATCTTTTTCCTCATCAAATAATGGTGGTCCGTCATAATCCGGTCCACTCTCTATTTTAACATTATTGGGCTTCCCAAATAACGGCCCATCGAAAATTAATCCATTAAGCCCAATCCGGTAATTATCCAAGACAATAAGTCCATCGCCAGAAACTGAGTCGATATAAAAATTAGCCTCAAAATTGTCGTTTTCTTCTAACCGACCAATTTTAGTACCAAGCTCAATTTTGTCTTCCACATCTTCAAAAGGCCCGACTTGTGTTAAATACTCATCTGACCATAATTCATTCGGCCCATCAATTCCGTTTTGGTCAATTTGGCCAACACAACTAATTGGCCTATGCTCATAATAGCAAGATCCAAGTTCGTCAACACGGCTCAACTCATCTTTTTCGTTGTATTGCGTCGTGGAAACCTCTGTCTCGTCTACTTCATTAAAAATGGTGGTAGGGACATCGTCTTCATCGAAAAACGGCTTTGCTGGAAATTCTTCGATGGGGAAAAACCTTAGATCGAAGGATGGTGGCGGGGCGTCGAAGGATTGGTGGTGGGGAAACAACGACTGGTGGTAAGATGTGGATTTGAATCTTCACTTGAAATATTTTCTGAATTTTTGCCAATCTTTAATTTTAGGCTTACGTTGTTGTGAACGGGACTGTTTGAGTTTTTGCCACCAGAAGGTGGCGCTACCGCGGAGGCGCTTTGTCACCAGAGAAACGCGGTGGTGGATCGGGGCAGCTTTGAAGTCTGAGTGCTCCTCACAAGCATGGAGCCAATCTATGCACGCATCTGGATTACTAGATCCGTGAAACTCCAGTATGCTGCGGAATTTAGCCAAGAAATCAATATCGTTGGCGTCGTCTCTGCGTCTTGCTTGCATACGTTGCTCCGGTAAGCCGTTTAGTGCGTCACGGAGTTTCATCAAGAAATCGAGATCGGAAAAATCCATAACAAGAGTCAAGAGATAGTTCTTCACAAGAAATCGTCAATAAAATCGCCAAGGAAGCAACCTTGGGCTCCGATACCACTTATGATACAAATTTACGTACAAAAATGGACGTGAACTCGCATGCAATGCAGCGGAATTATTATTGAACCTCACAACACTCGAATATATGTAACACTCGTAAAAATAAACGAAAGTCGGGCAATTCGGCTTACGTAATCAAGAACAATGTGAACGTGATTTATCAAACTAGACCTATAGTTTGGTAAGGTAATCTTTCCTCAAGACCTATTGAGAATCGATTAGATTAAAATTTGAAAACGCGTCGAATTATAACCAAAGGTTTGATGAAAATCATTCAACAAGAAGTAATACAAATGTATTTCATTTTTTAATTCATTCAAGATGTGTTTCAAGGGCTGAAAATGTGGCTTATAAATAGCCATTACAAGATCACCCAAAAATCAACTAAAATCAAACAAAGATTAAACAATTCTAACAAGACAACAAAAATCAACACCAAGCTTCCATCCTCCTTGGTTTGGTTCGGCCGTGAAGTAGAATGTAAAGGGGACAAGAATCTTTCCGATGTGATACTTGACAAAGACAACAAAATTAACACCAAGACTTTGGACGTGAGGTAGAAGTGTGAAGGGGACAAGAATCTTTCTCATGTGATACTTGACAAAGACAACAAAAATCATCAAGCCTCCATCCTCCTTGGTTTGGCCGAATTATTGAAGTGTGAGGGATCCAAAATCTTCTCCATTTGATTTTCTTGTAAGGCTTTGAAAAATGTAGGCATGGACTTAGAGTAATGAATTGAAAAATAAAGGGATAAAATCTTCATGATTTTGGACCAAATCTGATGCTGTCGGTTTTGTCATTTCTGGGATCCAATAGTTCCGAATTTGGTCCTATGGTCTTTATAAGATTTGTATCTCTCTTTCTTATCTTTCCATGGCCACATGAATCACCTGAATGGGATTTCGTACGATAAGTTATGGCCAAAATACTAAAACTGCTACGAAGTCGTCGTGCGCGCGAGAATTGGTAATTTGTCCGTGTATTTTGCATGAGGATTTTATGTACGCCTGCTACTCAATCAAGCTTGGTCGGAGAATCTTCTTTTTGTATTTGATGATGTTGACCGATTCGCCAGAAAATTTATCCCAAACCTTGGCTCCGATACCACTAATGATACGAATTACGTATTCAAATGGACGTAAACTCGCATGCAATGCAGCGGAAATATTGTTGATCCTCACAACACTCGAATATATGTAACACTCGTAAGAAAATAACTGAAAGTAGGGCAATTCGGCTTACGCAATCAAGGACAATATGAACGTGATTTATCAAACTAGACCTATAGTTTGATAAGGTAATCTTTCCTCAAGACCTATTGAGAATCGATTAGATTAAAACTCGAAGACGCGTCGAATTATAACCAAGGTTTTGATGAAAATCATTCAACAAGATGTAATACACAATGTATTTCGTTTTTATGATTCAAGATGTGTTATAACATGCCAAATGTGGCATATATATGCTAAGCTTACATGATCACACAAGATCAAACAAAATCAAACAAAATAAACAAGACTTTGATAAAGCAAAGGAAATCAAGATTAAAATTAAACAAATCAATCTACTAAGGCTCGTCTCTTGCTTCATTCACGGCCATAAGGTGAGGAGGGAACCAAAATCTTCTCCATTTGATTTTCTTGTAAGACTTTGAAAAATGTAGGCATGAACCAAAATCTTCTCCATTTGATTTTCTCCACATGTGATGTGAAGACTTTGAAGGATCTCCATATGGTTCGGCCGAAATATGAAGAGATGTGGGGGTGGAACGTATCTTTCAATATGTGGGACAAGGTGTGGATACACATGAAGACTTTGAAAAAGGAAAATAATAAAAATAAAGGGACAAAATCTTCATGATTTTGGACCAAATCCGATGCTGTCGGTTTTGTCATTTCTGGGATCCAATAGGTCCGAGTTTGGTCCTATAGTCTTCATAAGATTTGTAGATCTCTTTCTTAACTTTCCATGGCCGCTTGAATCACCTAAATCGGATTTCGTACAAGTAAGTTATGGCCAAAATACTAAAACTTCTATGAAGTCGTCGTGCGCGCGAGAATTGGTAATTTGTCCGTGTATTTTGCATAAGGATTTTATGTACGCCTGCGACTCAATCAAGCTTGGTCGGATAATCTTCTTTTTGTATTTGATGATGTTGATCGATTCGTATCATACCCTCCCCCTTTCAAAGTATTTGACCTCAAATCCAGATTTTGAACTTTTTATTTTTTTTATTTTTTTATTTTATGATGTAAGACTTGACTTGTAGTTCATTGGATGCTCGGTCTTGATCACATCATTTCCTTCTTTTTCAAAAAGATTCATTCTTGATTCTAATGCCCAAAAGAAGGGTTGGTGCTCCGGATATGGTTGCACTCCTCCTGGTTTGAAGATGTAATTTTCATCCAGAATGTTGACTTTAACTTGTGATTGCGTATCCAAAAGGACAACATGCAAAATGGAAACAAACGACGTACCTAGGAGTCTTCCATTTCCCTTAATGGAATCCCGAAAAGATGATTTATGGCTTAATGGAGTAATTTCCAACTCCTGTGCTAAGTGAACACAAATCGCATCCTCACTCCCTTCAATAATGAATTCGTCCCTTACTATTTTCCGATTATACGCAGCCACGCTACTTTCACGTTGGTCGTTGTCAAGAATCGATCAACAAGAACAAATGGATTAGACCCTCCAGTTCTTTGGCAATAATTGAAACAACCTTGTGCGGAATATAACAAGGCGGTCTTTGTTCGATTAGTTCGCTTTGCACAACCACGTCATTATCTCGGGTCTCCTTAAGCACCCGCATGTGTATACGCTTACCTTCAAAAATGGGAAGCTCAAGATCAATTATGGGTTCCTCTTTGTCATCTGATTCTGTATCAAATATTGGCGGTTCATCATAAACCGATCCACTTTCCATTTTAATATTATCGGGCTCCTTGAATAATGTCTCATCAAAAATTAATCCACTAAGCTCATTTCGTACCGCAACAAAGTCATACGACCCACTTTGCTCCGATAGGGCAACTCGACTCCAACCATCGTCTTCTTTGTCATCAGAAAATGCCGCAGGAAACTCTGTCATATCAAAGTCGGCAGTGACAATGAGTTCATCTTCAAGATTAGCCGTTTCAGAAAGCATAAAGCCGTGATCTTGTTTCGCGTTTGGGATAAATTTTCTGGCGAAATATTTCCTGAATTTTTGCCTATCTCTGATTTTAGGCTTACGTTGTCGTGAATGAGACTGTTTCAGTTTTTGCCAGCAGACAGCGGCGCGGCCACGAAGGCATTTCGTCGCCAATGAAACTCGGCGGTCGACTGGAATCGACTGGCGGTTGAGAATATCCTCACAGGCATGAAGCCAATCAACGCATGCTTCTGGGTCGGTACCTCCAATGAATTCCGGAAGTTCATTTAATTTAAATTCATCTGCATGACGTGGTGAATGTGCGTCATATCCTCCTCTTCTAGCTTGAAAACGTGGCTCTTGTAAGTTGTGTAGTGCCTCACGGAGTTTCTCCATGAAATCAACATCGGAAAAATCCATGATAAGAAAGTCACGAGATAGTTTTAATAAGAAATCGCCAAGAAAATTTCGACAAGGAAATAACCTTGGCTCCGATACCACTAATGATACGAATTACGTATTCAAATGGACGTAAACTCGCATGCAATGCAGAGGAAATATTGTTGATCCTCACAACACTCGAATATATGTAACACTTGTAAGAAAATAACCGAAAGTAGGGCAATTCGGCTTACGCAATCAAGGACAATATGAACATGATTTATCAAACTAGGCCTATAGTTTGATAAGGTAATCTTTCCTCAAGACCTATTGAGAATCGATTAGATTAAAACTCGAAGACGCGTCGAATTATAACCAAGGTTTTGATGAAAATCATTCAACAAGAAGTAATACACAATGTATTTCGTTTTTATGATTCAAGATATGTTATAACATGCCAAATGTGGCATATATATACCAAGATTACATGATCACACAAGATCAAACAAAATCAAAGAAAATAAACAAGACTTTGATAAAGCAAAGGAAATCAAGATTAAAATTAACAAATCAATCTACTAAGGCTTGTCTCTTGCATCATTCACGGCCATAAGGTGAGGAGGGAACCAAAATCTTCTCCATTTGATTTTTTTGTAAGACTTTGAAAAATGTAGGCATGAACCAAAATCTTCTCCATTTGATTTTCTCCACATGTGATGTGAAGACTTTGAAGGATCTCCATATGGTGCGGCCGAAATATGAAGTGATGTGGGGTGGAATATATCTTTCAACATGTGGGACAAGGTGTGGATACACATGACTTTGAAAAAGGAAAATAATAAAAATAAAGGGACAAAATCTTAATGATTTTGGACCAAATCCGATGCTGTGGGTTTTGTCATTTCTGGGATCCAATGATTCCGAATTTAGGCTTATGGTCTTCATAAGATTTGTAGCTCTCTTTTTTAGCTTTCCATGGCTACTTTAATCACCTGAATCGGATTTCGTACGTGTAAGTTATGGCCAAAATACTAAAACTGCTATGAAGTCATCGTGCGCGCGAGAATTGGTAATTTGTCCGTGTATTTTGCATGAGGATTTTATGTACGCCTGCGACTCAATCAAGCTTGGTCGGATAATCTTCTTTTTGTATTTGATGATGTTGACCGATTCGTATCATAAATGATACGGAATTGAAAAGCTCGAGTGAAAAAGGCGAAAAGCGGACAAAATTACCAATTCCCGCGCGTACGAGGACTTCGTAGCAGTTTTGGTATTTTAATCATAACTCTCTCATACGAAGTTAGATTTAGGTGATTCAAGCGGTCATGGAAAGATAAAAGAAAGATCTATAAATCATATAAAACAGTCCAAGGTCCAATTATACTTCAATCAAACCACATGAACCATTCAAATATGCAGTGGTGTTTATGGCCGAAAATTATTGTCCAAACTTGATAAAAGATATGTCCAAGATTCCCCACAACCAACCTTGACAATATGTCCTTGATCTTGTTCCCACCTTCCTCCCTTTCCACTCCTCATGATCGCCCCTCCCCCCCTCCCCCCCTAAGATTCCCATTTCTTTTTCTTCACATTTTGTCACTTTCAAGTTGAGATTTTCTTTGATTTATGTCCCCATGTTGAGATTCCTTCCCCATCACAATACGTTTACACCCCTCTTTTTCCTTTTTTTTATTCTTCACCTTTTTTCTTAGTCTTCACATGTGAAGATATCCTTGTCCCCATTCTTTGACCACACCAACAACAAAGATCGGCCGCCCTCCCCATGAAGTCTTCTTTCATTTTGTCCTCACATGCTTGAAAGAGACATCCACTCCTTATCCTTATCCAAAGTCTCCATATGCTTGATAGATCAACCATTTCGCCACCACCAACAAATGAGATCTTTGACAAATCAAAGATTTTTCTTCACATGTAATCGGCCGCCCCCCATTGATGAAGATGTTTTTTTTCGTTTTTTTAATAGATTGTAACCTTGTTTTTCCTTCTGTGTAACTCCTATTTAATGGGAGTATTTTCGGCTTGTAAAGGAGGAAAAAGATTGAATGAAAAACTAATACGTTTGTATTACTTGTTGGACGAGTTCCTACGAAACCTTGATTATTATTCGACGTGTTTTCGAGTTTTAATCCGATTGATTCTCAATAGGTCTTGAGAAGAAATCACCTTATCGAGTTATAGGTCTAATTCGATAAAAACCTTGTACATATTTTTGTTCGGCCTAATTGCCCTACTTTCGGATGATTTTTACGTTGTATCCTTCACATCAAATAATTACTCACACCCAAAAATACATAAAATACACTTTCGTTGCGTCGCATGCGAAATACATTTACATACGAACGTTTATTTCGTATCATAAGTGGTATCGGAGCCCAAGGTCATCTCCTTGGGCGATTTATTCGACGATTGCTTGTTAAGAACTATCTCTTGACTCTTGTTATGGATTTCTCCGATCTCGATTTCTCGATGTAAAACATCTTTATCAAATAGCCATGGTTCTCCCAAGAGTATATGGCATGCATCCATTGGGAGTACATCACATAATACGTCGTCACCATATGAACACATAGTTAAACCGACCCGTACTTGTTTCAAAACTTTCACTTTATTCCCATCATCGAGCCAATGTAACGCGTATGGTTTTGGATGAGTAGTAGTGATGAGTCCGAGCATCGTCACTATCTCACTTAAATCTATATTAGTACAACATCCCCCATCGATTATCAAACTACACCATTTGTCTTTGATTTGACACTTGGTGTGGAATATTTGGTCTCGTTGTTCCGTATCCCTCGAAGCCATTTTGACTTGCAAATTGCGAAGGAATAGACTCGTATCATAGTCGGGAGCATCGTAAGCCTCGCACTCCTCTTCTTCTTCGGCGTCTACGTTAAACACGTCACCGAGCCTTTCCCTTTCGTCCTCGACTAGCAATTCTTCCCGGACCTTAAGAGCCTCTCTTAGTGTCACCACCCATTTGTTCGGACACGCATTTTGGTAATGACCGAACCCTTGACACTTTAAACATCATAACTTCGCCAAACTCGCTTTCGGGGTATGTAGGAGCCTTAGAGCCGTAATAAAATGGACTTGGCGTGGTGCTTTTAGTACCTGAACTTGAACTGATACTTGGATTTCCGAATTTCAATGGAAATTCGGGTCTTGGAAACTTCACCTTATTTTGGGCCTCTATCTTTACACATAGTCCACATAAAGTATCGAAATCTTCATATGGGTACAATTCCACCGTGTTAGCTATCTTTTTAATTAAGCCGCGTAAAAAACGTGACATCTTTTGCTCTTCGTTTTCTTCTAATTCTCCCATTAAGACCAAGTTTTCGAATTCTTCAATGTATTCACCAACACTTAGTTTTCCTTGCATGAAGCCGGCAATCTTCCGGTACAAGGTTAACCGATGTGATGGTGGCACATACCTTTTACGAAGTATTCTTTTTAATGAATCCCACGAACGGATCTTTGCTTTTCCCACCCGAGCTCTTCGTGTCTTCACTCCTTCGAACCAAAGAGAAGCGCCCTTCCCTAACTTGAGAATTACATATTTGCAACGTTTCTTGTCGTTAAGGTCTTTGAATTCGAACATGCACTCAATCTTCTGTTCCCATTCCAAATAAGCTTCGGGATCGGTACCTCCAACGAATTCCGGAAGTTCGATTACTTTAAACTCGTCCGCATGGTGCGATGAATGTGCGTCATCTCTGTGCCTTGCTTGCATACGTTACTCCTGTAAAACGCTTAGTGCATCACGGAGTTTCATCAAGAAATCGAGATCGGAGAAATCCATAACAAGAGAGTCACGAGATAGTTTTAACAAGAAATCGCCAAGGAAATAACCTTGGGCTCCGATGTCACTAATGATATGAATTTGCTCTGAATGTGAATATGTATCGGTTGGAAAATGTATAAGTATGGAAGTATATCGATCGAAGTATATTTTTGTGGATAGGATATTTCGAATGTAAAATTATGGAGATAATCTAGTAACAATATCGATCAAGGAGGTTCTACCGAACAAGAACAAAGATTTATCGAATTAGACCTATAACTCGATAAGATGATTTCTTCTCAAGACCTATTGAGAATCGATCAGATTAATACTCGAAAACACGACGAATAATAATCAAGGGTTTGATGAAACTCATTCAACAAGGATGAAAATACAAAGTGTATTCTTTCTTTAACATTCAATGGCCTAATACATGATTAACCAAGACTACTTATAGAAGAGTAGTCTTCCTCAACCAACTAAAGGAATCAAAAGCAAGATCACATGATCTTTGAAAGAAAAACAATAATCAAGTAAAGAACAAGATCACATGATCTTGAAAAGGAAGACAAGAATCAAGATCAAACTATAAAAATTACAACATCAAATAATAGGGGGACAAAGAAAGGAAAAGGAGACAAAAACAACACACAAGGCATGTGAAAGTGTTTGGCGAGTGACATCCGACACGGGCCGTGTCGTGTGACACGGCCGGGTTGCACATTCTGTAGAATCTGGATGAGCAGGACTCGACCGTGTCCCGGAACACGGTCGGGTTGGGTAGGCAAAGGCTTCGGCACTTTCCTAAGAGTTAGACATAGCCCGTGTCTCTTGACACAACCGGGTTCGTGGTCGCAAGTTTTGCCTTTCCGTATCAAGGCGATACGGCCGTGTCATATGACACGGCCAAGACCGAGCACCATGGTTACTCCTCGCCTTGTGTCCGCTTTCTCGCCTAATTATGTAGTCGCACGTGTATGGTGTGTTGTAGGGCCGCTATGTCGATCCTTACATTGTCTTCTTCATTCGATAAGTCAATCCCGTATCAACTTCAGCGAAACATTGAGTGGTCCTACACTCAACTACCCGATGTACGACTAAGAACTCTATGCGTTGGTGAGAGCTTTGAAAACTTGGCAACAATATCTATAGCCAAAGAAATTTGTGATTCACACGGATCATGAATCGCGAAAACACCTAAAAGGGCAGCACCAACTCAACAAACGACATGCTAAATGGGTAGAGTTTATTGAAACTTTTCCTTGTGGTATCCGCTACAAGAAAGGTATAGAAAATGTGGTCGCTGATGCTCTCTCTCGAAGGTATACACTTATCTCCACTCTTGATACTAAACTACGCGGTTTTGAACACCTTAAAAATCAGATGTCAATGATCTTGATTTCAGACAAATTTACAAAGAATGTGAACAAATAGCTCACGGTCAATTCTACAAACATGATGGTTATTTATTTCGTGGAAATCAGTTATGTATTCCTGCTTGTTCATTGTGAGAATTATTTATGCATGAAGCACATGGTGGTGGTTTAATGGGACACTTTGGAATTGATACGGAATTGACTAGTCCGGATAAAGAAAACGAAGCAAGGATCGACGTAAATGGCCTTACGACGCGTCATGCACATACGGCGACATTTTTAGACGAGAAAACGGACATAAGACGTAAAAGGAATGTCCAACCTGTCGGAAAATGTCCAACCTGCCGGAAAATGTCCAACCGGTCGGAAAATATCCAACCTGCCGGAAAATGTCACGCCTGCCGGAAAATGCCGAGCACTGCCGACCGAACTCAGCCATGTCGTCCGACACGGCCCGTGCCGAGATGTGCCGGATAAGCCAAACTAACTGCCCACAGGACTCGACCATGTCGTCTGGCACGACCGAGTCAAACTCTTCCGGATAAGCCAAAACCGACTGCCCAGGCCCGACCGTGTTCCAGGACACGGTCGAGTCAATGCCGAACGTCCTTGTCGCGCCACGCCCGTGCCGAATCACTGTCGGACGTCTTTGTCGCGCCGCGACCGTGTTAAGCGGACACAGTCGAGTCACTGCCGACCAGATGCGCGCCGCGGCCGTGTCAAGCGACACGGCCCGTGTCCTGCCGGCAGATTACTCTTTTTTAAAAACATAGCCAACACGGTGGAGTTATATCCATATGAAGATTTCGATACTTTATGTGGACTATGCATAAAGATAGAAGCTCGAAACAAAGTGAAGTTTACCAAAACCGAATTTACATCAAAGTTCGAGGATCCAAGTACCGGTTCGAGTTCAATTACCACAACGATGCCGACTCCTATCTCTACTATGGTTTCTAAAACCCCCGGCATACCGAAGGAAACGAGCCTAAACAAAGTAAGGTGTTGTAAATGCCAAGGATTCGGTCACTATCAAAATACTTGTCCTAACAAACGAGTGGTGACGCTAAGAGAAGCCATCACGGTCTGAGACGAGTTGCTAGTCGAGGAAGAAGGAGAAAGACTAGGTGATGTATTTAATTCCAATGTGGAGGAAGACGAGGGAGAAGAATGTGAAACTTACGAGGCTCCAAACTATGATACAATATTAGTTCTTCGTACTTTACAAGTCAAACCCATTTCAAATGATTCGGAACAACAGGACCAAATATTTCACACCAAATGTCAAGTCGGGAACAAATGGTGTAGTTTGATCATCGATGGAGAGAGTTGTACCAACGTAGGCCAAGGGAGATGGTGATGAAGCTTCGACTCATCACTACTACTCACCCAAACCATACGCATTATATTGGCTCGATGACGGGAATAAAGTGAAAGTCTCGAAACAAGTACGGGTCGGCTTAACCATGGGTTCGTACGTCGACAACATATTATGTGATGTACTCCCGATGGATGGATGCCATCTACTCTTGGGACGACCATGGCTATTCGATAGAGATGTTTTACATCGAGGAAGAAGTAACGAGTACGAGTTGCGGGATAAGGACAAGAGGATCGTGTTGAAACCAATGTCACTTCAATCTATGATCCCTAACCGAGGTGAGAAACCGAATCTAACCATGTTTGCTAGTGAGAGGGAAATTGAGCTTGGTACTGAGATTGTCCGGTTTAAAGAAAATGACAGCTTTGGACCTAATTTTTATAACGACTCGCTTCTGGACGGACTTTTTGTCTTGGACAATTACCGAATTGGGCTTAATGAATTAATTTTCGATGGGCCGTTATTTTGGGAGCCCGACGGTATTAAAATGGAGAGTGGATCGGACTATGACGGACCACCAATATTTGATGAGGAATCAATTGATGAAGAACGGCCCGTTATTACTCCCATGCGTCCCATTTCAAATGTCCACTCATGTCATGATATCGGTATTACCGGGCGGAGTAATTATTATTATTTTATTAATAATGATAGTTATTTTGTTGGTGATTCTCGAGGGCCCCCCACTATCTATCGTCTCAAGATTTTGGGCCATGTACGCACTGCGGACATTTTCGAGATCAAATACTTAGAGGCTTTGGTTAATTATCTTGATGACGAAGGGATTTCGGAATTGAGGACAATTCCCTTTAAAGGGGGAGGGAATGATACGGAATTGACTAGTCCGAATAAAGAAAACGAAGCAAGGATCGACGTAAATGGCCTTGCAACGCGTCATGCACATACGACGACATTTTTAGACGAGAAAACGGACATAAAACGTAAAAGGAATGTCCAACCTGTCGGAAAATGTCCAACCGGCCGGAAAATATCCAACCTGCCGGAAAATGTCACGCCTGCTGGAAAATGCCGAGCACTGCCGACCGAACTCGGCCGTGTCGTCCGACACGGCCCGTGCCGAGATGTGCCGGATAAGCCAAACCGATCGCTTACAGACTCGACCGCGCCGTCGGGCACGGCCGAGTCGAATTCTTCCGGATAAGCCAAAACCGATCGCTCAGATGCCCGACCGTGTTCCAGACACGGCCGAGTCAATGCCGAACGCCTTGTCGTGCCGCGCCCGTTGAGTCATCACGCTTGACGAGTCACCGCTTGACGCCCTTAGTCGCGCCGCGACCGTGTCAAGCGGACACGGTCGAGTCACTGCCGACCAGATGTGCGCCACGGCCGTGTCAAGCGACACGGCCCGTGTCCTGCCGGCAGATTACTCTTTTTTATAGCCTTTTTTTTGTGTGTTTGTCTTTTCTTTGTTTTTTACTCATTTTAGGGATTGTGTTTCCCATAAAATTATGATTGTTGTTCCTTTTGTATTTTATTGTTGATTTGTTTTGATTATTCAAAGATTTTATAAATCTTTGAATTGTTTTCTTTTATTATGGAAAGACTTGAAGTCTCCTATATATAGTCTTGTGTAAGCATTGTAACAAGCATTGTATTTTGAAGAAATAAGATTACACTTTGTGTTTTTCTTGGTGAATGCTTTTCATCGAAACTTGATTTTTATTCGACGCGTCTTCGAGTATTAATCCGATTAATTCTCAATAGGTCTTGAGAAGAAATCACCTTATCAAACTATAGGTCTAGTTTGATAAATCATTCATATTGTTCTTGTTTATGTTAGCCGAATTGCCCTACTTTCGGTTATTTCTTACGAGTGTTACACATATTCGAGTGTTGAGAGGATCAACAACATTTCCGCTGCATTTCATACGAGTTTAAGTCTTCTTGATCGATATTATCACTTTATCCAATATTACATCCAAAAATACATCCAAAAACACCATACTCGTAAAAAGACTTCCGCTACGATATTCTTACGCACACTCCGAACGATACGTATCCACCTTTCCGGGATAATTCGTATCAGGAATAGCAAAAACTTTAGCTATTTGACATGAACATTTTTATTGACCGCATATGAAGCGTGATGTTGAACGAATTTGTAATCGATGTGTAACATGTAAACAAGCTAAATCAAAAGTGTTACCTAATGGACTATATACACCCTTACCTATTTCTACTGAACCATGGGTAGATATATCTATGGACTTTGTCCTAAGACTACCAAGGAGTAAAAATGGAAAAGACTCAATTTTTGTGGTGGTTGATAGGTTTTCAAAAATGGCACACTTTATTTCATTTCACAAAACTGACGATGCTTCGCACATCGCTAATCTATCTTTAAAGAAATAGTAAGGTTACATGGAATGCCTCGGATAATTGTGTCTGATAGAGATACAAAATTCTCAAGTTATTTTTGGAAAACCTTGTGGTGAAAGTTGGGCATAAAATTACTATTTTCAACTACTTGCCATCCCCAAACAGTATTTGCCAAACCAAGTTGTTAATAGAACCTTATCTACTCTTTAAGAACAGTTATTATGAAGAATATCAAAACGTGGGAATAAAGCCTCCCTCATGTTGAATTTGCGTATAATCGATCGGTGCATT
Source organism: Orobanche coerulescens (assembly GCA_033398695.1). Classification (NCBI taxonomy): domain Eukaryota; kingdom Viridiplantae; phylum Streptophyta; class Magnoliopsida; order Lamiales; family Orobanchaceae; genus Orobanche; species Orobanche coerulescens. Next base: position 100,535,837 of record CM065804.1, on the reverse strand, counting down.
CATCTACTAAATATTTTTTTTGGGTTAAAATGGTCAAATGCATTAAAAAATTAAAACATACAAGGAAGTGCATTAGGGTTACGCTCACCACAAGTAAAAGTAACATAGCTAACAGCTCAGCTTAACCTACTACCAATGCCCATTGAAAGAAAAATACAATTAGCCTACTACAATGGGGTGCACGAAAGGAAAGTAAACAATAACACTACCAAGCTATTTTCCACAATCGACGGAGGGCCGTGCTAGACAAAGAATCCAGGAGTTGCATTGTAATTAACTTTTCTCGTACAATGTTTATGGCTCGTAGAGCTAAAATCTCTGGTTCCGTCTTCCCGTTGCCAAAAACCCTATCATTCCTCTCCTTCCATAAATAATAAATAACGGCTGCCAACAAAGCCCTATAAGCATAAGCTACAATGTGATTGCCTCTCCATACCTTGGCAGTCTTACGCAATCCCGTATGCCATTCGCGATCGTTCCAATGAAACTGAACCTCCCTTCGAAGAATACTTAAGCAGCAACATGAATAACGGCATTGAAAGAACAAGTGAGCGTGAGATTCCATATTGTTATCCAAACACAATACACACGAAGTGTCACCATGGTTTAACCAAGGTTTATCCTTAGTTACTAAATATTCTCCATTCGAAATTATGTATGGCTTTAACCCTTAACTCTCTTGGATTTAATTCCTTTGCCTATTTCTGAGTTTGTTAACTTAGACGGTGCTAAGAAGGCTGAGTTCGTCAAGAAATACATGAACAGACATGCCTAAATATTGAAAGGAGAACTGAACAATACACCAAGCAAGCCAACAAAGGGCATTGTAAGGTAACATTCGAACTGGGGATAGGGTTTGGCTGCATATGAGAAAAGAAAGATTCCCAACACAATGACGATCTAAGATACTCCCCCGAGGAGATGGTCCTTTTCAAGTCCTGGAACGCGTCAACAATAATGCTTACAAGTTGGATTTACCAGGTGAGTATAATGTTAGTACTACTTTTAATGTGGCTGACTTAAGCTGTTTTGATGCAGGGGGCTGAGGACAAATCCTTCTCAAGAGGAAGGGAATGATGAGAAACCGCTGGATTATCCTCACAAGAGCAAGAGCTAAACAATTCAAGGAATCAATCAACGAACTCATACAAATCATTTGGAATAGAGAACTGGCTAAGAAACCAATCGAGATGGACCCTAAAAGCGAAGTGATCATCAACATCATCAAATACAGGAAGAAAACAATCCGACCAAGCTTGATTAAATGACATGCATGATACGATATCTAATATTCCAGTCGAAGAAACTCCGATAAAAATCGACATTCATGATGATGCATCGTTATACTTAGGAGAAAATGTTAAACGGCTTGGAGTTACGTTGTTAATCGGAATCGGAGTGACGTAGAATTCGACGACGGGATCGGTCCGAAAGCATGATGGATCGGCCATATCATGCTTGAAAGGGACATGTTTGGACTTCATATCTTGACAAGATAATGAAGTTATCTTCTCCTTCCCCACCATATACACATACGGCCGAAGCATGAAGATAGAGGGAAGACTTTCTTCTTCATGTCATTATCTCCCATATCTTGTTAAGGATCGGCCGATTTGGATGCTTGCAAAAAGGAAAGATTTGTGAAGACTTTGATCAAGAATCTCTCATGTCACCATCATGAAATCAAGACCAAGATTGCTTGGCATCTTCTTGTAATTTTCGGCCGAAAATGATGTGTTAGGAAGTTTCCTTTTTTTCGTTTTGTTGTATTTTCGTACGGTTGTAAACTACTATATATAGTAGTGTTCGTTGTACTTGTAATTCATCGAGAATCATAATAAACTTTGTATTTCCTTTGAAATATACGTTGAACGAGTTCGACAAACCTTAGTTATTGTTTCGACGAGTTTCGAGATTTTAACTTTAATCAATTCTCAAAAGGTCTTGGGAAAAGATTACCCTTTTATCGAAGTTATAGGTCTAGTTCGATAAAAACACACCAAACTCCGTAATTTTACTATATCACGGCCGAATTCCATAATATTCGCCCACCACCTTGTAGTTTCGATCCATATTGTAAACATAATAATCTTCCGTTGTGTTTTATACGATACTTACGTAATTCGTGATCATTAGTGGTATCGTAGACACTTGTCTCATGCTGCTCGACATCATCAAGAAAATGGCATTCACCGATGAAGAAGTAGCACAACTACGTGACGCTCGCGTGGCTTGCCGGAGCCCGTAATCCAAGCACGACGAGGACATGACACCATGCATGCACCACGACATGCGGATGAGTACAAGACTGCCGAACTTCCCGAGTTCGTAGGCGGCACCGATCCCGAAGTTTATCCGGAGTGGTAAATAAAAATTGAACGAATGTTTGAGTTCAAGGAACTCAATGACGAGGTACGCTGCAGTACGCGATCCTCAAACTTGGAAAGGAGCTTCCCTTTGGTTTGAGCGAATGAAGACGCAGAGAAGCCGTGCCGAAAGAGAAGATACGTCGTGGATTCCCTAAAAGGAAACTACGAAAAGATATGTCCCGCCACACACAAGCCGAGCTCAGTATCAAAAATTTCGACCTCACGCAAGGAAAGCTCAAGATCGAGGAGTACATCGAGGAGTTTGAAAACTTATCCTTGATGGGAGAACTTGAAGAAAGCGAAGAATTGCGGATGTCCTGCTTCCTACGAGGTTTGAACAAAAACATTGCTAATTCCGTGAACTCTACCCCTATTCTCGACTTCGATACTTTATGCGGACTTTGCATAAAGTTAGAAAATCAAAACAAAACCAAACTCTCTAAACCCGAATTCCCACCTAAATACGGAAATACCAACTTTGGCGCGAGTTCTAGCTCGCTTCCAAAACCTGTCACCACAAGCCACCACATTACCATTCCAAAACCCCTACCACACCAAAAGAAACGAGCCTATCTAAAGTCCGATGTTTCAAATGTCAAGGATTTGGACACTATCAAAGTGCTTGTCCGAATCGGAGGATTGTGACGTTACGAGAAGCCCTAGCCGCCCGAGAGGAATTATTAGCCAAGAAGAAAGAGTTCGAGACGTTTTAACTTAGAAGCCGACGAAGAAGAAGAATGCGAGGCATACGATGCCCGAACTATGACACGAACCTTGTCCTTCGCATGTTACAAACGAAGGCAGCCCCGAGTGACGAAGAACAACGACTAAATCTTTCACACGGCGTCGGTCGAGAGAAATGGTGTAGCTTGATCATTGACGGTGGAAGTTGTACAAACGTGGCATCAAGCGAGATGGTTTCAAAACTCGCTTGGTCACCACGGCCCATCCTAAGCCGTATGCACTCCATTGGCTCGATGACGGAAACAAAGTGAAGGTTTCAAGACAAGTAAAGTCGGACTCACCATGGGTTCGTATGGCGATGACATTACATGCGATGTACTACCGATGGACGATGTCACGATTATTAGGAAGACCTTCGCTATTTGATCGGGACGCATTACATCGAGGGAGGAGTAATGAGTATGAGCTACGTGACAAAGGTAAAAAATTGTCCTTAAACCTATGTCACCTCAAGCTATCCGGACGATGAGTTCAAAAAGTCGAAGGGCCGAAACTTACGATGTTTGCAAACGAAAGAAGTCGAACACGCCATTGACGATGGCGAACGTGTTTATTTGATGATGATCAAGGAGGTCCAAATCTTGCCACCAAATCGCAAAATGAGGAGGAGATAGATGCACTATTACACGAAGTTTTCTGACGATTTCCCAAGACTTGCCGGTAGGATTACCACCTATCCGCTGGATTGAACACCGATTGATCTTATACCGAGCTCCATTACCGAACAAAGCGCGACGTTGTAATCCCAAGAAACAAAAGAACTACAACGCCAAATTGATGAACTCATGAATCACGGATATGTCCGAGAAAGTTTAAGTCCGTGTGCGGTTCCGCCTACTCGTACTCAAAAAAGACGGAACATGGCGGATGTGTATTGACAAGAGAGCCGTGAATAACATCACCGCCAAGTATCGGTTTCCCATCCCGAGACTAGACGACATGCCGGACGAGTTACATGGCTCTGCTATATTTTCCAAAGTTGATTTACGGAGCGGATACCATCAACCGCATGCGAGAGGGAGACGAATGGAAAACGGCGTTTAAAACGAAGAATGGACTTTACGAATGGGTTGTGATGCCATTCGGCCTCACCAACGCCCGAGCACCTTTATGAGGTTGATGAACGAGGTTCTAAAACCTTTCTTGGGAAAGTTTGTTGTCGTGGTACTTAGACGACATTTTGATCTACAAATGTCCGTAGAAGAACATCTCGAACATTCGAGGTACGTGTTTGAGACGCTAAGGGAACAAAACTTTATGGAAAACGGAGAAGTGTACTTTCCTAGTCGAGAGTCTTGTCTTTCTCGGCTATGTTGTTTCAAAAGACGGAGTTTTGGTCGACCAAGAGAAGATCGCTGCAATCAAGTCGTGGCCGACCCCAAAGACGATCACGAGGTACGGCCATTTCATGGCCTCGCTTCTTTTACCGACGATTCATACGGACTTCAAAGACTATATCCAAATTCTATCACTGAGTGTCCGAAAAGGGAACCTTTGCTTGGAACGAGACGGCCCAAAAGGCTTTTGAAAACTTAAAAGGAAAATTATGTGAACCGCCGATTTTGACGTTGCCCGATTTTTCACAACCATTTGAGGTAGAATGCGACGCTAGCGGAGTTGGAATCGGGCAAGACTCATTCGTAGAGGCCGCCCCATTGCCTATTTTTCTGAGAAGCTAAGTGGCGCCCGAGTGAATTATTGTACTTACGACAAGGAGTTCTATGCTATCGTAAGAGCACTCGATCATCGAGTCATTATCTCAAGGCTCTAAACATTTCGTGCCGCATTCGATCACGAGTCGTTGAAATACATCAACGGACAGAGTAAGCTAAGCCCGAGACATGCAAAATGGGTGGAATTTTTACAATCTTTTCATTTTTCATCCAAGTACAAAGACGGGAAGAGAAATGAAGTGGCGGATGCACCGCCGAGACGGTATGCCCATCACAATGCTAGATGTTCGCTTGTTGGGATTCGAGACTTTGAAAGATCATTACAACGTCGATTTGTATTTCTGGGATATTTTTAAAGGTTGTAAAATGTCCCCGTACTAGGAATTTGTTTTACTAGATTGATTTCTATTGTAGGGGAATTAATTATGTGTGCCGAGACATACAATTCGAGAATTGCGGGTTCGGGAGGCGCACGAGGAGGACTAGCCGGCCACTTCGGCTCGACTCAAGATCAGAGGTGCTAAAAGAACATTTCTTTTGGCCAAAGATGTATGGTGACGTCAGCACAATCGTGAGCAAATGCGTAACTTGTCACATGATGAAAAGTTCGCTCAAGTCGAGTACATACATGCCGCTGCCGATACCGCTACGACCGTGGGAGGATGTCTCGATGGATTTTATTGTGGCTTTACCTCGCACTCAACGAGGCAAGGACTCGATCATGGTGGTCGCCGACCGCTTTTCAAAATGGCTCACTTTGTCGCGTGCCACAAAACCGATGACGCAAGCAATGTGGCGGACTTGTATTTCCGGGAAATAGTTCGCTTACACGGAGTGCCAAAACTATCGTGTCGGATCGAGATTCCAAATTTCGAGTTACTTCGAATACTTTATGGAGGAAAGTCGGTACTAAACTCCTATTCAAGACTTCACATCACCCGCAAACCGACTTGATGCACCGAGGTAACTAATCGAACCTTGGGAGCATTATTACGAGGGTTGGTAAATAAAACTCAAAGATTGGGACGTTAAACTTGCTCATGCCGAATTCGCATACAACCGATCACCCGCTTATGCCACGGCCCATTCACCTTTGAGGTGGTATACGGATTAAATCCGCACTTACCATCGACTTGATTCCCGCCGAACAACGAATTGGTTCACAAGGACGCCAAGCAAAACTCAAATCCATGATAAAGTTACACGAAAAGATACGGAACGGATTAAAGAAGTAATGAAATGTACAAACTAAGTCGAACAAAAATAAAAAAACGAGATTATTTGATGTTGGCGACTTAGTTTGGATACATTTGAGAAAAGAAAGATTCCCGAGCAAACGGAAGAACAAATTGATGCCGAGAGCCGAAGGTCCATACAAGATTGTGGAAAAAGTGAACGACAACGCATACAAAGTCGAACTTCCGGGCGAATACGGAGTACACGCGACATTCAACATAGGTGATCTCTCACCTTATCTTGACGACGATGGCATTGCGTAACTGAGGTCAATTCCTTTCAAAGACGGAGGGAATGATACGATATCTAATATTCCATAAGAAACTCCGATAAAAATCGACATTCATGATGATGCATCGTTATACTTAGGAGAAAATGTTAAACGGCTTGGAGTTACGTTGTTAATCGGAATCGGAGTGACGAGAATTCGACGACGGATCGGGTCCGAAAGCATGATGGATCGCCATATCATGCTTGAAAGGGACATGTTTGGACTTCATATCTTGACAAGATAATGAAGTTATCTTCTCCTTCCCCACCATATACACATACGGCCGAAGCATGAAGATAGAGGGAAGACTTTCTTCTTCATGTCATTATCTCCCATATCTTGTTAAGGATCGGCCGATTTGGATGCTTGCAAAAAGGAAAGATTTGTGAAGACTTTGATCAAGAATCTCTCATGTCACCATCATGAAATCAAGACCAAGATTGCTTGGCATCTTCTTGTAATTTTCGGCCGAAAATGATGTGTTAGGAAGTTTCCTTTTTTTCGTTTTGTTGTATTTTCGTACGGTTGTAAACTACTATATATAGTAGTGTTCGTTGTACTTGTAATTCATCGAGAATCATAATAAACTTTGTATTTCCTTTGAAATATACGTTGAACGAGTTCGACAAACCTTAGTTATTGTTTCGACGAGTTTCGAGATTTTAACTTTAATCAATTCTCAAAAGGTCTTGGGAAAAGATTACCCTTTTATCGAGTTATAGGTCTAGTTCGATAAAAACACACCAAACTCCGTAATTCTTACTATATCACGGCCGAATTCCATAATATTCGTCCACCACCTTTGTAGTTTCGATCCATATTGTAAACATAATAATCTTCCGTTGTGTTTTATACGTATTACTTACGTAATTCGTATCAATGCATACGTAAAAGCTTCCTTAGACACAGACGTATTGTACCCGTATTCTACATAAAATGACCATTACTTTAAAGGAGTGTATCTAGCAAGAAAGATTTGAAAGGAGACTTTGAAGAAAGATAATTCAACCCCACAATTCTACTAGCCATTTCCTCACTCAAATTGTGTTCTCATTTGTCTTAAAGTGGATCTAGCAAGAAAGATTTGAAAGGAGACTTTGAAGAAAGATACATCAGCCTACAATTTCCATATAGTCGTGCACTCCATCATCAAAGTCATGAGTGTGATTAAAGTCTTCTCAAGAGTTTCTAGCATGAAAGATTTTGGCCCCTACCTCTCCATATGGCCGTTTCCATCTCCTCCCAAGTCATAGAAGTGTATCTTATTTTCCATGCTTTACTTCCTTTTCAAAGATTGTAATCTTTATTTTTATTTTTTTGCTTTAGTTTGAATTAGCTAAGTTACCACCTATTTAAGAGAATTTTCGTAGGTTGTATGGATCAGATTTTAATCCATCATAAACATATTGTTTTGCTTGAGTTTTATCAACTCTTGTGTTCGGTTTTGTTACTTTACAAGGCAACCTTCGTTCTTCACCCGAAGTGTTGTTTTCTCCCTGATTCTAAAGTTCTACGGACGTAGAATTATCAGCTTCTAGTTTTCTTTCTAGAGTTCACATTTTGCGATTCGTAGGGTTGAGGACCGATTATAATCCATCAACTTTACTTCCGTTGTTGCGTTTCATTTCAGCTCATTACAAATTAACCTACACTTCCGCACTCGTGATCGCTTATTGCAAAAAGGATCATATCGGATGTGGTTCATGGACCTCGTTTTGAATCGTTCGGTTTTATTCGATTGGGTTGTAAAGGCTGTTTTGAACCTATTTATTTTACTAGAAATATTTGTATCTAGGATGCAATTTTTCAAATGTAAAATTTATATGTAATGACGAAGACTGGAGAAAGATCCGTTCGAGAAGACGAATATTCAAGACCGAAGACTTGTAATTAGATTGCAATGTTTTTGTTCTAGGAACGGTCCATGAACTACATGTTTGTTTTTGGGAAAAGTCAATTGCAATAATATAATAAGAGTGGCAAAAAAGGCTGGTCAGTACCCCGGCAACCATATAGAATGGTGCTCCAAACAACATTACAAAGAGCAAGATCTAGCAATACATTGCCAACATAAGCAACAAAAAGCTACATAAGCTACAAATCTACAAGGATGAAGTACTACAAAGCTATCCTCTAAATGCGTCTAGCAGCCATAGTAGATAGAGAACGAGCGGGCCATCTCTGAGAAATAATGTCACGAACGAGATCGATCCCCTGAAAAGTAACCGAATGAGGATCTCGACGCCTATGACCAAATCTCCTCTCATTCCTCTCTTGCCAAATCAAATAGACCATAGAAGCTAGGAAGATACGGTAAGCTACGTTGACCACGTGCTTACCTCTCCACCTCCTAGCCGCCCACAACAACCTCGAGCTCCACACAGAGTGAGGCCAACTAAAGCGGGATGCCCTCCTAGCAATAGAAATACACCGACTAGAATAAGGGCACTGAAAGAATAGATGAGAATGAGACTCTAGTGCCATACCACATAGGACACAAATCCCATCAACCTGCTGAAGCCAAGGCTTATCCATAGTCGATAAACGCTCTTGTATATCCAACTAGAAGATGAAAGAGTGCCTAGGAATCTTCCCTGCACTGCAAGAGAGGGGCCCATAGAACAGGGATGAAAACCTCCGAGGAACCGAAGAGCGTAAGAGGATGAATACATACCCGAACTATGCGGCCTGTGATATGCAATCCTGACCCCCAACAATAGGTGGTAGAGCCGAAGTAATCAGCAGAATCTCAGGTCTATCGACCACCGGCCACTCCTAATAACCCTCATCAATAACCGTATCAAGCCTAGCACACACATCAATGCCGGTCCACAGAGGGGCTCTAGAAACAGAACGCCAATCACACCCATGGAATGCCAGGGGTCTTACCACAAAAAGAAAGACGATCCATCACCAATAGAATAATGAAATGTTCCCATAACTAGGGGACGCAGTTTCAGAAGCTGCTTCCAATACCAAGCTGAAGCAGAAGAAACATGAAGATCCTAGAAAGAAAACTGCTGCAACCTGAAGGTCCGAACCTGATACGAATTACGTATGAGAATGAACGTAAACTCGTATGGAATGCAGCGGAAATATAATTGATCCTCACAACACTCGTATATGTGTAACACTCGTAAGATATAACCGAAAGTAGGGCAATTCGGCTTACATAAACAAGAACAATATGAATGATTTATCAAACTAGACCTATAGTTTGATAAGATAATCTTTTCTCAAGACCTATTGAGAATCGATTTGATTAAAACTCGAAAACGCGTCGAATTATAACCTGATACGAATTCTCACTGGTTATGCGAATTCGCTATCGGTACAGCGGAAGGCTTCTTTGACGAGCGGAAACTATCAGCAAGAAACCTGCTGAATCGTGACAACCGCCGCTACATAAAGAATAATATCGATAATTGATGAAGACTGTAATTGATACAAAGAACAGGATAGAATTTCGCCAACCGAAAATGACTCAAATACCCACCTCCAAACAACGACACTAAACAAAGACGCTTTGGACGGAAACAAAGTTAAACAGAAATAAGTTCAAAGATCGAACAACACTTTGTACGAAATATTGAACAAGTATAAAATCGTATCGAAAAATAAATGTAATATCGAAACAAGATATGAATGATGTTTTATCAAATTAGACCTATAATTTGATAAAGTGATTTCTCCTCAAGACCTATTGAGAATCAATCGATTAGTATTCAAACGCGCCGAATAAAAACCAAGTTTTGATGAAAAGCATTCACCGTAAAAACACAAAGTGTTCTCAATCCTTCAACATTCAATCATCTTCATTACAACTCTATCGCCACCTTTATAGGCAAAAGCAAATTGACACGATAACTTAAACTAATACAAGCCGAGCTTAGAATAATAAAAGATAATAAAAAGGTTCTTCATGTCACTTGTTGACAAAAGTAAAAGTTGGGTCTTGTCTCCAAGTCGATGTTTGATACCGCCTTTTGCCAAGAATCACGCTTTTGTAAGAGAAAGTCAACATTCTTTTATTGTTTAATTGCCACTTGAATTTCCTCCTCCCCAAGATGCAAGTTGTCTTTAAGTTACCCCAATTCCGATTATCAATGTAACCTGTGCCTCGTTAGCCTCTCGCCAAGTACGCTGGAGTATGGTCGAGGTGTTTTATGTCAATTTACTGCCTTCTTCACTTGGAGTAGTCGGTTTCGTATCATTCCTCCTTCTTTAAAAGGAATTGTCCTCAATTCCGCAATCCCATTGTCGCCAAGGTAAGGGGATAGATCACCTACGTTGAAAGTAGCATGTACTCCGTAATCACCCTAAGTTCTAACTTGTAAGCATTGTCATTCACCTTCGCAATTATTTTAAATGGTCCTCACCTTGTGGCATTAACTTGTTCTTACGCTACTCTGAATCGCTCCTTCCTCAAATGTAACCAAACTAAATCTCCAACCTCGAATAGTCTCGGCCTTCTTTGCTTATTCGACTTCCTTTTGTATGCCTCGCTTATTTCCTTGATTCGATCCCGCACTGCTCGTAATTTCATCATTGATTTCACTTCGACTCCGCATCCTTATGCACTAATTCGTCACTTGGTAGTGGAATTAGATCTAGTGGTATGTAAGGATTCACCGTAAACTACTTCAAATGGAGAGTGTGCCGTGGCATGAGTAGAGATCGATTATAAGCAAACTCCGCATGTGCCGCTTTGATCCCACCTTTTGTGTTTTGTTCACCAAGCCTCGCAGCAATGGTCCCCGTTGTTCGATTCTACTTCGCTTGTCCGTCGGTTTGAGGATGATGCGAAGTACTAAACAATGCCTTGGTCCCCACCTTCCTCCATAATGTGTTCCAAAAGTAGCTTAGAAACTTTGAGTCCCGGTCCAAACAATAGTTTTCGAACTCCATGTAATCGCACCACCTCTCGAAAATACAAGTCAAGAACATTACTCGCATCATCGGTTTTGTGACAAGGAACAAAATGAGCCATCTTTGAAAACGATCGACAAGAACCATGATCGCATCCTTACCTCTTTGGGTTCGAGGTAAAGCCACAATGAAATCCATTGATACATCTTCCCACGGCCTCTCCGGATCGGTAAAGGTGTGTAGACTGTTTGAACGAACTCTTCGCAACATGGCACGTCACACATTTACTAATTATATTATGAACATCCCCGCATCCTTGGCCAATAAAAATGTTCTTTAAGCACCTCCAATGTCTTGGCCGAACCAAAGTGGCCACCAAACCTCCCCATGAGCCTCTCGAACCAAGAATTCTCGAATCGTGTGCCTTGGTAGACAAAGACGATTCCCCTTAAAAGAAAGCCCTCCGTATCAAAATTCTCCCACCGGCCAGTTTGCACCGACGAAGGTCTCGCCAAAATCCGCATCACCTTCGTAATACTCCTTTATCAGATCGAATCCAAGCAATCGAACATCAAGAGTGGCGAGTAAGGCATAACGCCTAGACAATGCATCCGCCACAATATTGCTCTTGCCATCCTTATACTTCGATGAGAAGTGAAATGATTGTAAGAATTCCACCCACTTCGCATGCCTGGGACTTAACTTGTGTTGTCCGTTAATATACTTCAAGGATTCATGGTCCGAGTGGATGATAAAATGCTTTGGTCAAGATAGTGACTCCAATGATCTAGAGACCTCACAATAGCATAAAACTCCTTGTCGTACGTACAATAATTCGACGAGCACCATTTAACTTCTCGGAAAAATAAGCAATAGGTCGCCTTCCCGAATGAGAACCGCCCAATGCCCACCCCGCTAGCATCACATTCCACCTCAAAGGGTTGCGAAAATCGGTAATGTTAAGATTGGTGCTTCGCACAACTTCGCCTTCAAATTTGCAAATGACTCCGAGCAGCTCGCCCTAATTAAACGTGCCCTCTTCAAACATTCGGTTATTGGGCTTGCAATGGTACAAGTCTCGAATGAATCTTCGTAAAATGAAGCTAGTCCATGGAACGATCTAACCTCCGTCACCGTAGTGGGAACCGGCCAGACTTAATTGCTTCGATCTTCGCTGATCGACCGACACTCCATCCCTTGAAACAATATAGCCAAGAAAGACTATACTTTCACCAAAAATGAGCACTTCTCCTTTTTCCATACAAATTGTGTTCTAAGGGTTTCAAGACTTGCCTCAAGTGTTCGAAATGTTCTTGCAAATGATCGGTCAGAGATCAAAATATCATCTAAGTATACAACCACAAATTTCCCTAAAAATGGCTTAAGTACCTCATTCATCAAGCGCATGAAAGTACTGTGCATTTGTAAGACCGAATGGCATAATACCATTCATACAAGCCCGTGTTTAGTTTTGAAGGCCGTCTTCCACTCATCTCCTTCCCACATTCGAACTGTGATAACCACTTCGTAGATCAACTTTTGAAAAGATCACCGATCCGTAATTCGCCCAACATGTCATCAAGCCTCGAATCGGAAATCGATACTTGATGGTTATGTTGTTCACCGCTCGATCACAATACACATCCTCCAAGATCCGTCCTTCTTTGGAACCAAGAATACTAACCGCACAAGGGCTTAAGCTTTCGAACATATCCACGATCCATCGCTTCTTCAATTTGGTTTTGTAATTCCTTCGCCTCCTCAGATTACATCTATAGGCAGCTTTGTTAGGCAACGACACACCCGGTATGAGGTCGATCGATGTTCAATCCCGCGAATTGGTGGTAAACCCGACGGTAATTCTTCGGGAAAACATCCGCAAATTCGCGTAATAAGACATCCATCCTTTCGCTCCGCACCACAATGTCACCATTCCGTGTCTCCTTCGTAACCAACAAGTACACACACTTGCCATCATTAATAGCATGTTCCACCTCCCGCTCGCTAGCAAACATGGCCAGCTTTGGTTTTTCACTCCTACTAGAACTCATAGAGTGAATAGCTTATGTGACATTGGTTTAAGCACAATCTTCTTGCCCTTATCCCGTAACTCGTACTCATTGCTTCTTCCTCGGTGTAAAACGTCCCTATCAAACATCCATGGTCTTCCCAACAAGACATGGCATGCATCCATCGAGTACATCACATAATACGTTGTCTTCATATGAACCCATGGCTAGTCCAATTCTCACTTGTTTAGTTACCCTTATTTTGCTCCCATCATCGAGCCAATGCAAAGTGTAAGGTTTAGGTGAGCCGTAGTGGTCAGCCCGAGTTTAGTCACCATCTCGCCGAAGCGACGTTGGTGCAACTCCTCCATCAACGATCAAACTACACCATTTATTTCCAACTTGACACTTCGTGTGAAATATTTGATTCCATTGCTCAATCATTCGATACAGCCTTTGGCTTGTAGCGTCGCAGAACTAACGCCGTGTCATAGCTTGGAGCATCGTAAGTCTCACATTCTTCTCCTTCTTCGTCCTTAATGTCGAAATCAAATACGCCACCCACCTTTCTTCCTCAACCAACAACTCGTCTCTGATCGTGATGCTTCCCTTAGTGTCACCACTGCTTGTTCGACAAGCATTTTGATAATGCCCAATCCTTGACATTTAAAACATCTCACTTTAGCCAAACTCGTCTCCTTCGGCACATAGGGTACAGCTTGCCTTAGCGGAATCGCAACAGAACCGAGTTTGCAATACTGCCTTAGCAAATTAACTAGATCCGACGCTGGTTTCCAAACTTGACTGAAACTCGGGTTTATACATCTTTATCCTGCTTTGAGCTTCTAACTTCACACATAACCCACATAAAGTATCAAGTCCTCGTATGGATATAGTTCCACCGAGTTAGCTATGCTTCGTTTAAGCCACGCAAGAATCGCGACATCTTCTGCTCCTCATTCTCCTCTATCTCTCCCATTAAGGTTAGATTCTCAAATTCCTCAATGTACTCATTGACATTTAACTTTCCCTCGCATGAGATCCGCAATCTTCCTGCATAAGGATAACCTGTGATGTTGGCACATATCTTTACGAAGTTTTCTTTTAATGACTCCCACGAACGGATCTTTTCTTTCCCCGCACGAGCTCTTCGTGTTTTCATTCCTTCGTACTAAAGTGAAGCTCCTTTCCCAACTTGAGAATTGCATACTTACACCTTTTCTCATCGTCAAGGTCTTTAAATTCGAACATACGATCAATTTTTCGCTCCCATTCCGTAAACTTGTGGTCGGTCCCTCCAACGAACTCCGAAGCTCGCTCACCTTGAACTCTTCGACATGGCGTGAGGGTCGTTCATAGTCACCACGCCTAGGTTGCCAACGCTGGTCGCGTTGTTCTGGTACGTCACGTAATGCGTCACGAAGTTTTGCCAAGAAATCAGCGTCGTTGAGGTCCATAATGCCAAAGATCAATAACTTGGGCTCCGATACCACTTATGATACGAATTCTCACTGGTTATGCGAATTCGCTATCGGTACAGCGGAAGGCTTCTTTGACGAGCGGAAAATATCAGCAAGAAACTGCCGAATCGTGACAACCGCCGCTACAAGAATAATACTGATAATTGATGAAGTCGGTAATTCGATACAGAACAGGATAGAATTTGGCCAACTGAAAATGACTAAATACCACCTCCAAACAAATGACACTCAAACAAGACGCTTTGACTAAACAAAGTTAAAACAGAAATAAGTTCAAAGATCGAACAACACTTTGTACGAAATATTGAACAAGTATAAAATCAGACGAAAAATAAACAGAATATCAAACAAGATATGAACAGATGTTTTATCAAATTAGACCTATAATTTGATAAAGTGATTTCTCCTCAAGACCTATTGAGAATCAATCGATTAGTATTCAAACGCGCCGAATAAAAACTAAGTTTTGATGAAACGATTCACCATAAAAACACAAAGTGTTCTCAATCCTTCAACATTCAATCATCTTCATTACAACTCTATCGCCACCTTTATAGGCAAAAGCAAATTGACACGATAACTTAAACTAATACAAGCCGAGCTTAGAATAATAAAAGATAATAAAAAGGTTCTTCATGTCACTTGTTGACAAAAGTAAAAGTTGGGTCTTGTCTCCAAGTTGAAGTTTGACACCCTCTTTTGCCAAGAATCCCGCCGCTTTTGTAAGAGAAAGCCGAACATTCTTTTATTGTTTAATTGCCACTTGAATTTCCTCCTCCCCAAGATGCAAGTTGTCTTTAAGTTACCCCAATTCCGATTATCAATGTAACTCCTGTGCCTCGTTTCGCTTCTCGCCCAAGTACGCTGGAGTATGGTCGAGGTGTTTTATGTCAATTCTTACTGCCTTCTTCACTGAGTAGTGTCAGATCATAACCAAGGTTTCGATGAAAAGCATTCACCAAGAAAACACAAGTGTATTCTTATTTCTTCAACATACAATATCCATAATGAAAGCATCAACAAGACTACTTATAGCATGGTAGTCTTCTTAGCAACTAAGGAATCAAACAAGATCACATGATCTTGAAATGAAAAACAAAACAACAAGATAAAATACAAGGGAATCAAATCAAAGGGAGGGAGAATCACACAACAAAATGAATATAAGACACCCCACATAACATGCAAGTCTAATCATGACATGTGAGGGGAGGAAAAACAACAAAAAATAAAAAAAATCAGCAATAATGGCATTTGCTGGTCTGTCGGGCACGGCCGCGGCGCGCATCTGGCCGGCAGGGACTCGACCGTGTCGCCTGGCACGGTCGGGTTGGTCGGACAGCGGGAATTGTACTATCCGGAAGAGTGTGACTCGGCCGTGTCGCCTGGCACGGTCGGGTTGTGTCGGCACGGGCCGTGGCCTGACGACACGGCCGGTTCGGCGCAGGAGATTTCATTATCCAGACACTGCACGGCCGTGTCGGATGACACGGCCGGATTCGGTCGGCAGCGGATCGGCCCGGCAGCAAGCGTGATCGCCGCCCGGCAGTGGTGGTCGGCACGATCGGCGCCCGGCAGTGGTGAATTTTCCGACCGGGTGATTTTTCCGGTTCGCCCATTTTCCGGCCGATTGTCGACCTTCCTAATAGATGACACGGGCCGTGTTATATGACACGGCCGAGACCGAGACTCCACGCCTTATGTCCGTTTCTCGCCTAAATACGTAGTAGCCCGTGCATGGCGTGTAGTAAGGTCATTTATATCGATCCTTACTTCGCCTTCTTTGTTCATATCAAATGATTCCGTATCATCTCCTCCTCCTTTAAAAGGAATTGTCCTCAATTCGAAATTCCGTCATCATCGATGTAAGGTGAGAGGTCCCCAACATTAAAGGTTGCATGAATCCCATAATCTCCCTAAGTTCTAATTTGTAAGCGTTGTCGCTCACTTTCGCGATTACTTTAAACGGTCCCTCCGCCGCGGCATTAATTTGTTCTTACGCTTATTTGGAAATCGCTCTTTTCTTAAATGCAACCAAACCAAATCACCAACTTCGAACAATCTCGGCCTTCTTTGTTTGTTCGACTTTCTTTTGTAAGCCTCGTTTATTTACTTGATTCGATTACGTACTTGCTCGTGTAATTTCATCATCGATTTCAATTTTGATTCCGCATCCTTGTGCACTAACTCGTCACTTGGCAATGGAATTAGATCTAACGGCATGTACGGGTTTAGTCCGTAAACTACTTCGAACGGGGAGTGTGCCGTGGCATGAGTAGGAGAACGATTATAAGCGAACTCCGCATGTGCAAGTTTCAAGTCCCAATCCTTCTGTGTCTTGCTCACAAGACCACGTAGTAATGTACCCAACGTTCGATTGGTCACCTCGGTTTGACCGTCCGTTTGTGGATGATGTGACGTGCTAAATAGTAGTTTGGTTCCCACCTTTCTCCACAAGGTGTTCATAAATAACTAAGGAATTTTGAGTCCCGATCCGAAACAATCGTTTTTGGAACCCCATGCAATCGTACGATTTCTCGGAAATACAAATCGGCGACGTTACTCGCGTCGTCTGTCTTGTGGCAAGCCACAAAGTGAGCCATCTTCGAAAATCGGTTTACGACAACCATAATAGCATCTCTCCCTCGTTGAGTACGAGGCAAAGCAATAATAAAATCCATTGAGACATCTTCCCACGGTCTTTCCGGAATCGGCAAAGGCACGTATGCTCCCGGTTTGAGTGAACTTTTAGCAATATGGCATGTCACACACTTATTAATTATGTCGTGTACATTCACTTGCATCTTCGGCCAATGAAAATGCTCTTTAAGGACCTCCAACGTTTTGGCCGAACCAAAATGACCGGCCAAGCCTCCACCGTGAGCTTCCCGAACTAATAATTCCCGAATCGGGTGTTTGGGTAAACATAGGCGATTCCCTTTTAAAAGGAATCCTTCTTGCAACGTAAACTCTCCAAACGAACCAAATTTACACCGAATGAAAACCTCACCAAAATCCACATCCCCATCATAATGCTCCTTCAATGCTTCGAACCCAAGCAACCGAATGTCAAGAGTAGAGAGCAAGGTATACCGTCTAGACAAAGCATCCGCCACAACGTTGCTCTTGCCATCTTTATACTTCGATGAAAAGTGGAATGATTGCAAGAATTCCACCCATTTAGCATGTCTCGGACTCAACTTTAGTTGGCCATTGATATATTTCAAGGACTCATGATCCGAATGTAGGATGAAATGTTTCGGCCGAAGGTAATGGCTCCAATGATCAAGATATCTCACAATGGCATAGAACTCCTTGTCATAAGTACAATAGTTGAGTCGAGCCCCACCCAATTTCTCCGAAAAGTAGGCAATTGGTCGCCTCCTCGACGAGGACCGCCCCAATACCCACTCCACTTGCGCCACATTCTACCTCGAAAGGTTGTGAAAAGTCGGGTAAAGCCAAGATAGGTGCTTCACACATTTTCGCCTTCAATTTTTCAAATGCCCTTGGGCAGCCCTGCTCCACATAAACGGTCCCTTTTTCAAGCATTCCGTTATCGGACTAGAAATGGTACTAAAGTCTCGTATGAACCTCCGATAAATGAAGCAAGTCCGTGAAAGGATCGGACTTCCGTGATGGTTTTGGGGGTAGGCCAAGATTTAATCGCCGATCTTGGTTTGATCAACCGATACCCTTCTTTAGAAATGATGTAGCCGAGAAAGGCTACACTCTCGACTAGAAACGAACACTTCTCCTTTTTCCCATAAAGTTTTTGATCCCTAAGGATTTCAAGACTTTCCTCAAGTGTCCGGTATGCTCTTGCAATGATCGACTATAAATCAAGATGTCGCCCAAGTATACGACGACAAATTTTCCCAAAACGGCTTAAGTACCTAATTCATTAATCGCATGAAAGTACTTGGCGATTTGTAAGGCCAAAGGGCATGACGAGCCATTCATATAATCCATGTTTTGTATTGAAAGCCGCCTTCCATTCGCTCCTTCCCTCATGCGAATTTGATGATAGCCGCTTCTCAAATCAACCTTCGAAAATCACCGAACCATGCAATTCGCCCAACATATCATCAAGTCTAGGAATTGGGAACCGATATTTGATGGTTATGTTGTTCACGGCTCTACTATCTATACACATCCGCCATGACCCATCCTTCTTTGGAACAAGTAAAACCGTAACCGCACAAGGGCTCAAACTTTCTCGAACGTACTCCGCAATTCATTAGCTCCTCGATTTTTTTTGCAACTCCTTTGTCTCCTCGGGTTACATCGATAGGCGGCCTTGTTAGGAGTGATGCACCCAGACAAGGTCGACTTGGTGTTCAATCCCACGTAAGGGTGGCAAACCCGCGGTAAGTCTTCCGAAGACATCCGCAAACTCTTGTAGCAAGGTATCGATATCTCTCTTGCCTTGCACAATCACGCCAACATCTCGTGTTTCTTTAATCATTAATAAATACACACGCCGCCATCACAATAGCGTGTCTTACCTCTTTCTCACTAGCAAACATAGTAAGCTTCGGTTTCTCCATTTGATTTGAACTCATCGATCGAATGGCTTGGGGTGCCATTGGTTTGAGCACAATCTTCTTGCCTTTATCCCGTAATTCATATTCACTCCTTCCTCGATGTAAAACATCTCTATCAAATAGCCACTGGCCGGCCCGTATATGTGGCATGCATCCATCGGAGTACATCACATAGTACGTTGTCACCATACGAACCCATAGTTAATCCGACCCGCATTTGTTTCAAACTTTCACCTTACTCCCATCATCGAGCCAATGTAACGCGTATGGTTTTGGATGAGTAGTAGTGATGAGTCCGAGCTTTGTCACCATCTCGCTTGAAGCAAAATTCGACAACTTCCTCCATCGATTATCAAACTACACCATTTATCTTTAATTTGACACTTGGTGTGGAATATTTGATCTCGTTACTTCGTGTCCTCGAAACCGCCTTGACTTGTAAAGTGCGAAGGACTAGACTCGTGTCATAGTCCGGAGCATTGTAAGCCTCACACTCCTCTTCTTCTTCGGCGTTTACGCCAAACACGCCGAGTCTTTCTTCTTCGCCCTCGCCAATAATTCTTCCCGACCTCAAGAGCCTCTCTTAGTGTCACCACCCGCTTGTTCTGACATGCATTTTGGTAATGGCGAATTCTTGACACTTGAAACATCGTACCTTCGCCAAACTTGTTTCTTTGGGTACGTAGGGAGTCTTAGGTGCCGTGACAGGACATGACTTGGTGTGGTGCTTTTAGTACCCGAACTCGAACCGCACTTGGATTCCCGAATTTGGAAGGAAATTCGGGTCTTAAAACTTCAATTTATTTTGGGCTTCTATCTTTATGCATAGTCCACATAAAGTATCAAATCTTCATATGGATATAACTCCACCGTGTTGGCTATGTTTTTATTTAAGCCACATAAAAACGGGACATCTTTTGCTCTTCGCTTTCTTCTAGCTCTCCCATCAAGACCAAACTTTCGAACTCTTCAATATATTCACCGACACTTAATTTGCCTTGCATGAAGTCGGCAATCTTCCGTATAAGGTTAACCGGTGTGATGTTGGCACATACCTCTTACGAAGTTTTCTTTTAAAGAATCCCACGAACGGATTTTTGCTTTTCCTCCCGAGTTCTTCGCCTTTACTCCTTCGAACCAAAGAGAAGCACCCTTCCCTAACTTGAGAATTGCATATTTGCAACGCTTCTCGTCGTTAAGGTCTTTGAATTCGAACATGCTCATTTTTCCGCTCCCACTCTAAATAAGCTTCGGATCGGTACTCCAACGAACTCCTAAGTTCGCTTACTTTAAACTCATCCGCATGGTGTATTTGACGTAAGGCCATCCCCGCGTCTTGCTTGCATACGTGGTTCCGGTAGACCGCTTAGTGCGTCCCGGAGTTTCATCAAGAAATCGGGATCGGAGAAATCCATAACAAGAATCAAGAGATAGTTTTGAACAAGAAATCTTCAATAAAATTGCGAAGGAAAAAGCCTTGGGCTCCGATGCCACTAATGATACGAATTACGTATGAGAATGAACGTAAACTCGTATGGAATGCAGCGGAAATATAATTGATCCTCACAACACTCGTATATGTGTAACACTCGTAAGATATAACCGAAAGTAGGGCAATTCGGCTTACCTAAACAAGAACAATATGAATGATTTATCAAACTAGACCTATAGTTTGATAAGATAATCTTTTCTCAAGACCTATTGAGAATCGATTTGATTAAAACTCGAAAACGCGTCGAATTATAACCAAGGTTTCGATGAAAAGCATTCACCAAGAAAACACAAGTGTATTCTTATTTCTTCAACAAACAATATCCATAATGAAAGCATCAACAAGACTACTTATAACATGGTAGTCTTCTTAGCAACTAAGGAATCAAACAAGATCACATGATCTTGAAATGAAAAACAAAACAACAAGATAAAATACAAGGGAATCAAATCAAAGGGAGGGGGAATCACACAACAAAATGAATATAAGACACCCCACATAACATGCAAGTCTAATCATGACATGTGAGGGGAGGAAAACAACAAAAATAAAAAAATCAGCAATAATGGCATTTGTCGGTTCTGTTTGACACGGCCCGTGCCGATCGGCACGGCCGCGGCGCGCATCCGGCCGGCAGGACTCGACCGTGTCGCCTGCACGGCCGGGTTGGTCGGACAAATGGAAATTGTACTATCCTAAGAGTGTGACTCACCGTGTCGCCCTGCACGGCCGGGTTGTGTCGGCACGGCCGTGGCTCTGGACGACACTGGCCGTTCGGTCAAGCGAGATTTCATTATCCAGACACTCGCACGGGCCGTGTCGGATGACACGCCGGATTCGGCGGCAGGATCGCCGCCCCGGCAGTGGTGAATTTTCCGGCGGTGGTGATTTTTCCTAGCTTCGTCCATTTTCCGGCCGATTGTCGACCTTCCGGCATAGCATGACACGGGCCGTGTTATATGACACGGCTGAGACCGAGACTCCACGTCTTCTGTCCGTTTTCTCGCCTAAATACGTAGTAGCCCATGCATGGCGTGTAGTAAGGTCATTTATATCGATCCTTACTTCGTCTTCTTCCTTCATATCAAATGATTCCGTATCAGAACCCAATTAACCCAAACAGACCGATTAGAGCCCGTGAGAAGAGCCCAAATATGGCGGGACATCAGAGCCATATTCTGGAGCCTCAACGGCATAATGCCATGGGCCCCATAATCCACATCCAAGCAAATCTTAGCCCAAGCCATCTTGGCATGGCCCGAATCATGAGAACCTCTCCATAGAAAATGCCTAATACGTTTCTCTATCAAAGAGAGGACGCCCTTAGGCAAAATAAAGATACCAGCCCAATAAATATGTAAAGAAGATAAGACAGAGCGAATAAGATGGCACCGACCTACCATTGAAAGAACAGTACTAGCCCACGTACTCAATCGACCATCAATCGTATCAATCAAAGGGGAACACATAGCTATCGTCAGCTTTGAAGAAATCAAGGGGACACCCAAATACCTCACAGGAAGCTGACCCAACTGAAACCCTAACAACTGTTGAAGCTGAACCCCCTGCACCTGAGCACTCGCTGATAGAAAGATGTTACTCTTACTCGGGTTGGCTGTAAGCCTTAAAAGGAGGCGAAGATCTCAATACTCTTCTTAAGAACACCAACATAGACCTCATCAGAATTATAGAAAAGGAGAAGATCATCACTAAATGCAAGCATGAAAGTGCGTGTAGCCTCACACTTCCAGTGGAATTTGAACTCCGGAGTCTGAGCAATCTCATGGGCGATAATACCATGGAGGACCTCCATAACAATAATAAATGGATACGGGTAAATAGGGTCACCCTGCCTCAGCCCCCTACGACCTCTAAAAATACCCTCAGCATCCCCATTCAAGGAGATCGAATATGCCGGAGTGGTGATACACTCTCTGACCCATGCAATAAACGTCTGATGAAAACCCATACATTGCAAAGCTAGCAAGAGAAAATCCCACTCAACAGTGTCGTAAGCTTTCATAAGGTCAACCTTAAAGACACATCGACTAGGCATCCCCCTCTGCCCATAACCATGAAGAAGCTCCTGGGCGAGAAGGATATTATCACTAATCCTTCTCCCATGAATAAAAGCTATCTGAGCCGGATCAATCAAAGAATCCAAGTTATCTCGCATACGATGGCCAATAATCTTAGAAATAGCCTTATATAAAAGGTTACAACAAGAAATCGGTCTAAAGTCTGACATGCTCCTTGGCAAAGCAACTTTTGGAACAAGACATATGAGAGTAGTATTGATCTGCCTAATGAACTGACCCGTGGCGAAAAAATGTTTAATAGCATAAGTTATCTCATCTCACCCCCAATACCGCCACGCCTACGATAAAAAGCATCATTAAACCCATCATGGCCTGGGGCCGTATTCACATCGAACCCAAAGAAAACAGCACGTACCTCCTCATCAGTAACCGACCTGATTATGTGTAAAGCAGCATCAGGAGGAAGAGAAGAGGTGACAAAGGGTCTCACCTGATTGTACGAGATAGGCTGAACCCGATCCGAAGAACCCAACACCTCTTATAAAACCCTACAACCTCATCCATAATGGTCGATCTCACACCATGACATCCTCGAATCGCCCCTAAAATACGCGAACGAGCCCTCCTAGAGGCGACCCTCCGAAAGAAAAAAGCAAAACACTGGTCCCATCCTTGAGCCAAGCCAGCTTGGCCCATTGCCTGAGCGAAGACTTCTCCTAGGAAACAGCGGAAGAGAAAATCCATCTACAACACCCTTCCAACTGTCTGACAAAGGTAACTCTCTAAGGATAGACTGGGCAGCAGATAGGAAGGATGACGCCAAAGCCACATTCATATCCAAGTCCTATTTCCTCTTCCTCATAGCGCGAAAAACAGGCTTCAAGGCATCTAACTTCCGGCAAATCGCATAGAAATGGGCTCCCACAATAAGATGCTGCCAAGTATCGTAGACAGCAGGAAAAAAATCCTCAGAATCTGCCAGAAAGTTATCAAACCTGAACATCTTACCCCTACGCCGAGGCAAACTATCAATACCAAAGATCAACGGGCTGTGATCAAAGGTCCGAGGCAAATTGCAAGTATAGGAGCAGTCAGAATGATTAATAAACCACTGTGGATTACCCAGGACTCTATCTAGCCATTTCCACAAGGATCTAGGAGAAGGGCTCTTATTATGCTAGGAAAACTAGGAGCCCAACATCGGAAGCATCTCGAGATCAGCACGCTGACAAGACTCTCTGAACTCCAACAAAGGAAGCTCATCATCATGATGAATAGTCTCACCGCGTAAGATCTCACTACAATAAAAAACAACATTAAAGTCACCCATAACCACCCAAGGCTCGCTAGCATGTAAAACAGAGAAGTCAGTCAAGTACTGCCAAAGTAATCTTCTCTGAATATCATCATTAGAACCATATGTAAAAGTAACTAGGATACTGGACAAGTCGATAAGAGAACTAATCCGGCAGTGAATAAACTGTGGATCAATAGCAATAATATCAACATCAACAATGCTGGTATCCCAACCCAGCCAGATCCGCTTACCCGGCCCGTTCCCATAATAAAAAAACCACTGCAAAGAAGAATTAACCAGGGAAGCAATATGCCTAGAGTTACCATCCGAGACTTTCATCTCTAGTAAAGCTACACAGCAAAGAATAAAGGAAGCAATTACCTCCTGGACCGAGTTCTGATGATCCGAACGGTGTAGGCCACGCACATTCTACACAGCAAAAGGAATCATCTAACACCCTCAGAAAGGACTGCTTCGGAATTAGGGCCCATAGAAGAAGAAACAGAAAGAACATCCACAACCTTAGTAACATTCACTACACCACAGATTACCTATTGCAACCACATTTCTAAAAATTGTTAAAAACCATTGCCATTGAGAAACCAAATCACATAAATTGCAATGCTTTTGAAAAGCATTGCAATTCCATTGAAAAAAATCTAAGAAAGTTAAAAACATTCATTCTATTGCAATACTTTTTTAAAATCGTTGCAGTATCTATTCATTTTGGGGGCAAATGTTGGCGGGCTTGTAAAATGTGAGCCGGATTTCTTGCGAGGCTTACAAAAAATAACAAAAGAAAAAAGAAAAGAAAAAACAAAAGCCACAACCCACACGGCACAACACAACACAAACACACGCAGACAAAATTCAACTCGAATAATCAAGCTCGAAGAGGGTAAATCAAGCTCAAAGAAGATTAAAGCTCGATAAAGGTAAATCATCGATCCGAAATCCTTTTTGTTTTTTTTTGTAGTTTTGAATCGAGTTTCTTACATGCCCAATGCTTCTTCCTTCTTCTTATATTGCTCTATTTTTGTGTTCTTAATTAGGGTTCCTATGTTTCTTGTGTAAATTCGAACTATGTAATCGAGTTGTCTTGGGGTTTATGTTTGTTTGTTTGTAATTGGGGGTTTATTTTTGTTTAATTTAAATTTTTAATTTGATTTTAATTTTGATCTCTCTCCCTATCTCCGTCTCTCTCAAAACCATCGGTAAAAGCTGTGCTGATTTGTGTTCGTTGAACATTTCGAACCTGAATAACTTGACTGATTTGGGGTTGGAGTATCTTGCCAATGGTTGTAGATTAATTCAAATGCTCAAACTTCGCCGCAATGAATTCAGGTTTCTATCAAGCCAAACATAATTCCTACATTACGTCTTTTGATTCCATTTGTTTGTTATCTAGCAATTGTTAGGTTTTTGGCATCTCTTCTTTTTATCAATAATTGGATAATGGTTAATCTTCTGCATCTAGTGAAGAAGTCAGCGGTAATTCTAGAAAGCTATGGAGAGTCTCTGTTGGAACTTTTACTGAATCATATGGCAATAGTATTCTTAAGTGAGAACTCAACCCTCCTAAGTCTGAGCTTCTTAGGAAGAGAAGGATCAATTATACTCTATTTTAGTTCATGTTTTCACATCACCTCATTCTTTCTTGAATTCATGTGTTTCTCATAATTATGTGTAGGAGATTTTATTGTTTTTCCCCCTTTTTTCCAATGATTGAATGTAATCACTATATGTGTTTCTATTTTTGCTGATCACCACTGGATTTTGAAGGACACTCGAATCTGCTTGTGAGGATAATTGGGTCGAACTTTACTCCGATTCTGGAATGTATATCTAGATCTGCTTGAACCTGAGGATATGTTCTTGCGGTACTCACCTCTCCCACTTTGCACAGAAGAACATGCCTAGAACTCCGACGATGCGTCTATGTAGAGTATTACAGTATTCTTCACAGATAGATTATTTCTATTAAAATTATTGATTATCTTCATTATCATAGTCTACAAAGTAACATATAAACACACTTCCCCTCTTGATTTCATGATATATATATATATATGGTATATAAATATATGGATACTTGTAATATTGGCAGGGTGAAGGTTTTAATGGCATTGATGCACGTAACAGTGGTGATGAGGACGAGAAGAACTAGGGGAAGTACTTGAACTGAACTTTGCAGCTCATGGACCAAATTGGATGGTTGGTAGGAGTGGCAGAACAAGGAAAAGCAAGAAAGATATGTCGAGGATACGTGGCAGAAGGAGTGGCTAGATATGGATGGTAGTAGCTTTTTTTCGGTCTTGGTTATCCACATTTGCTTGTTGTTGGGGTTTGCTTTTGCTGATCATCCTTATGCTAACTTTGAGTTTGTGGTTTCATACATTACTGCTTCTCCACTTGGTGTCCCCCAGCAGGTGTATATATATATATATATATATATATATATTGTGAATCTCCTTTTCATTCTGCATTTCTCATCCAATTCTGGTGTCTAACTTTTGAATTCGCGATGTGGGACTGCTTGTGATTTATTTTCTGCTAATGAGGTTGGCTTTCGATTCGTGAAAGTTCGAATCTTTAGCTCCAGATCTAGAAATGTGGTTTAAAGATTTGAAACTTATATATACTGCTTCATCTTCATATCAAATTTTTTGTGTATATGTGTATACTTCAGGTGATTGCTATAAATGGAAAGTTTCCAGGTCCCACTATGAAAGTGACCACTAACAACAATGTTGTTGTCAATGTGAGAAACAAATTAGACGAAGACATCTTAATCCAATGGTAATATTTTTCTTCATAGTGTGTGTTTCTTTTAGATTTTGTGAGAAGAAAAGAATTGCTGATAAAAGATTACTGTATTTCTTTTTATTTCTATTTCCCTTTTTGAGTGAGTCAGGTCAGGTATACAGCAGAGGAGGTGTTCAAAAGCTAATACCATCCATATCTAGCCACTCCTTGGCAGAACAAGGAAAAGCAAGAAAGAAATGTAAAAGAATTGTGTGCTACTACTTCTGTCGAGGACAGAGATGAGACAGATGCATATGGGGAGGAAGAGGAAGCAGGGCCATGACGACTCATGTTTATATAATGTTTAACACTGAATTTGGTCTATATGTATTACTAAGTTAGATTGTGTTACTTGAACTTAGTTATTTTTGCTTGAACTTGGTCATTTTCTTGAACTTAGTTATTTTGCTTGAACTTGGTAATTTTCCTCAACTTGTTTGAGTGATTTGTGTATTGATATTGGAACAGCGGGAATATTTTTGGTTAGATTGATGTTATGATATACCAATTAAAATTGGTGGTGGTTTATGAAATAAGACCATGCCCGTTTTTATTCAGCGTTGCAATAGTAACTTAAATGTTGTCATATATATCATATTCGTTAATAAAATTGATTGCATTTGATTCAAAATAAGTTGCAATTGGGCATATATATGTTGCCTTAGGGCAACCTGAGTCCATGTATTGCAACAATTAACACAAAAAATCATTGCAAAAAATGGTTGCCATTGATAGTCCAAGATATTGCAATGGTGTTAAATTTGTTGCTATAGCCATTAAATCGTTGCCATATACAATATTTGCAACGATAAAAAGGCGTTACAATATGGTACAAAATTCGTTGCCATAAGGGCCCTATGGCAACCAGAGCAAAGTGCACGTTTAATTTTTTAATAATCGTTGCCATATACCCTATTGCAATGAATTTAGGGCATATTGAAACGTATTTTACACGTTGTATACAATCTATGGTGTAGTGATCATCCACCAAGTCACCATCAAAGCCAGCAAGAACCTCAAACCTGTTAGGTGAGGTCACCAAAGCCCCCGAACCAGAGTGACCCGGGGACAAGACAGGCGAACTAGTAGTAACCGTAGAGTACGAAGGGATACAACTAAGCCACGATATATCTAAACCCGAACCACAATCAGAAGACTCGACAGCTAACTGAGCAGAAACAACCACCTCTCGCAAACTCAAACTGACAGTCGGCGTGACCACCGCCTGTGTGATGCACCCGGAAGAAAGCAAGCAAGAAGACAAAGAAGACCCCTGAGGCTGAGAGGTCTTCGCAATATAAACACCAACATGCTTGTTTGGTTCCTGAACCAAGCGAGAAGACAAAGAAGGCCCTTGCAGCTGAGAGGTCTTCGCAACATAAACACCCACCTGCTTGATCGGTTTAGGAACAATAGACTGTTGCTTATGATACGATATCAAATATTCCAATCGAAGAAGCTCCAATAAAAATCGACATCCACGACGATACAAATTCGCATGGCCATGCATCATTATACTTGGGAGAAAAGAACACGCGGATTGGAGTTACGTTGTTAATCGGAACTGGAGTAACGTAAAACTTGACGACGGGATCGGTCCAAAAGCATGGAAATTCGGCCAAATCATGCTTGAAAGGGACCCTTACTTGTCTTCATATCTTTCACAAGATAGTGAAGATATCCTCCTTCCCCACCTTACTACAAATCGGCCAAGACATAATATTTGATGAAGACTTTCATCAAAGATTTCCTTCATGTCATAGTCCTTCATGTCATAGTCACCATAATAATTCCAAAAGGCTTGATATCATATCTTCACAAAATCTTCTTGATCCTCCTTGGATGGTTCGCCGATTTGTATAATTGCTAGGAAGTTTCATTTTCTTGTTTTGTTGTATTTTCTTATGGTTGGAAACTACTATATATAGTAGTACTTGTTATATTTGTAAGCATCTTGAAAGTCAATAAACCTTGTATTTCTTTGAAATATACGTTGAACGAGTTCAACAAAACTTTAGTTATTGTTTCGACGCGTCTCGAGATTTTAACTTGATCAATTCTCAATAGGTCTTGAGAAGAGATTATCTTTATCGAGTTATAGGTCTAATTCGATAAAACACACCCAAATCCATATATCATACTACTTCACGGCCGAACCCACTAAAATTCGGCCACCACCTTGTAATTTTGATTGATACTTTGATACTTGTCAAGACGTAATAATCTTCCGTTGTATTTCATACGCATTACGCACACTTACATACGTAATTCGTATCATAAGTGGTATCAGAGACATTTGTCTCATGGTTCTCGACGTTACTCAAGAAGATGGCATTCACCGATGAAGAAGTAGCACAACTACGTGACGTTCTTCGCGGCTTACCGGAGCCCAGAATCCATGCACGACGAGGATACGACACCATGCATGCACCACGACATGCTGATGAATACAAGACAAGCGAACTTCCGGAGTTCGTAGGCGGCACCGATCCCGAGGCTTATTTGGAGTGGGAAAGGAAAATTGAACGAATGTTTGAGTTCAAGGATCTCAATGACGAGGTACGATGCAAGTACGCGATTCTCAAACTTGGAAAGGGAGCTTCCCTTTGGTTTGAGCGAATGAAGACACAACGAGTTCGTGGCTTGGAAGGAGAAGATACGTCGTGGGATTCTCTAAAAAGAAACTATGAAAAAGATATGTCCCGGCTACACACAAGTTAAGTTTGTATCGAAAAATTTCTGACCTCACGCAAGGAAAGCTAAGTGTCGAGGAGTACATCGAGGAGTTTGAAAACTTATCCTTGATGGGAGAACTTGAAGAAAGCGAAGAATTACGGATGTCCCGTTTCCTACGAGGTTTGAATAAAAATATTGCTAATTCCGTGGAACTCTACCCCTATTCCGACTTTGATACTTTATGCGGACTTTGCATAAAGTTGGAAAATCAAAACAAGACAAAACTTTCTAAACCCGAATTCCCATCTAAATACGGAAATACCAACTTTGGCGCGAGTTCTAGCTCGTTTCCAAAATCACCACAAGTCCACCGTTACTACCATTCCAAAAACTCCTATCACACCAAAAGAAACAAGCCTATCTAAAGTCCGGTGTTTCAAATGTCAAGGATTTGGACACTATCAAAGTGCTTGTCCAAATCGGAGAATAGTGACGTTACGAGAAGCCATAGCCGTCCGAGAAGAATTACTAGCCGAAGAAGAAAGAATTGGAGACGTCTTTAACTTGGAAGCCGACGAAGAAGAAGAAGATTGCGGGGCATACGATGCCCCGAACTATGACACGAACCTCGTCCTTCGCATGTTACAAACGAAGGCGGCCCCGAGTGACATAGAACAACGAGACCAAATCTTTCACATGAAGTGTCGTGTCGGAGAGAAATGGTGTAGCTTGATCATTGACGGTGGAAGTTGTACAAACGTGGCATCAAGCGAGATGGTCTCGAAGCTCGAATTAATCACCACGGCTCATCCAAAGCCGTATGCACTCCATTGGCTCGATGATGGAAATAAGGTGAAAGTATCAAGACAAGTGAAGGTCGGACTCACCATGGGTTCGTATGGTGATGATATTACATGCGATGTACTACCGATGGACGCATGTCACGTATTGTTGGGAAGACCTTGGTTATTTGATCGGGACGTACTACATCGAGGGAGGAGCAACGAGTATGAGTTACGTGACAAAGGTAAAAAAATTGTTCTTAAACCTATGTCACCTCAAGCTATCCGAACAATGAGTTCAAAAAAAGTCGAAGGGCCGAAACTTACGATGCTTGCAAACGAAAAAGAAGTCGAACACGCCATTGACGATGGCGAACGTGTTTATTTAATGATGATCAAAGAAATCCGAAACCTTGCCACCAAATCACACCACGAAGAAGAGATAGATACACTATTACACGAGTTCGCAGATGTATTTCCCGAAGACTTGCCGGTAGGATTACCACCTATCCGCGGAATCGAACACCAAATTGATCTTGTACCAGGAGCTCCATTACCGAACAAAGCGGCGTATCGTTGTAATCCCGACGAAACCAAAGAGCTACAACGTCAAATTGATGAACTCATCAGTCACGGATATGTCCGAGAAAGTTTAAGTCCGTGTGCGGTTCCAGTCCTACTTGTACCAAAAAAAGACGGATCATGGCGAATGTGTATTGACAGTAGAGCCGTGAATAACATCACCGTCAAGTATCGGTTCCCCATCCCGAGACTAGACGACGTGTTAGACGAGTTACATGGCTCAGTTATATTTTCAAAAGTTGATTTACGGAGCGGATACCATCAAATTCGCATGCGAGAGGGAGACGAATGGAAGACGGCATTTAAAACAAAGAATGGACTTTACGAATGGGTTGTGATGCCATTCGGCCTCACTAATGCCCCGAGCACTTTCATGAGATTGATGAACGAGGTTCTCAAACCTTTCTTGGGAAAGTTTGTTGTCATATACTTAGACGACATTTTGATCTACAGTCGATCCTTAGAGGAACATCTCGAACATTTGCGGCACGTGTTTGAAACTCTAAGGAAACAGAAACTTTATGGAAAGCGGGAGAAGTGTACTTTCCTAGTCGAGAGTCTTGTCTTTCTCGGCTATGTCGTTTCTAAAGAAGGAGTTTCGGTGGACCAAGAGAAGATCGCGGAAATCAAGTCTTGGCCGACACCAAAAACAATCACGGAGGTACGATCATTTCATGGCCTCGCTTCTTTTTACCGACGATTCATACGGGACTTTAGCACCATCTCCAGTCCGATCACGGAGTGTCTTAAAAAAGGAACCTTTGCATGGAACGAAGCGGCTCAAAAGGCTTTTGAAAAATTAAAAGGAAAGTTATGTGAAGCACCAATTTTAACGTTACCCGATTTTTCACAACCATTTGAGGTGGAATGCGACGCTAGTGGAGTTGGAATCAGGGTAGTACTTATTCAAGGAGGCCGCCCCATCGCCTATTTTTCGGAGAAATTAAGTGGCGCCCGAGTTAATTATTGTACTTACGACAAGGAGTTCTATGCTATCGTGAGAGCACTCGATCATTGGAGTCACTATTTACGTTCGAAACATTTCGTGTTACATTCGGATCACGAGTCGTTGAAATACATCAACGGGCAAAGCAAGCTAAGTCCGAGGCATGCAAAATGGGTGGAATTTTTACAATCTTTTCACTTTTCATCCAAGTACAAAGACGGTAAGAGTAATATAGAGGCGGATGCACTATCAAGACGGTATGCCTTACTGTCGATTCTAGATGTTCGTTTGTTGGGGTTCGAGATGATTTGGACTTCGGAGAAATGTTTACCCGTTGTAAAACGGGCCCGTACGAAGAATTTGTTTTACAGGATGGCTTTCTTTTCAAAGGAAATAAATTATGTGTGCCGAGACATACAATTCGGGAATTACTAGTTCAGGAGGCGCACGGAGGAGGACTAGCCGGTCATTTCGGCTCGGCTAAGACCGTAGAGGTGCTAAAAGCCAAAGATGTATGGTGACGTGAGCACAATCGTGAGTAAATGCGTCACTTGTCACATGATGAAAAGTTCGTTCAAGCCAAGTACATACATGCCGTTGCCAATACCTTTACGACCATGGGAGGATGTCTCGATGGATTTTATTGTTGCTTTACCTCGTACTCAATGGGGCAAAGACTCGATCATGGTAGTCGTCGACCGTTTTTCGAAAATGGCTCACTTTATAGCATGCCACAAAACCGATGATGCAAGCAATGTGGCGGACTTATACTTCCGGGAAGTAGTTCGTTTACACGGAGTTCCAAAAACTATCGTGTCGGATCGAGATTCTAAATTTCTGAGTTACTTCTGGAATACTTTATGGAGAAAAGTGGGTACTAAACTCCTATTCAGCACTTCACATCACCCACAAACCGATGGACAAACCGAAGTGACTAATCGAACCTTGGGAGCATTATTGCGAGGATTGGTGAATAAAACACAAAAGGATTGGGACGTTAAACTTGCACATGCGGAATTCGCATACAACCGATCACCCGGCTTCGCCACGGCCCATTCACCTTTTGAAGTAGTATACGGAATAAATCCGCACATGCCATTGGATTTGATTCCATTGCCGAGCGACGAATTGGTTCACAAAGACGCAGAATCAAAACTCAAGTCAATGATGAAGTTACATGAAAAGGTACGAGAGCGGATTAAAGAAGTGAATGAAATTTACAAATGGAAGTCGAACAAAAATAAAAAAACGAGATTATTTGAGGTTGGCGACTTAGTTTGGATACATTTGAGGAATGAACGATTCCCAAGCAAACGCAAGAACAAATTAATGCCAAGAGCCGAAGGTCCGTACAAAATTGTGGGAAAAGTGAACGACAACGCCTACAAAGTAGAACTTCCGGGCGATTACGGAGTACACGCGACTTTCAACGCAGGTGATCTCTCGCCTTACCTTAACGACGATGGCATTACGGAATTGAGGTCAATTCCTTTCAAAGAGGGAGGGAATGATACGATATCAAATATTCCAATCGAAGAAGCTCCAATAAAAATCGACATCCACGACGATACAAATTCGCATGGCCATGCATCATTATACTTAGGAGAAAAGAACACGCGGATTGGAGTTACGTTGTTAATCGGAACCGGAGTAACGTAAAACTTGACGACGGGATCGGTCCAAAAGCATGGAAATTCGGCCAAATCATGCTTGAAAGGGACCCTTACTTGTCTTCATATCTTTCACAAGATAGTGAAGATATCCTCCTTCCCCACCTTACTACAAATCGGCCAAGACATAATATTTGATGAAGACTTTTATCAAAGATTTCCTTCATGTCATAGTCCTTCATGTCATAGTCACCATAATAATTCCAAAAGGCTTGATATCATATCTTCACAAAATCTTCTTGATCCCCTCCTTGGATGGTTCGGCCGATTTGTATAATTGCTAGGAAGTTTCGTTTTCTTGTTTTATTGTATTTTCTTATGGTTGGAAACTACTATATATAGTAGTACTTGTTTTATTTGTAAGCATCTTGAAAGTCAATAAACCTTGTATTTCTTTGAAATATACGTTGAACGAGTTCAACAAAACTTTAGTTATTGTTTCGACGCGTCTCGAGATTTTAACTTGATCAATTCTCAATAGGTCTTGAGAAGAGATTATCTTTATCGAGTTATAGGTCTAATTCGATAAAACACACCCAAATCCATATATCATACTACTTCACGGCCGAACCCACTAAAATTCGGCCACCACCTTGTAATTCTGATTGATACTTTGATACTTGTCAAGACGTAATAATCTTCCGTTGTATTTCATACGCATTACGCACACTTACATACGTAATTCGTATCAGCTTACGCGGACACACCTGATCACGGTGCCCAAACACCCTACAATCACCACAACGATGGGGCAGCCACTCGTACTCGACAACAATCTTATGCAAACCAGGGCGTTCTCCACCACAAGATGGGAGAACCATGAGAAAAGAGTGGATCGGGCTAGTATTAGCATCTAACATGACACAAACCCTAGCGTAATCCAATTTCAAGCAGTTTCTAGTAAACACATCAGCGAACAGAGGTTCCCCAATAGTGTTGGCAGTAATACTAAGACCCTCATCGGTCCAATACTCCACGGGGACATTACGAAGTTTCACCCAAATAGGAACCCATTTAGTTTGGACCTTCTGTAGAGGCATACCAAACTTCCATCGTGAAAGAAAAATAGATTATCCCTGTAGCAACCAAGACCCACCCTCGAGAGCCTCGGTCAAATGCTTATCACAATCGAATTTAAAGAAATAGAAACCCCCAGATGAAGAAATCACATCCTGGAGGCCCTTCCAAGCCGACATAAAGTAGTTCTTAATATGGTTGAGGAATGGATCTTTCCCCAAAAAGTACCCAACAAGGGTAGATTGCCACTTTCTAGCACCTTCGATCCCTACTTTAGCAGACAGTTTCACAAGAATCTCACCATTGTGAATATCTAGTTTAACATATTTGAGACCCAGGTTCTTAACAAAATTTTTCCCTACCAAAACAGAGGGTAGAGCCAGACCAGACGACATATGAACCAGAAACGAGCCAAAGTTCAACGAATCTAGTAAGTCTGAACCACTAATACCTTTCCCTTTATCAGTCTTAGGAACACAAATATTATTAGGCACATTATTATCAATTGACAATATGTGCCCAACATTAAACGAATCAATTCCTAAACTAGCAGAAGTATCAATAACATTGCAATCAGGACTAGAAGAAAGAGCATTTCCATTATTAGAATGAGCATATCCTTTACTAGCAGAAGAACTACAATCATTACTGTCATTACAAGCAATTTCCACATTTTCCACATTACAACAAGAACTAAGAAACTCATCAGGCCTCACACCAATAACACTGCCTAAACAAATAGCATGGGCCAAACCCATACCCACAGCTGATTGATCCACTGAACTCATGGGTTCAAGGTCCGGGTCGGAAACCGGGCCAGAAGAGTGGCCTGGAACTGGGCCCAGATTATATCTGGGCTTCAGAATGAGACTAGGAGCTCCCGTCAGCACACCCAGGAGAATTCCACCGTTGTCGGCAGCCACAAGCAAATAGATTGCGTCAATTTTATGGTTTAGCTAGTCCAGCTCAAATTTACTTAACACTTTTGCCTCCAAATCTGGAAATCCCAGAACAGCGAATGGTTTTAAAACCAGGCCGGCCGCCGCGACCGGCGAAGATACCGATGACATTAACCCGCAAGAAGTGGAAGAGGATGACGACATACCCCCCTGCAACACAACGCAACAAAACCAGCAAAGCCTCGACCAGAACAGATTGGGAATCCAAACATAAATTCGAGAGGAACTCGAACCCAAACAAATCAAACAACAATAAATCCGTAGTGATGACCAGGGCCAACCTATTGCGGTCGCGAAACCACAGCTTCCGACAACAATAGCGAACCGCAGCACCCTAGGA
The DNA here is from genome assembly GCA_033398695.1 of Orobanche coerulescens. Taxonomy (NCBI): domain Eukaryota; kingdom Viridiplantae; phylum Streptophyta; class Magnoliopsida; order Lamiales; family Orobanchaceae; genus Orobanche; species Orobanche coerulescens. Next base: position 100,500,033 of record CM065804.1, on the reverse strand, counting down.
CTCCGACAATCTCAAATCGCACAGAATAAAAAAAATAGGATAAATCCGACTGAAAATATCAATAGCAAGATAATGAATTCCCGAAACAAATTTGTTAAAGCAATATCTCTGGATGTAAAACAAGATTAGGATAGGGGTAGAAGATTGCATGAACTACAAGATGGTTGCAAATAGGTTGTGAATGTTTTATTCATATGGTATGAATGCAACAAACGCGCTTAAATGAATTAATGTGCAAAGTGTAACATTAATCGCGAAAATTCTCACATGACAAATTATTAAATTTAAAAGGTTTCAAGATTTTCCTTCCCTCCATCGAGCTTTCGGAAAATTGAAATCGAAACCGGATGTGCTATGCTTCCGAGTTATCGGGGTAGTCGTTCGGGGAGGATCGATAAACTACCTAGAGCGCATTGGATGCCTTCGGTTGGAGCAAATTTTATCCCTAGAAACCTATTCAGTTGCTGGATAAGATTCAATTGTGAGACTGATTTGCGTCGATGGTATAAACTTAACTTGTTCACGAACCATAGAAACGATAGCTCGGTTAAGTGAGATAAAATCTGCCTAGCAGAAGTCATTTTCTCATAAGCTCTCTGAAGCTTATTAGACATAGAAGCCATCATATAGGCACGAAATTCTATGTCATCCTTAACCCACTTTTCGTGGTTTTCAATTTCTTCCTGATTGACTCTAGTCCGCACCTGAGGCGCCGGAATATCCATCTCCAAGATGTATCCCAGTGCCTCTATACTAAGGACAATCACAAAGTTAGGGGCAATTAATATGTTCTTTTCGAGTAGTATAGCGAGTGGGTTCATTGTCATATTGAGAGTTGATGTTTGTTTGCATTAAGTACGACAGATTTATTAGTGACTCGTTCAATTATGATCTGAATATAGAATTAAGGTATTTTCTATTCTTTTAACCCAGTTCCCACTATTTTTATAGGAATAACACAGTCCCCTGTGAAATCCAGAAGTATTGTTCGCTTTATTTCATAGTGGTGATTGAGTTCTTTATAAATTTCAATAGAGGGCAACCGAACAGGTTTCTAGTCTATTAATCTTCATAAAGAGGTGTCCAACACCAACCCATCCAATAGATGATTCGTTCTTCTTTTTCCCCTTATTCACTCCCCTCAACCTTTACGGTTTCTATTGTTCGTGAACAAGTTAAGTTTATACCATCGACGCAAATTAGTTTCACAATTGAATCTTATCCAGCAACCGAACAGGTTTCTAGGGATAAAATTTGCTCCAACCGAAGGCATTAAATGCGCTCTCGGCAATTTATCGACCATCCCCAAATGACTACCCCGATAACTCAGAAGCATAACACATCCGGTTTGGATTTCAATTTTCCAAAAGCTCGATGGAGGGAAGGAAAACCTTGAAACCTTTTAAACTTAATAATTTGTCGTGGGAGAATTTTCGCGATTAATGTTACACTTTGCACATTAATTCATTTAAGCGCGTTTGTAGCATTCATACCATATGAATAAATATTTACAACCTAGTTGCTACCAACATGTAGTTCATGTCCGCCTCCAAGACGTATCCCAGTGCCTCTATACTGAGGACTATCATCAGGTTGTGGAGCCAGTCCACAAAGTTAGGGCCAATTAAGGTGTTCTTTTCGAGTAGTATCGCGAGTGGGTTCATTGTCATATTGAGAGTTGATGTTTGTCTGCATTAAGTACGACAGATTTATTAGTGACTCGTTCAATTATGATCTGAGTATAGAATTAAGGTCTTTTCTATTCTTTTAACACAGCTCCCACTATTTTTATCAGAATAACACACTCCCATGTGAAATCCGGAAGTAATGTTCGCATTATTTCATAGTGGTGATCGAGCTCTTTATAAATTTTAATAAAGGGCAACCGAACAGGTTTTTAGTCTATTAATTTTCATAAAGTAGTGTCCAACACCAACCCATCTAATGGATGATTCGATCTTCTTTTTCCACTTATTCATTCCCCTCAACCTATAGGTTTCTATGGTTCGTGAACAAGTTAAGTTTATACCATCAACGCAAATCGGTTTCACAATTGAATCTTATCCGATAACCGAGCAGGTTTCTAGGGATAAAATTTGCTCGGCCGAAAGGCATCAATGCGCTCGATAATTTTGATCCTTCGACAGCGACCCGATAACTCGGAAGGATAGCACATCGATTTGGATTTCAATTTTCAAAGCTCGATGGAGGAAGGGAAACCTTAAACCTTTTAAACTTAATAATTTGTCGTGGTATAATTTTCGCGATTAATGTTACACTTTGCACATTAATTCATTTAAGCGCATTTGTAGCATTCATACCATATGAATAAACATTCACAACCTAGTTGCTACCAACATGTATTTCATGGATGGTTCCTAGAACAAAAACATCGTAATCTAATTACAAGTCTTCGGTCTTGAATCTTCGTCTTCTCGAGCGGATCTTCCTCGGTCTTCGTCATTACATATAAATTTTACAACTAAAAATTGCATCCTAGAGACAAATATTTCTAGTAAAATAAATAGGCTCAAAAGCGGCCTTTACAACCCAATCGAATAAAACCGAGCGATTCAAAACTAGGTCCATGAACTACATCCCCATTCACAATTAATGCAACAATCACATTAAAATAATGGCATTCATAATTAATCTAAATATTGATCGATCAATATAAATTAATCCATCAAGCAATTAATCAATTAATTCAAATAGCGAATTAATTTTAACTTGTTCGAACGAGAAAATATGTCATTAAATTAATTCCCCTAAGAATAAAATTACCATAATTATATCTTAATCAAATTATGATGCTAAATCACGTTCGAGATATTAACATATATCGCATGCAGCATAGCAGTGTGTCTTATGAACTAAGAACACGAATAATAATTTAAGGTATAAAATTCAACGTAAAAATCGTCTAAAAGTAGGGCAATTCGGCCGAATAAAAATAAGTACAAGGTTTTTATCGAATTAGATCTATAACTCGATAAAGTGATTTCTTCTCAAGACCTAATGAGAATCGATCGGATTAAAACTCGAAAGCAGCGTCGAATAATAATCGAAATTTCGTAGGAACTCGACCAACAAGTAATACAAGAGTATTTTTAATTTTCTTCAATGATCTCTTACAAGCCGTAAAATGGCTTAATATATAGGAGTTACACAATCTTGAAAAATATTACAATCTAAGATAACATGTAATATATTAATAAACTACTAAATTGACTTCAACAACAAAATGGCACACTTCATGTGCAAAAAAAAAAAAAAAGGGGGTGAAGGAGGGGACAAAGCGTGGGAAGAGATCTTCATGATCTTGGACATCATCTTGGATTGTGAAGACTTTGACATGAAGAAAAATGTGATGAAAATCTTCATGATTTTGGTGAGGATCAGCCGAATCTTCAAAAATTTGGACCGATTAGTATGCACGGGGCATAATACGTACGCATGTCGACACATCTAAGTTATTCCGAGTCCGGTCACCAAAGTTATTCCAATCCACGTATCCATTTTCTCGCCCAAGTAAATAGTTGCATGTGCATGGCGGGTTGCATGGTTGTTTACGTCGATTCTCACTTCGTCTTCTTCATTCGGAATAGTCGATTTTGTACCAAATTAAATCCAATTTAATTTATTAATTATCGAACGAAATATAAAAAATGGAGTCGAAAAACACGGTCGGGCCAAGCCCGGGGCACTGATACGGGATCATTTGATATGAACGAAGAAGACGAAGTAAAGATCGATATAAATGACCTTACTACACGCCATGCACGGACTAGTAGGTATTTAGGCGAGAAAACGGACATAAGACGTGGAGTATTGGTCTCAGCCGTGTCATATGATACGGCCCGTATCATGCTGTGCCGGAAGGTCGACATCCAACCTGCCGGAAAAATGTTCAATATGCTTAGGAAAATATCCAACTGTAGGAAAATTCACCACTGCCCGGAGCGGCGAGCACCTGCCAGCCGAACCCGGCCGTGTCGTCCGACAGCCGCGGCCGTCGCACTCGTCCGGAAATTCCAAAGTCACGCCCATTGGACTCGACCGTGTTATGCAGCACGGCCGAGTCGAACTCTTTCGGATAAGCCAAACCGAGTGCGCAGACGCACGGCCGTGTTCGAGGACACGATCGGGCCCATGCCGAACGTCCTTATCGGCGCCCGCGCCGTCTTTGATCCGTCGGAAGAGTCCACAGTCGGACGTCCTGTCGGCGCGCGACCGTGTCAGCGAACGCGGTCGAGTCCTGCCGGCGTCTTTATCGGCCGCGCCCGTGCCAGTGTCCTTAGCGTGCCGCGGCCGTGTCAAGCGACACGGCCGAGTCTCGCCGTGATTTCACTTTTCTTGTGTTTTCTTTTGTGTGTTTGTCTTTGTTTTTTACTCATTTTAGGGATTGTGTTTCCCCTAAAATTAGGATTGTTATTCCTTTTATATTTTATTGTTGATTTGTTTTGATTATTCAAAGATTTTATAAATCTTTAAATTATTTTCTTTTATTATAGGAAGACTTGAAGTCTCCTATATATAGGCTTGTGTAAGCATTGTAACAACCATGGTATGTTGAAGAAATAAGAATACACTTGTGTTTTCTTGGTGAATGCTTTTCATCGAAATCTTGATTATAATTCGACGCGTTTTCGAGTTTTAATTGAATCGATTCTCAATAGGTCTTGAGGAAAGATTACCTTATCAAACTATAGGTCTACTTTGATAAATCATTCATATTGTTCTTATTTACGTAAGCGAATTGCCTACTTTCGGTTATTTCTTACGAGCGTTACACATATTCGAGTGTTGTGAGGATCAACTATATTTCATTTGCATTTCCTTGCGAGTTTACGTACAATTTCATACGTAATTCGTATCATTAGTGGCATCAGAGCGCAAGGAAATTTCCTTGGCGATTTTATTGAAGATTTCTTGTTCAAAACCATCCCTTGAATCTTGTTATGGATTTCTCCAATCCCGATTTCTTAATGAAACTCCGGGACGCACTAAGCCGTTTACCGGAACCACGTATGCAAGCAAGATGCGGGGATGACCACGTCAAATACACTATGCGGCCGAGTTTAAAGTAAACGAACTTCCGGAGTTCGTTGGAGGTACCGACCCCGAAGCCTATTTGGAGTGGGAATGGAAAATTGAACGCATATTCGAATTCAAAGACCTTAACGACGAAAGCGTTGCAAATATGCAATTCTCAAGTTAGGAAGGGTGCTTCTCTTTGGTTCAAGGAGTAAAGGCGAAGATCTAGGGAGGGAAAGGCAAAAATACGTTAGTAGGATTCTTTAAAAAGAAAACTTCATAAGAGATATGTGCCAACATCACATCGGTTAACTTTATACCGGAAGATTGCCGATTTCATGCAAGGCAAACTAAGTGTCAGTGAATATATTGAAGAGTTCGAAAGTTTGGTCTTGATGGGAGAGCTAGAAGAAAACGAAGAGCAAAAGATGTCACGTTTTTTACGTGGCTTAAACAAAAACATAGCCAACACGGTGGAGTTATACCCATATGAAGATTTCGACACTTTATGTGGATTATGTGTGAAGATACAAGCCCAAAATAAATTGAAGTTTTCAAGACCCGAATTTCCTTCCAAATTCGGGAATCCAAGTGCCGGTTCGAGTTCGGGTACTAAAAGCACCACACCAAGTCATGTCCCTGTCACGGCACCTAAGGCTCCCTACGTACCCAAACAAACAAGTTTGGCGAAGGTACGATGTTTCAAGTGTCAAGGATTCGGCTATTACCAAAATGTATGTCCGAACAAACGGGTGGTGACACTAAGAGAGGCTTTTGAGGTCCGGGAAGAATTATTGGCGAGGGCGAAGAAGAAAGACTTCGGTGGCGTGTTTGGCGTGAACGCCGAAGAATAAGAAGAGGAGTGTGAGGCATACAATGCTCGGACTATGACACGAGTCTAGTCCTTCGCACTTTACAAGTCAAGATGGTTTTCGAGGACACGGAACAACGAGATCAAATATTCCACACCAAGTGTCAAATTAAAGACAAGTGGTGTAGTTTGATAATCGATGGAGGAAGTTGTATGAATGTTGCTTCAAGTGAGATGGTGGCGAAGCTCGGACTCGTCACTACTACTCATCCGAAACCATAAAGCGTTACATTGGCTCGATGATGGGAATAAGGTGAAAGTTTCAAAACAAGTGCGGGTCGGATTAACTATGGGCTCGTATGGTGACAACGTACTATGTGATGTACTCCCAATGGATGCATGCCACATACTTTTGGGGTGACCGTGGCTATTTGATAGAGACGTTTTACATCGAGGAAGGAGTAACGAATATGAATTAAGGGATAAAGGCAAGAAGATTGTGCTTAAACCAATGGCACCCCAAGCCATTGGATCGATGACTTCTAATCAAGTGGAGAAACCGAAGCTTACTATGTTTGCTAGTGAGAGAGAGGTGAGACACGCTATTGACGATGGCGAGCGTGTGTATTTATTGATGATTAAAGAAATGTGAGATGTCGACGTAATTGTGCAAGGCAAGAGAGATATCGATACCTTGCTACAAGAATTTGCGGATGTCTTCCCGGAAGACTTACCACCGGGTTTACCACCCTTACGTGGTATTGAACACCAAGTCGACCTTGTACCGGGTGCATCACTCCCTAACAAGGCCGCCTATTGATGTAACCCCGAGGAGACAAAGGAGTTGCAAAAACAAATCGAGGAGCTAATGAATCGCGAGTACGTTCGAGAAAGTTTGGCATGTGGTTAACGTGGCATACCGCATTTTTTTAGCGGCGTTGGTCTACTTACTCTGGCAGGAGCGTAATGAGAGGAGATTCGGTCAGAGGCGTCGAGATCCACACACAGTCACTTTTCAGGGGATTGGTCTTGTTAGGGACATTATCTCTCAGCGTTGGCCGCCTAATTCCTTATCTGCCGGTCATTTGTTAGGCGTATTTCGAGGTTGCTTGGTAGTTTCGGTGTAACTCTCTTTTATTTTCTTTTCGTGTTGTTGTTGCACCTTCGTAATGGTTCTTGAGTCTTGCCGGCCTTGTTGGCCACTCTTATTTATTTAATGCAATTGAATTTTCCCAAAAAAAAAAGTTTGAGCCCTTGTGCGGTTCCGGTTTTACTTGTTCGAAAGAAGGGTGGGTCATGGCGGATGTGTATAGATAGTAGAGCCGTGAACAACATAACCATCAAATATCGGTTCCCAATTCCGAGACTTGATGATATGTTGGACGAGTTGCATGGTGCGGTGATTGTTTCGAAGGTTGATTTGAGAAGCGGCTATCATCAAATTCGCATGCGGGAAGGAGACGAATGGAAAACGGCTTTCAAGACAAAACATGGATTATATGAATGGCTCGTCATGCCCTTTGGCCTTAAAAATGCGCCAAGTACTTTCATGCGATTAATGAATGAGGTACTTAAGCCGTTTTTGGGAAAATTTGTCGTCGTATACTTGGACGACATCTTGATTTATTGTCGATCATTGAAAGAGCATACCGGGCAATTGAGGAAAGTCTTCGAGATCCTTAGGGATCAAAAACTTTATGGGAAAAGGGAGAAGTGTTCGTTTCTAGTCGAGAGTGTAGCCTTTCTTGGCTACATCGTTTCTAAAGAAGGACTGTCGGTTGATCAAACCAAGATCAAGGCGGTTAAATCTTGGCCTACGCCCAAAACCATCACGGAAGTCTGATCCTTTCACGGACTTGCTTCATTTTATCGGAGGTTCATACGAGACTTTAATACCATTTCTAGCTCGATAACGGAATGCTTAAAAAAGAATTTGTTTGTGTGGAGCAGAGCTGCCCAAGGGCATTTGAAAAATTGAAGGCGAAAATGTGTGAAACACCTATCTTGGCTTTACCCGACTTTTCACAACCTTTCGAGGTAGAATGTGACGCAAGTGTAGTGGGTATTGGGCGGTCCTCGTCCGAGGAGGCGACCCAATTGCATATTTTCGGAGAAATTGGGTGGGGCTCGACTCAACTATTGTACTTATGACAAGGAGTTCTATGCCATTGTGAGAGCTCTTGATCATTGGAGCCATTACCTTCGGCCGAAACATTTCATCCTACATTCAGATCATGAGTCCTTGAAATATATTAACGGCCAACAAAGGTTGAGTCGAGGCATGCTAAATGGGTGGAATTCTTGCAATCATTCCACTTTTCATTAAAATACAAAGATGGCAAGAGCAACGTTGTGGCGAATGCTTTATCTAGACGGTATGCCTTGCTCTCTACTCTTGGCATTCGGTTGCTTGGGTTGAAGCATTGAAGGAGTGTTATGATGGGGATGTGGATTTTGGTGAGGTTTTCATTCGGTGTAAATCTGGCCCATTTGGAGAGTTTACGTTCCAAGAAGGATTCCTTTTCAAAGGAAATCGCCTTTGTTTACCCAAACACCCAATTCGGGAATTGTTGGTTCGGAAGCTCACGGTGGAGGCTTAGCCGGTCATTTTGGTTCGGCTAAAGCGTTGGAGGTATTTAAAGAGCATTTTCATTGGCGAAGATCTGTTGGATGTACATGACATAATTAATAAGTGTGTAACATGCCACATTGCTAAGTGTTCGTTCAAACCGGAGTATACATGCCTTTGCGATTCGGAAAGGCCGTGGGAAGATGTCTCAATGGATTTCATTGTTGCTTTGTCTCATACTCAATGAGGAGAGATGCTATTATGGTTATTATAGACGATTTTGAAGATGGCTCACTTTGTGGCTTGCCACAAGGCAGACGGCGATACGTCGCTGATTTATATTTAGAAATCGTACGATTGCATGGGGTTCCAAAAACGATTGTTTCGGATCGGGACTCGAAATTTCTTAGTTATTTTTGGAACACCTTGTGGAGAAAGGTGGGAACCAAACTACTATTTAGCACATCACATCATCCACAAACGGACGGTCAAACCGAGGTAACCAATCGAACATTGGGCACTTTACTACGTGGTCTTGTGAACAAGACACAAAATGATTAGGACTTGAAACATGCACATGCGAGTTCGCTTATAATCATTCTCCTACTCATGCCACGGCACACTCTCCATTGAAGTAGTTCTGAGACTAAACCCGTATATACCGTTAGATCTAATTCCATTGCCAAGTGACGAGTTAGTGCACAAGGATGCGGAATCAAAGCTGAAATCGATGATGAAATTACGAGCAAGTCGTAATCGAATCAAGGAAATAACGAGGCTTACAAAAGAAAGTTGAACAAACAAAGAAGGCGAGTTTGTTCGAAGTGGGTGATTTGGTTTGGTTGCTCTTGAGGAAAAGCGATTTCCAAGTAAGCGTAAGAACAAATTAATGCCGCGGCGGAGGGACCGTTTAAAGTAATCGCGAAAGTGAGCGACAACGCTTACAAATTAGAACTTCCGGAGATTATGGGATTCATGCAACCTTTAATGTTGGGGACCTCTCGCCTTACATCGATGATGACGGAATTTCGGAATTGAGGACAATTCCTTTTAAAGGAGGAGGAGATGATACGGGATCATTTGATATGAGCAGAAGAAGGCGAAGTAAGGATCGATATAAATGACCTTACTACACGCCATGCACGGACTAGTAGGTATTTAGGCGAAAGCAGACATAAGGCGTGGAGTATCGGTCTCGGTCGTGTCATATGATCGACTGTGTCATCTTTGTGCGGAAGGTCGACATCGACCTACGGAAAAATGTTCAATATGCGGAAAATATCGACTTTGCGGAAAATTCACCACCTGCCGGAAAAATCACCACTGCCCCAGCTGGCGAGCACTGCCGGCCGGACCCGGCCGTTGTAATACCCGTGTATTTTGTGAGTGTTATTTTGGATGTATTTTGTGGTATTGTGGTTATTTGGACCGTATATATTGATGATTGACCTTGGCATATTCATGGTGATAATTGTTGGGTTTTGTGACTCTCGGATTGAGCTCGTTTTAGCAGCCTTCTTGCGAATTTAAATTTGGAAAATAGCGATTAGCGCACGCTAAGTGTATGTCTAGCGCCACGCTAACCAAGTTCGAGTAGCGCCACGCTACTCTTGTCTGATAACATGCGTTAGGCCCAGACGGTAAGCTTTACGGACTGCGGAATGAGGCGTTAGCGTCACGCTATGGGCGGACTAACGTCGCTGATTTCGATGTACTAGCGCCGCGTTACTTGTATGATAAGCGTGCGCTAGGATGTCAGTCGGTGAGGCGAAGCGTTTACAGGCTGCGGATACTTGCGAGTGGCGCCGCTCTTTGTATGGAATTAGCGCGCGCTAATGTGTCGGTAGCGCACGCTAACGAATAATTCAGCGCGCCTTCTAGATGCAGCGAGAATGTTACAGGTGCCTTTTTCTTGTGATGCACCGCCCTCGGCTCGTTAGCGCCACGCTAAGCTGTAGCCGTAGCGTGCGCTAATACCTCCCGTATATATATGGGGGTAGGTTCTAGAAATGTCATTTTCACCTCTTCCTCTTCTCTTGGTGGGCATACTTGACCATTGGAGAGTGCGATTCTTTGTCGGATTTCTTCATCCAGCGATAATTTTGGGCTCCTAACACCCAAGTTATCAACATCTTATCAACTTTCACCATCGAATCAAGGTAAAACCGTTGGAACCCTAATTCTTCATATTTTGGGGTTTTTGTCGAGATCTTTGATTTTAATCTACCTAGCTCCGATTTGTGCTAGATGGTGATGTTGTAATCATAATCCTCCATTTTCTCCAAGATTCACGGATTTAACCTAAGTTACCTTTCATAGTTTGGGTTCGAGCTACGATTCCTTCGTAATATTTGAATAAATGTCCCCAAGGGTAGAACTTAGGGTAAATCTTTCCATTTCCGTGGTGTTGTGTTTGATTCGATATTTGATGTGTTAGGATCGAATCGTTGAAGGAAAGTCGGACCGTACATTCATCCGTTCGCCGTATCTTGTGTCGTTCAAATTGAGGCAAGTACTTTGATTGTGTTTATTGTACATCGTGTGAATATGTAAAAATGGAATTTGTGCCAATTGTTGATCAGTGTGTGTGAGCCGAGTAAAACCGATGAGGTCCCACAGGGTCGGTGAGGCTGCGTATCCTACGGATCACTCGGTTGGGCTATACACCGGGAGGGCACGAGGTGTCTCTGGGGTGTGTATCTTCTTTGAGAGTACGGGGCGGTATAGCTCGGGAGGTTGTTTTGTGATGATGATGTGATGTGGTATTCGGAATATACGTGATGGCACTATGATTTTACGTGGTTTTGTTGATTATTCACTTGTTGTACATATTCTAGAATCATTGTACTTGCAGGCTTCTTCTTGACCCCTTTTTGGGGTGGATATACTTTGTGTATTGATGCGAGTCAGTGGGAGGACTAGCACGGGACGGACACGAGCTTGGTGGCGGCATTGATATCGTGCATTATTTTTGATTGATGGTCATATGGTCATGGTCAAAGTCGTGTTTTGGTTTTGTACTCGCGTAGTCTTGTCAGGTGTTGTATGTCATGTTATTATTAATGGTTAATGATGTTGTTGTATTCAGTGAGGAAACGGTCATATTAGTTATGATTTCCTCGGGATGATATGTTGTTTGGTATTGTGATGTATGTTATGTTGAAATTGAAGTTGATTTTTGAATGTATGAACATTTGTGTTTGTCGTATTTAATGTGTTTTATTTGGGTCTAAGCACAGTAGGTCCTCCAAAAGGATCTGGGCTGTAATATCTCAGTAAATCATGGGGTGTTACGAATATGGTATCGAGCACAGGTTTATGGATACCTAGGTGTCGGTGTTTTAGGTCTATTAAATTGAGTCGGTTGTTATCTCGATATCATTGGCATGCTACCACCTCGTGTTGCTGTGTTGGAAGACTCTTCGGATGTTGGTTGTTTCTTCCCTTGAAAATAATTACCTTAATATTGTGCGATCTATTATTGTAATCATTTCCTTGTTGAATCATTCTTACTCTTGATGTATGCGAGAGGTAGAGCTATCCGTCAGCGTGGTCGTGGTAGAGGCCGTGGCAGTGGTAGTGTGCGAGTTCGAGAGGTCGTTTGAATCGGCATCTCGCTCTGCGACTAGGTCGGACCCGATTCCTTGGGAGGTTCGAATGGAGGCTCGGAGGCCGAGGTGCCTAACATTCTTCAACAAGTTGTAACACAAGTGCACCAGGGCACAAGTGGTGCGAGAATATTATCTTGGCGGGACGGTTGAAGATCGATGGCTTCAGAAGTTATGAAGATGAACCCTCCCAGTTCGATGGTTCGGTGATGCGAACAATTGGGGTCATTGGTTAGTTGGTGGAGAAGATCTTTGGCGGTATTGGTTGTCCTGAAGCGAGAGTCCCGATTGCTCAATATCGGCATTGATGGCGCTTGGTGGTGGCGTTTATTAAGCCCAAGGACCGTGATGTCACTTGGGAAGAATTTAAAGAATTGATGGAAGCTCGGTATTGTCAGCGCCGGTTCGGCTAGCAAGAGTCGGTGAGTTCTTGAGCTCAACCCGAAGATGTTCCTATTTACGAAGCAATCAAGACATACAACAAGCGGTTAGTGTATGTCGAGATCGAGTTAAGGATGAGATAGACAAGATACTTCATTTCGATGCAAGGATGAAACCGGAGGTCCGAAAGTATATGGCGGGCCTTGGGTGTACTACTTTGAGAGAATATCGAGATAGAGCACTTGCTTATGAGAAGGTGTCGATTCGGTTCAGCGGTTTGAGCTCGAAGAAACCAAAATTTTACGGTAGTTTAGGGCGGTGGATCGCGCGGCCTCAATCTTCTATGCAATCTTACGCCGGTTCCCCCGGCTAGTGGAGGAATGCCGAGGTTTGTTTTAATTGTGGAAATCCGGGACATGTCGAGTTCTCGTGCACTTCTCGCCCCATTGATTGTTTTAAGTGTGGGAAGCGGGGTCATCGCGCGTTATATTGTGAGTCGGTGGCGAGAATAATTTCTAAACAATCTCCTACCCATAGGGCACGATTCACGGGTCGGACAACTCCAGTGTCGGACGCGCGGTGTGAGTAAAACCGAGCATAAGGATGCATCTAGCATTGGATCAGCCCCACCCAGGTGTATGAGATGAGGCGGGTGATGGCGTAGGGGCCCACTACGTCGGGTATTGTTTATATTTCGATGCACCGGTAGATGTATTGTTTGATTACGGAGCTACTCATTCTTTTATATCATTATCTTGTGTGAATCGTTTGGGCCTAGGCGGTCTCTCTACATGTGAACCTTTTATTGTTGGGTTGCCCAGTGGGGAAAGGATAGTTGGGGATCAAGAGATCGCCAATTGTCCTGTAACCATTGGCGATAAAGATTGGTCAACCGATTTGATTGTGATCGATATGATGGGAGAGGATTTAATCCTCGGTGATGATTAGTTAAATCGGCATGGAGGCGATAGTAGATTATCGTCGGAAGATAATTTCGATAGTCGCGCCGGATGATGCGAACACGTTTTGAAGGGCAAAAACACGGTATACAGGAAGTTTATTCGAGCCATGAGCGATGAAATTATTGCGACAAGGTTGTACGGCTATTGGTGTTACGCATTAAAGTCGGAAGTTGGCGAATCTGATTATCCTCTGTTCGATTGTGAATGAATTTCGAGGCGTATTTAGGATGATTTGCGGGATTGCCACCACATCGTGAAGTAGAGTTCGTCATCGAACTAGAGCCCAATGCGGCGCCAATATCCAGGCACCGTCTGAGAATGGCCCCGTCGGAAATGTCGGAATTGAAGAAGCAATTGGGTGAATTGTTGGACAAAGGTTATATTCGGCCTAGTGTGTCTCCATGGGGTGCACGGTATTGTTTGTACGAAAGAAAGATGGGTCCTTACGGCTATGTATTGACTATCGTGAGTTGAATAAACTCACTATTAAGAACAAGTATCCGTTGCCAGAATCGATGATCTATTTGATCAATTACAAGGGCTACGGTTTTCTCAAGATTGATTTGAGGTCGAGGATATTACCAACTCCGAATTCGAGATTCGGATATTCCCAGTCGACATTTCGGACAAGGTATGGGCATTACGAATTCGTAGTTATGCCATTCGGTTTAACAAATGCTCGGCCTTCATGCAACTTATGAACAAAACTTTTATCGAATATCTCGATAAATTTGTAGTGGTGTTTATCGACGATATATTAATCTATTCCAAAAGTGAGGCGGAGCATGCCGAACACTTGAGAATCACGTTGAGTATTTTGAGGGTGATAAGCTTTATGCTAAATTTTCTAAGTGCGAGTTACGGCAAGAAGTTTCTTTTAAGGACACATCATCTCGGTAGATGGTATTCGTGTAGACCCTCAAAAGGTTGAAGCGGTCTTAGCTTAGGAGCCTCCACGTAATGTTAAGGAAGTTCGGAGTTTTCTAGGATTAGCGGGCTATTATCGTCGATTTGTTGAAGGATTCTCGAAAATAGCTCGGCCGCTCACCTTATTATTGCGAAGTCACGAAATTTGAGTGGAGTGATGAGTGTCGAGAAGAGTTTTGATGAGTTGAAAAAGCGGTTGACTACGTCTCAGATCCTATCCTTACCACAAGGAGCGGAAGGTTTATTATTTATAGTGATGCTTCTAAACAAGGATTGGGATGTGTATTGATGCAAAATGAGAGAGTAGTGGCCTATGCGTCTCGACAATTAAAGCCATACGAGATGAATTATCCTACTCATGATCTTGAGTTAGCCATTTGTGGTGTTTGCGTTGAAAATTTGGAGGCATTACTTGTATGGTTCTTCTTGTCAGTGTATACGGATCATAAGAGCTTGAAGTACATATTTCTGCGAAGGAACTGAATATGCGTCGGTGGCGATGGTTGGAACTACTTAAAGATTATGATCTTGACATTCTTTACCATCCGAGGTAAAGCAAGCGTCGTTGCCGATCGTTAAGCCGCAAGTCGATCGTGTTGCAAAAGTTGGAACTACTTACCATTCAGCGAAGCTTAGGCGAGTTGATTGATATGGAAATTGAAGTTTGGCCTCACAGAACTCAAGGGCGATTCGTTTCCTTGAGATTACATCCTCCGTAATGGAAGATATTAAGTCAGCGGTTAGATGATCTCTCAATTATGCGGCTTGGGAAGGCAGGTGTTAGAGGAAGAGCTCACTGGATTCTTAATCGATGAAGACGGAGTTCTTCGATTTCGAGAACTTGTGTACCTAATCGGGATGATCTTAAGCAGTTAATTTTGAATGAAGCACATTCTACTCCGTACTCGATTCATCGGGTATGAGTAAAATGTATAAGGACTTGAAGAAAAACTTTTGGTGGTGAACATGAAGAAAGATGTTGAGTTCGTGATGAAATGCTTGACTTGTCGGCGAGTTAAAGCGGAACATCGAGAGACCGCGGTAAATTGCAACCGCTACCAATTCGGAATGGAAGTGGGAAGATATAGCGATGGATTTTATTGTGGGAATGCCAAAAGCCTTATTTGGAGTGAATATGATTTGGGTAATTGTTGATCGGCTAACCAAATCCGCACACTTTAAGGAATTAGAGATATTTGGGGACCGGAGAGGTTAGCTCGGTTATTCATTGCGGAGATTGTGAGACTCCATGGTACCCCAAAGAGTATAGTGTCACGATCGCGATAGGCGTTTTGTGTCGCATTTACGGCAGCGATACATCGAGCACTCGGTACCAAATTGAATTTCAGCACCGCTTATCATCCCAGACGGACGGACGATCGAGAGAGGGCGATCAAGCGCTAGAAGACATGTTGAGGGCTTGGCGTTGGATTGGAAAGAAGATTGGGAGACTCATTTACCATTGATTGAATTTGCGTACAATAGCAGTTGGCATAGTTCGATTGGGATGGCCCGTTTGAAGCATTATATGGAAGGCGTTGTAGATCGCCAATCTGTTGGGACGAGCCGTACGAGTTACTTGGAGTAGAACCGGACTTGGTGGTTCAAACTCGGGAAAAAGTCGCAATTATTCGGCAAAGGTTGTTGGTACTCGAGTCGACAAAGTCATATCTTAGAAGCGTTCGTAAATCGTCGGCGTTAGAGTTCAGGCGGGAGACCATGTGTTGTTGAAAGTATCGCCGACTCGTGGAGTTCTTCGGTTTAGTAAGAAGGGAAGCTTAGTCCTCGTTATATTGGCCCCTTCGAGATCTGGACAAGGTAGGCGATGTAGCTTATCGACTAGCATTACCTCGGCAGCTTAGTCATGTTCATAATGTGTTTCATGTTTCACAAGCTGCGTAAGTATGTTCCGATCCAGCCATGTTATTGATTATCAAGAGATTGAGATTAGTGATGATGTTACGTATGAAGAACAACGGTAACCATACTAGAGGCGAGTGAAACAATTGCGGCGGAAAGTGATTCCGTTAGTAAAGGTCTAATGGTCTAAGCATGGAATTGAGGAGGCCACGTGGGAGGCCAGGATAGTATGCGTGCCGATACCCCGAACTTTTTGTATCTTAAGTTTGGGACGAAACTTCTTTTTAGGGGTAAGGGTGTAATACCGTGTATTTTGTGAGTGTTATTTTGGATGTATTTTGTGGTATTGTGGTTATTTGGACCGTATATATTGATGATTGACCTTGGCATATTCATGGTGATAATTGTTAGGTTTTGTGACTCTCGGATTGAGCTCGTTTTTAGCGGCCTTCTTGCGAATTTAAATTTGGAAAATAGCGATTTAAGCGCACGCTAAGGTGTATGTCTAGCGCCACGCTAACCAAGTTGAAATAGCGCCACGCTACTCTTGTCTGATAAGCGTGCGTTAGGCCCATGGATAGTAAGCTTTACGGACTGCGGAATGAGGCGTTAGCGTACGCTATGGGCGGACTAACGTCGCTATTTCGATGTACTAGCGCCGCGTTACTTGTATGATAGCGTGCGCTAGGATGTCGAGTCGGTGAGGCGGCGTTTACGGGCTGCGAGATACTTGCGAGTAGCGCCACGCTCTTTGTATGGAATTAGCAGCGCTAGTAGCAATCGGTAAGCGCCACGCTAACGGATAGTTGGCGCACGCTAAGATGCAGCGAGAATGTTACGGGCTGCCTTTTTCTTGACGATGCACCCCTCGGCTCGTTAGCGCCACGCTAAGCTGTAGCCGTAGCGTGCGCTAATACCTCCAGTATATATATGGGGGTAGGTTCTAGAAATGTCATTTTCACCTCTTCCTCTTCTCTTAGTAGTGGGCATACTTGACCATTGGAGAGTCTGCGATTCTTGGTCGGATTTCTTCATCCAGCGATAATTTTGGGCTCTAACACCAAGTTATCAACATCTTATCAACTTTCACCATCGAATCAAGGTAAAACCGTTGGAACCCTAATTCTTCATATTTTGGGGTTTTTGTCGAGATCTTTGATTTTAATCTACCCTAGCTCCGATTTGTGCTAGATGGTGATGTTGTAATCATAATCCTCCATTTTCTCCAAGATTCACGGATTTAACCCTAAGTTACCTTTCATAGTTTGGGTTAGAGCTACGATTCCTTCGTAATATTTGAATAAATGTCCCCGAGGGTAGAACTTAGGGTAAATCTTTCCATTTCCGTGGTGTTGTGTTTTGATTCGATATTTCGATGTGTTAGGATCGAATCGTTGAGCGAAAGTCGGACCGTACATTCATCAGTTCGCCGTATCTTGTGTCGTTCAAATTGGGGCAAGTACTTTGATTGTGTTTATTGTACATCGTGTGAATATGTAAAAATGGAATTTGTGCGATTGTTGATCGAGTGTGTGTGAGCCGAGTAAAACGGTGAGGGTCCACAGGGTCGGTGAGGCTGCGTATCCCTACGGATCACTCGGTTGGGCTATACACCGGGGAGGGCTGTGAGGTGTCTGCAGGGTGTGTATCTTCTTTGAGAGGTACGGGGCGGTATAGCTCGGGAGGTTGTTTTGTGATGATAGTTGTGATGTGGTATTCGGAATATCTGTGATGGCTTATGATTTTTACGTAGTTTTGTTGATTATTCACTTGTTGTACATATTCTAGAATCATTGTACTTGCACCGGCTTCTTGCTGACCCCTTTTTGGGGTGGATATACTTTGTGTATTGGTGCGAGTCGAGTGGGAGGACTAGCACAGACGGACCACGAGCTTGGTGGCGGCATTGATATCGTGCATTATTTTGAGTTGATGGTCATATGGTCATGGTCAAAGTCGTGTTTTGGTTTTGTACTCGCGAGTCTTGTCGGTGTTGTATGTCATGTTATTATTAATGGTTAATGATGTTGTTGTATTCAGTAGAGCAGTCATATTAGTTATGATTTCCTCGGGATGATATGTTGTTTGGTATTGTGATGTATGTTATGTTGAAATTGAAGTTGATTTTTGAATGTATGAACATTTGTGTTTGTCGTATTTAATGTGTTTTATTTGGGTCTAAGCACAGTAGGTCCTCGAAAAGGATCTCTACGGCGGCTGTAATATCTCAAGTAAATCATGGGGTGTTACAACCGTGTCGTCAGACACGGCCCGTGCCGCACTCGTTCGGAAATGCCAAAGTCATTGCCCATCGGACTCGGCCGTGTTATGCAGCGCAGGCGAGTCGAACTCTTCCGAGATAAGCCAAAACCTTGCCCAGGCCGGCCGTGTTCGGGGACACGATCGGGCCCATGCGAAAGTCCTTGAGCGGCGCCGCGCCCGTGCCGAGTCAGCTGTCGGAATGAGTCCCTTTCGGATGTCCTGTCGCGTCGCGGCCGTATCAAGTGGGCACGGTCGAGTCACTTCATAAACGTCTTTATCGGCGCCGTACCGTGCAGTGTCCTTGTCGCGCGCGGCGTGTCAGCGATAGATGTGAGTCTATGCCGTGATTTCACTTTTTTGTGTTTCTTTTGTGTGTTTGTCTTTGCTTTGTTTTTCACTCATTTTAGGGATTGTGTTTCCCTAAAATTAAGATTATTATTCCTTTTATATTTTATTGTTGATTTGTTTTGATTATTCAAAGATTTTATAAATCTTTGAATTATTTTCTTTATTATGGAAGACTTGAAGTCTCACATATAGGCTTATTGTAAGCATTGTAACAACCATGATATATTGAAGTAAAATACACTTGTTTTTCTTGGTGAATGCTTTTCATGAAATCTTGATTATAATTAAACGTTTTGAGTTTTAATCGAACCGATTCTCAATAGGTCTTGAGGAAAGATTACCTTATCAAACTATAGGTCTAGTTTGATAAATCATTCATATTGTTCTTATTTACGTAAGCGGTGCCCTACTTTGGTTATTTCTTACAGCGTTACACATATTCGAGTGTTGTGAGGATCAACTATATTTCCATTGCATTTCCTTGCGAGTTTACGTCTGTTTCATCGTAGGTCGTATTAATGCTGAGCCTTTGCCAATAAAGTCATGCCGCGGGGCCGGCCTAGATCGTGATCCAGCGCCTTGCGGCCGGCAGTACGAAGCCCCGAGGCCGGACCGCATGAGCCGGATCACGATCAGCGCACAGGACGCAAGGCGGCACCGGCCCGACTCAAGTGCCGGGTCTATTTATATTTCGGCTCATTTTTACTTAGATTCTAAAAATAATATTTTCTAATCTTTATATTACATATTTAAATCGAGTTTTTCAAAAGAAAAATAGATTTATATTACAACATAAAATCATGAAAATTAACTTTTTAGATGAACAATTTTGACTCATCAAAGTCGATAATATTATAAAAGCGAGAAGCAGAAAGAGTTACGGAGAGTGGGCCAACAGATACCACAACCGAGCCCAGGCTAGACAGCAAAATAAAATCTCAAGCTAATCCCACGGGCGGGTGGTCAAGAAAGCAGAGAGAAAACACAATCACGAAAGCTATCTATGAAAGCAGAATAAAAGGACCTAAATCCCCATACCGGATGTATGGGGTTGCGTATATACCTCGTTAAAACCCTATCGTAGAAAAACCCGATAGGAAAAACCTAAAATAGGGAAAAAAGTACAGGCGTTATCTGCCGAGAAAACTAAGGTTGGCTAAAATACATAGGAGACATATCCCTCAGCGGAAGATCTAGGAGACTGCGGCGCTTCGCTAGACCACTCGTAAAAACCAATCTTTTAGAAAGCCGATGCCACAACATTCTCTTCTCTATATATATGAGAGACCAAGTGCATGCCATCAATAATATGCCAAATCCACCTCAAGCAATGCGGTAGATCAGTGCAGTAGAACTACGATGCGAGAGAATGCTCACAACATAAGTAGAGTCGGACTCGATACAAATAATCCCAACCATGATAAAAAGCAATCTCAATAGCATGAATAGCGCGACCAACTCGGCTTGGAAGGTAAAGCGACAACGATTGCGCGAGAGGTGCGAAAACCCGGTGAGGCGATTGATAAACAAAGCGATAGCACCCAAGCACAGGCGACCTTTAGCCATCCCATCGGTGTTAACTTTCATCGAACCAATTGGGGGATACCATTTCACATAAATAGGAGTAGCGGAGTTCTCGTGCGGCCGACCACACCCAAAGCCGAAGGCAGACCGGATCCGAAATAGAGTTATCCATGGTACACAGGGTGGACACGGGCCCAGGCGAACCGAGCTTTTTGGTGTTATTGACCGTTAAGTTCGTTCGGTTAGTGTAGTGTTAGGTTAGTGTTCGTGTTAAACCCAGACATTACAAATTAGTGTTCGCGTTGGTTCGACATATATTTTATTGTTAGTATTCAGGTTCGTTTGTATTCGATTATTGGATTCATAATGCAACTTTGTTCGTTTATGTTACTTAAAAAATGTGTAAATTACAATTTTTTAAAAATAAAATAAAATCTTGTATCACAAATTTTTATACAGCAAAAATGAAATATATAAATATTGGATCATACACAATGGCAAAAATGCCCAAAACACCCAAAATTTCATCATAAAGTGCTAGTACCCCAAAAACAAAATACACACATAAATTTATTAAACAAGTCGGCAACAACATTGGAGCTTAAGGTATTCAAACAAAATCTTAGAGTCTCCAAAAGTTTCCAAGCCATTTAGCTTCAAATTCTTGGTCCTCACGGTGTAAGAAAGAACTACGAGGAAGTAAGTCTGCTTTCATCCTTCGTATGAAAAAGGAAAGGAAAAAAAAGGTCTTGAAGATTAGAACTTAAAAATGAAGGTGCATAATCGAGAAATCATGAGATAGAGAGAGACACCATTTTATTTCATATATCACGTGAAAAGAAAAGAAGTGTATAAAATTACGGGTAATAAAGAAATGAAGAAAAATGTACATCTGATGTATCTGACCGACGAAGCATCTTGCACTTACAAGTTGATCCACTTTGTTGAGTGAAGTTAGTTTAATAGCATGAGGAAGAAAATATTGAGAGGTGATCTCTTCTTACATGACAAAATAACTTTGGATATCCATATATTCTTTGTTGTTTAGTTGAAACTATATTCTATCTGTGACTAAGCAATAATGATTTCTTTGATACCCTTTGTAGCTGATTTTATGTTATCTGGTTGCTCTCTCACCCCATTCCCTTTTACTGCTCCATATTCAATATAAGCTTCAATATTGTTATGTTAAGACAACGAGGAAGGTTGGACCTTATGTAGGCACAGTAAGCAAGGTGCTTGCTGATCTTCAACTCAAAAGAGACTACAACTCGGCACTACAATCATATTATATTCGTTTTTGCCAATTGGTTTATAGCATATTATGTTACGATTTCTTTTTGAGGGAGGTCTTGTAGAGATCAGGAAAGATTATGTTGAGGAAGATTCTTTCAAGACATCAGGCGAGGCGGTTTAAACTTAATAATTTTTATTTGCACAATCAACTCATTTGGCTATGAAAAAAATAGTAGGAAATCGTACCACTCCAAATAAGCGGATCTGCAAATGCGTCAAAGCCGTGATTTACTTGGCGAGATCTGCCAAATCAAACCACAATCAAATAAAAACAACATTAGTTCAAATTCCAATCCGATGAGAACTATTTGATTTGGAACAACGGTAGTATAAATTTCCATGCCCGATTAAATAACTATTTTTGAAAGTAAACCTAGAGTCCACATTTCATGAATAAAATGTTCGATCCAATCACATTACAAAGTATATTTTCCTAAGGCTGCACGAACAAATAACACCCTAAAACAACACCAGAGAAGATCCAAGTAAGAAGAAAGCACTTTTAAACATAAACCAAAATATTGTGTATGATAGAACATAAGACTTAAGGAGTTGAGTAATACTGACCTCGATGGATTACGTAGCAATTACCAATACGAGAAAACAAAAAGAAAAAGCAGGAAAAACATGTTAAAACAAACAAGAACATAGGATTTAAAACTCATTAAATCAAATA